>JAHTLZ010003518.1:19425998-19471260 GCA_023846285.1 Phrynocephalus versicolor
TCATCATCATCATCATCATCATCATCATCATCATCATCATCATCATCTGTTTGGCCTTGTTTTCAACTTTCTTTTTAAATTTTATCTGCACGTTGATTAAATTATTGAATGTGTCAAGCAAAATTCCCGTCTTTGGTTCAATCCAAGGCTTTACTAAAGCAAAGCAAAGTGTGCTGCTTATATACTGCAACAGCACTAAAGCACTCTCTGGGCAGTTTACGACATGATTACACAATACACATCCCCCTCCCTCCAGCAAGCTGGGTACTCAGTTTATAGATCTTAGAAGTATGGAAGGCTGAGTCAAACCTGAGCCAGCTACCCGAGTTCGACATGATTTGACTCAGCTTGTGGGCAAATTCTTGGCTGCAGTACCGCTGTTTAACCACTGCACTGGGAGGCAGCCTTCCCCACGCAAGTTTCCACTGAATTGTTCGGGACTACAATTTTTATTAGCCCCGTAGCAGGCCTAACACTGTGTGTTCGTCCAAAATATCTAGGTCTAAATCCGAGTGTGAGACATTGGCTGACAAAACTGCTTCCGTCAATCTTACTGGGAAGGAGTGATCTGCTCAGCACACTCCGTGTGCAACCTGCTCTCAAGGACTGAGTCAGTTTCAGGTGGTACACAGGGCTACAGAGGTGTGGTGGAAAGAGCTGTTATGCCGGTATTACAGCATCAGCATGGGAACTCCTAGATGTCACTAGGGTTGGGAAAGACTACTGTGGATCAAACGTCTTCCTTTATTAACAAGGAAGCATTTCTCTTCCTACTTATCACTGCATTATCAGTTTTGTCATGCAGAGAAAACAGATTTTGTAACATATGCTGTGGAGTGGGGGGGGGACTGCTTCTCTCTAGTTTGGTGACATGCAGGCAGTAAAACAACAGATTCTTGTAAGGATCATAACATGTCCTGCCTATAACATCAAGCTATGCAAATATATGAGTTAAATATTAGTTAAATAGATAGCACAACCTTAAGTACTTACATTATAATGCTCTTTCTTATATGAGGCTCTTATTTAACAAGAGGTCCTGTGAAGTTTGGTTCCTATGCACCTGAGCTTCCTCTAGAACAGTGGTGGCGAACCTTTTAGAGACATAATTATTCGCAAAGTGCCAAATGCCAATACAGCAATTTAACCTGAACACAGGTGGCTGTGAAGGGAGTGATGTCGGGTGCCCACAGAAAGGGCTCCGAGTGCCACCTTTGGCACCCGTGCCATAGGTTCACCAACATTGCTCTAGAACCATGACAGGATGAGGAATAGAGGTGGGCACTTACCACAGGTCAGTGTGTATCAGCCAATTGATCCCATAAGTGTTGCAAGGGTGCCCAGGATTCCACACCCGCCTCCTTCCATAAGCACCCCATCAGAAGCAGTTCTATGGGCTTCCCTGCCTTGCCACCTTGGGAGGGGGAGGGGAGCAGAATCCACCCACATAACACCTGTGGGCCCAATCAGCCCAATTGCACCAACCACCAAACCACAGTAAGTGACCCCTCGCTAATGAGGAGCAAAAAAACTGCTTTCAACTAATGAAGGCGATGTTTATTCGGCATTCATAGTTCTCCCACTAAAATGTTTTTGACGTGCCATTCTCGCTGGTAAAATAAACTTACAGCTTTCACCACCGTTTCCTTCTATTATTTGTGGATGAAGGAAGTTTCTGCCTGAGTCATCCCAAAACTGTGTGGAAAATGGATAACGAAGCAAAGTCTTACAAGCATCAGATCTGAGTTATGACTTTATATGAAAGTACTTACAGCTTGAAGAAGCGACAGGTTGTCCCTTAAGGAAGCCAGCACACCCACAAAGGAAACCAGGAACATCACAATGCCCAGGAGTATCAGAATAATGGCTGGGGCTAAAAAGGCACTTTCAAGGGTTTTATATTTCTGTCTTTCAACTTCCGCATAAATGCCAACTGCTAGGACAAATCCTCCTATCAACTGTAGCAGAAACAGAGAAATTGTTGTCTGTTACTCCTGTTACAAAACAAATAGCAATATTTTACTAAAAAGACAAGTACCAATCAACACATGTTTCACAGAGCACCACTGACAGAAATCTTATAGTGGCACAGATGAAAACCCTTTATCGAGTATGATATAGCCAACATACAGAATTGTTTCACTGAGCTGATATCACCAATGATTTCCCTTTTTAGTTTCGGCATGATATTTCAATAATGAGGTTAGGATAACAACTCCATAGTATAGCACTGTGACTAGGCCACTAATTCTCTCCTTCCACAGGCATTTCCAAAACTCCCACCTTATGTGAATACTAATGCAGGGGTAGGCAGCCCTTCATATTGTCCTTCGCTCATATCCTGAAATCAACCACTTCAAAATTGGCACTAACCAAGCATATCCTGATGCATCTTGCAATTATTTGAGGTCCAAATCTACCTAAGTAAGCGAACGAACCATACCATTTTGAAAAGTCAGCATTTCAGCAATTTAACCTCTTTTCTTTTCTATCCGTATCAAGCAAGCCTATAACTGGTTTGACAATGCAGACATGCTCTCTGTTGATTTTCTATGTTTCCTCAAAACAAGTGAATGGAAATTGCAGCCTGAACAGTTGAGGCAACGTCCTAGAGCAGGGGTACCCAAACTTTTCGCAAGGAGGGCCAGATTGGATGAGGTGAAAATGTGAGGGGGCCGACCATTCAGCCGCGTTTGGCCCACAGGCTGAACTTTGGACAAGTCTTTATAACATGCAAGGAGGCAGGGAGGACACTGCAGCAACGGAGCTGGGGGAAGGCTGGCTGGGCAGGTGGCTGGGGGGATGGACAGAGGTAGGGAGGGCAGGCAAACCATAAAACTGCAAGCTGACATCTCCATCCGGTATGGGGAAGGGCCAGCTGGCGGGGATGTGTGGCCAGGCTGAGCCGGTGGGGAGAAGAGGTCACGGGCCACTTGAAATTTGAAATTTGGACATGTCTGTTCTAGAGTATAATAGCAATGCAATAGTGGAGCAATGGTCCCTGACCCTTCCATTGGTGGAGATACTGAATCAACAGCTTGACAAGCAATTCAGCATTTGATGGGCTGCCTTTACAGGATTGTAAAGCCAAGTTTTTATCCATTCACAAGCATTTTGTTAAGCACCTGGGCACGGACGAGTTCCTTCATTTGAGCAATGGGCATTTTTCTGCATTGTGACCGAATCTCCTACCCCACTGGAATTCCCAGCCTCCTTCTGACCTAACGGCTGCAGAGGTCTAGGAACTGAATAGGATAGGGACCCACATTGCCACTCCAGTTACTTTTTCAGCCTCCGTCAAGGTTGTCTGACATGACCTCGAGCAGCTCAAACAGTAGTAGTACTTGTTGGACTACTAGTTAATTAGTAATGCCGTTAAGTAAAATGACTGGGCAAGGCAAAGAAAAGTAAAGTCCCCATATATTTACCCAGGAGAGAAAATGAGAGAAGAGTTTCAGAAAAACAAGAAAACTTTGAAAAAGCCTCGAGGCTTCTGTTTTCTTTGACAAGTAGCAAAAATGAAAATGCAAAGGCCAGTCCCTAAACAAACACAGTAATACCCTTTGCATGTTGAAAGGGTGTTAAACAATTATTCAGGAGCATCATGTTAATGTGCTGCTAATTTGCTTCTCTTCACGTAAGCAACAAGTACTGTAACTTTAAAGAATTAGTCTTTTTTTAAAATGCAAGTTTTACTTTCAAAAAACAACATTCCAAGCTCCAAATAAGATCAATCTCCGTGTAGCCCATGGGAAAATTCTCCACTGGCTTTTTCCAAACCCCCACACTGCAGACACAAGAACAAAACCAAACACATACACACTGTTTCAAAATGTCTCCCTTGAATAAACAAGGATAAAAAAATGGATCACAAGGTTGAAACAGTGCCTAGTTCTCATTTAACTGTTCTTGGTTCTCGGTTCTTTATTCAACTCAAAGCTGCAAGAAATAATTAAGGCTTCCGCAATCCATCATGCAGAAGTCAAACAGTATTCTCAACACCTAGGTCCCATCCCCTTATTTTTTTAACCCACTTAAGTCAGCAGGATGAGGAGTAAGCTGAGCTTATACACTAGATGAGGATAATTTAATAAAGAGACTGGAGAGGAGATAAAGTTTAAAATGTGCTGCTTCCATGATTAGTAATAGCTAGGATATGGACGAATAAAGAACTGGACATGTGCTCTGCAATAAACTGCAGCTTATTAGAGATGGGCCCAAACCTCTGGTTTGGCTGTTCCACACCTAACAGCTGATCCACAGTTTGGCACCCATCCTCTCCAATAGGGGGAGTGCCCCTCCTCCTCCTCCTCCTCCTCCACCACCACCACCACTACAAAGCGTCCTTGCATTACATTTGGCCTAATGCTTCATTTTGAAGCAAGCCACTTTCAACAATCTGATCTACTGTCAGAAACTGTCAATATATAAATGGATAAATACAAAAATTAGCTATATATTGTGCAATAATTTTTCAACTTTGAGCCAAATTGACATAACTTAATTGATTCTACACTAAGAGGCCGAAAGATAGCTGTGTTCGAAGAGCACATATTTGCATCTAGAAGGTAACATCATCATCATTTTAAATGGCCAAAATCCCTCACACTGATGTTTGTGGAATAATATGCAAACTTTACATGTTACACACAAAAAAGGAATAGTTCCATCAGGACTAAAATGTGTGTGGGGGGAGTGAATCTAGCTGTAGTCACTCAAAGAAAAATCAACATGTTATGAATAACTTTGTTCTTTTTAACGTGTCACTTCTAATCTCAGAACATGTCAGTGGTCTTATGAATTTCTAGTAGAAAAATGAAAGAAAGAAAGCAACATTGTACATGACTGCGCTTCTTAACCCTCTGGTTTCTAAAGAAACGAGAATTCTTCCATAGATTGTAATATGTTTCCTGGAAGATTCATTTGTCTGTACGGTGTAGCTTATGGCTTTCATTGGGAATTGTATTGAACTGGTTCAGTAATGAGTAAGTTGAATGGGCGGTCTAAAAGATTGAATATCAAGTGCTTTGTGAAATATTATGCTTTTGAAATGAGTTGAAGACGTCATTGTGGTTATGAACTTGTTTGGTTAGATTGATTGATTGATAAATGGTTTAAGAAGGCAAATTAGATGGGCCACGTTTTTTTTTTAATTAAAGCAACATACATTAAAAAGCAAGAACTTTTAATGTTAGAAGGAGGAACCCATTGGTCCTCTGATAGAGAGAAAATGTAAATTCTAAATCAGTGCCCACCACAACATGTTCTGTTTTCCCCGTTCTCTGTTGCCATTGTAAAGGTAACCACAAAGAAGTTTGTCCTGGGTTTTGATATGAACGTCTCCATACCACATACTGAAACTGAAATCACTGCAGTTCACATATAAATTGTTACCACAGGTATCCCACAAATGTGTGTTTCAAGTATTCACACATCACACATTCCATCTTTTTCCTCAGCCCTCATTGCACTTATGACCACCCTCTCGTATCCCCATTTGGCTGCCATTCGTGCCCCTCCTCTTCTCTTTATTGCTTAGTAAGGAAGTGAATCTGAACTGAAAAGAAGTGGTAAATTTAGTTTATTAATTGAATGCTATAGCATTTAATGTAACTGTCTATTAATGTTGTTAAGATGTCCCTCAATTCCCTGTTCTTAATACCTGAACATGTCTTGATATACTGGACTGTATATTATCCCTCATTACTGTAAGCTGCCCTTTTCCAAAGAGAAAGGCGGGATAGATAAATAAATAAATAAATAGTTAATGGAGCTCTTGTAACAGGGAAGTTACATGCTTCCTTTAGTTTAAATGGTCTGCATTACCAGTCTGACCACAACATTTTAGAGCTGCTCAAGTCCCTAAACATTCTTAAAAGACAGTCCCGTGTACAGCATGTTACAACTAATGTAATCCTGCTGGGATATAATGGATCAACCTTTGCTGCTTAATTGTCAGTAATGTCTTATTATTTCCTGTAGTTTTTCCAAGCTGTTTTTTTAAAATTCATAGAGGATGATTTTATACCTAGGATCGCTTAGCAATTAACACATAACGAATATGTGCTTTGTTTTGTGCTGCCCTGTTGGAACCAACTAACAGAGAACATAATAGGGCTTTCACAGTATATGAGATCCACTATTTTTTTAGAGGTGCTTCAAAGGATCAAACCAAGATCCATTTATGATGCAACCATATATCCTGTACTCATTAACCTGGAAATAAGGCCCATTTAATTCCATGGGAAATTCCTGAGCAGGCATGTGCTTGCCCTGCTGATTACCAACAGAACATAGGTTCTCCATTCCCTTTGAATATTTACTTTAGAAACATACTTCCTCATGCAGATTCGATTCACCTACTACAGCATTCTGGTTTGCCAATCAATTTTGGTTTACGGGCTAGCCGGTCTATTCTTTCATTTGTTTCCTGTAACCAAAGTTTGCCTGAAACTCTGGTTTCGTAAGTCGGTCTGGATGTCACAGCTAAATCGGGCAGTGAATGTGGAGGAAGGGAACCATACATTTTTTAAAAATTATACAATTTTCTTGTATAAGAAAATTCTGCAAGCTATGTCATGGTTGGTAATGGAACTAGAATAATATTCTACCAGTGCCTACTCAACATAGGCTAGACTAGTGATCCATAGGGTTCGTTCCACCAGTGCAGTCCTAAGAGGATGGTGATGAAGAAGGTTAATCACTAATAAGGCTGAATGGTGGGGAATTCAGGAGAGTTAAAAGGAAGGGCAGTATGTAATACTTCCCACAGCTCATCAACTTACTGCACACTGCACAGCATGAAGTGGGGGCCGATGGGAAATAAGGCAACCCTAACCTTGTGTAACACCTTTACCCAGCTTGCCCTACCAATGCTGGAGTTGGCACTCAGTTCCCAAATTAAAATTACCATCGCCTTTTCCCATGGAAAGTCCATTATAACTATCCCGAACGCGTGCAAGAATGCTTTTACTTTTTGTTTAGGCGGATGCTTTTCAACACAACAGGAGTTGCAACAAACCCTTTAAAGGCAAAGAAACAAAAACAAAACAAAACAAAAAAAGCCCACGCAAACAAAGATCAGAGAACGAGAGTTTCCCTGAGCGACCCAGGTGGATTCCACTTTTCTTAAGAAAGGGATTACACCATGAATGGGCAAGGCTTCGACGCGGTGTGGGGGGGGGGCAGCCGTCCGGCCCCACCGGAGGAGCCACCATCCCCACCACCACCATCCCCCAGGGATGCCTGGGGCGCCTCTTCCTCCTCCTCTGTCTGGCGAGCCTGGGCGCAAGCCTCCACCGACACCTCCTCCGTCCTTCCGTCCGGCTCCCCCCCCCATTCCTCTTTCGCCGTCCCCTCGTCGGCCACTCCTGCCCGTCCCCTCCGCCACCCTCCTCCGCCGGGGGCGGCGGGCTGTGCTCCACCCCCCAGACCCGAGCGCCGGACGCCGCGGCTTGCTGCTGCCCCCCCCCCCAAATCTCACCCAAAAGACGGTGGAGTAGGTGATGAGCGTGAACTTGAGGCACAGGTAGGAGAAGCGGGCGCAGTAGCGGATCTGCTCCGAGTCTCCCGCGCCGGACGCCATCCTCCTCCTCCTCCTCCTGCCGGCTTCTGGAGCGGCGGCTTCGGCGCCCCCCCCCCCCGCCCCGCTGGAGCCCCGTCTGGCGGTGGCCGCCACCTGCCGTTTCGCGGGGGGCCACCCGGGGCGGCGTCGCTGGTCCTCCGCTTCGCTTGCAACAAGTGGCTTTGCCTTGGGACGGGCCGGCGGGTGGAGCCTGCGGGGCCCGGAGCAGCAGCCCTTGGAGAGTGGCGCGCCCTCCTCGGGCTGCCGGAGACCGGGGGCGGAGGGGGGGCGGAGGCGGTGAAGGGGGTGTTGAAGGCCTCGCCGCTTCGTCACGGAGCTTGCCGAAGCGGAGGCGGTTCGGTTCAAGAAAGCGAGTCGGGTGGCGTTCAGGTCCGGTTCTCTTTTTTTTCACGGCCGCGCTGGGTTGTATAGCCCTTTGGGAGCGGAGAGCGCAATGGTTCCCAAGGCGGCGTCGGCACAGCAATGGCACGGGAGCGATCGGGAGCCGCGTCCCTCTGGGCCAACGGGCAGGTGGCACCCAGAATTTGAGATCATATCGGACGAGGCGGCCCAATCCAGTTGCCATATGTCTGGCAGACCAAACCAAAAAGTAGTGTGGCATTCTGGACTAACAGATTTATTTATTTACACACTCGAATCGAACCCACTGCTGGGTTTCTCCAGTTGCACATAGTAATGTCAAAATCTGTTATAACTTTATGCAATCTAGCCTGTTATTCATATGGTGGTATATTGTAGTTTCTTTCTTTTTTCATATTTAATTTTTATATCCAAATGTTATATAGTGTATATTTGTATATTGGATGTTTTTAATTTTATTTAATTTCTATTATCTTTTTTTTCTTTCTGACTTTACACTTTTTGTGCACTTAACCTTCTTGCTTGTTCTTTATATTGGGA
The DNA here is from genome assembly GCA_023846285.1 of Phrynocephalus versicolor. Taxonomy (NCBI): domain Eukaryota; kingdom Metazoa; phylum Chordata; class Lepidosauria; order Squamata; family Agamidae; genus Phrynocephalus; species Phrynocephalus versicolor. Next base: position 19,434,484 of record JAHTLZ010003518.1, read on the forward strand.
GCTGTGTAACAAGTTAATTTCCCTAATATGGGATTAATAAAGATCTATCTATCTATCTATCTATCTATCTATCTATCTATCTATCTATCTATCTATCTATCTATCTATCTATCTATCTATCTATCAAGAAAATATTCCAAACTTCAAAACATAAAACACATAAGCCTGGAAGAGCAGTCCATAAGGACTGCAGGAGTCAACCCTACAGAACAAAATGGGGCTTTGAAGTAAATCTGTATAGCTGGGATTAAGGGCAACTCATGAATTTGGACACCAAACCCCCAATTATTGGAGCAAGTATCCTCTGATCTTATCAAAGAAGTAGGGTTATGCTGTGACCCATGAGGCATACACACTGATTTCCTTGAATAGACATGCTTTAGACTATTTTGCATAAGGTATTTTTAGCATCATTTGTAAGACAAATACATGTAGACTAATGACTATGGGCGATGTGTTTCCTACTTTGCACTTTACAGTTGATTGTATTTTTCTCTTTGGGATAGAATGATTTGCCAAATATGGAATTATAATATCATGAAACTCATATTTGTCCTTCAGGCACAGGTCCTACCAGAAACTGCACCAGCATCCGTATGATGTTTTCCTCATCTTGCTTGATACTACCTCTTTCTCCCAGTTTCTCATATTTATTTTTTGTCCCTGTCGCCTTGGGTCCTTTTCAAGGAGAAATGTAGTGTAAACACAGTTAAAATAAATAAATTTGTTGTTCATTGGGGGAGTTTAGTGTGGTATGCCTCCTGCTATAGTCTTTGGGCTTTTTTTTCTGCTTAAAAAACAAAAACCAGCATTATTCTGCCTGGCTGCCTCCAACAGAATGGGGAGAATTAGTGCTATGGTGCACATTTAATTGTGGAAAAGGCTGTTTCTGCTTTCTGCTGTGAAAATTGGCTGCCCAAGGAAGCTGCCTAAGGATAGGGCTGGCCCTGAGTGACTGATATGACAAATGTGTATACTGTATATTTTAAGTCTGAAGGGAATTATTTGCTGCTCTGAATGAGTATTCAAACTACCTCAGCCTTTGCTAGAGTATATCTATCTCCGCCCTAAATTTGAATGTTGATCCCTTGTAATTGAGGGTGTAACGTGTCTTTCGCTCTGGGAATGTTGTCACGACAGTCTCATAAGCATCTGCTGGATTTTGCGAGCGATTCCCTCCTTCAAGGAAATATTTAGGGTCACAGTAGTACGATGAAGGCAATTTTTGAAGTACACAATTCTATGTTCTTTCTTTGTGCCTGTTTCTTTTCTCATTTCATTAAGTGGACAACACAGCTGTACCCCATCTTGTCCTTGAGGGACACAGGGCCTGTCCAGAAGGGTATATAGAAAGGCATTTAGATTGCTGTTTAGCTAAAGCTAATTGTGTTGTCCCCATGTGTCTTTAGTTACAGTAATTCCTCCTGCTTTCTGGCAACAACGCTAGGGGGAAGCTGGGTTGTTTATTTATTTATTTATTTTGCATAATTTGAAAGACTCCTAATTACAGTATTTTCCCATGTATAAGACTATATTTTGTCTAAAATTGTTAGACTTAAAATTGTGGGTCATCTTACACATGGAAGTAAGCCAAGGAGAGGATCTGTAATTTTGGGTTGGAAAAGTGGGGGTGGTCTTATACGTGGAGGCATTTCATAGATAGAAAAAATACAGTATCTTGTTTTGTAGCCTATGCGGGTAGCTAGTACACACCCAGATGGAGCTGCAGGCAGCATTAGCTGAGGCGACAACCTAGAGATATATGAGGTGGGTTATGACATTAAAAGGGAGGGCAGAGAAACCCCCTATTCTGTTTTCATCATCTTATTTTATAGATTTCGCTAACTGGTGCAACGAAATACTGATACCATGCTAAGTGGATGCATTGCACTTTTGACGTGCTACTTACTTTATTCAACAACAACAGAAAAGGAAAGTCACCACAGCCCTCTAAAGAATGGATGTGGTAAAAGGCAGGGGAAAGGGCTACGTCGATTCCGGGAGTTCTGCCCGTACAAGGCAGCACAGCCCCAGTAGAGCCCCAGTTGCAGAGAAAGGCAGGGGTGGGGGTGGAAGTGGGGTTACTGTATCCCCCCTTCCATCTCCCAGCCTTCACCCCAGTGTTCTGCCCCTGTGCCACTGCTGCCTCTTTACTCGAGAGTAAACTAGCAGTTCAGAGACTTGCATAGACCCTTCTCACAGGAGAATAAGTAGAGTGTGAACAAAATAGTCACTCAAGTGCAAGATAAAATAAATCTTCAGAACCTTTTAAGTGCAAACCAGTCCGCTCCAAATTCCCTCATCTGTATAGGCCCACAGTGAACACTTGCCTTGTCTATTGAATCAAATGAATCATTAGAGATACACATATGATCCAGGTTTGTGGCCTATAATTTGAATCTGACTCTGCACGCTAATAAACTGTATAATGGAAGACTTAGTAAGAGTAGCAGTGATGGTCCTCCTGTGAATTCACAGCACTGCCTCCATTTGAAAGTACTTTATTCCACGAAAAAGCAAGTGATATATAGCATTTTTCAGCAAACATTGAGAGAACAGATGGTTGATATTAACACAAGCAAGAAATAGAAATACATTTAATGCAAATCTTAAACAAGAAAGTTATTTTCTTGCAGGGAGAATAGCTGATTGACATTGCCAACAACTGCCGGGTCCGTTCTTGCTCCTTTGTCAACCAGCTAGCAAATGAATGAAGGGGTTGAGGATTTTGGGGGGTGGGGAATGTGTTATACAAGCCATGTAATTTGTCACTGACTGATATGAAGACATTGCACTGTTTTTAAATTGAATTGCTTTGCACATTTAATCGTATGCTTTTCTTATACAATACTTACAATACGGTTGTTTTGTATTGACTTATAGTAGCTTGTCTGTAATGTTTTAAAGTTGCAGAGTTGCTAGCTAAAAATGTGACTTTCAATAAAATGTTCCATTGTACAAAATCACCGAGTTTTGCCTAGAATTCTGTTGCGCTTCCCACACTTGACCTTTCAGCATGTTTCCTTCTAAGAGAAGAGCACAGTGTATTTGCTTGCCAGAGAGGAGCACATCCCCTTAAAAGGATCTAACAGTAAAATGTAGCACATCTCTTTCATACATATTCTTTTATATAAATATTTATTCATCTTCCAGAGCATCAAGAGCTGTGAAACTCCCTGTGCAAAGAATGTAAAATTGTAAATGTTCATCTTGTCAAAGGACTCTCGGTAATATGATGCCATTATTACTTTTTTTAAAAATAAGCATAAAATTAAGTGGTCTATTCACTACTTTGATTTAAGGAAGCCCTGCTTTTTGGCCGCATGCAGAATGCCCAATGGTTAGGGTCTTTTACCTTTATCGTGTGCAGCTGTGGAAGAATACTTTAGTATCAAGCAAGAAAAGAGTGTTTATGTTATTGTTTCAAAGATTGATTGTGTCATAACAAACCAGGAGCTAAAATGTGTTAGATTTTAAATTTGTTTATCCAAGAAGAACTAGTTTACTTGAATCCCTTATGAGCTGACAGTCTTTTTAATCTATTTAATTCAAATGTGTTTTGGAATCTATCCACCGTTTCAAGCACCTCTTAAGTAAGATTTGGAATTCTCAAGTAGCCCTATGTTTTTATGTCTTATCTCAAGGGAATAATAACTTATGTCCCAGCAAATTTGCACATTTCATAGTGGGACATTGTAGAGGAGGGTGTTATTCCCCTTCTGCAACACAAAATGGGGTTATCTATATAAGTAATGTACAGTGGACCCTCCTATAACAAACAGTTTGTATAACATAAAATCTGTACAACATAAAAAATTCCAGAGATAGGGGAAATTTGCTTAACAGAATCGTCTATGGGGCGAATCCATACAACATAAAAATTGTCGCGATTAGGGATTACTCCGTTTTCAATGCATTCCTATGGGGAATTTGTATAAAGGAAAATTTGCTTAACATAATTTCATTTGGAACAAATTAATTCCTTTATACAAGGTACAACTGTATTGTACTTTTCCTTGGGTTGAATCCAGATGTGATAATTCTTGGTTTGTGTAGCTGATAATTTTCTCCTACAAGAAGTTGAGAAAGAAACTAGAGCACAAACTACAGGCATCTTCACCTTAATTCTAAACAGCAGAGATGACTTGGTGGAGGAAGTGGCAGTAAAGTGAACTTTGGGTGAGAATGACCATATTCTACTAAAATTATTGATTTCAAATGAAACCAAAGGAGAGTATTGTTACATACTTATGCTGTATCTTTTTTTAAAAAAAAGTTATTAACCTCAGAAAAAAGATGAGTAAGGTCCCATGGTAGAAGACCATAACAAGAAAAGGAGTCCAAGAAGGGTAGAGGCATCTTAAAATAGAATTCTAAAAGCAAAACTACAATCAATTCCAACAAGGTAAAAAAGTGGAAGGCTGCAAAAAAAAAGGTGTTTCGCTTCACAAAAAGCTCAGGGAGGAAATGCAGTGGTTGCATTAGGAGAGCAAAAGCAGAGAATGAGTTGAAATAAGCTAGAGACACTAAAAGCAACAAAAAGGCATTATTCAGATATGCGTGAAACAAAAGACAAAGCAAAAAATAGCGGCACAGCTGCTAAATAGAGCTGGAAAATGGTGATGAAGCAAGCAGACTTTGAGCCTCCAGACATAAATAACATGCAATTGGAGGGGACAGGATTGCAGCTTTAGTCAAGGAATATCTCACCATCTTGAACAAGTTCACATCTCTTAGGCCAGATGAACTGCATCTAAGGGCGCTTTTACACGACCCCTAAGATCCGCTGGCCCCTTAAATTTGGACCAGAGGTCTTAGGGGTTTGTCGCTCTTCATGCGTCTCCACCCCTCCGTACTTCCTGGCTGCTGGCTGCGTGAGGGGAGGGAGGAAAAAAAGGGACAAAAGAATAAAGCCTTACCTCCCGGTGCTGGTGGAAGCTGCCAGGGGAGCCCCAGTCACTTCCAGGTTCCTCTTAAACGGGCGGGAGGCAAAAAACAAAAACAAAAAGAAGCAAGGAGAGCCCAGCACATCCGCATCAAATATTTTTCACCTCCCAAGAGCAGGTACAAGAAAAGTGTGCTGGGTCGCGCTTAGGTGGGCGGGGTTGCACTTAATTGTCTGCAAACTCCGGAACTGGTGGGGAAACATTTTTAAGCTCCGGAGCTTGCAGCCATTTGCGGCGGAGTTTAGGGGTCGTGTATAAACGCCCAAGAGCACTGAAGAAATTGGTTGAAAAACTCTCAGAACCACTATCCATTATTTTCTTGAAATCGTGGGAAATGGGTGAGGTGCCAGATGACTGAAGGAGAGCTAATGTACCTTTCTTCAAAAGGGGGGGGGAGGAATCAGAACTACAGTACAATCAGCCTGATATCAGTCTTGGAAATCCTGGAACAGATCATTAAGCAGTAACTATAGAAGCACCTAGAAAACAAAGCAGTAATAACTAGAATCAACACGGATTTGTGAAGAACAAAATCTGATAAGTAACCTCCCTGGTAGACAGAAGGAATGCAGTAGATGTAATATACCTCAATTTCAACAAAGCTTTTGAGAAAGTTCCCCATGATATCTTGATTTGTGAGCTAACTAGGGTGGACTGGACAAACAAAATGTAAGGTGGATACACAACTGGATATAGCATCATACTCAGAGAGTGATGATTAATGTATCCTTCTCTAAGTGGGAGGAGGTAACAAGTTGGGTACCCCAAGGCTCAGTCCTGGGTCCAGTGCTCTTCAACATTTTTATTAATGACTTGGATGTCAGAGCACGGGAAATGCTTGTCAGATTTGTGAATGACACAAAATTCGGTGAAATAGCTAACACTCTGGAAGACAGAAACAGAATTCAAAATGATCTTGGTAGGCTGGAACACTGGGCTGAAAACAACAAAATGAAATTTACCCGGGATAAGCATAAAGTACTGCACCTAGGAAGATGGAACCTAATGAACAGTTACCAGGTGGGGGACACCTGGTGCAGCAATAGAAAGCAAGAAGAATATTGGAACACTAGTAGATATGAGTCAGCAATGGGATGTGGCCACAAAAAAGGCAAATGTTATTTTAGGATGCATTAAGAGAGGAATAATTTCCAAATCCCATGAGGTGCTCATCTCCTTCTATTCAGTACTGGCTAGGCCTTACCTTGAGTAATGAGTCCAGTTCTGGACACCACACTTCAAGAAAGATGCTGACACATTGGAACAAGTTCAGAGGAGGGCAAAAAGGATGATCAGAGGACTGGAAACCAAGTCCTCTGATGAAAGACTGAAAGACTTGGGGATGTTTAGCCTAGAGAAAAGAAGATCGAGGGGGTATATCCAGTAATAGCATTTTTCAAACATTTGAAGGGATGTTATGGGGAGGAGGGGGAGGATCTGTTCTTGATCATCCCAGAGGGCAGGTTGCAGAACAATGGGGTTAAGTTATGAGAACCCAACTTTCAACTGAATATCGGGGAAAACTTCCTATTAAAGCAGTATGGCAATAAAACCAATTACCTCAAGAGGTGGTGAGTGCTCCAATACCGAGGCATTCAATTTGGGCATCCACCTGGAGGATACCCTTTTATTTTTATTCCTGCATGGAGCAGGGGGTTGGACTTGATGGTCTTATAGGCTCCTCCCAACTTCACTATTCTATGATTCTAAGTAAACCTTTGAGTTGACCCACTGAAGCCAGTGGGAGGTAAGGTGGTCATTATTACATTAAGTTCTGTTGTTGTTAGTGGGTCAATTCAAAATATGTCTAAAGGACCTTTAAGAAATGCCTTGTATAGCACATTGCTTCCTCTTCCTCCTTCTCCTTCTTGTTCCTTCCTCAAGTTAAATGATGATCCTTCTTATTTCTGTCTCCAAACACAACTCCCAGCATTTTTCTGGTCTCCGGTTCCCCCACATTTCTCTGCCTTTCTTCTGAATAGGCCAGTTATGGTTCCACAAGGTAAGTGCAGAGGGAGCTCCTTGGTCAAATAAGACTGAGGAGCTGAAGTGGCACTGACAAAAGCAATGCCAGCTTGCAAAAAAGTCCATCCTCCGCCTGACCCCCCACTTCCATCTAATATACCACTTTCAATTCTTTCTGCCTCTCCCCAACTATGTTCACCAACCCCCATATCTGGAGCATTTTCTTTTTGTACAAAATGGCAGGAGAGCCCTAATGTCAGGTCCCACTTTGGACTGGGAAGCTCCCTCTGTAGATACCAGTACATGTGGGAAGCACCATAGCCCTAAGTTCAACACCTTGTACAAAATGGTACAAAATAAGAAACACAGTGTAGAACCCAGGGCCCGCACCAAGGAGCCACCTTTGTGCCTGCTAAGTATAACTTCTTTTAGGCAAGTCAGTGGACCAGTGAAAGAGAGGCAGATCACTTTGTCCCTTCTCCTTTCGGTTTAAATATATTAGTCTTTGTTTTTATACTGGCTACAAAGAAGAGGGCTTCCCTGCCTTCATGGCTAGTATGGAAATACAGGCTACTGACTTACAGCATGCACATAGTTTGTTGTGGCTGTTAACATGTAGCAGGCTAATGTACAAGGCTAGTCCTATGCATGGGACCATCGTGATATAAATTAACATATGGGAAAGTTAAAGTAAGAAGGTATTGACTTAAGGTTGGGCTCTGTTTACTTTTAAACCATTACTATGGCACGGGGTGGTACATACGCGTTGAACTTTGGATCCTGAATGAATAACTATAGATTTCAAGTAGCCCATTTGATTTTTTGAGTTGAACATAATAATTCTTGGAATAATGTTTGCGTACCTATACCGTACTGTATATATTTGGCTGTTTTGCTATCGAGGTTAATGACATACTTTTGAAAAGAGACTGTATGGCTGTGCAAGAATCTCATTTAAGTCAAATATTCACTGTATGGGAAATCTTAGGTGTGTGTTCACAAAGTGCTTCATACTAATGAGGAAGTGATTGGAGGGGGCGGGATTCAATGGACGGGTAAAGATGCAATAAAAATGATAATTCTTTCAATGGCATAGAAGAAAAATTAGCATCAGTTACTAGTAAGTGGCTATAGAGTGGGGTGGATAACCCATGGCCCCGAATGTTCTTGGACTGCATCTTCCAGAAGCTTCAGTCAGTATAGGTAACAGAGAAATGCTGGGAGCAGCAGTTCAACATCTGGAGTGCTGCATTTTTTCCACTCTGTTTGGATTATATGCACACTAGAGATTCCATGAAGATGAAGCACATCCCAAGATATTTGGATGAAAAGTCACAGCAAAGGTTGTAGAATTCTCCTTTATTAGGACAAGATAATGGGTGAGGTTGAGTCACTCCACACCAATACATGAACTAAAAACAACTCTGCTCACATACAGGGTGGCAAGTATCTGAAAGTTGAGTCATGGCAAGTATTTCTTTCCAGGTTTGAACACCATTGTACAGTATTTCAAGAAGTATCAATCTGGAAGACTTCTTGTGATTCAAGAGAAATACCTGTGTGTACTAACTGGTGGTTTTGGACCAGTGAGAATTCCAATATGCTGGATTCTTAAGTGAAAACTGGTTTCAACACAAGAAGACTGAGCTACTCTTTGATTTTCCTGGACCCTCTAATATGGGAGGGAAGACTATATTTGATGATTCATATGGCACATGATGTCAAAGGAACCATCATGCCCAGCTGGGCTCAGAGGAGATCCCCAGCGTGTAATGGCATATGTTTCTGTTTCTTTTTCTATATTGTATCATGCTCCATCCCTATCAATCAACAATACAACGAACCTTCTGAAGTGCCAATGGTTTTCTGCTTTCATGGATACTCAAAGACACATTGAGGTACTTACCCAAAACAGCCATTGCTCACAGTCACACATGCCGATTCCTGAGTTACACAAAATCATTCTGCAAAGCTCAAGGAGCTGTCAGGAGGCAGCGTGCTAGAATTTTTATGGCATTTCTGCCCTGAGCTTAAATCATTTTACTGTATTTTGCAAAGTAACTTTGCAGCTGTTTTCTCAATCCCTCCTTGTGATATTTATGACATTCTTCTACAGGCCAAGTTCTGCTTACTGACACTCCCACTGAATTTGAATGTGAATGTGAGGATATACAAGGAATACAAGATCTTGGTCCTAATAGGGTAAAATCTGTGGTGCTGTTCCCTTTAAACCGAAGAACAATAGAGTCACGAACATTACTATGAAAGCTTTGGGGAAATGATGCAGCAGCTTCTTGAAATCTGATTTGATGCACAGTTTGGTTTTGTGTATTATTATCTCCCCTCCTCTTTTCAAAACCTCATAAAGCCTCTTAATGTTTCTCCCTGGGTCGGCTTTGCTAACGTTTGCAGAAAGAGAGTCCAACAACTCCGTACCGCAGTGTCTATCAATAATAAATTAAAATAATTGGACATTTTGATTTTATTTTTTAAAAAATCCCTAGATCAGATATTTAGATTGATCCGTCACCCTGGTGTAAATCTTTCCTTGCCTTCTGATTCATTCAAATGGAACATGGTGGCGATGAATGTGGAAGAACACTAGTGATGTCTCTTTGTTGTTACCTCTCGGAAGAGATGGAGGTGATGTATTACTGAAGGCATATTTCCAGATTTGATATACAAGACTGTGAACTCATAATTACAACTCTAGGACTGTGGCTTATTAAAAAAAACACCACAAAGAATCATTTTGCAGTAGTTTTTCATCACTGAGCTGAAGGAGATGAAGACAGCTTCTGCCTCCAACATTAGCAATGTTTCAGCAGATAGCACGGCCACAGACAATATCTACCTGACAGCATCGGCGGCCTTTTCTCAGCCTGGCTGGCAAATAGCGATTTGGGCTATCATTTACCTAACCATGGTGGTTGTTTCAATTGTGGGCAACAGCACTGTCATCTGGATTATCCTGTCTCACCGACGAATGAGGACGGTCACCAACTATTTTATTGTGAATTTGGCTCTTTCTGATCTACTCATGACTGCTTTGAACACTGTTTTCAATTTTATTTATGCCAGCCACAATGTCTGGTATTTCGGCGAGGGATTCTGTCGGTTTCTTAACTTGGTTCCGATTACAGCCGTGTTTGTGAGCATTTATTCCATGACTGCTGTCGCTGCTGAGAGGTAAGAAATGCCAATGATGTAGAATTTCGCTTCTGATTCGAATGCTGTTTTGTTTCCATTCTTTGTTTTGAAGTATTACTGTGCAGTACTGTTGGCATAACTAGATAACATTGCCAGAACAGATCTGAGTCTACCACTTTTTTTCAGATATAGTTTATTTACCCATACAAATAGCTTTGGTTTGCCATTTCTTTTAAGTTGTATACATTTAGCAGTATAAAATAGGGCATGGTTACCAAGAAGTTATCACCGAGTAAGTTCAATGAGATTTACTCTGAGATTTACAGTGAGATCTAGACTCATCTGTATTGCATTTGCTAAGACTTACCTCTGAGCAGACAAACACAGGCTTGCAAAATGAATACTTTACTGTTTTCTAAACACTTCAACTGAGACAGTTCATAGTCACAGTGGTATACATTCTATGGCGGCATATGTATGTTTTCAAATCTAAATTATGTACCCAGTTTATCCATTGTCTAATGATCATTATGTACAAATCTGCCTTTTTTTAGATTGCTTATTCTGTTTCTACTGAATAGGCAAGGAGCTTTTCAGAAGATGGCAATTCCACACTGAATTATGTAGATCTATGACTTTACCATTCATTTTTCTCTTTTGAAGTATTGTTAAATATGGGAAACCATGCAGAAAATGAATTAACAGTGATACAATAATGATATTTCATAGACATCTCCACCCATTTCTCAAGCATGTACTTGCCATTACACTGGACAGATTCCTTAAAGAGGGTGAGAGTGCATGCTGAAATGCCTGGAATGCTGAGTATTCCTCCCAGTAACAAATTACAATATAAGCCTGTATAGAAAACATAGCTGAGAGGGTTAAAGCATCTGGTTGGGAGACTGATTCCGCACTGTGCCACCAGGGAGAAGAGCCAGGCCATGTGGCCTTGGGCAAGCTGCAAAGTGTCAGGATGCCACCAGAAGCAGAGGATGAGTACTTGACACCTGGAAAACTGTGAAATGGGTTTCCATAAGTCAGAATTGATGGATGAGAATGAATATGATGGAAATCATAGTCTTCCAGTGTGGTGTACTAGATAGAGTGACAAACAAGGACTTAGGAGGCCTGGATTCGAATCCCCGTTCAGCCATGAAAACTCACTGGGAAGGAACGGAACTGATAAAACCCCTTCTTAAATATCTCACTTCGCTTGAAAGCTCTATTGAAGTGGCTATAAATCAGCTCCGAATTGACAGAAGATAAATTGGAGTTTTAATCCCATCACAGAACATAACAAAACATAGAAAACATATGGCCAATATCTGATCCTCTGGAGTTCAGCCTTGCATGTCCTCTCAGTCTAAGTGGGTCTTTGGGAGTGATTGGAACTTCTGGAAATTGAAGCAGAAGCCTTGAAGTTGTCTGTGCACCAAAATAAAATGTTCTTGCGTCTAGCTTCAATCTGATATTAGCCTCCCCAACTGGTGGCCCCAAGAGACATGCCAGACCTGACAACTCAGAAAGGGAATGAGTAGGGGAGTGGGACCAGGGCTTGTGGCAAGCTATTTTGCAAGAGGAGAGGGGACAATGCCCCATCATCCTTCAGTCTGGCACGTCTTCCATCATTTCTCTGCCCTTTGGCTCAATCATGCATGTAAATAGGCCCACCAGGAAAATGACTGATGAGGGTGGTTGTAGGGCTTCAGAGTGTGTCCTGGAGATTCCACAGTTCTTCCAGGCTCCAGTTTCTGATGACTCATTGAACTGATTTGGTGATTTAGAGCCAATATGTCTGTCTGCCTGCCTGCCTCTTTCAGCCTGCTCTGCTTCACTCAGTTATGAGAACGGCAGCATGAGAGCTATGAATGCCAAGTTGGGTCTTTTTAGAGAAAAGACAGATTGCAAATGTAAAAAATGAATCCTGATTTATAATTTAGAATTGTAATACAGCACCCAACAACTTTTTAAGTTCTTGCTTGCAGAAAACAGCCCTAACGTGATAAAACCTGAAACAAACTTTTACCTAAACTCTATTTCCAATTGCTCGTTTTAGAAGTATAACAGATCTGCTTTTTATAAATGGATGGCATGTCCAGAAAACAAGCCCCTACTGGTTGCTTCAGGCACTGGCTTCAGCAGAGTGTCAAACCATAACAAAACAAACGCTATGATTCCCATTGGTTATTGGGGGGGGGGGTTTCAGTTCAAGCCAATTGTCATAAACTCCTTCCTCTTCCAGATTAGGAGAGCTGTGCAGATACAGACTGGCAGCTACAGATTACACTCAATAGTGCCTTTGAATCAAGGGAATGCCATCCGCCTGGCAAATGTATCTCCCTTCCCTATTATAATCCTCTCTGGCTTGTGTGGAGGCCACAATAGGATGCAAGGGGGCAGGAAAGGAACGAAAAAATGTTGCACAACCCGAAGTTCGTTCAGTGCCGGATGTTCCCCTATTATATTGTGCTGGTTACCTATCATAGCGCTCTAGATGATTTAGTACTCCCATCACCATCACTCCTCACTTGGACTAGCTGGACAGTGGAATGCAGCAACATTTGGAAAGCCACGAGTTCCTTCCCTGGCTTAGCACCTGTTACAACATCCCAAAGCTAAATAGATTGGAGCCATGTGGTAATAATCAATGTCATCTCTACTCTGGTGCAGAAATGCAGAGGCAAAAAAAAAAAAGACAAGTTGCACAGGCACTGGCTTCTCAGGCAAGGATTGGTAGCAAATTTGAACAATGATTTTGAAACATTATTCATTATAAGATCTGCAATAGGGGAGGAGAGGGAGAACTCGCTAATACCACAGGTAAAATAAACCCATTTGCTTCTTCAGTCACACTGCGCCGCTAGCCTCTGATGACACATGACAGAAAATGCGAATTCTCTGCAATCAGCAACATAATTCCCACAAAGACAAGTGCCTGGGTAATCCAACTTGCCAATTACAGCTCTTTTAATTTCCCAATAACCAATCACCAAACAAACCTTGCTGGAATTCAAGGTATGGAGCAGAGGGTCCAATCAAGCCTCTTTCACCTTTTAAGGAACTGCCTAAAGTTCCAAGCCTTTGATGGCTCTGCCAATAGTTTGCTAACCTCTTCTTTTATTAGTGATAATTATGTTCTTTCAAATCGATTTGCAGCAAACTGCCCCAGGGTTTTTTGAAATCTAAAGGACTCAGAAACCAATTCATCTGCCCCCTCCTCTAGTGGTGTTTTCAGGCCATGCGGCTAAGTCCACATGGGCCCATAACCCCATCCATGCTTTGAGCGACCTTGGCTATCCCAGAAGGTACCCTGAGGATTTGAAGTCCTGCCTTCTGGGCTTTCCAAGAGGTGTTTCAACTCTTCCTCTTTCTATTCCCTGGGAAATGTGTGCTCTCCACCACCAAACACCCTGTGGTCACCAATGAAACTTGACATGACAGTTCCAGGACAGATAAAAGTCTACATACATACAGTAGTCTACATTGTTCGCCTGTGTACCTCAGTGCTGAAACATGTCTCAGGCAGTATTAAGGAAGATTGGGTAAATTAACAAGGGTAAGGCCTTAAGTGGTCTCAACACATAAAAACTCTATACCCCTCCCCAACTCCAAGTACCAGAAGTATTATGCCTCTGATTATTAGCTTCTCGCTGTCTGTTACAAGCAAAGTCATGCCTGGATTGCACAATTGGTTATCCACCTGATTGCCTACCCCAGTGCATAATGGATGGCCAGCAGAAGGCAAAAACTGCTTGCATTGTTGCCATGAGCATTCATGTTATTTGTCAGTAGAATTTTGACCACTGCCCCTCATGGAGCCCACACTTTAGCAAACAGCTATGTATAAACAGAGGCCTACATAAGAAATTGGAAAATACAGCAGGAAAGCATTGTGTGGAGTGCAGAAATCAGGGCCGTTCCTACCATTGGGCAATGTGAGGCAACTGCTTCAGGTGGCAGATTCTGGGATGAGGAGTATGTAGCTGCATGCCTTCCTGAGACAGAGGCTGGATGGCCATCTGTCGGGAATATTGTGATGGGGGTTCCTGCATGGCAGGGTGTGGGACTAGATGGCCCTTGAGGTCTCTTCCAACTCTATGATTCTATGATTCTATGACCAGAGGACGTTGTGGGGATGCCTTAGTCACAGTGCCACTTCATGAGGGGTCTCTGTTTATGCCTTTTATTTTAACTGGAAACAGCAGTAATTAATGTGGAAAAAACCAAGCAATCCCATCATTGCTCTTGAATACTTTTTCATGTAGGGCAAGCTGCCTCTGTTGAATGTCTGCCTTACGACTTTTATACCCATCAAACCTTTGTCCAGAACACAGGTGGGCTAAGTAAATCTTCCTTTAAAATATCCACAGAAATATTCCATAACTCCTTGTTGTTTGGATTATAGCCGTTAACGGTGTATTTTTCCTCGGTGGGTCTTTAAGTCAGACTTTATCTGGAATGCAGGGACAGTGCCAGCCAGGAAAAAGTTTCATTTGCTGTATTTCTGCAGCTCATGAGTCTTTTTAAGGCTCAAAAGGCTGCTGGGTTTGTGTGGGGCAGTGGGAGGTCACTTATAAATATTATGCATTTTAAATCATACTGTTTACAATTCTTTGAAGCCATTAGTTTTTCTTTTTCTTTTAGGAGAGAGAAAAAACTCTGGAAGTATACATTTTGCATTAGAGTCTTGACAAACCAAAAAACCAAAAGGTGTGTGTGAGAGAGACAGACAGACAGACAGAGAGAGAGAGAGAGAGAGAGAGAGAGAACCAAAATTTTGCCTCATCTTGTACATACCCTTTCTCAGCAGGACCTTCAAGTATGAAAACTGGGAGAATTATAAACATCCCTGGGATTAGCAAAAACTGTCAGCTCTGGGAAAAGTAACATCAAAAGTCAAATGTCAACAAAATATTATTTTTGTGTGCAGCACATGTAGCATGACTAGAGGTTGGGAATTAGTATCACAGAGTACAGTACATATACGGAATAGGGCATTGCCCTCCTAGTAATGTATCCCTCAGCACTCGGCTACGATGACTGTTCAGAACAGGTGTGAGTTCAAAAGCACAACAGCAAGACACACATGTCAGAGAGAATTGGCAGGAAGAAGGAGAGTGACTCATGAAATGTCCATGAGCAAATGCACTATCAGATCCTTGGTAAAATGGAGCTGCATGACCTTGTGCGAGAAAAAAATAGAAAAAACAGGTTTTGAGCAGTCATAAACAATTACACTTTAGCATGACTTAGCAGAAATAAAGTAACTGCCAACTCAACATTAAATGGTGAGGCATTAAAATCTGAGAATGATTTGAGTGTCAACACATTTATTTGTTATTTATTTACAAAAAAAATTAGCCGCCCCACAACCAAGTGGTCTCTGGGTGGCAAGTGATCTCTACCACTCAATTTCAGTGAAAGATCAGTCTTGTTTCATTGAAGTCAGCTTCACACTATATGGCGCATGTGTATGAGTCAGTTCAACAAAGAGTAAGGCAGCAGATGCTGTGGGCAGTGAGTATCAACATGGCGATAGAGGCATTGAGGAGCTGGAGTATAAAAACATAGATTCCTCAACCTCTAGCCATGACATCCTAAGCCATAAACTACGGCTTGTCCTTGCCTTGTTTCAATCTCTGTCCACCTAGAATTAGGAGCTGAAAAAAAGAAGTGAGGAAAACCAAACATGACAGGAATAAATCAGAAAATGAGTAGACAAGGCAGTTTGATTGGTCATCTGCAATGCAATTTAGGGTCTAGGCAACAAACTGTAGTTAACACAAACCATGGCTTACCGTGATGTGTGCATGTACTGTATGCCATTGAGGTGAGTACATCACAGGTAGCATGATGTTCACCCGCAGAAGCATTTCCACAGGTTCATTTAGTTTTCTCCAGACTGTAGCTTTTAAATATATCATGAAAGCCTCTTTCTGAAGTTTCTCATGAAGTTCAACATATGGCCCTCTAGCTCTTATTTCTTTTAAAAATAATTGCATTACCATCATCAATAATGGGGGAAAGTCTACAAAGGTAATGCAATAAAAAATTGTTGGATCTAATTTGTCTACGCTGAGATCGAGTTGTTATTGACACAGTTGTACCAAGAATAATTCTTCCTCTGCTTTTATGTCTGTTTTCATTCTGTCCCTTAGGTATATGGCTATAGTTTTCCCTTTTAAGCGAAAACTTTCTGCTGCAAATACGAAAGTGATCATAGGAAGCATCTGGCTGGTGGCTGCTGGACTTGCCTTTCCGCAGTTCTTTTACGCACAAATAATTTTTTCTGATGAAACGCCCAAATGTACCATCGCTTGGCCAGGTGACAGTGAGCGGAAGAGACTCACGTAAGTACTTCCCAAATGTTTCAACCAAAAGTCCATTGTGGGATCTTTAATAGCCTGTGTTAGAAGAAATATTATAGGCCAGAATGTTGTGTCCTTGAAATACTTTACTTTCAATCTAGTGTCAGAATAATTAGTTCGAATATAAGGTACAGCATTTATAATTCCTCCTTCTTACTCTTGATGGAACAGGAAGAAGAATATATGGGTAACCAAATAAATATTCACATAGTAATCAGGACTACAAATTTATGTCAGAATCTCAACCTCTTATTAAACATTGCTGAAGCCATTTAGTTCCCCTGGTCATGCCATCGGGCATGGCCAATGAGAGCTGTTTTTCCCCTGAGCCATTCGCAGTCCAAGAGGAATGTAGCTTATGGGGGAGGAGGTATGACTCAAAGGACTAATCTGCATATATGGTACAGCCATAAACTAATCTGTATGCTTTCTTTCTAATACAGACATTTAAGCCAGTTTTCATTACATTCATTAGGCAAGCTATAATGCAACCAAAAGGTCTTATATCAATATGTATAATACAACTTTGTAACATTTACTAGCTGTTGGATGCAGATAAAGGCAAGAATGAAGGAGGAAAGGGGTAACATCTTGACTTCAGCTGAAACCAATAAGTCTTTATGTCATTATATATTATCATATATCATATAGAACATGCCTATAGTTGTGCAGGTAGGTCACAGATAGTTTGGGCTCAGGGTCTGCTGCTAAAATTTATCATTTTCTGATGACAAAAAAAATTGATGGAACAGCTAATACTCTGGAAGACAGAAACAAACCCAAAAGGATTTAGATAGGCTTGAGTACTGGACTGAAAACAACAGAATGAAATTCAATAGGGATAAATGCAAAACACTACCCCTAGGAAAAAGAAACCAAACACACAGTTACAAGATTGGGGGGGGGGTAACCTGGCTCAGCAATACTACAGGCGAAAAGGATCTTGAAATCACCATAGACCACAAGCTGAATATGAGCCAACAGTGTGATGTGACTATGAAAAAGGCAAATGCTAATTTAGGCTGCATTAATAGAGGTATAATTTCCAAATCCTGCAAGGTACTAGTTCTCCTCTATTTGGCACTGGTTACGCTGAGGGATGGGCATGAAACACCAAAATGGCGTTTCGTTTTGTTCTTCGTTTCTCCCACTCCCGTTTTGTTTTGTTTTGTTTGTTATGATTTTTTAAAAAGGGTTTTGTATTTTGTTTGTTTCATTTTGCTTTTTTCCCCTCACGCCGACCAGCGCGCCAGGTCAGTGCAGTCATTCATTCATTCATTCATTCATTCATTCATTCATTCATTCATGTGCTGACCAGCTGGCCCATGGGCCGGGTCAGTGTGTTTTTTATTATTATTATTATTTATTTTTTTCTTATGCTGACCAGCTGGCCCATGGGCTGGGTTGGTGCGTTTATTTTATTTTATTTTTCTCGCGCCGGCCAGCTGGGCCATGGGCTGGGTCAGCACATTTTTTTATTTTTCCATTTTTTATTTATTTTTTCTTGTGTTGACCAGCTGGCCCATGGGCCAGGTTGGAGTGTTTTTTATTTTTTTGTTTTTTATTTTTCTTATCTTGTGCCGACCAGCTGGCCTGCAGGCCGGGTTGACATGTTTTTTTATTTTTAATTTATTTTTTCTCGCACTGACCAGCTGGTCCGTGGGCCAGGTCGGCACATTTTTTTTCAATTTTTCATTTTTTTAATCTCACGCCGACCAGCAGGCCCACAGACCGGGTTGCTGCTTTTTTTTTTAAACCATGGCGGTGTTTTACTGAGGAAACGAAACAGTTCATTTTAACAAAAAAAATGACCCTTTTGTTTCGTCTGTAATGAAATGCTGCTTCATCATTAATGAAACAATGAAACAGCATTTCATTTTTTCATTTTGTGCCCATCCCTAGTTAGGCTTCATCTTGAGTACTGTGTCCAGTTCTAAACACTGCACTTCAAGAAGGATGCTGACAAATTGGAACAAGTTCAGAGGAGGGCAACAAAAGATGATTCAGGGTGGGGGCCAAGACAAGGAAGGAGTGAAAAGAACTGGGCATGTTTAGGCTGGAGAAAAGGAGGTGGAGGGGGAGACATGATAGGACTTTTCAAATACTTGGGGGCAGGATCTATTCTTGATCAACCCAGAATACAAGACATGTAACAATGGGTTCAAGTTACAGGAAGTCAAGATTTTGGTTGAATATAAGGGAAAACTTCCTCCTAACTGTTAGAGCAGTGTAGCAGTGGAGTCAGTGACCTCAAAAAGTGCTGAGCACTCCAATGCTGGAGGCATTCAATAAAAACTAAGGCTGCTATCTCACCTGGGTTTTGATCCTGATCTTCTGAAGGTCCGGCTTTTCCTCTTGGTCCCATCATGTGATTGAATAAGTGAGACAGGAGTTCCCACGTCCAAAGCTGGTTTTTTTTTTAATTTTAAAGTGCAATCCAGCCCCCTTGGCCAGCAGGTGGCGCTAGCATTTGGGGGAAAAAAGGACCACTTGTCTGGGGGAAATTAATAAAGAAAAAGAAACCCAGATCATCTGCATGGTCCCGCGGTGTCTGCCTCCTTAAAAGCTGGATTTTCAAAGCGAGGCAAAAAAATTCCCTACCTCTTGAGTGAATCACAGAAACCTCACTTAAAGGGGCATTACCAGGTTTTCTTTTTTTCTTTTTTTTTCAAAAAGCCTGATGGCCGTGGGGACGGCATTTTTAGACACGGTTTATCTAGTAATTTAAACTGCTTTTAAAGGGACATGGGACCGAGCCCTAATTAGATAACCCCATGGCAAGTACGTATCTTATGATTTGTATTCCTGCATGGATCAGTGGATTGGACTTGATGGCCTTGAAGGCCCCTTCCAACTTCATGATTCTATGATTCTCGTGTACTTTGACCTTTCATCTTTAGTTTACACACACTGAAGGTTTGCAGAGGAGTGCTTTGTTTTTTAAGGGACATGCCTTAGCTCCCAGACATATCATTACTGGTAACAGAATTGGATTTTAGAGTAGCATGGCCCATGAAGTAGAACGTTTTGATTTAGGTCTCAATTCAGTGAGGAATTCATTCAGGAATAATGTTTGCCCACATAATAGGAGTGCTGTAGAGCCAGTGACCTAAGGACTGAAAAGCACCAGAGCAAAATCTAAACAGTTAGTTATCTGTGGGAAATGCAATATTAAGCAGAAAAGCAATATTGGATGAGTTCATTATCTAATGTATGTGTTTCTCAGGCACACACATTTGCCGCTGCTGCTGCAAGACCTTAAACTGTTTTTAAGAAAGGCTCACTGAGCATCATACACAAATAAAAATATGCCAAAGTTTAAAATGAAAACAACAATGTAGCAATACTATGAGGTAACCCCCACCTCATCTCACCCCAGGCTTCACAAGGCAAGCCTTATCTAACTATTTCCCTCCACTGGGAAAACAGCTCCCTAAGGACTGGTTCCTGCAGTACGTTTCCCCCCCACACACATCATGACTTGCATATTCCCTGAACTGAAGGGGAAAGAGGTGAGACAGACACAGGAAGAGATAAGAATGCATTGAAAAAGGGCTGTAGATTTTAAATGCTTCCCTTTGCCACAAATAGCAGCACTAACTTTGTTGGAGACTCACATTGTCCCTGCATTTTCCTCTCTTATCTGAAGGGGGAAGAAGCAAAAACATACTGGAACCAATTTCGAGTTTGTGCCGTCTCCTAGCTGCCCTTTTGTTCTCTTCTACGCAGTTCACCGTTGCTGTGTTGTCATCAGGCCCCAACCACCACCACCACCACCACCACCACCACCACCATTCCAATAACCATCTACCATGGATGTATCGGACTTACGCTGTGTCAAAGAGCGTTGTCATCCAACCTTATGCCAGATCACATTCACATTCATCAGACTTTGATCTCAGGGAAAGGTTTCTCAGGATGCACATTGAGCATAAGGAGTAGCAACAGGGGAGTATCCCCTCTTCCGAGGCATCTTCCTTTGGGGGTCACTAGACAGGCTTCTGCAGGGAGCCAATATCCGAGTCTACTTTCAGCTGTTGAGAAGGCTCTCTCACCAAGCCTGATCAAACACAAGCATTGGTTTGGAGAGATCCATAATTAAAGGATCAAAGGAATCAGGAACGATGTATCCTTTAATGAGAAAACTGAAGAAGTATAGTGTGGTCATTTTTTTAGACCAGCAATTAGGAGTCTCAATAGTGCCATGATGCCCTTCAGCCTGACCTACCTGTCATGGTTGTTGTCAGGGTATAAAAGGGGAGGCGAAAGGCATGTGCTCTACCTTCAGTTCACTGGAGGAACAACGAGGTATATATTTAGCTGGAAATAGAACAAGTGATAAACTCATTACTTGCAGCTTTTCACTGGATTCCTTTTTTAATTTATTGCTAAGCAACATCATTATTTTATTTTGTTTTATTTTATTAAGCTTTTATACAGCCCACCTAGCAAACTGCTGTTATGGGTAGTGTACAGACTAAGGAACAGCACCATTCAACAAGGAACAATATAAAACAAGCATAAATTGCATAAATCATACAAAATAGCAGTTATAATTAAACTGAATCACAAAGCAAGACATGGGGGGGGGGAATCATTACAGTATTACAAACAATCATTATGTGCAGCTCCCACAGGAACTGTGGTGTGTGTGATTGCTAAAATGCTGCTAGGGCAGTTCCAGTCAGTAAGTGGACCCCACCACCCCACCACCTACACATGCATGAGTGTGCCTGCCAAGTCTGAACCTATGGAGAAGTTGACGACTGTTGAGCCAGTTGAAAACCATAGTCTAATTTCCTGTCCTCAACAGGACAGGAAATGGTCTCACTGGAACAGAAGTACCTTGGGTGAGATCCAGTGTCTGAAATGTGGCATCACTCCTCCTTCCCCATCCCCATTCCAATGCACCTCATTGCTCCACTGGGCAAACAGCAGCCATGGATTTTATTTACCCTTTGTGTTTCATTTCCTTGTTTATCACTGGACTAGACATGGGCACGACTCAGCGAAATTTTCGTTTCCGTTTCCGTTTTTTGTTTCCGTTACGTAACGGAAACGGTAACGATAATTAAGCCGTCAGAACTCGAACTCGAACCGAAAAAAGAAAAATTTGGTCGGGTTTTTCGTTTTCGTTTGTGGCATCGCAGCAATTGCGCAATGCAAAGCACAGAAAAAGTTTTTTAAAGTTTTTTTTTAAAAAAAACCCGACTCCCAGCCAAAAAAGGAGGCGAAAATATGCCTGCCTGAGGCTTTGCCACCTACCAGAGGGGTGGTTTCTGGGGGGTCAACGGCCTTTCCCCCCTCTTCTCCTGTCCTGGGCTGCTTGCACCAGGCTGGGGGGGGTCATCCTCGTCGTCTCGCCATGCCATGCGGTGGGGGGAGATCCAAAATGGCGACTGCAATTTTTCTTTTGAAATCGTGGTCAAAAAACACACCAAATCACCACAGAAACATGTGAAATTTACTTATTTTAAATGCCTGAATTTTAATAGTAGCAGCAGTGGGTTTTTTTATAGCAATAAAACATTGTATTGATTTTATTTTATTTTATTTTATTTTATTTTATTTTAGACCTGCCCATTTGGGCTGGGCATGGGATGGGACCATGCAATTTTTTTGAACCATTCCACCAATGGCATCGCCAGGTTTTGACTGCCACTTCTGGATGTGCCAGAGGGCATAAAAAGCCTAGGCACCTTCCAGAAATCGCAGTCGGGTGCATGGATGTGGTTGAGGGAGGAGGGCTGGCTGCTGGTGCTGGTGTGATCCAATCGAGATTGAGGAGGGAGGCTGGAGGCTTTAGGATTTAAGTTAGGCAGGCAGGGAGGGAATTGAATTTAAAAAATAATTTATTTGATTCCCTGCAGCTTTGTCTGCTGAAGGGAATAGCAGTTTATTCTTTATTTCTTCTCTGGCAGTTTGTGAGGATTTTTTTTCTGATATTGGATAAAGGGGGAGGTTCGACTGGGAGTGGGAGGTGTGGATTTATTTTAAATATATATTATATACTACCATTTATTTTCTATTTTCCCAACTTCAATTTGCTTGCACACACACATATTTGGGGTGCAAGCCAAGAACAGAACCTCTATCCAAGTGATATCCTAACTGCCCACTCGCCCGTCCACCTGCGCCACCGCCCGCCTGCCGCTGTCGCCGCCCGCCTATGGCCCCCCGCCACCACCGCCCGCCCGCACCTCCCCCCCGCTGCTCACCCCCGCCCCGCCCACCGCTGAGGGCGCAAAAACACCTAGTGCCGGCCCTGATTGCGGGACGCCCCTATGCTCTGGGAAGTCAAATCGCGCTAAATTGCAGTGGAAATGACAAATGACAAACGAAACAACAAAATGACACATTTTTGAAAAATTTCGCAACAAACGGAAACGACCCGAAACGGACCCGTTCCGACAAACGAAAACTCGAAACGTTATTTTTTCTGGTCGTGCCCATGTCTACACTGGACTTTTTTGATGTTTGATTAATGGCTTTGAGCATTTCAAAATGGCTTTAATGCTGTTCTATTAATTACCCCCCTTCCCGGGAGATCTCCAGGCAAAAATAAACCAACATTTCCTGACAAGCAAGTTCCCTGGCCAAGCATCATGTCCTGCTCTTCTTTGTTGTTGTTGTTTTAGGTATCACATTACCGTCATTGTATTGGTTTACCTGCTGCCTCTCACAGTGATGTTCATTACATACAGTGCAATAGCCATGGCTCTGTGGAATAATGCAGTTCCTGGTGATCATACTAACAAGATCTACTACCAGCATCAGATTACGGCCAAAAAAAAGGTTGGTCCTTGTGAACTGAAACCTCATTGGGTCCTCTAGTGGCATGGGGTCATGAACTCACACTCTGATTTGTATTGCTGCACAGTTCTAGTCTTTCGGCGGACGTTGTCATTCATCATCTCAATCTTCCCAGTACTGCCTGGCTTTACTGCCTCCCCATGTTTATTTCCACTGATCAAAAAGGCTCAAAGACAGTTGAAGGCAATCTGCTTCATGAAAAATAGGGTGGCTGACTCCTTCAGAGACAAATGTCACTCACGACAGAGCAGTCAAAGAGTCATGGTTGGCTCTATCATGAGGCAAAATGGTCACCTCACATAACAGTGGCCGTCGCAAGAAAAAGCGCCACAGTGGCCAAAATTGAGCGTGGCCGAGGGGGTTCTTGAGATAAATCATTTTCAAAACCGGACAGTGATTTTTAAGGCACCTTGTTCTAAAGGAAAAGGCATTTTAAATCAAAAGTGTGGTAGCGGTCTTTTAGAGGACAAAGCCATGTCTTGCAGCTTGTCTAAAACCTAGCCTGAGGTGCTTCCTGAGATGAGGTAGAAGATGGTGTCTCAATACCAGTGTCAAAGTATGTTTCAGATTTTCCAATCTAGATGCAAGGAATTGTAGACTAGGGATGGGAGTGGGTGAAAATATGGTCCACCTGAGGCAGTAAATTCTTCCAACCTAGCCTTACGAATTGTTTGTGTGTTTGTTTGTTTCCAGTTTGTCAGGACAATGGTTGCAGTTGTAATAACATTTGCCCTCTGTTGGTTACCATATCATCTCTACTTCATTTTGGGGAGCATCTGGAAAGACATCAACCAGCAGAAATACATTCAACAAGTTTATTTGGCAGTATTTTTACTTGCCATGAGCTCGGCTATGTATAGCCCAATTATATACTGTTGTCTAAATCAAAGGTTAGTATGGTAAAATCTGCATTAAAGGATATATCCGCTCTAGAATTATAATTGAAGGGGAGTACAAAAAGATTAAAACCTCAGTAGATATCAAGTAGGAGGTTCAATCTTTGCCACCAATTAATTCTTCCCTTGCTCCACCTGCCGCTGCCCTCCCCCAACCCCCCAATCATCTTTTGGTTTTCTAAAATTCAGCTGTATGCTTCAGAAAACCACAAGGGGTCAGGGTAAACTGAGGCATAGACTGAATCCAGAAGCTTAAGGCCTAACAGGACAGACAAAGTGGGTGGGAGGGGAGAGAAAGTCTGGATATCAACAGGACACAGAAAATGTTTACGGTGCCATCCTGTTGCTTGGCATAGTAAATCACACCAGGGAAGGTTCATTGAATCAGTGGAGATTTTGTCAGTTTCTTTATGAAATCTATTGATTTAAATAGGCCAACTCTAGTTGTGCCTTGCTATGTGACAGTAAATCACCATTGAGTCAATGGGCCTGCTTTAGTGCAATTTACTACACTAAGCAACAGGATTCTTGACACTGTCTGCTCAGAAAGTATCACTAAGTTCATTTGGACTTACTGCTATGAAATGGGGCAAGACTGAAGCAATTCCCCAAGTGTTAATTCTTCAACAGCTAGAATCCTGTTGCTTTGTGTGTACGGTTTGTTGCATGCTACAGCTTGCTGTTGCTAGTTATGAGGTACCAGGGTGCATTACAGTTGTGCAGTTGGAGTGGTCATTAGAAATGTAGCCAACATAAGCCCCCAAACCTCTTCAATTGGCTCCAGTTAGCTGCAGCAAGTCTGGCAGCCCTTATGTCAACACGGATCAGATTGTGGCCAATGTATTATGTTCCTTTAATAGAGTTTCTATTATGAAAAACTTGTAGTCTTCATCTCACGTGCAGTCCTTAACAGTAATCTGAAACATATTTGGTCTTTCAAAGGCGGTCTGCCAAGCAAAGAATACAGAGGTCAGATGAACAGAAAAAATGGAGGTGTGGGGGTACAAGACCGTAGGTGGGTGAGAGATAAAATGGGGGGGGGGCAATGGGACACAGTGAAAAAGTGGGGGCAAGGGGGGAGAAAAAGGAGAAAAAGAGGTAGCCTCTATTTGGCCCACCATTAGCGGCATGTAGTCCAGAAATAACATTGCACTCAAACATTGAAAAAGGAGTCACTATATGATGCCACATTTGATTTATCTGCCTGCGCTCATCTACAGGTTCCGCTCAGGTTTCCGGATAGCTTTTCAGTGGTGCCCATGCATCAAAGCAACTGAACAAGACAAGCGTAACCTTACTCGTCCATCACCTTTACAGAACCTCCAGAGGGATCAAACATCCAACCTCCAGACAAGCACAGGCACGCACACAACAAATGACAAGACATCCTTCACTAATACCTGTTTAGTGGTCTGATTGTCCCTTTTCCTCCAAGATGTCTTCTTCACTTCCCCGATATGTTCCCCAAACTGCCTCCAAAGTGTAGAGTTTGCTTCTCTTCTCTGTTATGTTTAGCTTAAATTTCTACAAACACGCTGCAATGTGTAATTATTGACGGGGGGCAGGGGCGGGGGACTTCAGGCTAGAGGTTTGCTATCTTTGTAATAGAGAATGTTTAAAAAATACATCACTTCCTTGATTGACCCTATGCAAGAAGTTCCAAAAACAATTTCAGGTAGATACTATTTACAGTGATTAGAACTATGAAGTCCAGGAGGTGGCAGGATGGTTCAGTGGTTTAGTTATGTAGCTGCGGAGCCAAAGGTTGTCAATTCCATTCCGCACTGTGCCTTCTGTGAAGTAGAGCCAGCCTGTGTGGCCTGGGGCAAGCTGCACAGTCCCTGGGTGCCCCCAAGAGAAGAGAATGGTAAACCAGTTCTGAGTACTCTCTACCTAGAAAACTCTGAAGAAGACTGCAAGAAGTCAGAATTGACTTGGAAGCACATGAAGCGGTACCTCTACTTGCGAGCAGCTCGACTTAAGAGCAATTTGAATTAAGAGTGAAAAACCATTGGCATTTTAACTGCTGCCTTACAAATTTTAGATGCAGTCTGCTCTGTTTACAATGTTTAAAAATTATTTTTTCAATTTGTTTTTTTTTATGGTTTAGATAGGACTGCTCTACTTAAGAGCTGTTCGACTTAAGAGCCTGCATTCGGAATGGATTAAACTCATAAGTAGAGGTGGCACCGTATTATAAAGACAAGGCATCAAGTTACACATTCTGTTTCCATGTTGTGTTGTATTTATTTACCTCCTATATGTCACATGGAAGACATTGCACTGGTGTATTATCCTGTGTCTTACCAGAATACTCTCTTCTAACGGAAGAGAATGTCTAAAAAGTCAGAAAAGACTGGACTTACTGGGTTCCTTCTCTCCAAACTCACAGCACTTGTGCTCCCATCTCACAGCACTTCTCACTAGAGATGGGCACAAAATGAACAATTTTTCGTTTCCGTTTCCGTTTTTTGTTTCATTACGTAACGAACCAACAAACGAATTTTGTCTCTAAAATGAAACGAAACGAACAGAAACACTGGAAATTTTGCCGTGCGTTTTGTTTCCGTTACTGCAATATGAGTGAATTGCTTAAAATCCTTTAAAAAATCACAAAAAATGAAATAAATGGTAATGTAATGGTAACGAAATGAAAGAAAACAAAAATGATTTTTTTGCAAAAAAATTGCGAAAAACGGAAACGAACTGAAACAGACCCTACAAACGACAAACAAAATGCCATTTTTTTATGCGTGCCCATCTCTACTTCTCACTTCCAACGACATCTGGGTTTCCAGCCAGAGGCATGAGGACCAGCCTCTGCACAGAGCCCCCAACTTCCCTTTGTTACCTGCTTCTTCCACTTTTCAAAGCACAAGTGTCTGCCAATCTCTTAAATCATTCCATCGAATGCCATGGGGGCTAGGGAACGAACTCCGTCACAGCCAGCAATTTCACCAGCAGACTGGGCAGAATCCATTTTAAAATCTTGTTTGCAGTTGATGTGTCAAAATCAAAATGGCATGATTTATTACATGTTAGAACCTGTTTTTTTTTTAAAAAAAACCCTACAACTTCCAAAATCCTTAGCTACATGGCATTCTGGCAGTTGTAATCCGAAAAAGGGACTCCAAATCCAGGTAGCAACATGCACAGCAGCCTGATCTGTTTGTGAACAACCCTGGTTCTAAGGTTGGGCAGGCAGGAATCTAACCATCTACACCTTATCTCTTCAATAGCTGGTCCCCATACACAAACCCTCAGGAATGAGATAAAGGGAGGAACCAACTCACAGCTAGAATGGAGATTAAGCATGGGGCAGTGAAAGGTCATTCAAAAATCAAATGAACCAATGCATGTAACATTATACCTCAACAGGTACAGTAATAAGACAGTGTACTGTAATGCATATTTTAAATATTTATTGTAGGTTTGAAGTAACAAGAATCCTTCACTTGAAAAAAAAACTAAACATATTAAAGTTCTGGCAATAAAACTATTTGCAAGCAGAAATACAATTTTCAACCTTTTTTGGAAAATAACTTACATAACTCACTTACCTAGAAAGGCCTATTAGGGCTGCTACATGTTGGGTCCAACTTGAGCACACATGACATGTTTTGCATGCAAAGTGTCTACATGGTCACTGAGATACCATCATCCTTTCAAGTACTACTGACACAAGCTATATCCCCCTTCCCCAGCCTGGTACTTTTGAGATATTCTTGGCTTCAACTCCAATGATCCCTCCCCAACTTGGCAGGTTAGCTTGGGCTAGTGGAAGTTGCAGGTCGTAAACGTGGACTCAAATTACGGATGTGAAGGTTGGGCTAAAAGCCATAGGGCAGGCATGTCCAAACTTCATCCCTCCAGATGTTTTGGACCACAACTCCCATAGTCCTTTGCCACTGGAAATATAGGCTTGGAATTCTGGGAGTTGTGGTCCAAAACATCAGGAGGGCCGAAGTTTGGACATGCCTGCCATAGGGAGTTTTAAATCTTGCACAATAGGTAAGTCCACTAAGAAGTGTGGAATTGGTATCTGTATAGAATGTGTGTTATTGGAATTATTATCAGTCAGTGTGTAACAGGCCAAAGAGCAGGATACTTAGCCATTAGTCTGGACAAATATACATAACATTTGACATAAAGGAGACCCATCTAACTTAAGTATTCATATAAGTAAACACCTGACACCATGAGAGGCATTCGTAGCTGGTTTTGTAAAAGTTCTAACATTTCCTGGATTTCTTGCAAACTATCTGGAATTTCAAATAGTCTTTTGCCACTTCAGTAAAATGCAGTCTCCCTTTCCTTTCTAGAGTGCCAGTTAACCCCTGGGCCCTGGCCAAAAAAGAACCACTAGACACCAATAAAAGCACATCCAAAAAAGGTTTAATGTTGTCACAAATATCAACTTTGCACTAGTATCGTCGCTACTAGTGAGCAATGTAAAAAGACTCTAGCATTGCAAAACCAGGGAACCATGCAGTTCTTCAGGAAGACACGCACGCCGCACGCAAACACACACACATGCACACACACTTAAAGCTGAGCATTTTGTTTGTGACTCATAGGGTACTGCACAACATTTCATCACAGTGCACCAAAAGGCAGGTTGGAAATGATTATTAGAAGCTAGGGCAATCCAAATCTTGAGGAACAAACAAGGAAAGGTCTGCAGGTCGTTCCCCACGCCCCTCTTTTTTTGTGGGGTTGTGGTTGCCAGTCCATGGCATGGTCCTATTATCAAGTCATAATTTGGACAAAAGAAAGAATAGTAGCTGCTGTGGGGTACTGTTGCAACCGTTTGTAAAACTAGCTACGGTAATTAACAGGCTGTTGGCCAATCTTTAAATATGAGGTCAGTCATTTGGCATTTATAGAGTTCCAAACCGGAAGGCAGCTTTTGCTAAGCTGCTTGAATGCCAAGGCTGCCTAGAGTGGCGAAAGGATTAGAGTTTCCTGGTTTTTGCACCGGTTGGCTTCCTGCTACCCTCTGGCAATGCTTCTCCAGGTGTGTTGAGATCCCCAGCCTAGTCCAGGCAGTACCAATGGAAGGAGTGCCTCTTGAACTTAGATAGATGCTTGTCATCATTTATGTGTGTTAGATCTCTCTTTAGAAGTTCAACTCTGACATTAACTTCTCTTTTAAAATTGTGTGGAAAATTAAAATCCCAAACCATCCTAATCCAGCAATTTCAACTACAAATCAACATGATTTTGCCTTGGTGATTTTGGCTAATGGAAGGCAGAGTACACTACATGTCTCACTTACATCTGCATTTTTTTATGAGCACCACTCCACAAAAACATTGTTTACAGCTTTTTAAGGGGTGAGCAGGTGAGCAGCAAAGCATCCTAGGCTGGAAGTCAAGTCAGTAAGTCCAGTAGTTGTCTGAGCAGTCCATGTTGGGGAGGCCATCCATTTTAATTCCCCCACATTAGTCTAGAGCAGAGAAGGAGACCTGTGGTTCTTCAGATTTTTGGGGGGATACAAATCTCATCATTCTTCCCTGCTGCCCATGATGGCTGTGGCTGGTGGGAGTTGTAACAGAGCTCCCCATCTCTGTTCCCGAGTGATGTTATGTGAGGTGCTCTAAGGCACTGTGGGAAAATCAAAATGGCAGATGGCTTCTCATCCACAGCTGCTATAAACTTACAAGCAATGGACTAGGAAGAAAGGGAAGCCAACGGCAGTGCCACTGAGTTCCCTGCTGGGGAACCTGGGTGCACGCAGTTGCCTCAAGATGCTGCAAACTCTTACCAGTTCAATGCTGGTGCAGTTTTTCCAGAAACACACCTGACAGAAACCCAAGGTTTTTGACCGCTGCCTTCACATGTCGTGATACTTCTACATATGGGTTGTTTCACAAAATCTACCCATGACCTTACAATAATACACTGCAAGTTGCTCTCAGTTGAATTCAAAGGAAAACTAAGGGATTTTATATTTAAAATGAAAACAAAAGACAACCCTCAGTTCTATGAAATACAACAAAACCAAGGCAAGGATGTACCAGTCTGGAACTTTCTCATGACTGGAGATTTGGATTACCCTTGGTTGAAACCACTGACTGGATCTTACCAGTAATGACTGGGCTTTGGAAACGGTACACATTTTACTTCAAAATACAACATCATTCACCAAAGCAATGGAGAAATGTCAGTGATATAAGACATAGGGGAGACAGTTGCTGGTTAATTTATTTATTTATCGTCCCTGACTAAGTACGAGCAGAAGAGACAATTTACTTTGTTGAGGGAAATGCGGCTGCAGAGAGAAACACATGAGCACACGGTGCTGACAGCCAGCTGTGAGTACTCCAAAGCTGTTTGAAGTGAGGCGGGGTGGGAAGTGAAAAGAACATTAGGATAAAAATTCAGAAGGGAACTGCTAATTCCGCTTTCCGTAAGCATTTATCTCATATTCAGCATCGCCGGTGGTATATTTATTTAACACGGATATAGTAGCAGCTGGGGGGGGGAGAGAAATACACTTGACACAGATTACCACCTGCTCATTTTCATGTATATTATGTGGTGGTAATTTTAGATCTCAATAATAAACTTACTTTGGAGATCTGTTTAAATCATAGCTCTTTTTTTGTTTTGTTTTTTAAAAAGTGAGTTACACACGGGGAATGTACCAAATAGGGCAGAAAAAGACACGTGCATGATGAAGGTTCAAAGGTGGGAGATATTATTAGCAATAGCACACTCTATTCAGTATCCTATTTTTTTTCCTTTAGTTTTTTATTTTAACTCCAACTTTTCCATTTAAGCAATGAGTCCTGGGCTCCTCCCGACTGCCGTCCCCCCCCCCCACCAAGACTCCACCAGTTCAGACTACAGAATGGCTGCTTCGCAAGAAAGTGCTTGGAAGGCAACATTGGCCTACGGCTGCAGAGTTCAGTTATGGGTCTCAGCATCGCGGAGTCTGCATCCCACTGCGGTAATGAGAGCAGCTCCTTTGCCGCTGCCGTCTTCAGATAGGAGGAATGTCACGTCGCATTTGGGTGCCAGGTCTTTTACAGTTTGGTGCATGACCCGTGAAAAGCTGGAGAGGAAAAACAAAACAAAACACATTTCTAAGGACAGTTCCTCTTTTGCCAGTGCCCATATGGCTTCAGAGCCCAAGAAAGGGTATTTTTAAAGACTGCATCTCCAAGAAGTTCTTACTTGTTTGGACTTCATCTCCCAGAACCTTCCTGCCAACTCCATCTCACAGAATCCCCCTGCCAGCATACATTGGCAGGGAGATTCTGGAAAATGGAGTCCAAACAAGGAAGAGATTCTCGGAGATGGAGTCCAAACAAGCAACTTTTCCAAATTTTACACCTGTTAAAGCAGATTTGTTCTGTTTTGCTACGCAGCAAGGGTAAAAAGAGAGTTGCCCTGTGACCCAGGCAAAACGGATGGAGCTCACTACTCATGGGGGAAGGATTGGGAGCACATGGCCCTTCAGATGTTGCCAGACTGCAAGCCCCAACAGTTGAAGTCACTGTAGACAACGGTAACGGGTGCACTTTGACAAAATAATGAATAGCCTCCTATGGCCCCCTCTACCATACATAAACGAGTGGCAGAAAACTGAGAGAAGATAGCTAGAAGCACATGCAGCATCAAGTTATCGACTGACTTTTAACTTCCACAAATCCATCTCCATACAGTTCTAAAAGGCCCTGGGCATAAACGACCTGGCTAGTTCCACTCATTCATTCAGAAATGGAAATTAAGCAACTCCTCCAGATTTATGGATCACGCATCCTCAACCCATGTTTAGTCAAGCAATTCATGGCAAGAGAGCTGGAGTGCACAGCGGCTGCGTTTTTGCACCTGGGAGCACGTGAGTCTGTGCATTTCACATAAATCTGCCTACACCACACGTCTAAAGGACGGTGAACCCTTCAAAGAACATGGAGGCAAACATAAAGAGGTGTCCTACTTACTGTGGGTGAAGTTTATACAGGGTACCATCCACGCCCACGGTTATATCCAGGTGATCCAGTCCCCTGTTCTCCCTGATTTTATCCACAACAGCTGCCATTCCAGCACCGCACACCTGAGCCGCCCTTCTTGACACTGCTCCACACACCGTCTTGACAATGATACTGTCATCGCAGGTACCGTTCAGACCAAGCTGCTGGAGGATTGCACGGACTTGTAGCAGCGCTAACCTGTCACTGTTTGGGGGTTGGGGGAGGGAAAGACACAGATTTTAAGCTAATTTCCAAAATCATACGTTTCAGGGCTTTTGTTAATTGGATGGTGGGGCATGAGTAAAGTGGATAGAGGGAAGCTCTTCTCCCTCTCCCAAAATACCAGAACTAGGGGACATCCACTCAAATTGAGGGCTGGGAGAGTAAGAAGAGACAAAAGAAAATATTTTTTTCACTCAGCGTGTTGTTAGTCTGTGGAACTCCCTGCCACAGGATGTGGTGATGGCATCTGGCCTGGATGCCTTCAAAACGGGATTGGACAGATTCCTAGAGGAAAAATCCATCACAGGTTACAAACCATGATGGAGATGTTTAATCTCCAGGCTTAAAACCGGGGTACTTCAAGGGCCAGATGCAAGGGAGTGGTATCAGGAGACAGATATCTAGTCTTGTGTGCTCACAGAGGCATTTGGCGCAGGGCCACTGTGAGATACAGGAAGCTGGACTAGATGGGCCGTTGGCCTGATCCAGCATGGCTCTTCTTATGTTCTTATGTTATGTTCAGTCATGTTAAGTCTTTTGGCAGAAAAGACGACCAAAAGTTCTGTGGACTTGAAAAACAAAGACATGTTCTCACATTCAAGATTCCAGACCGCCCTGTAGTCCCTCCGTGGTACTCAGTTTCATCCCACCTCTCCCCAAGCCATTTGGCATTTCTCTTTCAAATTTCAGGGAGCAGCATTCTATGACCCCTGAGTATCCTCGGTATTCACTGGGCTGCTGGTGAGGTGAACTTCCCCCTCTTTAGACTCCCCTGCTATTTTTTAAAAAAAATATATTACTGTAAATCTTTGCTTGCTTAATCTGTTCCTCATGGTTTCAATTCATCATCAATCGCACAGCTAGCAGTATCTCACTAGATACAACAGCACTGAGCTCCAACTCTATGTGTGCTGAAGCAAAACAACATTGCAGTGACACCTATGGACAAGAGTTGAGTATTACAGCCTCACCAACACATTCCAAAAACAGAGGTGGAATAGATAGAGTGCCATGAAAGATAAGAGCCACAAGCACTGTGTAAACTCCCATCAATATATGGAGTATGAAGACAATTGTTTTTTGTGAATTGTTGAAATCAACTGTTCATACAGCTTGATAATGATCATTCACATTTCACTTACCTCTCAATCTGTGAGAGGAACTTGGTTTCAAAAATGCCCCTCGTTTTCAGTGTCTCTGAAATTTGACCCCTGAAGAGGAACCCTCTTTTCGTGAAGTCAATCAAAATGTTGCGGACTATTTCTCCCAGGTACATTCCACTAATCATCTTCTCATACCTATAATCAGAGGCAGAAGGATCAATTCAGAAAGAAAAGATGGCGCTCATGAAAACCACCAGAAGGGATAGACTGGTAACTCGCCCCTAGCCAGAGGAATGCTACAGAGATTAAAAGAGTCTTCCCCAGAACGTTTGCTGCTTCTGTGCACCCAAGGTCGAAACACAAACATTCCTACAAATTGCATGTTTGTTGTTAGGTCAAATCCCAGGAACCTCCATTCTGGGACAGCGGTGCACCAGACAGATGGCTGGCACCTCTGCTGGAGCCAGTGGACACAAGTGTCAGTTCACATGTCTCATGGCACTTCAGTAGGAAATACCTTTGCTTGCCAGCATTCAAAGAGTATTCATCGACCATTTTGTCATAGATGGTCCTGATGTCATCTAGGCATCCATTGTCCCCAAAGGCACCCCACTCCATGTTCAGACACATTCTTCCTTGATCTCCCTCGACCATCTCTATATTTCTCATTTCTTCCATGTAACAAGCATTGCTGCCGGTTCCTACAACAAGGAATGCATCTGATTCAGTACCAGCACAGGAACATTTACTGCTATTCCCAAGAGACAAAAACAGAGCACCAATGCAAGGATGAGCCAACGGCATGATCTTGGGCCCATTACAACCTCACCACATAACCTACATCACAGAAGACCCTTGTATAGTACCTCAAATCCCGTAAAAGAAAGCAAGATAAAAATTTCAGAGAGGGAGTTGTGTTAGTCCTTTCAAGAACTGCAGGCAAAAATCAAAGAAAAACAAAACAAAACATAAGACACAAAACATGTGGCACCTTAAAGACTAACTCTCATATTTTAATGTAACGTTTTGTGGACACGTCAACTTCTTCAGACATATAGTGTTTAAGGTGCCACATGTTTTGTGTCTTTCATTTCGTTTTGTTTTTCTTTGATTTTTGCCTGCAAAATAAAAATGTAACGATGAAGCAGTAAAATGCCTAAATTATAACTGATTACATTATTTCACCATGGCATGTTCAAGTTTTTTGAAACAGTTTCAATAGGTAGTTAAAGAAATGCCCCACCACCACCACCACCTAATCTGGAACTAAAAGCACACAAAACTGCTCCAAACAACTTTTGTCAGGACATGAATCAGGGAGACTTGGGCCACCAAAGACAGTGTGGCAGTCCTATATACAATTACATTCTCTTCGCTACAGCATCAGTAAAACACAAACAGAATAATACTAGTAGGACAGAAATTGTACAAGAGACAAACTATGTGAGTAGTTATGGTACAATCCCAGAATCTATGTCTCAAATCCACAACATCTGGAATGAACTTGTCTCACAAATCAGCCCATATTTTACCCCAATTACTTTTCTATTGCTGAACGAATTTGTGGAAGCAAAGCTTCCCAAGACAACTGGCACTACTTATTACATCACTTTACTTTATTGCATATAAATTGACTAAATATATCGTCTTCAAAGAGTAAGCGGTGTAAAAAGTCAAAGGTTGGCCATCATATTGGGGTAGTGAAGAGTATGCAGATTTTTTTTCAATTGGAATTTATTATCAGCGACAGTAAATGAACTTGCCAAGAAATTATACAGTGGTACCTTGTATAAAGGAATTAATTCGTTCCAAATGAAATTAGGTTAAGCAAATTTTCCTTTATACAAATTTCCCATAGGAATGCATTGAAAATGGAGTAATCTCATTTTCGTGGTTCAGATTCGCCCCATAGGCAATTATGTTAAGCAAATTTCCCCTATCTCCAGAATTTTTTATGTTGTATGGATTTTATGTTATACAAACTGTTTGTTATACAAGGGTCCACTGTATTACATAAAATATAATATATATATTTTAATATATTATTATGTATGTTAAAGACTGTGGTAGACAATATCAGTATACAAATGACTCAAGTAAATATAAGCCAGCAATAGCTAATTACCTAAGGAAGCTGTAGGAAGGGATGTTAGTATTTAAATTTATCAGTAGCAAAATAGACAATTTATTGAAAGATGGGCCTTGTTAATTGATTTTTCTCTTGTCCTGGTCCAGTGATACCAATAGAGATTGCTATTTTTCCAGTTCTATGAGTGGAGAAATTAGCATAACATCATAGAATAGTGATGTTGGAAGGGGTCTACAAAGCCATCAACACTAACCCGCTGCTCAATGAAGGAATACACATCAAAGGAGATCTCCTAGGTGATTGGTTGTCCAAATTTCTCTTAAGTGCCTGCAGTGTCAAAGCACTTTTGCGGTCATTGGTTCCCATTGCCGTGCAGCTTTAACATTTAGGGCGTTTTTCCTGATAGTCAACAGAAATCTGCCTTGCTGTAACTTGAGCCCTTTGCTGTTTGTTCTACACTCCAGGCTGATCCAGAGTAGATCCTGCCTCCTCTGTATGACAGCCTTTCAAGTATGTTAAAAGTGCTATCATACCTCCCTTTAATGTTCTTTTCTCAAGGCTAAACACGCCCAGTTCTTCCTGTCTTTCTTCAGGGGGACTGGTTTCCAGCCCTCTGATCATCCCTGTCACCTTCCTCTGAACTCGTTCCAATTTGTCCGTGTCCTTCTTGAAATGTGGTGTCCAGAACTGGGCACAGTTCTCAACATAAGAACTAAGTAGTGCCAAGTATAGGGGAACTATCTAGATCATCAGCATCAGGACCACTGAGAGATGTGCTTTGGTCAGGAACTCAATGACCTTAAGAGGTATGGACAAGACTCTGAAATTAGAAATGTAGGCATGGAGCCCAACACCTGCTGGTCTTTGGGTTGTGTGGGTGGAAACCAGCCCTACACTTGGAAATGGTTTCACA
Organism: Phrynocephalus versicolor; assembly: GCA_023846285.1. Taxonomy (NCBI): domain Eukaryota; kingdom Metazoa; phylum Chordata; class Lepidosauria; order Squamata; family Agamidae; genus Phrynocephalus; species Phrynocephalus versicolor. The sequence goes on from JAHTLZ010003518.1 coordinate 19,470,934, forward strand.
ACCTTACATTTTACCCCGCAGCCTCTTGCCAAATATAGTTAATGGCAGAGCTAGATGCCCTAAGCACGTCTGATCTCGCCTGATTTCGGAAGCTAAGCAGGGTCAGCCCTGGTTAGAACTTGGATGGGAGACCACCAGGGAATACCAGGTGCTGTAGGCGCCTGGAGTAGGAACTGGCATGCTACTCCAGTATTCCTGCCAAAAAGAACTCATGGCCATGGGGTCACGAAGAGTCAGTCACGACTGTAATGACACAACAACAACAACAACAACAACAACAACACACACACACACACACACACACACACACACACACACACACACACA
>JAHTLZ010003518.1:19478528-19512986 GCA_023846285.1 Phrynocephalus versicolor
GTGTGTGTGTGTGTGTGTGTGTGTGTGTGTGTGTGTGTGTGTGTGTGTGTGTGTGTGTGTGTGTGTGTGTGTGTGTGTGTGTCAAGCAGTGTGCTGGCAGTGGCTTATACCTAACCCATTCAGCTGCTTCAGACTACTCCAGTATCTAACATGAACACAATGCTTTCATCTTCTATGAACTGTTCTCCTTCTTTAGTTCATGTCCAGGGGACATCGTGATGTGTCGCATGACTGACTGTTGGTAGAGACAATTCCCTACCAGGTGGCCAGGCACAAATATGGAAACTACACAAGTTCTTACTGAGGATGCATCTTGTAAAGGGAGCCGTCAACCCCGACGGTCGTGCGCAGGCGGCCAACCCCTTTATTGTCCCGTAGCTGGTTCAGGATTGCTCCCAGAGTGGCGGCCACCAGGTTTGCAGACCGGAAGGAAACAATTGTACAGACATGATGGACAGCGATGCAGTCTTCATGGGAGGGTTCCACGCCAAGTCGGGTCAAGATCTCTTTGGCTTTTTGTAAGCCTTCCTTACTCCTGCAGATGGAAATGGCACAGGGTGAGGATGTTCTGAAATTTCCAACAAGGCAGCATGATCTGATGTCTGCTTAAAAGAGGGTCATGATGAGCCTCAGAACAGATGACCACAGTGGCCCTAATCTAATATGATGCTGGCAGCCATACTAGAAAATTGGGACACGCACACACACACACTGCTGCCGCCACGGTGCTCCAGCTGGGTGGAGGTATGAGGTCTGCTCTTGTGCAAGCAGAGATCTAGCACCAGAGACAATTCAGCATCTCCAACAAAAGGGTCAATGGGCCAATAAGAATCTCATTTAAGGATGGTTTGGGGAACTGGGAGACTGTCTCCAATATTGGCAACAAGAGAGCAAGGCACAGAATATTTGCCCTCTAGATGCTGCTCGACAGCAGCTCCCATTGGGCCCCAGACAATATAGCTCCAAAGATAACCTAAAGAAGCCTCTGCTCGGAATCCGTGGTGGATTTCCCAACAATTTAAATCCTAGGGGTAAACAAAATGCCACCACTGAGACACATACAGGGTACTCAAGTTGACCACAGTGTGGTTGACTGATTGCGTTAAACTCCTCTGAATTCCAGTTCTCATTTATAAAAAAATAAGAAGGTTCTGTTTCAGTGGTTCTTAACCCGTGGGTCCCCAGATGTTCCTGGATTGCAATTCCCAGAGGTCTTCATCACTAGCTGAGCTCGCCAGGATTTCTAGGAGTTGCAGTCCAGGAACATCTGGGGACCCACAGGTTGAGAACCACAGCGTTAGATCGTCCTGAGTAACCACTGACAGCCCATAGGACAGTGATGGCGAACCTTTTAGAGACCGAGTGCCCAAACTGCGATTCAAAACCCACCAATTTTTCGCAAAGTGCCAATACAGCAATTTAACCTGAATACAAGTGGCTGCGAAGTGGTGATGTTGGGTGCCCACAGAAAAGGCTCAGAGTGCCACCTTTGGCACCCATGCCATAGGTTCGCCAACAATGCCATAGGACATAGTGAATAGAGTCATGGACTAGGGCTCAGGAGAACAGAGTTCAAATCCCCACTTCCCTATGGAAACTCATTAAGGATGTCACCAGTAAAACCACTCCTTAGCAATCTCATATATGCCGAAAGCCCTATGAGGGTTGTTACATGTAAGATGCAAACTGCTTAAAACAGCTACTGGTCTCTAGTCCCTAGCATTACACATATGTGTTTTCAAAGTCATGTCAAATATATTAAAGATTCTGACAACCAAAAATACTCAACACTCTATGGCAAAATTATTTCTGGGACCATAAGAAAAGGCAGTGTTTAAAATCTATTTCAGGCAGCAGGGCAATGCAAAATGCAGCAAAACAGCTTGCTATAACACAGATTCCCAAGAACCCGTAAAAAGAGGTGTCCAGTACACAGAAGGAAAATATGGATAATATTTGAGACTCTTCAACGCTGACATCTGTTGATTTTTGGCAATCTAAAAAAAAAAAGGTTAGTGATACTATTCTAAGGTAATGACAATATAATAAAGCATCCTCTTTTCAAAAATTCATCCAGAATGCTGTTCTCAGAAGCCAATCACAGATGCCCCCCAACACATGTAGTTATGCTGATACGAAGGCATAGAAAAATCTCAGAGCTACGTACTTCTCTATGGCCGAAACATGCTTAGTTTCTAATTTTCCTTTGGTCAGAAGTTCGGGAGTGATTCGCCCCTCAAAAAGCAGGCCTTCTTTGGCCATTTTCACAAGAATAAGTCTGACAAGTTCACCCATGTACATGCCACTGACCATCTTCTCAAAGCTGAAAAGAAAATATAGCAGCAGCAAAGAGAAAGCATTCAGTCACTTGCATTATAAATTTACAGAGGTCTATCCCAGTCCTATACACATTTACACATAGTTTTTAGTCAGTGCTTCAAATCCTTACTAAGGCATAATGTTTTGTACACCGTTTTGAGCAAGTCACTCTCTTCTCACCAACCCAGCCTACCCACAAACATACAGTGTGGTGGTGATAAAATGAACAACAAGAGAGGAGCAGAGAGTCGTAAGTGCCAATGGAAGACATTTCTACTTCCTCAAGAAGATGGTGTCCCCATCTTCCTGCCCCAACCTGGAATGACCAGAATCCTCCCCCAACACCCAAAGAAGAGTTCTCAAAGGTGACAAGTGGTAAGGAAGTGGGAGAGCCCCTGTACTTCAGCAGAACTCCACTCAGGTATGCCTGCAAATCCAGGACATGGGGCGCTATCATGCTCAATTTATGGAATAATTGTGCAAGCAGTTTCCTCCATTTTGGGGAACCTCCGTCGCATGTCTGATCCAGTTGTGCAACGAACTGTCCAACAGACACCCCATAAAATGGTGACATTGTTTACTTGATTGCATGGTCAGTTAAAACAGGATACTGGCCAGAGGGCGTAATATGGGCCAAGAATTTCAGAAAGCCAGGGAGGGTTTTAGACTATAAAACCCAGAATCCCCCAGCTAACATGGCCATTAGGGAGTACAGCTCCTAAATTATCACCAGCCAGTACAACGGCCGGGTTAGTAAACAAAGTCACAATAAACTACAAGCAGCCAGTGTTTACAACAAGAGAGGAAACAAGCTATTTTAGGCAGAACTACTAGCAGTTAGTAGCAATAATAACAAGAGTCCCAATTACAGTTGTTTCCCAGGATTAAGTGAACCCCGATCAATCTCTCTGTCAAATTCAGTCCGGATGTCTTCCAATAAGCCATCGTCCCCAAAGGCTCCCCATTCAGTATTGATGCACATCCGGCCCTCGTCACCTTCCACCAGGTCAATGTGTCGCATCTCCTCCATGTAACAAGCGTTGGTGCCAGTACCTTAAAAGGAAAGGAGCAAGGCTAATCAACAAACTTGAAACAAAAATGCATGACATGCATTCATGCCCTATATTTGTTGCTGCTAAACAAAGAAGTCAAATAACAATACCAATAATCAAGCCAACTTCACAACGCTGGTCATCAAATCCACAGGTCATCATTGTCCCTACGGTGTCATTGACAACAGCCATAATGTCTGCGTCGTAATCCTTTAAAATGAAACAAAAGAGTTCTTAGTGTGACACAGTTTCATTGACACACTGTGATATGCATATGCTACTTTTCACAGAATCTTAAACTAGGATCCAACAGGGTTCTTCCAACATAAGAGCACTTCTGTCAGGGAAAGCGGGAAGAGGATGTTTCCACTACTCATCTGCACTGCACATGCCCTGGAAATCTGTTTTGGAGGGCTGAGGGACCATCCAGACCTAGTGCTCTGGCAGCTCCAAAGACTGAGAGAGAAGAAAATTCTGTCATGCCAGCAGCAACCAGGTTAGACTTCTCTAAATACTATTTAATGAAACTAGTTTTAACACCTGAATTCAATTGCTAGTCCCAAGTAGAACAGACCCGTTCATTCACTGGGATTTATACCTGTATAAGCAATGACTTATCATTCAGCAACTGATTCTATAAGTCTACTCTATTTGGGTCTAACATTTCTATAGAGGCCTAGGTCTGCTAATAGTATTTGATTGCTCTTGTTTTTCTAATTTCCTTGTTACTACAAACTGAGGGGCATTATTCTTCACATTCTATTCTTCTCAAAATCTGTTTCTTGGATAAAAATGAAACTTCTCAGTTTGTGACTAGGATAAGTTTGTGTCACTTCTAAACCCAAGATATGTCTGAGTACAGTTGCTAAGAAAGCAACATTGCATTATGCATCACTACATCATGTGCACTGCTATGTACACCGAAAGAGGAGTATGTCCTATTTCATACACTAGCCTATCGGTAAGAACAAAAAAGATGATGCAGTAAGACCTGTGAGGGTCTACTCTGCCTCAGTGGATTGTCTGAATCAAAGATCTCATATTAATTTTCATTATGTGGCATCTTATATTCCCTGTAAGAAGGTCTTGGCAGCTCAAAGCTGATTTGCGACTCCCAGCTTTCTTTCTTTTTTTCTTGGTTTACTATTTTTGCTGAGAGCGAAAACACCATGAAACAAGCTAGCATTTAGTAATTCGCAAACTACAGTGGGACAGGTCAAAAAAGGATGGTTGGCAATGTCAATAAGTAGCAAAATATATTCCAAACTGACAGGCTGGTGCATCTATATGTCATTTACAAGATGCTCTTACCCCACGCTTCTTGATTGCTTTGTTTAATAACTTGACTACATCAACTCCTTCAACGCCACTAGCTTTGAAACGTTTCGTCCAAGTTATCAGGATACCCTAGTAAAATGAAACAATTGAAATGCAACCTAAAATAAATGACATGCTGTATTTCTTTCAGTCAAGAGTCGTCAAACTCATTTTTCTAGTTTCCTTTAAAAAACAAGCAGTTGTTACACATGGGGAACACGGCTGAATTTCCTGCATGTAACCACAGCTCCATTTCACATGGATGAACAAATATGGATGATCTTATGTCCATATGCAGATTAATAACAATAATCATAATGATAGTAACAACCAAACACTTGCAACAGCAACTTATTCAAATCTGCAAACTGGTGTTTTAATGCCATCTGGCTCGTCTAAGATGGGGAAGGACCACAGGTCAGTAGTGCAACACATGCTAAAGGCCCATGGTTCAATCTGTGCATTTTAAGTTAAAGATGGGATGAGGTCCTGCTCAGAAATCCTAAGAAGCTGCTGTCAGCCACTGCAGGCCAGCCTTCCCCATCTGGATACCCTCCAGATATGATCTTCTCCCATTCCCTCCAGCCAATGACCATGTTGGCCAACAATGTTGGAACTTACAGTGCAACACATTTAGAAGGCAACAGTTTGGGGAAAGTAAATGTAGACCGCCCAGTGTCAGCCAGCTCAATAGTATAGGACAGCTTCCTGCACTCCCTCTACACTTACCTCATCAAGCTTGGACTGCCGACAGGGAAAAGAAAATGTGAAGCCAACAGGTAACTTCTTGTCCTTGATTTCTTGTTTCTCCATAAAATCTCCTAAACATTCAGCGACATGATCAAATAGCTGAAAATAAAGCAAGGAACTTAAAATGGCATTGGAAAGTCAGATTTTTTAAAAAAATCACTTATAATCTGTCCAAAAGGATAAGGCTTTAATCAGAGAATCCATGCCAATAAAGTTCTGTAGATCTGTATGTAGGGCAGGGAAAAGGAGTCCTGCAAGTCCCACTGACCCAAGGTAGCAAAAGTAACCATGAGCGACATCGTGATTTGTAGCCCAATGACACTGAAAGGGGAAAACTGAAGGAGAAGGATATGTATTTGCAATAAAAACTAGGGATGGGGGAATTCTTTTAAACCATGATCTTCTGTGAGTCACTCTCAAGTAGTCAGTATCAGCAAAGCTTCTACTAAGCCAAAGTCATCTACTCGTGAGCAAATCTGGCAGAGATCAATGGGATGGTAAACAGCATAATGATACACTGTATATGGCCCAGTGCAAAGCCTTGTGTTTCTGATTTTCTAACCACAATTAGGAGAATATAAAAATGCCACTCACTTTTCATTCTCTTTCCCTTCTGGCTTGAGTTAGCCATAAACTGGCACATATCCCATAACAGCCAAAGTCTACTTCCAAAAAGGAAGGGATATTCACACAGAAATTGATGTGTTTACTCCACATCATCTGGAAGTTGAGTCATGTCAACTGGACTTCTTTTTTTGAGAGACTGAAACGTTTTGCTGCTCATCCAAACAGCTTTGTCAGTCTCTGATGAAGACTGACGAAGGGACTGCCAAAGCTGTTTGGATGAGCAGTGAAACATTTCAATCTCTCAAGAAAAGAAGTCCAGTTGCCATGACTCAACTTCCAGATAAACTCACCTGGATGACTGAGAATCTTCACAGACAAACTCCACATCATACACTAATACCCAAAATAACCAAAGTTCCCAATCTTGGATCCCCAGATGTTCTTGGACTAAACCTCCCAGAAGCCTTCACCACTATGTTAGCTAGGACTTCTGGGAGTTGGGAGTCCAAGAACATCTGGGGCCCTAAGTTTGGGAACCAAGGCTCTAAATAATTAGTTGGGACACTAGCAAATCTTTATAACCATTACCCAGTTTTTTTTAATGCCGTGCCTTTATTAACAGAGTGGCATTGGGTTGAGCATACTAAAATCCCTATGAACATGTATATATCTTCACAACCAAAGAACACTTCTGCATCACATTAAACAAAATTAAATCAGATATTCCTTATTCAGTCCTGAGCTGCCATGGTTTTGTTATGCTGGAGAACTCCCCACCACCAATGGCACCTCTTAATCTTACACCAAGCTTTCTCCAGTTATTTGCAGATGGGTTAGAGGTGTCTTTCACACTTCCTGTAAATCTGGTTTTCTGGAAATAATCGGGCTAATATTGGGAAAGTAGCTTCCATTTTTTGTTCAGCTAGTCATATGTTTCTTCCACACTGCTCTTCTTCTCTAACTCTCTATTTTCCCAATCCTGGATGTTCAAGTTTGCATCTCCCAAGTGATCTAAGAACTGTAACCAGCATGTTGAATCCATGCAAAGTACAATGTCTCCTTCCATTCTTTCAAAGCGTAGGCGCAGCTGTTCTTTAATGTTCAATGTATACAGACTAGTATTGCTGGGTGTTCTGTATAATGCGGAACTATGCAGGCAAATTATGCACAGCTGATGGACCAAATTATGGATCAGTCCTGCTGATCTTTCCATGCTATGAATTAGGTGGGGCAAGCACTGCGATACTGATGTGGAACACGGCAGCCCATTTCAACAATACGGCCAAGCCATGGAGCATCAGAAGACTTCTCCCCATATTTCATCCTTTCACCTGCTTATTGTGGAACATTTCAGGGTGTCCTATCAAGTCTTGTTGTTTGGCATCCCTCCCTCCTCATTTACTCAGGGGGAACACAGATGTTCAGGAAGCTAGCTGGGAGCTCAGAAAGCCTGGAACCCACTGGCCTCTATATAAATTGTACAACCAAACCTGCTGACAAGCAAATATATGCTCCAAAAGGGAACTGATCACCCTTCCCTATTCTTGGACTATGTGCTGGACTACAACTTCAGTCATCCCCAGCTGGCATCACCCCCCCCCTTCAGCTACCATGGAATCTAGCTAGGACCAATCTATCCCAAAAGGGTTGGGACTTGACCTTCAAGCTGCCAACAACGAGAGCAATACCAAATACTATTTTACCATCGGTGGTGCAAATGGCAGCTTAGGCCACCGCTTTAATCTAGAGAATGGGCCGGCTGTGGCCAACACTTAGCACCAGTTACCATGTCCAATGCTGCTTGTTTCTACTGTCCCCAAAATCATCACATGTAATGCAGCACCTAGTGCCACAGCAAGAAACAACTGCAAGTGCTTATACAAGTCCTAGCGTAGAAGCCTCGGCGTAATGTCAGACTTTAACTTGCTTTGTCGCCGGTGTGACAGGACAAGGGGCTACACAAAATGATTCCACTGGGTCTTCAATCATTTCGAATGTATAATTAGGCAACTGCAGGGGGGAAAGGGTACGTTGATTACTGACCATCTACTGCAACCCAATTTGTTTTGAACTGCCCAAATAGCTAAGCAAAGCATTATATTCTACTGAGTTGAGCACATCTGGGAAAGCCAACATTTCTGGAGAGCCAGAGATTCCACAGCCCATTATACTGTAGGAGGAATGATCATTGGTCAAAAGAACACAACAACCTTTCTTTCCTCGTCAGTTGAAAATAGACAGCAGTAAAAATGAGAGCCTTCAACCACAGCACCACTGAATCTGCTTTCTCTCCTAAAGCAGCCATTATCAACACCACTGATGAGGACATTTCCCAGTGCAATATCTATATGTCTGAATGCCCAGGTAGATATTTTCAAGAGCCAAAACAGCAGAGCAGGAGCGGCGCAGAAAGGCCTGGAATCTGTGGGCTCAAACAAGGAATTTTGAGAACAGCCATGTCAGATGATGTCAATTAAAAGGGCCACTGCCTAACGAACATGCGCAATAGCCTGCTAAGCTCTACAGCAATGCTATCATGATTCAGGTCCCCCTATCATTAAGGCCTAACCTAGAAAAGCAAGTGGGAAAGCCAATGGATGGTCTAAAGCAGGCTAAAGTAAAACAGAAAACGGCAGCCTCGATGATAGTAGATTCTGATACCTGTAACTTACACAGGAGCTTTTTGGTGGAGGACTCAGAAGAACCTCCTCCAGCCTTTGTTGGTTTCATCATGGACCATCCATGTACCTTCTACAGCCTGAGCTGCACGCCACAAAATGTACACACACGGACAAGGGTGTAAGTTTGAGAGCAAAAGAGAGATCTTTCATTTAAAAGAAACATAGGAGCTCTGCAATTGCAATGAAACAGAGCAGTTGGGTAAAGGAGCTGAATCTGCCTCCACAGACAAAAAAAAAAAAATATCAATTCGTATTTTATCCATATGAAGGGTCATGGGTCTTCTGCCTTAAGAGTAAGTAGATAAGGATCTTAAATCCTATGAGAAGGGTTTCCAACAAGATAGTTATTATTTGTTTCCTTACAATTCTGTACCACCTTTTCGCCAACAACCTTAAATTAAGGTGCACAATTTCTTCCCGAAACCCATGTTAATCTTTCAACAATTCTGTAAAGTAAGCCTGGGTGAGAGATAGGTGACTGGCCCAATGTAATTCTGTCTGCTTTGTGGCTGAGTTCAGATTTAAATCTGGCTCTTTTGAATCCCAGTCTAATATTCTGCCCCAGTATTGGGAACCTGTTTTCATAATTTAAGTTTTCTTAAGCTGTCATTGCACATTTACCAATCCCATTTGTAATTAATACATAGGGGTGAGGGGTGGGTGGAAATCACAAGACGCCACTTTTAAAAATCAGGACAACCCATTCTTTTCAGCTAAGTAATAACACAGAGGAGCTGGTCTCAGAATATACTTTGTGGGTTTTCATGAATGATGTTTAAAAGAAACACTCCAGTTCCCTTGAATATTGAGTTACAAAGCAACACCTCTTGGTTTCTTTAGAAATGTTACCAGAAATTCCAGTCAAGGTTCTGACTTCAAAAAGCCTCTATGTCGTGTTTAAAATACACATAAATAACATAAAATTAAACAAACAAACCCAGCAGCCCAAACATACCCATACATACTAAGGAGCATTTTAAAAAGAAATCTCTCACCCGGGTCCCAGTGCCATGCATAATATCTTCTGGTGTTTCATAAATTTCTGTTTCCATTTGCACTGTCTGCTTTTTCTCATGAGAGACTTTCACTCGTAAAATGCGAAAGAAAGATCCCCCGAGATCCAGAGCAATGAAATCTCCCTTTTCTGTGTGGGAAGAAACAAGATGTCATTGAGGAATAAAATCACCAAGGCAGATAACGAATCTTTACTATTCAACAAAATAACCCACAGGCAGAAAGCAAGGCATGAAGAGAGAGAAACTGGACATTGTACTATCAGCACTCACCTTTTGACACTGCAAATATATTTTGTCAACCCAAGTTATGGCATTTCTCCCGTTCTATCTAATCTGACAAACAAAGACAGGAATCTTTGCTTGTTTATAGATAGATTAGCAATTAACCCGGTACTTGGGATAAGATAAAAAGGTTGAGCATACAGAGGATACATACAAACACTGGCAATCAGCTACATAAGCATAAATAACATAAATGCACACAACTTTCCTGGCTGCTCAGCACCACAGATGCTTTTGAGGCTGTGTGTGAATCACAAGAAAATCAGACTGCAACCCCACACCGTGGGACAGGCAATGTGCAATCCCACCCCACCCCCCACTTGTCCGCCGCTAAAAAGAATGCCAAAAAATCCCCAGGGGTTTCTACTTCTCAGAGCTCCCAGGAGTGATGGTTCTGCAAAAAATGCAAGTTCTGAGGCCAGGACTTCTTCCAGGATGGGAGAATTACTAGTGTCTAAAGGTAGGGGGTGAGTGTGGTGGCTCAGTAGGCTAGAGTGCTGAAACTATCAGCTGTAAAGTCAGCAGCTCGGTGGTTCGAATCCTGGGTGCCACACAGCGGAGTGAGTTCCCGCTGTTAACCCCAGCTCTTGCCAACCTAGCAGTTTGAAAGCATGTAAATGCAAGTAGATAAATAGGTACTGCCATAAACAGTGAGAAGGTAAACAGTGTTCCGTATGCAGAAATGTGTTCAGCCATGCCAGCCACATGGCCACAGACTTGCACAACACTGGCTGTTTGACTTAGAAATTGAGATGAGCACCGCTCTTAGCGTCGGACACGACTAGCACACATGTGAGGGGGGAACATTTACCTTTCCTAAAGGTAGGGGTCTATAGACTGGAATTCCCAGGATTCTCCAAGAATTCTGCCTGAGAAATTAACAGAGAATTTCCAAACACTACTTGTTCAAAAGGACAATTGTTTTGGAGCAATGTAATGGCACAAGCCATCACACCTCCTAAACTGACAATCCTTCCACAATGAAGCACTGTGAAATTTAACAGATGCATTCCAAAATCCCTTGTCACAACCCTTCGATTATACTCCATATGAACCCCCAGATTGTACACTACAAACGACAATGAGCATCTCTCAGGATGCATGATGATGGTCTAAGGTCGTGAACTACTGGGAAACTGTTGTTTCAGCCTTGCAAATACTTGTTACAGTGCTCTCTGTATAAAACCTATTGAAATATCAGTTTAGAAAGAGCACCTCACATTAAGTCAAACGGACAAATCAGCTTGATCATTACAGTCCATTGCTTGCTGAAATTGAGCCATTACCTTAAACATAAATCAAGGCAAGTCAAATACTAGGGCAGATGGCCCTGTTTCCCCAGAAGTAAATGAGTGTTGGAAAACACTTCAAACAAATGCTACTCTTCAAAAATGGCCGCTCTGGTAATATGAAGCAAATTAAAACATAATCTGCAAACTGACATTGCCTCCCATGTCAAGAAGGCACTCGACGCATGTTTAGTTACAAAGGCAAGCCACAATGTTGGGTTATGAGCACAAGCACCCTTGAGGCATTTGCTCTCTTGGCCCCACCCTGGGTGCATCGTAGCACCTGGGGACCTGACTTCATTTGCTCCTGGCTCCTTATCCTGATTTGCAAGGACACGCCGGTTTGAGCAACCTCTTGTTTCTTCGTCCAGGTGCAACACCGTGTGGCCGTTTCCCAAGAATTTAGAATTTAACAGCAAGGGGAGCAAGCCAAAAATATCCAGTCAGAAGTCTCTCTTTCATAAAGGTACCCAGCAGACGCTCCTGGGCTGTTACACAGCACAGTGAAGCAGTGAGAAGGTGAAGGGAGATGTCGGGAGGCCCGGGTTCAAAGCTGTGCTCACAAAATGTACTGGCTGACCTCAGAGGAGCCGCTGTCTCTCAACCTCACAGGGTTGTTGTGAGGATGAAGGGGAGGGGGAAAGGAGCGCCAAACACACTTCCTTGAGCTCCTTTCAGGAGGAATATAAATGTAACAGCCAAAATTATATTGAGTGATTATGCCAGTGTAACACAAAAGGGTACAACTCTCACTGCCGAATGGCCGAAAGGCTAGACCAGGGGTGTCCAAACTTTGGCCCTCCAGATGTTTTGAACCACAACTCCCAGAATTCCAAGCCTCTATTGCCAATGCCAAAGGACTATGGAAGTTGTGATCCAAAACATCTGAAGGGCCAAAGTTTGGACACCACTGGGCTATACATTAGTGTAGCCATTTGCTAGGCTGCTTGAAATCATGTGACCTGACAAGCCACAGCAAATGCCTACATGGTTGCTGGTCATATTTTCTCACACAGACCAAGAGGAGAGCCATATTAGCTTAATAAACTTCCTTTGTGAAGAGTGACAAATGTTCTTTTTCCCTTTACAGGTTATTTGTGTGGGTAATTTTCCCATGCCTGATTTGTGCCAAAAGAGAGATGGGGATGTAGGAGTCTCTGACTGAGACGGTTACTTCATGTCCCTCTCATCGCGGTTCACTGTCCCGCTTGGGACCAGTACGAAAAAAGGTTACTCTACGTCCATTGTGTGACAGCAGGAGTTGGTCCCGACCATGGCCCCTGAACCGGGAACAGAGCATGATGAGACATACCTCTCCCTGGCCTCGGGAATTCTCTTGTTTCGGTTCTTGTTTCGAAACAAGTGCCCGTGAAGTAAGGCTCGTCACGCAATGGACGCATTCTCCATCTAGTGGCAGGAGTGCAAAGTTGCATTCTCCAGTACAATCCCAATGGCGTAAACAATGCATCGCAGAGAGGGAAGAAGGCATGAAACTGGGAGTTTTGCCACTTAACACATGAAAGGCAAAGTTGCAGAGATTCGAAATATCGAAAAACAGAAACCCAGACCAAAAACAAAGGGTAAACGAAGCCAGGAAAATTCAGTAATTGTCACGAAACAAGGACGTGAAGTAACAGTTGTCACGATACCATCAATCACGCCCGTGGGTAAACAGAAACAGGGACAGAACCGGGACAAGACCATGTGACCGTGAACAATGTTATCATGAAACAAACATAATCTCAAAACGAGGAAGGACGTAAAGTAACCATCTGAGAACCGAGGCTGCTCGCAGATGACCACACTTTTCTCTATGGTGAGGTGTCCTTTACATCTTGGCCTTCAGGAAGGAACAGAGGATTCCCCAGAGGCTGGCTGTGACCTGCCTGCCAGATGCTTTGTAAATGAGATCAGGGGGAATCCATTCCAACACTGACTCCACATTGATTATGGATTCATGATGTCTGCCTTGGGCAGCTGTCATCCTGCTATGCGGCACCTTTCCAGGTAAACAACTTGAGAATGTTGACAATCTTTGGCAGAGCCATACAGACTTCCTGTCTCACCTTTCTGCTTAAGAGCAGTTAAAGGGGGGGACGACACACTCTTATTATGTACATTATGGAACGAGCATTCTTGTTTCTACCACCAGGGAATAAAATGCTGAGCTCTTATTATTCCGACTCTGAAAGAGAAGATATTATCTGCAGACCTGTTATTTTAAAAGTTCTTGGTAAATTTTGTTAGGCACAAAAAAAAAATCAAAAAGAGAAGCAGGATTCAAATGTTTTCAAAAATCAACAGTAACAGCTCAGTGGCTTCTGGATGAGCCACTGCACAGTCCCAGGGCGCACACGCACAGGCACACACACACCAGAGGAAGGGAATGGTAAACCATTTCTCCACCTGGAAACCCCATGAAAGGGTTGCCATAAACCAGAATTGAATTGAAAGTACACAATTAATACTGTAATTATTATTATGAAAGTGTTAGCAATGTTAAACCTCCAATAAGGATAAAGATATTTAAAAGTCCTTTTTGTATTTTGGGCTTGTATATTTTATTTTATCTGTTAAAGAATTGATTAAATCCACTCCATATCTTCTGCCATATAAGACACTTAGACTGGAGACCAGTGCCCCTCAGTAGGTAGAGTAAGCATTGTTGTGTGTTCAGTTAACACAACATATAGTACTTTGTTTCAACATTCTTTGCTTATACTTGCCGCTATGCAGGGGTTTTATTTATTTATTTTTTGTTTTGTTTTTTGTCTGTCTTGAATACAGGCTGCAAGCAGAAGTGTGTTTATTTATTTTTAAATTCACCATTTGTATAAATCAAATACCCTGTTGCCAAGCTAACAAAGACCAGAAAGTTTTTGCTGCTTACTTGAGTTGGAACTTGGTGTGCTCCCCCTCCCCCAATTGTAAATTTTGCTACAAACATTATAGATTGATTCTTATAGTTCCATTCAAACTGTTCCCTCTGTATGAACAAGGAGGTGGCCACTGGTTCTCATTGTGTTAGGAGCAATAACAGTGCACTGGTTTAGTTTTAAGAAGTTGCATTCGCTTACAATTTGCAACAGCACATTAGAGGAGTCGAACCCCTTACCTGAACCATCAGGAATAGACCTTACGAATGTAGGGAGCATCTTCACAGAAGCAGTTGGGTTGAAATCCCTAGACAGCCCATTTTTCATCTCCGATCGAAAGCGACCCATAATATCCAGCAGAGTTTCATCCGAGAGCCGCATGGCATACAAATATTTATCAATCTAAGGAGGATGGAAACAGAACAACAGAGAATTTAGAGGCAGCATGATTTGGTGTTATGGGAATACAAGCACATTTTTCCAATTTGGACGTTTCAGTTGTCCTGAACATTATAATTAGTTTAATGGATCTGTTGTTTTAAATTGCTTAAAGAGGTTTGCTCACCACCTTGAATGTCTTTTTAGTGTTAAGCTAATTATACACCAAATAAAGAATACACAAATCAGCATTAGCATGTGTCTGCAATGATTTAAATTTTTAATTATAGTTTCCTCCTTCCCAATAGTGCATGTCAATTTAGTGCTGTGTTCTCTTGCCTCCCAGTGACTCTCTATGGTTTTGGGTAGGGGTCTGTCACATCAGCTAATGCTTCCTAATTGAACTGGCAAGGCGATAATACTTCTCCACACAAATGATAATGCTGTACTCTTCTCCTTCCAAGCAACCATCAAGGTAGTTACCAGTTGCGGCCTGAGCCCAATTCAAAGTGCTTGTTTTAACATATAAAGCCTTAAATGGCTTAGGACCTAGATATCTGAAGCACCACCTCCTTCCATACAAACCTACCTGGCAATTAAGATCAAGCCAGGGGGCCCTCTTGAAAGAGCCAACCCTCAAGGAGGTGAGAGGGATGGCTTGTAGACATAGGGCCTTCTCGGCAGCTGCCCCCAAGCTATGGAATGCCCTCCCAAGTGAGATCCGCCTGGTGCCAACATTGATGACATTTCGGCGCCAGGTAAAAACCTTCCTGTTCCAGAAGTTTTTTAATTGACACAATATAGACTGTGGATCCTCTGATGGCAATTTTAGTGTAATGATTTTAGTGTAAGGTTTTTATTATTGTTTTTATTATTGTTTTAATTATTTATTGATATTTGAGGTTTTGACTGTTTTAATTCTTTGATTGTAAGCCGCCCAGAGACCTTTGGGTAATAGGCAGCATATAAGTTGTAAAAATAAATAAATAAATAAAATAAATAACGTACACTAAAGCAAACTAAATGATACTGAACTATTTGGCTTGAACACCCTTGTGGTGCAGAATACTGAGCTATCGCTCAGTAAAAGAGAATGAAAAGCCCTGAGGCATAGCTCTCCTCTAGTGCACTTGAGAGGAATGTTAGTGGAAACTTTTAGGAAGAAAACGGCTAATGGCAAGTACAATTTACAGCCTCACAGATATAAAAGTACTGTATTCTCGGCAAAGTAACACCTTTGTTCATCATATATTCTGGACTTCAATTCCCTGGAGTCCCAGCCAGCAGAAGCAATGGTTAGTGGCTTGTGGGAGCTGTAGTCCAAAATAAAAATTGAAAGGCCAAATTTTCTTCACACCGACTCTGCAACACTCCAATATTTACAAGGATGTGCCTACTGAATGACTCCTACAGAATCTTAAGGTCCCAAAATATCCTGAGTTCTGCTTGGATAATTAATAATAAGGCCAAATACAAACTCATGAGTTGTTTCCCATGTTTAGTCTTTTCCATAGCATCAGAAGGGGATGAGGTAAAACCAATTAAGCAGGGATGATGCAAACATTCAGAGACTTTGAACAGACCATTCCAGCTTCAGAACACAAATCCTGTTCAACAGTGGAAGCCACAAGAAAAAAAATTATTTTATTTATTTATTATTTATTTATTTATTTATTTATTGGATTTTATACCGTCCATCTGGCAGCAAGGTCACTCTGGCCAGTTTAAAACAATTAATACATTCAAACAATTTATACAATAAAACCATAAACAGTAACACAATAAAGCAAAAATAAAATAAAAATAATATTAAAGTGACATAAAACAATAAAACAATATCTTATTATTGGCAGGCTAATCAGTTAAAATCAATATTTAATGAGTGAACACTGAGTTGGAATTATATTTGGGGGAATGCCTGCTTAAATAACCATGTTTTTAATAGTTTTTTTAAAGGCAGCCAAAGAGGGGGCCAGGCAGATGTCTGGTGGAAGGTTACTCCACAGGTGAAGGGAGACAGCAGAAAAGGCCCTATTTCTTGTTTTTTCCTTTCGGGACTCTCGTGGTGTTAGTTGCCTCAGACGCCTAGCCTGGGACAATCGGGGATTATGGGCGGTTTTCAAAGGGAGAAGGTGCTCTGACAAGCAGTGAGGTCCTAAAATCCCAAGAATGGTAAAATCTAATGAAGCTAAGTGGGAAAGCAAGAAAAAAATTAAAAAACTATGCCTTCCGGCCTGCCTCACATAAGGCCCTCTTCCCCTTTCTGGGCTAGCTCTATCTTTAGGTAAGTTGGAAACAGCTAGGTCAAGTGGCCAACGCTGGGGTGGGAGCAATAACAGTATCTTTGCAATATTTCCTCACAGAGCAACTTGTTACTCCTGGGTTACAGAGTTATGTGAGAGCAGAACTGGAAAATACAGCCCTATTTTCCACTACAGAAGCGAGATTCAACAGCATGTTCAGTTTGCATCTGTCCAGCTTTGTGACTCTGCCATACCTAGTTATAGGTTTTGAGCTGCCTCTGTGTTCTTAGTTAACCCGAATGCTCAATAACTATTGTGGCCTTGCCAAGCCTCATGAAGCTTCCAAAGTCTGGATCAGTCAACCTGGGGTTTCAAATTTCCAGGAGCGACCATAGCCACAGACAGAATTACTTTTTCTAGAGTGAGAGCAGACAGTTCTATATATAATGCTGACTGCAGGAAATACCAGCACAGGCCTCTTTCACAGCAAACATGATGTAAGAGACATCTTAAGACACATGTACCTACATAAGAAAATTCTTCTCTTGTCAAAGTTTTCTATAGAAATACGTTTGTGTTAGGTTTTCTGAATTATGAACAGAAATAAAATTTTAAAATGCATTACAGAGGGGTGCAACTTACTTGATGCTAGGCACTTGCCAGCGGTTTTATTAGTAGGCTGTGACATACAGCACAGCGCAATGCCCATCCACCCCCCGCTGCCAGTCATGAAAGGCGATGAGAGACACATTTTCCAAGCAGGATTATTAGCGTTATTTGCTGCCAACAGCAAAGCTTCAGAAACTGAGAAGTCGTGGGTTCTATTTCAAGTTTTGCGAAAGAATGTTCTCTTACGCACAAACATTTTGTTCCTCTTGATTTTTAGGCCAGTCCCTTTTACCTCAGCCTGGCCTCCACAGCATTTGCCTCTGGTTTCCCAGGAAAAAACTACCCATGATCACAATCAAGGAAACACATGGAATCCTATTGAGGAAGGACTCCTACAGCATCCCCGAAAGTTCACACCACCCCACTATGGAACTGCCAGGTAACTGTTTGGGTAAATATGGGCACAATCACCACACCCCAAAGTTGAAAACACAAGAAAAAAATGTTCATATCAAACTGTCTTCGGCTATAGGCGTTGCTATCAGACTGTCTTCTGCAATAGGCACCCTTATTTGAAGCTCCAGTGCCAAGAGTATGCTGTTAGACAAAACACAAGTGGTGTCACCTACCCTCTAGAATAGTCTTCCCCACATAGACCCTCACACCATGAAATCAACAGGGAACTGTCCACCCTGAAGATATCAGGTATGGAAAGAAGCCTGACAGCACTAACATTTTACTACAGCAGGCCCAACTCCTCTCTGGGGAAACATAAGATAGAAATATAATTAATGGAAAGACACTTCAAAAAGAAGTAGCAACCCCGAAACTTCTCCAGGTACTGCAATTACTGATTACTATAGGATCTCAAGACAATGAAGAATTGTCTTTAACAGAAAAAAAAAGTTACATGTCCACATATGAACTTCCTTTCGCATTAATAACATTGGTGGAAGTTGTCAAGCAATGTAACTTTTAACAAAATGTATGTAATATAATATTTAACAGATTCAAAATGGTTTCTGTGTATAAATGCGTAGTCATTTGTCAAGACAAAGGTGAATAATGTAATCACATCAAAATAATTAAATCCAGGTGCGATGGATAACGGCTTAACATTGTCTGCCTATGTGTACTCATGTGATTGGTTCATATGATGTCTGCCTTATGTATAAAAGTCAAGACTGTAACTGATTTTACTTTGGGACTGCTTTTTGGTGAGATTAGCAGTTTCCCCACTAGTCTGCAATATATATGATGTGTGTTTTATCTCATTGTGTATTTGTGTATATTTTGTAATACAAACTTTTATGCTAAAGTTTACTTCTGGCTCCCAGCTTCAAATCTGTGCTTAGCAATTATATCTGAAACATTTAAAACCCAATCACTTCTGAACCTAAATCAATTCTGATTTCCAAGTCAGCATATTTGTTTAAGAAAGAAGAATGGTTACTGCTTTTAAATTAAAACACAACATTAGATAACTAGAGTCTTTACTCCTAGCAGGAAGATAAGCCAGAGCACTCTTGAGATTTTCCTCCAAGGCAAGGGCAATATGCAGTTGGTCCTCTGCCTCCGGACAGGATGTCCATCATATCCACCTTATTTTGCAACCAGCGCACACCTAACTGGTGTGCAAAAGAGAGCTAAACTGTAGGGAAGCTGCTTATGCCATTATCTTTCCACTTGGGATTTCTTCAAGATGGCTCCTGCAGCAGCATCCTTCTTGGGATCTTAAATATAGCTCTGTGAGTCAGGGTGGGATGCCAGCTATAATGTCAGATGAAACCGCAGGAGACCAAGATTCAAATCCCTGCTCAGCGGTAGAAACTCACTGCAAGGAAAGGGCACTTACAGTAAACCACTCCTCAAACACCCTACTAGGGTCACCATAAGTCAGAAGTGGCTTGGCAGCACAATACGACAGCAGTGCAACTCACTAGTGCTGGTTGCAGGTGCTGGAGACACCCTGGACCTTACAGCACAAATTAGGGCACCTCTGCCCCTTTGCCAACCACCTAAAAAGGCAAAAGGACTCACAAGACCATAACAAGAAATCACTGATCACATTAAGTCTCAAAAGACTCCTGGCATCGCTACTTCAGTCTTCTATATATCCTGTAAAAGCCAGGCACCTGCTGAGAAAAGCATATGCCAGGTGCAAGCCAACCAGGGAGCCCATTCATACCCACAAGCTAAGCTCTGTTGCCACTACAGAGAAATCAAATCAAAATCACATTCTGAGGAATACAGAACACGAGTCACTCAAATTATAGGGCCCTGGGACCTCATGACAGCTGGGAGTTACAGGCTGCCATTAAGAGAAGGTGTCAAAACTAAGGACAGTTTGAGCTACGCTTTCTTTCGAAAATTAAAAACAAATTTAAAATAAATCTCCTCCAGAAACTTTCAGAGAAATTAATGGGTACAGGTTGATTCCACCCATGTCTCACCATTGGGCAAGCCGGTTAAGGCTTGGAGAATGGGAACCCCACAACCTGTATCCCCCACAAATATCAGAACAAAGACCAAGCAAATCTGGAATCATTACCACTAGGTTCAAAAAAACACAACTGCATACTAAAGACACATAAGTGTGACTTATCTGCAGTGTGCAATGAACACATTACTTCTTATGTCAGCATTGTAAATCAGTCTACACAAGGTATGAATAATTTATTCAGCTGCCCATATATCCCCATATAGGAATCATTTACACATACTGTACCCTTGACTTGAAAGGAGGATGTAGGGTGGACAATACATTCTCTCTTAGTGTGCTAAATCTCCCCAGGATGGAAGTGTGTTTTTTTTTCCCCAAGTGACTCACCCAAGCAACTATTTCTAAGCCTGCCTTAAATACCAATTGAAAAATGTAGAGCTTTCTGAATGTGGAAATTGAATAATTTGGGATTTAATATTAAATTACAGTAAGAAGCTGTATGCCTAAAATTACAGAAGACTAAGAATACCAGGTGCTGTAGGCGCCTGGAGTAGGAACTGGCAAAGCACTCCAGTATTCCTGCCAAGAAACTCCATGGACATGGAGTCACAAAGAGTCGGTCACGACTGCAATGACACAACACACACACAAGTGTGGCTTTTTTTAAATTCTGTCAGACAAAAACTGTGAGGATTAAGAGACTGAGATACACAAACCAGATAGGGCAATAGTTTGGCACCGTCTACAGAGTAAGTGGACTGAAAGGTTGAAGGGGATCAGCTTACCTCTTCTGTTGCTTATCATGTGATGTTCAGCAGCATGAATGCAGGGAGAAACCCAACACCATTACTGAGATAATACAGCTGAGAAACATCAAGTATTCACCCTGCTAGAGCAACGTATGACAAAACAGAATAACATGGGATGGGATTTTTGGAATTAAAGAATGCCCAGTCCCATAATTCAGCAGGAACCCTCGCAAACCGAATTGTAAGAATGTCTGTCCTCATCCACCTTTAAAAGGCACAGGGAATCTTCACAACTCCCAGTATGCAAAGGAGCACTTTATTGTTTGAAGACGTGGCATGGAAACAGTGTGGAAACGAAAGAACTGCTCATCCTCCTCTTGCTTTGAAGTCTGCCAGTGCCATAATTCAGTTTGCAGAGGTCCTGCCAAATGATAAGACTGAGAGATTTTTAACTCCAAAAATCCTATCCCTTAGAGCCCTAGTTCCCAACACTGAAACTCCCAGAAACCCTGGCCAGCACAGCTGGTGATGAAACCTTCTAAGAACTGCAGTCCAAGAACACCTGCATTACCCAAAGTTGGGAACCACTAACTTAGAGCCTTTGTACACGACCCCTAAATGCCGCAGCAAATGGCTGCAAGCTCCGGAGCTTACAATGGTTTCCCCACCAGCTCCGGAGTTTGCAGAAAATTAAGTGCGACCACGCCCACGTAAGTGCGTCCCAGCGCACTTTTCTTGTACCTGCTCCAGGAGGGTGAAAATCGCCAGGTCCAGATTTAATCTGGTCAGTGTGGGGCTCTCCTGGCTTCTGTTTTTTTTTTTTTTTTTGCCTCCCACCCCTTTAAGAGAAGTGGCGGGAGGAAAAAAAAGCAAACAAAAGAGAAGGAATCAGCACGACGGAGCTCCGGCAGTTTCTCCGAGGTAAGTCTGCATTTTTCCCCACTTTCTTCCTCCCTCCCCTCAGCAGATAGGTGCGGAGTGGTGGGGAAGAAGGAAGAGCAACGAACCCCTAAGATCTCTGGTCCAAATTTAAGTGGCCAGCGGATTTTAGGGGTCGTGTGAAAAGGCCCTTAGAGCAGCTCTTCTCAAAACTGGAGTCCCCAGATGTTCTTGGACTGCAACTCCCAGAAGCCCTTAACTTCAAAACTAGTGGTGAAAGCTCTTGGGAGTTGTAGCCCAAGAACATCTGGGAACCCCAAGACTAAGAAGAAGGGCCTTAGAGCCACATGGAATTAGACTTAATTGGGATAGTCAACTGAGTAGATGGAAGAGGAGTATATTAATTCTGGGAAAGTTGGCAGAGAGGAGGAAGCTAAAGAAATAAACTAAGGGATTGAGAAACAAAGTTGGAATTCTCTACTTGCATATCAAACAAAATCTAAACTCTACAGGTAAGCAATATGTTTATTAGGATTCCCAAAAAGATGCACAAAATACAGAAGTTTTCAATCTCTATGGATCTAATAATCAGGCTATGTAGTAATTTTTTTTTTTTGAAACAGAGACAAAAACATGGAAGTCTGAATACAGGGCTAGATGTTCCAAAGCCAAGGAGAACAGTAAAGGAAGTCCTGACTTGGAAACAATAGCTTAATAGGTCAAACAGCCTTGCAAAAACAACACAACCTCTGGCAAAATCCACTGGGAAGTGAATAACAAGGAAACGGATTATCCTTCTCTGCAAGAAAATGGATAACCACATATAGACTGAAATCCAGTAGCAGGTAATGACCAGAGCAGGCTCTCTGAATCAGTGAATCTCACTACAGTAATACCTTGGTTTGCAAGCATAATCTGTTCCAGAAACATGTTTGATGTTTGATAACCAAAACACTCTTATATCAAAGCAAAGTTCCCCACAAGAAATAATGGAACATTATGTGGTAGCTGTGAGAGATAAGAAAAAGGGAATGGACACTGATTTTTAAAGGAATTCAAGAAATAACAGGGAAAAGGATTCAAATGTCTCCACAAATGGTATCTTTAAATATGGTTGTAAACACACAATTGAAGAAGGAGGAGGTGGAGGTAGTAATTATAACAGTGGGAAGGTTAGTTTTTGCTAAATGCTAGAAATCCAACAATCAAATAATATTGGAGGAATGCTATAGGGACTTATGGAATATGGCTATTAGTGATAAACTGACTTGTGAAATTAAAATTAGGAAAGGATTCAAAAAGTCCAATGATTTTAATGGAATATGGGATAAACTTTTGGCATATGTATTTAAAAAAGGTGAGGGTACATACTAGGAGAAGACTCGATGTATTTTAGAGATAAATGGGATGGCCAATACCTTACGTTTTGTAAACCGAGTGGTGGGTTGCACAAAGCTTGTCTTGTTTTGTAGTGTTTTGATTAACTTTTTTCCTTTTGTATAAATGTTGTTTTAGGTTTTGTATTGTAGTTTTTCACTAAATATTTTTTTAAAAAAAGAAAGAAAGAATACAGTAATGGAAACTCAGATTATTCATTCTGGAGCCCCATAGACCACATACTGTACGCACAAAATGCCAAAGCTCACAAAACCTGTTGGTTTTGGTATCTGGCTGTGGAATCTGCTCTGCTTGGAACTAACAACTGGGTTTTACTCTATGTTTTTCATGCAACAATAATAAAATGCAATTTATAGCCCTATACTCTGGGGGAGATTATCAAGAGTTTTGGGGTTAAGTGCGACCCGTATGCTCATGACACCCAACTCTACCTCTCATCACCTCCGGATTCTAAGGGAGCTACTATTTTGACTTTACATGAGTATTTAGTCGGACTAATGAACTAAATGAGGATGAACAAATTAAAACTAAACCCAAACAAGACAGAGGTGCTGCTGGTCAATCAAAAAGGGGATCAAAGGATAGGGATGCAACCTCTACTGGATGGGATCACCTTCCAATTGAAAAAAGAGGTGCACAGCTTGGGAGTGCTCCTGGATTCATCCTTGAGCCTAGATGCCCAGGTCACAGCTATGGCCAGGAGCACATTTGCACAATTAAAACTAGTATGCCACTTATGCCCATTCCTGGAGAAACCTGCTCTGGCCATAGTGACACATGCCCTAGTGACGTCCTGACTGGATTACTGTAATGCGCTCCATGGGGGACTACCGATGAAAAGTCTCAGGAAACTTCAATGGGTCCAAAATGCAGCAGCCAGATTGCTGACCAGGGTGGGTTACAGAGATCACATTGCACCCCTATTAAAGCCATTCTACTGGCTGCCAATCAGCTATCGAGCACAATTCAAAGTGCTCACCTTAACCTACAAAGCACTATTCGACCTGAGTCTTAGAAACCTCAAAGATCGAATCTCACAGTATGAACCAGCTCGGGAGTTAAGGTCATCAGGAAAAGCCTTTCTCTCCTTCCCACCACCCTCACAGGTACATCTCGTGGGAACACAGGAAAGGGCCTTCTCAGCTGCTGCACCCAGACTCTGGAACTCCCTCCCACTAGAGGCCAGGACTGCTCCATCTCTGATGTCTTTCCAGAAACAGACCTTTCTCTTCAGGCAAGCTTTCCCTGAATGATGGACTACCATACACGGCTACATAGACTTGTATTTATAACCACCTATAATTTTGTACTGGTATCTCTGCTTGTGTGATTACATTGATACCATGTTATCAATTGTTAGTTCCCATCTCTCATAACTTTCAGTTGGTCTACCGTACATGATTACATGGTATTTATACTCTTTTCTTAACTCTCTTTTAATGTTGTCTTCTAATGCTGTAAGATACCACTCAATTCCCTGTTCTTAAACTTGAATATGTCTTAACTGTGCTGGACTGGATATTGTCCCTTTTTACTGAAAGCTGCCTTGGGTCTTTTTCCAAGGGGAAAGGCGAGGTAAAAATACTCATGAATGAATGAATGAATGAATTCCTGGCTATGGAATCCACTCTGCTTGGAACTAACAATTGGATTTTTCATGTGACAATAATAAAATGCAATTTATAGCCCTATACACACTTGACTAGCTTCCCAATGACAAGAAATTGTTTGAAAAATAACAAAGGATGTTGAAAACAACTTAAAGAAAAATATAAGGAAAAATAAAACAAACCCCTCCTTTGAAAACATTCCAGCTGGTGCAAGGGAGGCCTTCCTTCCTCTCTCCACCCTGTGCTTTTGAGGCTTGCCTGAGATGGAACATTCCAGAAAATCACCCACAATCCCGGGGGGGGGGGGAGAGAAACCAGTGACTTACTTATGATCATGTGACCTGCTCCAGTGCTTGTATTGCAAGATGTTGCTCGTTGATCAAAGCAAAATCGAGAAGAAACATTTGCTTGTGTCACAAAACACTCTTAAAACAAGGTATTACTGTAACTCCCTTGTGATCTAATGGCCTACTCTAATTATGATTATTACTGGATTTCAGCCATCATGGTTATGTTTCATCAGTAGGTGGGTAGTTCAAACTTCACCTTAGCCATAAACTCGCCAATAGGCAAGGCTCCCAGTCAAGATTCTCCAAGGCAGAGCAGGAAATGCTGAACTCCTAAGCCAATGCATATTTTCCTAGACCAATCATGTTGGTTTTGATCCTAAGGCTGAACTGTCCCTCTCTTCCAGGCAGGTAATAAAAACAAATTGTAATGTATTAAGTAGATAAGGATTTGATCATCCTGCAGTTTCATGATACAGTACTCAAAATCTGCCCCTGAAACCATCATCCCATTCTGTTGAAACACCTTGCCAAAGAGCTTCAGTTAAGGAACTATATTTCAGCCTCAGGGCCCAGCTGTAATCAGAGATATTAACATTAGTTTATACCACATGCCTGATGTAACAATCTCTGAGGCAATGCACTTCAAAACATTTACGTACATCACCTGAAGCGAAAGAAGTCTGCCTAAAATTTGACAGCATTCCCAACCAAGGTCATAGTAAAGCCTCAGCTTCTTTGCTTGCTCACCTGTCTTGTCCCATCCCATCTGTTCTGGTCTGGGTGGTCTGTAATCATTCATTAGAGCTTAGGCAAATTAAGGTAGGGCTGTGCCCATCATACAGCATGAGGTGGATCAGAAGGTCTTTTAGGAACCTTACAACACTGCAATTCTATTATTAACTCGGCTGTTTATGTTTCGTTGGCTGGGTAGCTCAATGGTTTAGGTGTCTGGCTGCACAGCCAGAGGTTGGGAGTTCAATTTTCCACTGTGCCTCCAGGCATGTCCAAACTTCGTTTTGGACCACAACTCCCACAGTCCTTTGCCATTGGAAATACAGGCTTAGAATTCTGGGAGTTGTGGTCCAAAACATCAGGAGGGCTGAAGTTTGGACATGCCTGCATCCAGTGAGTTGAGCCAGCCTGTGTGGCCTTGGGCAAGCTGCAGAACTCCAGGATGCTCCCTGAAGAAGGGAATGGTGAACCATTCCTGAATATTCCCTACTTAGAAAACTCTAGAAAAGGGTCATGTGAGTAAGAACTGATGTCATGCAGTTACAGTAGGACCTCCGTATCCACTGATTCATTATCCACTGATTTAGTTATCCACAGATGGCAGAGGAAAAAATGAAATAAATAATTCAGCAGCCACAAAGCAAACTACTGTCATAAACAAAGCAAGTTACTGTCACAAACAGCAGCTGTAAAGCAAGCTACTGTCACAAAACAGCAGCCGTAAAGCAAACTACTGTCATAAAACATCAGCTGTAAAGCAAGCTACTGTCACAAAACAACAGTTTTGGAGATTTTAGTGTTCTCTCTTATCCACGGTTTTCATTATCCACGGGAAGGTCTGGAACCAATCCCCAGCAGATACCGGGGTCCTACTGTATTATTATACACCTCTCCAACATGCCTAGAACTCTGCTATCAAATACTCTGAAAAATGATAATTATCTTTCTGGACATATGGAAACAAATTAAAATCCACCCAGGATTAAAAAAAAAAATTAAATGTGTGTTTAAGAAGCAAGCAATGGACATGTCCTGCTTTCCAAAGATTAACTTGTCTAATAAGCTGTACCTTAGCTTTTAGAATCCAAAAGCTGCTTCTGTAGTTTATAGCAAAACTGTCAATATAAAAAGATTTGTAGAACCAGCATTACACCATCACACAATCTTGTGCTGCTCTGAAAGAATCCATCAACAAAATTTAGATTTGGTCCACCACACTGTATACAATGACGGATATTTTTGTGTCATAAATGGCTCAGGTGTTTACAATGTGACTATTTAGCCACATCTCTAAATGAACTCCATTGCTGCACTGCTATACTTCTCAATGTCATGACATAATTTGGAAATAGCACAGTACAATTAGCTTGTTAACACTGAAATAATCACTTTTACATTAAATGTATGGGCTATTAAGACCACAGGCGCTCTCTAGAAAACTTGCACACTAAGAGTGGCTTATTATTCTTGCTACAATTGTAGGACAGCAAAACATCTCTATGGATTCAATGTATTTGCCAGAGAAGACCTAGGCAAGATGTGTGCCCCTTTGTACTTCCCATAGGCTGTCTTAAATTAGATTTTTGCTTACTCAAGACACTTAGAGGCTTCTCACAGTTAGGTGCCTCATAAGCAGCTTATGTCTATCACTTGTTAAATATGCCCTTGTACGTTTGCCCTTAACATTAGTAGCAGGAGGTTGACAGACAAGGGAGAACTGACAGGCCCAAGGTACACTTCTGAGTTTTGCGGATAAATGTCATTCAAACTCAATTCTCTGTGGTCAAAATCCAAAATACCTAACCCAGATATGAAGGCTAAGTTGCTTTCCAGACGGTGCTAGACTGCAATTCCCATCATGCATTACAACTTGTGGTATTTATTAGGGCTGAGTTGCAATCAACAATGTAAGAAGGACCACATATTCCCCACTCCTGCTCTGTCCACAACACCATGCCAACCCTACAGTTAGATGCCAACGGGTGTATCCACACACACTTCTTTTATGACACTGTAGAACGTTTTATGAAAACACAGTAACATCTTGGATAAACGTAATGCAATGAGGCCTGTTAAGAAGAACAATAATCAGATCATGGCACACATCCAGCTTGCATACAAATTACAAAAGACACCTTACAGGCTTTATTTTGCCTAGATGAATCACAACGCCAATCTAGAAGTGCCACATTAAAATTCACCCTTGGGTGACAAAAGCACAGTGGCAGCCCCTAGCAGAATTAAAAAATAAAGCCAGGCTATGGTAGTGTTAAGATGGCGCTCGCTCGCTCTCTCTCTCTCTCTCTCTCTCTCTCTCTCTCTCTCTGTGTGTGTGTGTGTGTGTGTGTGTGTGTGTGTGTGTGTGTGTGTGTGTGTGTGTGTTCTCCTAAGTGTAATCAGCTGATCTGTACAATATCAAATATTTTACATGGCTTCTACAGCTCATCAGAGTCCCCACACTTTGGAAAGATTTGTACTTGGAAATTCATACTTAACAGATTTTTGTTATTTAAAAAAAAAGCCAAACCCTTCTAAACAACATTTTTAACCTTTTGTGAAGTAATCATTTCCTTCAGGGCTAGGAAGGCACTAAGGCACCAACAGCAGCAACCAGTTCTTGTACCTTAGGGAGATCTAGACTTCAGTGCTTATGAAACTGTTTTCTGCCATCTTTTGAAGATTGCTCCTTGCTTAGATGGAATCTCTGCAAAACCGCACATTAGAAAAGAGACCATACTAGCACGCCCTTAGGCACACCTTCTGCTACACCCAAGGGGCTTATCTATGGCATAAAATGAATGAGTCACCTGTACACTCAACACACTAGATTTCCTCTTTTTATACGTCCCTGTAGTGGAGGTAAATGTGGACACCTCCCAGTAAAATTCTGAGTAAAAGGCCAAGTGAAATGCAATGGTGAGAACAGCAAACATTCACTCTGAGACAGAGTCTTATCCAGAATCTTGAAACATTAAGATAATCCCTTAGTCAAGTTCAACCACTGTAATAAACAGGTAGGTCCTACAGCTATTCTTATTGCACTAAAACACCTTGCTTTCTTCTCTCACTCTCTCACAGCACAGAAACAGACAGAGCAGATGACTACTTTGATTAGCTATTTGTTAATTTGCTGCATTTTTATCCCACCTCAACATACTATGAATCGCTCTCATCTCACCACCACCACTTTACCCTTACAACACCCGTGTGAGATAGACTCAGGCAGAGGGAGTATGTCTGGTTCAAGGCTGCAGTGGGGGCTTGAACCCAAGTATCCCTGGCTGGTTTCCTTATAACACTAATCTCCCTCTACAAGCACTTGCCATTCCTTATTACTGTAGTGGACAGTAATAGACCGTGACTGGGCTTTAAGGGGAAAGAAACTCCCAGACCCATGATTCAGCAGGAACTCTCCAGGCTGAATTATGGAACTGGGAGTTTATTCTTTTCCCCAAGAGTCCCATCCCTAGCGATGAACGGTGGACGTTGGTGGACGTTGCCTGACACCTCACCAGACCATCAATCCATCGATTCCTGTATTGGCAGGTCTGATTAGTAGCGGTTGTCCGGGATTTGAGGCAGGATTCTTGAAATGAGGAAACAAGTACACACAAGCCAATCCTATTCTTGTACCACATGCTGGCCTCCCATCCCAGGACTAATCAGTCCTGACCCTACTTGGTGCCTGAAATCAGCCAAGATTGGTAAGTTCAGAATGTTCCACTGGCTCATTCAGATCGATTCCATGAAAGAACACCCAACAAGACTCCTGCCTTGGCTTCAACATCATCCAGCCATGGATTTTAAGAACATGATCTAACAAAGGACTTTAAAAGTAACCTTCTGGTGAAGCACATCTTTCACCATGTCTGAACTTCTGGGAACTGCTTTGAAGAAGGGTGATTTACACTTGAAAGCTTGCAATGTTCCTTTTTTTAAATTTTTAATAGTGGCCTATAAAGGTATCGCTTGTAACCTATTTTTGCAATAGTGTTTTGTGATGGCCACACGGCTCAATTCCTTTTTGCTTTGACAGGATGCTTGTGGAAGCTTTCTTTTGTGTCCCACTATTTATTTTACAAGATCATTTTTAATGAGTGTTGTGCTGAAATTTTCTTCCATGAGAACCAGAATCACGTTCATTCAACCAAATAGACAAGAAATCCTTTCGAAAAAGACTTTCAGAGGAAGTAGAATTTAGATATATTTTCGTGGGTGATGTCTGGAACTTTTTACCTATAAAGCAGAAGATGACATGTGCAGGCAGATGCCTTGTCTTTCAATAAGCAGTCATTGCGTTGAACAGCCACTGGCTCTCCCAACTCCAGCCCCTCAGATTGCATTTAAAACCCAAGGGAAGGTAACTCTTTCCACTGAGTTTTTTCAGACCACTAATAAGTTCGAACCACTAGGAAAGCTGCAGAATGATGAATGAATGCTTGGAATGAAAAAAATAAATGTGGCACCTGTGGCCGGTCATGCAAAGCCACGGTAGGATCAAAAATATCCCCTGCCCCCATTCTAAAAGGCCCAAGGACAATGAGACAAACATGGAATCCATTTTCTAGAAATTTTGGGGAAATTGAAAGAGACATGTAGGTAACACATTTGTCTTACCCTTTTCTAGAAATGCACATGACAAGGCCTCACTACACACCTTACAAGGGAAAACTATATTACAATCATTTTGCAGCAAATGTATCTACACTTAGCAACATCTGAAAGGACCGGGGAAGATACTGATATCTGATAAAAACAAGTGTGGAACAAAAATATGTTTCAGAAGCCATTTTTTCCTATTGAAAAAAAAATCTAAGATTTCCTTACTCTCCAAGGGAAAGAAGTCTTCTTCTTGCAATGATTTCAAAAGGCCTCTGGCCTTTATTTCTTTATTTTTTCGGGCCACAGCCTCCTCCCATTCAGATCACCTCCAAAGACATAAGGTGAAGGGCATTGTGGAGAAAACAAAATGGTGGCCAGACTAGTCTACTCAGATGCTATTGTTGCCACCTGCTGAGGTTTTTTGTGGAGGTGGGGGAGGAGGAGGACAATAATGTTGCACTTTCTTTCTAATAGCAACCCTCACTTGTGAACATGGTTGAAGAATTTCCTCTTCACTTGCAGAAATCCCATGAAATCGTCCCTCCCCACTCCCATGTCTATTCACGGGAAGAAGATGACTTTTGAAAAGCCATTTGTGCACAGATGTCTTCTGAATTCATGCTTGTGATTCTGCATTTTAAGTAAGTGATGTTCTCTGTGATGGCAGGAGCAGATATATAAATGAAATGAGGCAAGAGAGAATGAGCTGGGAACAGAAACAGACCCAAGCAAGGAATATGAATCCATTCAAAGTACAGCAGCTCCACACAGTGACTACCAAATATTTTTCCCATTTTTTTGTGGACATTATCTACACATTTTCAGGTACCTCCCCTCTTTACTGTAAGGATTTCATATTTGTATTTAAAAAAATAAATCATAGGTAGCTAAAATACCAGAGTACATCACCTGGTACCAAAGACCAGCGACATTAAGAATCTGACTAGCCACACCGTTTATGAAATAGCATCAGGTGTGGAGCCAATGGTAACTGATGAGATATGTTTTGAGTTTGTGAAGCAATAATAAAGCAAAAACAGTAAACAATGAAAAACAGATTCTGTTAATAGGAAACATGCAAATGGACCTGATAGTAAATAATAAAATATCATTATAATAATGAACTGCTATCATCCATACCCACTTACCTACGAATAAGCCCCACCGAACTTAAGAATTATACTATCATTTGCTTTTCATACTAATTATACTTTTCTTACACAATCAGTGAAACAACCTTGGAAAACAGACTCTCTAGCATCTGATGGCACAACAAGACATGCTTGGTGTTCCTAATAAAAGAAGTTATTTTATAAAAAAATATACTTTTGATAATAGACCCCAGTTTGATCATTAGCTCTGCCTACAACATCCAGAAAAAAAACAGCACACAACCTCTTGGCCCATTGCCTGGGGACAGGCCTGAACTAGATACTTTTAACATTCCTGGAAACGGGATACTTCTCCCAAATTCAAGCCTGCCCAGAGGGACAAATTAGGGCCAAAGTGAATACCAACAGAGCTACAAAAAGTACTGATGTCAAATTTATGCACACCAGGAGCCCCTGTCAGTTCATGGTCACCAGGAGCCTGAAGCTGCCTTCCTACCTCAATCCCAGAAGGACAGTGCAAAGCCAAAGGGGGAACCTCATTACTGAATACAAAAATATTTCTTCTATCAGTTTTTTTACAGCAAGCATTTCATTAGGCCTCAAAAATGAGCAGGCCTTTAGTTCCCAAGTTCATACAGTACTGCGGATTCCCACCCACCACCATGTCATTTACTGGACGAGGCGATCAGCTGTTCATAGTAACCAGCCTTGGTAGTTTCCACCACCGGCCACGACGGAGGGAGGGAGGCAACCATGACTGTGTTGTGTTACTCACCGCCGCGATGACATTTGCATCCCCTTTTCAAGGACATTGCAACGTGTTTAATAGCACCACATGCAATTACCGGGAGCTTTTAGTGGTTCGAAAAAAACTTTTAGAATTAAAAAGGACGGGTCTAATATTCTGAGTCCGAGGGATTGCAATACTGTACGTATATGTACAATATATGGGGCACGATATATATATATATATATATATATATTTCCATTTTTTATGGCAACTTCTTTCCATCAACGGTTGAGAATACTGTATTGGGCGACGCGCGGAGAAAGAAAACGCCTTACCTTTTTGACCTGGTCATCTTTTAATTCCGTGAAGTAATAGGCCAGAAGCTGGGCAGCTATCATCCTGTCTGGTTCAATAAGACGTCTCTCTGGCGGGGAAGGGGGGGCGGAGATCCGCTTGACCAACACAAGGAGGAAAAGCAACGCTGATCTTGGGAGAGCGAAGTTGCAAAACGATCCGCTTTATTTCCTGCCTTTTCCCGCTTCCTCCGTCTTTTTTGCAAGCTCCGGCGAACGTCAAGATCCTGCCTTCGGCTCCGCAAGGTAAAATCCAAAGGAAGATGCAACCTCCTTCTCCCCCTCGTCCTCGTCGTCCTCGTCCTCCTCCTCCTTTCCCTCCACGCGATAGTCCCTGCCTGGAAAACCTGCCCACTTCCTGCGCGGCGATTGGCTGTTCCCGCGCGTTGGGCCAAAAAAGCAAGCGAGCGAGCGTCCTCCCCGCCACCCGGCTGATGGGTGACCTCGGCGGCTGCCTTCTCTGGGCAGGAAGGGGAGGAGGCCCCTGGGGCCCATCCCAGAAAGAAAAAAAACCATGCCTCCCTGCACGTTCCCCACGTCAGTCGCCCCCTCGCCGAAAGAGAGATCGAGAGAGAGAGATCGGCGTCCATCCAAGGGATGGGGATGGGGATGGGGATGCTGCTGCCTCTCCGAGGAGGAGCAAAGGGGACACGGGTCCTCCAGGACGAGGGGTGGGGCGGGGCGGGAAGATCGATGCACAAGGGCGCACCCGGCTTTTGCCATCGGCTGTCTGGCGCGGCAAAAAGGAAGCGGCAATGTGTTTCGGAAACGGTGGCGCCCAAATCCGGATCTTGCTCCCTGCAACTATTGACTCGCCCCGATGGCTGCCCGGTGGGCTGTGCATGCTTTTTATTTATTTATTTATTTATTTATTTATTTATTTATTTATTTATTTATTTATTTATTTATTTATTTATTGTTGTTTTATATTTATTTATATATTTATTTATTTATGGCCACGAAGGGGGGAGAAGGAGAGTCCAACCCTTGGCATCCAGCCAACGCGCGCGCCCGCGCCTCGGCGGACTCCCGCCGGCTGCTGAGCAATGGGAGGGGGGGCGCGTCGCCCGAGCGGGCATCACGTGAGCGGCAGGCTTGCCCTGGGATGAGGCAGCCTCCTTCTGTTTCTCCCACCCGCCTCCTCGCCCTGGAGGGAACGGGCGCCGGGCTTGGCCTCCAGGGTTTTTATAAGAGGCCGGACGCTTTGCTTGGTTTGACAGCTGGTAACTCACAGAGCAAACGCCGGGGCCCCGCCTTGCTGCCTGAGGCAAGGGGAAGGCGCTGTCCGGTGTTTCTTTTAAAAAAAGATGCAACAATCACCAGGCTCCATTCAGGCTTGACAATACAATAAACACTGAAAAAACATCGTGTGAGACATGATTGTAAAACGACAAATTACAAAAGATGTCAAAATAAATTATTAGCCCTACATGTTGTTTTTACATACTTTTGCCTAATAAGACGAAAATTCAGCAAATGCTAAAATACCCAGGAATAAAAATGCTAGTTGTCCGTCTGGAGGATGTTTTTTAGTATGGGAGTAATAAAGAATATGGTTGCATAAGCACCCCTTGCAATCGTAAATGGTTATTATCACCCATTTTGCCCCTTCAGAGCTTTGCCACTCTTATGTCCTCTCAGCCTACAAATATTTCCAGACATCATGATAGAATTATTACAAAGGCACCTTTGTTTTCTTCTGTATAGAGTGCAGATACTACATATAACTAAGTTTCTCTACCCCATGCCCTACACCAGGGCTGTTCAACTTTGAACAGGCCAAGATCTACCTTTTCCAGCCCAAAGTGCCTGAGGGCTACTACACTAAAAGTAGAGGAGTGGTTTCCCATAGGAATGCATTGAAAACCAATTAATATGTTCTGGAGGGAACAGATTTCACTGTGCCATGGCCCTTGAACAGCCCTACTCGGCTGAGACAGTGGGCTGGCAGACACAGAACTTTGCTGAGGCAGTGGTGGTCCATGGGATAGGGGAGGGAGGGGTGGAGAACTTATCCCCTCCCTTTTTAAATTGATGTCCGCCAGGCTACTTTTGAACACTTCGCGGGCTACCAGTAGTTTGCGGTCTACCTGTTCGGCAGGCCTGCCCTATACTGTACTAAAATAGGGGTCTATCTATCTATCTATCTATCTATCTATCTATCTATCTATCTATCTATCT
>JAHTLZ010003518.1:19512996-19549645 GCA_023846285.1 Phrynocephalus versicolor
TCTATCTATCTATCTATCTATCTATCTATCTATCTATCTATCTATCTCCTTGGCAAAGGACCCCAAGGCGTCCTACAGTAAGGAGAGACTATACAGTCCATTACAATTAAGACACAATCAGTTTGAGAAACAGGGAATTAAGGTGCATCTTACAGCATTATAAGGCAACATTGAAGCTAACAATTGATAACATAGTGTCAATGCAATCCCACAAGGAGAGATACAAAATAATAAGTGGTTATAAACACAAAGTCCATGTAGCCATATATGGTAGATTCAGGGTTAGATGTAGTACATGATGGCTCCAATATTTCTATTGGCAATTCTAAAATCAGAAGAGGTAGGAGAGAAGAGATACACTGCCTTGAAAGCAGGAAAGGGCCACTTTGGCTCTAGGGTCACTGCATTACATCTCCCATCAGTCCTGGCCTACAGAAGTAATAGCAATAGCATAGCTTCATAATACAGATCACCATTTGTCAATGCTAATTCTCATCCTTCCTATGGCACATTTGCACTTGCATTCCATATCCTTAACACTTTCATCCTAGCAGGTATGATTCAGCATCAATGTTGCATTATTAAAGTATTTAAGAAAAGCAGTTTTCTTGCAACAGGGAAATTACTTTGAGGTAAGATGTCTGGCTCCTAAACAATAACCAAGATAATTTATGCACTTACTGTACAAATGACATCATCTGGAAAAGCTTTAAGGCTGCAGTCTTATTAATAGTTAAAGTGGAAGGAATTGTATTTACATAAATGGAACTGTTTAGAAGCCTGGGCTTATATTTTCATATCCTCTCCCTTAAAAAACACTGAACAAAAATTTGAGGAGTACAGTGTAAGCCAATTAAAGAATAAAACAATCACTATTGCAAGGAGAAATGGACTCTGTCAAGTCTGAAGCACATCTTTCTCGCAAGAGACTTATTCATGCTAAACAGCTGCTAGACTAAATTCATTTGCTCCCTAATATATCACGGGTGTGTTTACTGCCAGTTGCTTGGTGGCCTCTCAGTACAGTCAGAGAACAGGTTTACAGTATTATCATTTTTGTCCCAAATTATCTAAATCCCAGATTATAATACAGATTAGAGATAAGAGCTCACTGACATTTTGACATTTCTCCTTATTAAGATCCCTCCTAAAAACTCTCCCATGTGGAGGGACATCTTATCTG
The DNA here is from genome assembly GCA_023846285.1 of Phrynocephalus versicolor. Taxonomy (NCBI): domain Eukaryota; kingdom Metazoa; phylum Chordata; class Lepidosauria; order Squamata; family Agamidae; genus Phrynocephalus; species Phrynocephalus versicolor. Next base: position 19,514,180 of record JAHTLZ010003518.1, read on the forward strand.
TATGGGAGATATGATGCAGTCCACACTTTTTGTCCTAATATCCCATAACTGTCTATTCTGGCTGGCAGCAGCCATCTGGGGTTGAGGATACCTGCTACCTGAACTGGAAGTTGAGTCATGGCAACTGGACTTCTTTTCTTGAGAGATCAAATGTTTCATCCAGTTGCCATGACTCAACTTTCAGATATCTTCACCTGGATGACTGAGAATCCTCACAGACATACTGCTACCTGAACCTTTTAAAGAGATACCTCAGGTGTTGAACCAGAGACCTTTTGTATGAAAGGTATGTATTCCTCCACTGCGCTAATGGTCAATACCTATTATAAGCAGCAAAGCCGAATGAGCACTTCTGGGAGATCCCTAGAATCTGTCCTGTCTGGAAACCAACTTCCTTTTAATTTTAATTCCAGCAGATACTGTTGGACCAAACAAACAAACAAACAAAGAGCAACACTTTTGGCACCTTAAACTAAATAATAATTTTACTGGTGGCAATCTACTGCATTAGATGCATAGAGGGAATAGAAAACATTTTATCAATTTGAAAGTCTCCATGTGGTCAGATGTAAGAGACTGTGTGGTTGCTTGGAGACAAGGTTATACTGTTGGTATTATCAGCCATTTTCCCCCTTGAATATTATTGATTGATCAGTATAAGATTATTACTGTACTTTCTGGTATCATAAGAGAAGTTGTACAATGTTTAGCTTGACTAAATAGATCTAGATATTAAAGCCAGAGAAACAAACAGTTGATGAAAGTGCATGCCTGTGTTTATAACAAGATGAGATAACAAGATCTGTGCAGCTCTATCTCTCCTTTTCCACCTCTGCAATGGAGGCAGTCCAGACCCTTGATTGCTGCCTGGCTGCCATTCTGGAGTGGACCAGGACCAATAGACTCAAACTCAACACCAGGAAGACTGAGGTTCTGTCCTTCAGGGTGGATGGGTACAGTGGCCCTCTTCCCGCTGTCTGGCTGAGTGAGGAATCTGGGTGTTGTCCTGGACCCGGAACGGTCCTTGGAGTCCCAGGTGGCAGCCGTGTCTAGGTCGGCCTTTTAACACCATAGGTTTATTGTCCAGATTTGCCTGTACCTTAATGGGGATTCCCTGAGGATGGTGGTACAGATGCTGGTTATATCGAGAGAGATATTGTAACACTCTCTACATGGGGCTGCCCTTGACCCTTGTTCAGCAATTGCAACAGGTGCAGAATGTGGTGTCCAGATTGGTAGTTGGTGCGGACAGATTCAACTGCTTCACCCCAATTCTGGCCTGCTTGCATTGGTTGCCTGTTGCCTTTCGAATAAGGTTCAAGGTGTTGGTTTTGGTTTACAAAACTCTCCATGGCTTGGGACCTGAATATCTGGCAGAGCGCATCTCCCAAAAGTGCTGGCCCAGCCCACCACAGCTTCAATGGCACTCTTGCTCCGGGTGGCCACAACAAATGATGCATACTTAATGGGTGTTGGGAAGGGTTGTGTAGGTTGGACTTTCAAGCTCCACAGGCCATTGTATAATCTAATGGTTGTCCATCTAACGAGCCTATTCAGGCCACTGTCCATCTAACAAGCCTATTCAAACCAGGATGGTATGAAAACAAGGTGAATTATAAATTGGAAGCCTCGCACCAACTTTCCTCAGACTGATGAAGCTACTTGGATGAATAGTGAAATGTTTCGATCTCACAAGAAAAGAAGTCCCTGACTCAACTTCTGGGCAAATCATGAGTAGTTATATGCCAGTCTTAAATTTATACTGCTTGAGATGGAGAGGGGCTGCTTTGGATATTTTCTGCTTCTGTATTTAAAGGCTCAAATGGCTCTGAATTGTATTATAAACCTTGACTTGAACCCATTTGCTATTCAGTCAGCAAAATATCTTGGGCCTGAATAGTAACCAAGGCTTCCCAAAGTTATGTTGGTTCCTTAGCCAGCAGATCCCAGATACTCCTCCTTCACCCCATGGCCCTGATAGTAAAAATATAATTGAGGGTGATAACACTAGTATAGAAGTGGAAACAACAAGCAAACAAATAATAAGCTGCAGCTCTGCTAAATTGCAGCTCTCCACAAAACGAATGGTAGCTTTGTGTGGCTGATGTAGTTACAGCACCACAGTTGTCAAAGGAAGACTCAAGCATTTGGTATGCCCTACATTATTGCTCCCTTTCTCTTACTAACTTCTTTAAGTGGATAATGTATTTACTCATAAGGGCAAGAGAAGGAGGTATTGGCTGAAATCCAGCACTAAATCACAACTGGAATATGCTCATTGACTCAGGAGAGATTTGGTGCATCCTTTGCAACTTCCATTGGTTCAGTGGGCCTATTTAAATTGTAACTTAACACTGGATTTCATGCTAAAGATTTGCCTGGGGAAGTTAGCTTAAGTGAAGTGGTTTCCTGTTGCCTTCTTCGCTGCCATTACTGGCCATTATGTCAGCCACTCACTCTGGATCAGACACTTTGGGGGTGGACACCGTTAGTCTGGTCGCCCCACTGAGACTTATCTGGCATGGGAGACCTTTATGGTAGCAATGCTACCGCCAGCATAGCTCTCAGTTTAACTGAAGCACGCAGGGCCCTCCACCTCATCAAGGCCTGTGTCCATGCTTTAGATAGAAACCAGTTCAGGCTACTTACTGATCCCAGAATAAGGAGGGGAGATAGCTTCTCCCTTCCAGAACATTCTCAAAATTGCCCATATCAAGACACGATCAGCTAACTGGTTGATTTAACATCTGTTATCTTATCCAAATGTAAAAGAAAGAACAGCAGACACATCTAATGAGAATGAGGTTCAAAAAAAACCCTCTAGACATTTCTCATGGGCTGCACAGTCCCGTGTGAACTTAGCTTGCATAAAGTACATCCTCATTATAGAACGTAATGCAGAAGTGTATATATTTCTAGCAAAAAAGGAAAAGGTTAAAATTAGGAGAAGCTCACTCGTCTAACTGCAGCAGTGAATTATAAAGAAGGTGGTGACAACAAAAGCATGAACTAGCTTTCATTTTGTCCAAAGCCAAAGCTACCTTGAGTCATGTAAGCACCCTGCATTCCTGTGGAATCAAACAACAAAGCAAGGACAGGCTCCAATGATGGCAGCCAAGAGCCAGTGGTGCTGTAAATGCTGGGAGAGGGGAGGGAGAGGTGATCTGTATAGTCAACACTATAATACAGACACAGAAACAATAGGCAGAACTTAATTGTATTGTAGTTCTAATGTATTTGTTCTGCCCCAGCCAGTTATCATATTGGGTATTGTAACATCCAGGGTTTTCTGCAGAGGGCTGTATCATGTCTGCCGTGCAGAACTCTGTTAGCAACTGATCCGCCCTGTCCCTCCTTGTTTGCCTTGTTTGATTGGTTGTGCCTGGCAAATGTTTTTGTCTGGGCTGGGTTCTTTCCTCAAGTCTTCTTCTATGCCAGTGGGGAGACCAGCTGAAGAATGCCAGAGGCAAGGTGTCTCTGCCCTGCCTAACCAATAAAACAAGGCAACATGAAAGGCAGGCCTGGAAATATGTCAGCAAACTGGGATAGAAATCTGGGATAGGAAAAAAATTGGGATAGAAATAGAAAATTGTGAATGGATGTAAAGAAATACAAAATAACTGGAAATTTAGTTTCCTTTCCCATAAACGTGAATCTCTTATAGCCATCTTCTGAATAGTTAATGATGCCCCCCAAAAAGGTACTTCAGGTTTTTTCCACAATCCTATTTTTTCACAATCCATGGCTTTCCTATGGATCCCAGGGAGGCCCGTAGGGCGGCAACACACAACCTGGCCTTCTTGTTGCTTCAGTTCAAGCACAAATCTCTTTGCATGACTTGTATTAAAAGTCACAGGGCCCAGGGCAACCACAGAAGGAAATAAGCAACATTTATGTAATGTCTCTACTTCATTCTTGCATCTTGTTAATAATTGTCGATAATTCAGTCTATAAGAAATTGTAAGGGCAGAGAGAAAGGAAGGAAGGGGGAGAGGGCAACTTTGAAAAACCTCAGTTCCTTGCTCATGTTCCCTTCTAGGAGATTTTATCAGCAGCAAATTCCCTGAGGGGATTTTCCTCAATGCATGGAAAGGTCAAGTACCAACAGGCTGAAACAGAGCTCCCTGGTAAAACTATTTTTATGGTATATCACACAGAGAGTGTGTGTTTGTGAAGGACAAGTAGTTCTGAGAAACATGAAACCAGTGAAGATGGAGACTCTCCAGTCAGCTGGTAGCTGTGGTAGAGCTTTTAAAAAAAGGGGGCTGGAGAAGTAAATTTAGGAAATTTAACATGGCAGATAATCCAACTGAGTTCATTTCGACTTCCCGCTGATCTAAAAATAAACAAACATGAAAGCGCGCTTTCTCCCCTCCCTCTGAAAACACAAGCTCAGAGATGTTGCTGTTTCCAAGATAGGAGGTGTTAGACACTGAAGACAGAGATTGACCTCTCTCAGGCTTTGTGGCAGCAGAAAATTGGAGACATGGCAGTAAAGCCAGAACCAGACATCAAGATGTCAGCTGTCTCTGCCAACCCATGTTAACAATGACGCTCAGGGTAGCACACCATGATTGAGCCGGTGTGGATTAAAAGCTGTTCTAATAAAATGGCCCAAGACATTTTAATTATTGCTGAACCAGGCATTTATATATTTCTGCTCAGGCTGCGACTACATACAGTACATGGTGAAATACCTCTGTCAGTTTGTGAAATTTTATATATGAAGTGCTAAAGGAGGTATAGAAAAAGCAGCTCTTGGAAATTGTACATGGTGCTTGAAAAACATGGCACGAATAGCAGTTTGCTAAAACAAAAAACAAAAAAAAACCGATCACCATGAAATAATCTGCCTTCTTTCCAGATGAGTCTGGGGGCAAGACCACTTGTACATAAACACTGCCTAGCAAAAGGAATTACATTTAGAGCTGACAGCTGAGCCATGGGAGAAAATTGGTTACATTTTGAAATAAGTAGTATGTATTTATTTCACTCTGTGTTAATACGGCCAGAGATGGATGGCATTTTCAGGTCCAATAACTTGAACTCTCTGCAGCTACAGTACTCGCGTTTTATAGAACCTTGGTGATCCAGATTCTTTACGTCTCAGGTCTTTATTCCTCCAGGTTTTACAAATTTTAGTTATAACAATGATAGCATAACATAAGAACATAACAAGGCCCATCTAGTTCAGCTTCCTGTATCGCACAGTGAGGAGATTCTAAAGTACAAGTCCTCAGCGTTTCAGAAGGTCCAACAACAGCACTATTTAAAAATGTCCTTGGTATATCTGATTCCTATAGCTTGCAGGGCATGGAAAAGAGATTGTTTAGAGTTGGTGGGGGGGAGGTAAAATAATTATCAATATAGGGAAACTAGAAGCAGACACACACATACAAGCAACAGAAGAAGGAGCATCGTCACAACGTGCCATGTCACATATATAAGATACCAACAACAACCACATGTCAAGCAGTAGCAACAGTAGCAGCTGAAAAGGATATGGATTTTCCTCCCTAGATTGAAATTAGTCTGGCTTGGAGAGTACATAAAATGTTCCATGTGTGTCTAGATATGCTAAAAGGCTCTGTAACATATTTTACTTTTACAGATGCTTAATGTTAATAACTTTGATACTTCAAAGCTGTATTCTCTGCCTGTTGCTTTTCCAGTGTGCATTTTAGGCTATAGCTCTTGCATTGTTAGAATGTAAATTGAAACATTCTCACTCTTCTTTTTGCTCTTAAAATATATTGCACCATTTATCTGAGTAATGAATTCAATGTGTTTGTTACGGACCACATGACACAAAAGATGATTCAAATCAACCCAGCCCTTTTTGCTTCTAAAGTGGCCTTTTTTCACTGCTGTTGTGGAGATGGGGTTCCACGTTTTCAAGCCAAAATGTTTTGAGCAGACTTTTTTCCAAGTGGGTTTGTTAAGATATGTTCTTGTAAACACAGGAGGTGTGCCTGTAGGTGCTGTTTTGGTGATGTAGGTAGTTGGGGGCAGGTTGTTCTGGACCAAGGAAAAATGTCCCTACATTCTTTTCTCAATAATCTACTGGATGTTTTAAATTTTAGAGAAGTGGTTACTGTTGCCCTGTTATTTCCCATATTTATACGCCATAAAAGGACTGGCATAAGCTGGACTAGAGGAAAGAAGAAAAGAAGGGGGTGCTGTGAACTAGAATGTTCATTTAATTGTATCCACTATGAACAGCAAACTCCCAAATCAATCTGCAGCCCTTGTGTAAGCACTATATGATATTAAACATAATACAGGTTGTGAATCAAACTGTAGCAAAATGATTCAGCTCTCCAAGGTAGTCACACTCAGCCTCGTTAAAATGGACATCTCATTGGCACATTGATGAGGACACAAGAGCTGCTTTTCGGAGATGCTTGCATTCGAAAGTAAGATCCTTTCTGTTCAGGTAGGCTTTTGGCAGCTGGCTATCTGGGGAGGAGGAGAATTTTAATGGGGAGAGGTACATATTGATTGGTGTGGTTTTACATTGGGGATTGTTTAATCTATTTTAATATTACAACTTACTGGCTGAAATCCCATTGCTTAGGGTAGTCATTAACAAATAAAGTAGGACCATTGAGACAGTGGGATTTAGAGAGTCAACACTTTAATAAGTTAGTCTGCGGAACTCCCTGCCATAAGATGTGGTGACAGCATCTAGCCCGGATGCCTTCAAAAGGGTATTGGACAGATTCCTGGAGGAAAAGCCCATCATAAGTTACAATTACAAACCATGATGGAGATGTGTAATCTCCAGGTTTAAAACCAGGGTACTTCAAGGGCCAGATGCAGGGGAATGGTATCATGAGAGAGCTATCTAGTTTCATGGGCTCCCAGACGCATCTGGTGGGGCCACTGTGAGATACAGGAAGCTGGACTAGATGGGCCTTTGGCCTGATCCAGCATGGCTCTTCTTATGTTCTTATGTTCTTAAGTTCTATTGAGTTAATGGGTCTACTCTTAAGTTGCGGCTTACTGTGTGAAAGAACAGGATGTCAGCCAATAAGTTTTGGTCTGTTTTTAGAGATGCAACTTTGTTAGTGTGTTTCAGCAAATGGAAAATCCAAAGCATTCTGGCACTTTTGCAGGATATCAATTAAATAAATATTCTGTTTTCCACAGTAAAGAAACCTGAGAGCTTTTAGGGCCACTCCCAGATATCAGCATTAACCCTGTTAATTCCAACCCTAAATGGAAACTGAGAGTCGGTCTAATGTAGTGAATTGAACTCAAAAGTGTTAGGTTCAAATCACTGCTTGGCCAAAGAAAACTCAGTAGGAAGATGGTAATGGTAAACAAGCCGGTAAATATCTCACATATTTGGGGAAATCAACTCCAGTTGCTATAAGTCAGAATTTACTGGCTGACAGGTCACGAACAAATGGCAACACATCTCCCTACCTGGAGGAAGCAGGTCTGAGTCACAGCAGAATCTGACACCCCCAGAACACTTCATATCTTAAAAGATTGTAATTAACACAGATTACAAAGCTTGAATATCAGTCATTCTCTCCTTGGCCACCTGGGAGTAGGCAACATCACTGGCCCGGGGGTCTCTCTTTCTCTCTTTAATTAGAAAAGAAGTGGCAGGGGAAAAAGAACCTGTTGGATGTGACCCCAGCAGGCTGTGGGCATCTTTGGTTGTATGCCAGTACTGGCTGCTTGCCTTGGCCAATTTGCTTTCCTTTCCAGTGTACTTAACCAGTAAGCTACTTTCTCCTTATCTCATTGGGTGTGAAACTTCCTGTTTGCTTTTAGGCCACAGTTTGAGCTCCCATTTCATTCTGTGTTTTTAATGTGACAAGAATAAAATGGAATTTGTACCCATATACACACTTGACTATCTGCTCCATGACTAGAAATGGTTTGAAAAATAAGAAATAATGTTGAAAACAAATATAAATATAAATATAAAGGAAAAACAAGACCCTAGCCTGCACCCTCTTTTGAAAACGTTCCTGGCTGGTACAAGAGAGACCTGGGTTTGTCTCTCCTCCCTCTGCTTTGGAGGCTTGCCTGAGACAGAACCTTCCAGAAAACCACCCACAATCCAGTAGGGAGAGAGAGGAACATGCAACTGACTCACTTGTGACCTGCTACACTGCTTGTATTACATGACATTGCTTGTTGATCAAGACAAAATGTAGAAGAAATGTTTGCTTGTCTTGCAAAAACACTCTTAAACCAAGGTATTACTATATAGCAAATTGCTAGTGATGTGGAAGAGAGGAAACTAACCAAAGGTTTTCCAAATGTCAACAGAATTAAAGCACAGACCAATTCATTGTTACAGATTAGTGGGAATCCTGTTGGCCTAAGGCCGTTACTTCACATCCCATTTGTCCCTCCTTGCTGTCCCGCTTGGGACCGGTATAAAAAAATCTTACCTCATGTCCATAGCGTGACAGCAAAACCTGGTCTTGACCACGCCCCCTGAACCGGGAACAGAGCATGACAAGCGTACCTGCCCCTGGGCTGGGGAATTCTCTTGTCACGCTTTGTTCCCGGTTCCTGTTCCAAGATAAGGGATGTGAAGTAATGGCCTGTCACGCAACAACCAGTGTCCACCTAGTGGTCAGCAGTTGAAGCGGCATTCAACATTAGTTTCCCTATGCAGTGCAAATGTTTACTAAAGAAAGTGCTGAAAATTCTGTAGCATTGACATGTAAATCCAGGAAGACCAGTAAATCGAAATATCGAAAAAGTTTTATATATGATATTTTAAAAAAGGGTTACGAAAGCAAGACAAATTCAGAATTTGTCACGGAAAAAGACCGTGAGGTAACAGTTGTCACGAGACAAGTAATCACGCCCATGAGGAAATTGAAACAGGGAATGAACAGAGACAAAAAACACGTGACCATGAACAATGCTGTCACGGTACAAACGTAATCGTGGAACAAGGTAGGACGTGAAGTAACTGCCTAAGTGGAAGGGTGAAGATACTGCAAGCTGGGGGGAATTTTTAGTCATTCAAAACTTCCTACTTCTATCCCCCTATCCAGCTCCTGGCTATTTTATTTTCATTGCATGTAAGCGACATAATCTGCAGGATGAAAGGGAAGTGTCTTTTGTTATCAAAAATCACTGCTGCCCATTGATATTACTGACAGGGAAATTCCTCACCAGGAGTACAAAAGGGAGGTAGAGGAGGTGCTGAGGAGGAGAAGAGGAGGGGGATTATGAGACGAGAGACTGGGCTGATGACCCAGTTGAGGAGGGAGGAAGAACTGGCGCCAGCTGTGATTCAAGGGGGAGTCCTCCTTCAGGTCCTTTCCTCCCAGACTCCCTGTGGAAAGGGCTTCCAATAGAGAAGCCTGAGAAATCTAATGATAGAAAGACCAGCATGTAGGCAGAAAAATACGGTAATACATTTCCATGCACCTTTCTGATAAAAAGCTAAACATGCAACTTGGCACATGACCAGGTAACAGCTTGTTAATTAGTGGCAATTCACCACCACAATGGACACAATCACACTTATACCAACAGGATTCTGGTTTATGTCAAATACATCAAACATACCGAAGTGTGCAAACCGTGAATCTGCCCCCCCCAAAAGATTGGGTGGGCTACCAAATGTGTTCTCCATCAGGAAACATACTGTAGGATCAGAGGGTCTAAACAACCACACTTTTAACTCTGTAACTGAAATTCTACATAATTTAGTTGACTAAAGGCACAAGCAGAGACTTCAAGATGGCAGGAATTAGCCACAGAATTGCAGTACCTACTAATGTTACTTGCAATCAAAAGGTTGTCAAAAAGAAAATCTTTGGCCCTCCAGATGTTTGTAGACTTCTGCCATTCCCAACCATTCACTAAGCTGGCTAGTGCTGATATGAGTTGCAGTCCATACAGTATCTAGAAGGATACACGTTGCCCTCACCTAGGCAGAGAGTGTCCAACTTGTCAATGATGCCACTTTTTGAGTAGGAAACTACTGTGAGAAGGCTTTACTGGGATGCAGGGGAGATGTGGCAGGGGTGGTGTGGAAATTATATTCCACACTGGAATAGGAGTTCAGAGCTTGTAAATTTTCTCTCTCCTCTGCCAGTTTTGCACTTTGATCCCACTTTGACCAGTATTGTTGCTGTAGAGACTTACTGGTGGAGATTTTAATTTCAGGAGCATCAGTGACTGTAAACATACAGTTACCTTTTAGGTATTGCCTTTATATACAGATGTGGAAGTGCCTACATATTAAGGTAGAGGGACTCTAACAGCTCGATATTTTCTCAAGTCCCAATGGACTGAAGGGTTTGGTCACTTTGTACCAAATCTTGTGGTACCTTAAAAAATAAACTGTGATATTTGAATGTGAGCTTGTGTGGCTACATCTACCTTTTCAGACTCACACTGAAACATAACAAGCCTTTAAGGTGCCACAAGATTTGTCTGTTTGAAACATTGTACCATGCTGACTAGCAAGTGGTTTTAGGTCACAGAAACTCCCGGAGTTAAGAGCTGTTTTGTGCACGAGCACCCCCTGGTGATGAAATGAATACAGCATTTGATGCCTGTTTATCCATACACAGTAATGTACTGTACTATATGCAATAAAACCAGAGGGAACTTTATAAAACCGCACAAAATGAAAGCAAAATATTGTGGCGCCTTAGAAACTAACAGATTTATTTCTGTGTGAACTGTTGTGGATTATATTCCACATGCTCAGATACATAACGTTAATATCCTATTGCTCTGAACAATCATATTAGGATAGCAGTACAAGGAATGCAGCTTGTTTCGTAGGCCAGCTGTCTTCGATCTTAGAACTGCAGAGCTGGAAAGAGACCTGATGGATCCTTGAGTCCATTCCCTGTCAAGGAGGCCCAGCGAGGAATCAAAACTCCCAACCTCTGGCTCCTCGGTCAGATGCCTAAACCACTGAGCTATTCTATTTCTGTTGTATACTTGATACGACACCAATTGCAAAATTGATCACTCACCCAGATGTACAACAGGCTGCCTAGCAAATGGAACCATTTGCAGGAGATCGCAACAGGAGGTTGGTCACAAACATCTTTAGCCACATACAAGGAGACCCAGCCAAAGGGAAATGAAATACACAGGAACTGAACTTTAAAAGCAACAAAATCATTATTAACACCAGGAATGAACAATAAGTGCACTGTTTACATAAATATCCTGGCCATCGTTGGGGTGATTAACAGTCTACCAAGGCAGCATGCAGTTGTCTTGGAAGTTCACTTCAGAGCTACAAACTGTAGCTGTGGCTAGGATGTTTACGTAATAATGAACACTCTCAGAGTCCATTACTGGTGTTGATTATGCTGTTGTCAGTGCTGCCTCCATGTTGATGTTCGTATCCATATCCACTGGGTCTCTAGCCCCACAATGTTCATTGTATAGAAATCTGTCACTAAATATTTCACTCCCAGGTGTCTGGGGAAGTGGGCTGTGATTCATAAAAGTCAGCACTGACTCTGCTATTCATTTAGGTCCCACAACATTTTTTTTACTTTATTTTTGTTCAATATACTGGAGTAATTAAGCAGATTACCTTTTTAAAAACAAGTTGGATTTCTAGAATGAGGAGGAGGATTCCCAAATGGCACAGAACTGGACGCAGAAATAGACGTACTTCCCTGTTCTAATAGCCTTTGCTTCATTAGCCGGCTCTAAATCCTCCTACTTGGAAATAAATAGCCTTAATTTGAGCTGATTTGTGTTGCCATGTAAACCTTTTCTGGATTGTATATTGATGGATGCGTACCTAAAAAATCATATGGATGATGTGTCATACCCTGAATACAGAAAACTAGTATGTCAATGGCCAGGAGAAAACCAAGGACATATTACAGAGCATTTCATCCATTTAGACACTTTTGTTGTAAGGATATCAGTTTTTTTATAAAAAAAAAATCAATTCCCCACAATGACTACTTGTGCCCTTGCCATTTTCTGATCTTTTGCTTTGATTGCTGCAATTTGAATACGCTTGAGGCTGTACAATTCCAGTGTGGGAACATTAGATGCAGAGGTTTTTAAAGAAAAACAAATAGCCCCAAGAACGGCTAGTATACCCCCACATCTGTGACATGGTATGAGTCTCTGGCAGAGACCGGCAGAGACAGGGAATGTGGAACTTCAGACAATGAGACAATGTCCTGTCCCTCAGGCACAGTTTACCTTGGGGATAATCCCCTCATAGTTTACCTTGGGGATAATCCCCTCATCCAGGTGTTCTGCCACTTCCTGGAGTCATGTACTTCAAGTTAATTTACACTCTTAATGTATTCCAGTTCCTATAATTTATCTAGCTAGAATAAATGTTTTGGAGCCTGATTTCTCATGGTATCACAAATATGATTGATCGCAACTCTCAGAACTCCTCAGTGAGCGCCGTAAGAGGAGACAGTTTGAGAAAGGATGCCCTCAGGGATGCCGTTGACATCATCTCAAGGTTGCAGTGAGTGAGCTTGAGCTAGTGCTCTCACCAGAGGCTTTACATTTTAAAAAACTTTTATTTATCTGGAATAAACCACCTACTTTGTATTCTGAATGGCCGTAATCCAGTCCATCGGGCTGTTCCTCTGTGGCCATCACTGTGCTGTTTCTTGCCTTCTTACATTATAATTCTAAAGGTCTGTAAAACATAACACGAGTGAAATGCAGACTTGCATGTGGCTGTGGGTGGAAGCTTTTCACCTGCCCACTCTTTCAATCTATTATATAAATCTTGGTATTAATCAACAGGATTCAGGCCACACATTTAAATGGAAAGTTTTGATTGTTCTGTACACTGAAGACAATGATTGTTCTGTATGGCTGTTGGCTTTTAAAACTGATTTTCAAATTGGCTCTTGGAATGGCTTTCCGTTTGTTAAATGTTGGCTTTCATTCTCTTAATTTCTTTTTTTTAAAATTGTATAATTCTGTTTTTATCATTAGTTTTCCTTTTGTTGTGCATTGCTTTGGAACCCTACCAGGGGACACACGCACCTGAGAGGGGCCATGTCCTGGACAGCCTCTGCACTGCCCATGCATCTGGATTGACAGCAAATGGGTGGCACATCTGGCCAAGGGGAAACCATTGCTGGGCATCAGAGGATGTTGTTGAGCACTGGCCTCTCCAAAGGGGGTGAAAGGAACTACCTTTGAATATACTTCAGGAAGCCTAAGGACCAACGCTGTAAGGCTGCTCTGAAGGGGAGAGGTGGGCACCACCTTCAGGATGGATGCTGAGAGAGTGTCGACTTCAGTAGGACGTTAGAACGTCAGGGGGAAACATAATAGACAAAGGGTTGTACTCCCCAACACCACACAGTCAACATAAGATCAAGAATGCCAGTGTCCTGCAGCAGGAAATCAATCCTGGCTGGTCCTTTTGGTATGACCTTTGCCTATGGAGGTCCTGAGGGCACACACAGAACCATAGCGGGCAGAAAAGTGGCAAATTAATTAGGTAAATTAATACATAAATTTTAATATGCATCCATTACAATTGGGGGTTGCAATGATAGTGACTGCCTTGGCTACACATCTATTGAAAATTACTATTTAGAAAGTAAAATCACTCCAATACAACAGTCTTATATGACAAAAGGGAAGGTACCTACTTTTAATATAGGCTGATGAGTGTCCTCTTGAAGGGTCCTTGGAAAGGGCCTCTATGACAAACTTTAGATTTTGGGTTATCTGCAAGAGAGAGAGAGCCAATACAATACAGTATACAAACAAAAACATATTTTCAAGAATGCCCTGTTCAAATAATCCTTACTGGGTCCCTTAACATTTCAGACTATCCACTTATTTGCATTTAACATTACCGTGCAGCCTTAACTTCCTGGGCAGAATATCCAGCTGTATAGTTTCTCTGGCTTCTCTGTTCAGGCCTGCTACAGAGAAAGATCTAAACATTTGTCAGATAAAAATGCTACTTACTGCATTCCCCATCTGCTTTGCCGAATTAAAACTTCTTTGTCTGACATCAAGTTCTTGCTAATCTTTCAGGGACAAAAAAACAAAACAAAACAAAACAAAAAACAAAAAATCCCAACCCACAATAATTGTGAATTATATTCTTTGACAAAGTAACTTTGCTGTGATGAATGAAAGCTTTGGTATTGCTGTAATCATCATGATAACATTGCAGCTGCTTTTAGAGTCAATTCAGTTTTTGTATAAACTTGAATGACAGTGCACTTATTTAAATTTCAGACTAGCTGCCTGGGCTTCAGAGACACAATACTGTTCTGAAACTGCCACAAAACAGAAACGTTTCTGAAATGCCAATTATAGTAAATAAAATTGACATATGCATATATGTTGTGAGCCTGCAAACTGGGGATATTTTATTAAACAACAGTGCTTACAAGTGTAAGGGTTTCAGTAAGGTTTCACTTTACAACAATTGGCCCTACTCTGTCATTCTACTTGGGAAAAGATCTCATCAGTTCACACCATACATGGGGAATGTGTAATCAAAAACTTACCTACAGACAGTTCTCTCGTAAAATGTTCCAGTATTCTAGATAGTCAGAAGAAGTCTTTGGATCTCTTGGTACATAAGTCCTGAGAGAAAATTCTTCATACACTATTATTACTGCTATTCATGCCATTGGCAACTGCTTCGTGATCTCAACCGCTCAAAAAGCAAATCAAAGCCCCTCCGCTTGCATGAATTTAAACAAGCTGTCTGTTGCCCCTTGTCCACCCCATGGCTCTTTCTTGACATCTCTGCTACCTACATCAAGATTGGGAAGCAGGCAAATCTTCATGCAACAAAGGATCTCTAGGTGCCATGATGCAGTAGGTGAATAACTGCTCCTGGCTCCCAGCTGTCTAACCACAGCGACCACTAAAGAGCTACCCACCCACCCACCCACCTTTGGGAACACCAGCAGCCATCTTAGGAAAGGATTTTTCTATGAGAGAACTTGGGAGCTTGGTTCTGATGCTGATGACAAATCATGGGGCATATTGTAGTCTGAGATACACAGGTTCCTTAATTCTTAGTTTATGCCCACCCACCCAAAAGTGGTAGTAGTTTAGTGCATTTCATATTCAATTTTTCTTAATGTCATAATATATTCTAGAATACTAGTATCTGCCCACTACCGTTTAGGTCCCAAACTGTATTTCTAGTCTGTATTTCTATTCTGACCAGGAGCATATACATTTATACATTGTTCCTGTTGTGTTCTGTCCTTTAGTTTCCCCCTACCCCATCTATCCTGCACAAAGCACACACAATTAATATTTCATTTCCTGCTTTAGAAGCATCCCAGTCAGCACAGATTGCTAGAGGCATTCTAGTTCAGCCCATGGCCATGGCACTATAGAAGCTTTGCCAAGTTTACGTACGGAAGTGATTTAAGAGTGATTTAAGTTACAAGGCATAAGGTAGTAGAACTATGCAATTTAAATGCTTGTGCTTGTGGTCAAAATTAGGTAGGATCTCACATTTACCGGAAATAAAATACATTGATAGTGCATTTTTTCTCCACATACACTGTTGCTTCCAAGTGCCATGCTTGAGCAACCAGACTTGCAAACTGACCCCTGGGTGTTTACTTTTGGATGTCGGAGCCAATCACAAAACAAGAGCAAGTCTATTTGCAATACATAGAGGCAAGGAAACCTCCTCCTACAATCAACAGGAATATTTTTCTCACACACATAAGCTCCTCTGCTAGAGATACACTAACTAGATCACTTCCTTTGATCCTCACTAGCTCTATTTTAGTGGTCACACACATTGAGTTTTGACTTGTTCAGCAATCTTCAGAAGACTTCAAGAAGGAACTAATGTTATTGAGATTTCCATTTAATTCTATACAGAAGGGCCACAGTATCATTTTATACAGTCTGTCCTCTCTCGCTAGTCAAAATTCTGGCCATGTCCTCTGTAACACTATCTGTTGCCTTGAGTGAGGCACACCACACCACCTGAGTTTATTGAGAGCTGTGGAAAAAGTGGGCCATATTCTGTCTTGATGCCATTAAAAAGGTGATCAAAGTTAGGTGCCCATCTCAGGTTACAAATCTCTTCTTTTTAAAAGATGAGTCAGCTCTATACCTGGATGGAAGGGTGGTGCAAAACTTTTCATGACCTCCTTTTGGGACTGGGCACTCTTTTCACACCAAATGATCCATCGTTTTACAAAATACAGTTTTGTAGTTTTGCCGATGCCTCTTTTTCTTAGCAATTGTTTGATGGGGTGGTTGATAACATGTTTCAAGTGTGGTTCAGAAGGGCAAATAAGGAGAACTCCATCCTGCGAGGCCTTCGCATTGTTCTGCAGGCAGGCTTTGGCATGCCGTTGGGGAGGCTGTTTGCCACACAGCATGAATCACAAACGGCAGTTTGAAAGCACAAGAGAGCAGCTATCTTAAAGTGGAAGAGTTGAGTTTAGAAACTAAAAGCCAGCTTCCCAGAGGGATTGACGGTGGCCCAAGAGGGCTTGCTGCCTGAGGCATTAATCCCCTCCCCAAGTCATGTTGCACACAGTGTCCAAGGCCAGTTTGCTGCAGAATACTCCACAAACACTTCTGCAACTTCTAGCAGAAAACAATAATAGCGCCATTTCATGTTGCTCAGAATCTGTCATCTGAGGTAGCAGCCTCATTTGCCCAACGATAGGGCCAGTTAAGGTAACTGCAGGGAATTTCCCTCCTTTATTGTGCCCTAAACCGAAAGGCTCCCACCACCAAACATTTGAAGACCTGGGCAAGTCTTCCCAGGAACTTTCCACATTTGATCCTTTTTGTTGTAACCGCTAAGATTTTGGATTATTTTAAAAAAATCTCAGACCACTGGCTTCTGTGTCACGTAACAAACACTGTGGTTCCATAGAAACCACCTTGTGCAGATTCCACTAGATGGCCTGGACAACCTGAGTTGAACAGCTGTGGTTCATTGCGAAAGGCCAGTGTGGATGTGCGCTCAATTTTTTTCCTTGGATTGTGTAAGAAACTCTGGGGGCAAAGGTGGGAAGTATGTGACCCTCCACATATTGTTAATCTCCAAGTCCCATCAACTCTAATCCAGGCTGAGGGAAGTTTTATTTAGCTTCAGAAACATGCAGTGAAATAATGCTTTTCAGAATTTTGTCTGCTTTCCGGCATGCTTTGGAACACTGTGCTTACAAAAGCAAGTCCTGTAAGCCACAGATGGGGGAGAGCCTGCCCTAATGTTTGGTAGCTTTCCTCACTAAAAATAATCATATAATTGCCATCTCAGCAGGATTGTTAACTCCTCCGCTTCCAGAACATTGTCCATTTTGCATCATTTCATGACATCCCAGCAACTGAGCTGGCAGTTCATCAGATCTGTGTGCTTCTTTTCGATTCCCTTCTTCCTATCGCACACATAGAGGCCAAAATCAGGATGGCCGTAACACAGAAAAGAGAACTATGCCAGGTTACTATCAAAGCCTAGCCATGTTCTCAGGGTGCTACTTTCCGAAGTGCAATCCAATTGTGGTAGAAGTTACACCCACGGAATTACTTTCTGCCTTGCAACTCCCTAAAGAGACGGCAACAATTGCCGTCTAGAAAAAAAACATGTAGGAGTTGATTTTTTTTTTATTTTTTCAATGTGTTGCACTTGATATTTCAAGTCAAACATACTAGAATTCTGTGCTGTACTGCATACTTTTCTACAGGGATCCAGTGCAGTGAGCACTAGCAAAAATTCAACCACCACCACTTTCATCTGGAAAGTTCGTTTGCTGAACATTTGCCTGTGAGAGAGCTCAGTTCAATGAAAATGTGGAAAAGTATAGTACGGTGCCTAAACACCTGGAGAGAGTGGGGAGAACACTGCTGAGGCATCCTATTTGCCAATGTGTCTGTCTTAGTCATTGACAAACCAAATGCATCCAAGAAGACTAGAGTTTAAATTTACATAGAAATCTATATCACTGTTTCATCATCCATCCTTTCCAATCAGACACTGTGACCAATTATGCCTTCAGCGTGCTGCTTAGAGATGGGCACCAAGCGCAACAAAGCACTTCACGCTGAATCTCACGCCCAGCACCACAGATGCCGTGCGTAACCTCCTCCCTTCCCCACGGATGTCTGGCCCACTCACCGTCATTGGCGCGCCATCAGGGTCATCCCTTGCCAGCAGTGCACCAGTTGGGACAGGCGTTTGGGTTGCCCTTCCCCGCTTCCTCGGGCAGTCGACCACTCATCAGCTGTGTGTGGCGAATCCCCATCCCGCCTCCTCGTTGGATTGGCCAGCTGCCTGAAGAGGCAGGGAAGGGCAGCTTGAGCTCCTGCCAGGAGTGGGACACCAATGGTGAAGGAGGACCCTGGCGGCATGCCAACAACAGAGAGCGGGCCAGCCAGTCACGGGGAAAAGGGGGGAGGTTATGCACATCACCTGTAGTGCCACGCATGAGATTTGGCACAAAGCCCTTCGTCACGCTTTGTGCCCATCACTAATGCGGCTGTTTCTTTTTCAAGTGAATGCATGAGCAATTTATTTCAGAAACGTTAATTAATTGTAACGATAATGAATTGCACTTCCTGGGATTTTGCTTTCTGCCAACCCTATTGATATTTTTATTGTCCATAACCATGCATGCCCATTCCATTTGAAAGACAAGAAAAGGGAAGGGAAGGAGAGGGAAGAGAAGAGGAAAGGCAATCTACCTTCCTGTCTAGCTGTACTGACTGTCTCTTCAGTGTTTCTAGGGAAAGAATATCTCAGCTAGAGATGGGCACAAAATGAAAAATGAAATGCTGTTTTGTAGTTTCGCTATGTAACAAATTACTTGTCCCGGTAGTTAATTGAAAGAGTGTGTATAGCGTGCACCACCAATTTAGGGATTAATTTAACCAGCTTAACCCCTATTACTGGTGGAGCACACTGTACACACTCTTTCAATTAATCACCGGGACCCCCTTTGGAGCTTAATAACTCACCTCCTAATCTCCAAACCTCTGCAAATTTGGGGGGCTTACAGGGAAGAGTCCAATGAAGCTACATTGTGATTTCCATGCTGATGCATGGCTGCAAACCCCATTTTCAAAGACAGAGAAAAATTGTGTCCTCAAAAATAGAGTTTGCAGCCATGTATTGGCATGGAAATCATAGTGTCGCTTCACTGGACTATTTTCTCCTAGGGCAGTGTTGGTGAACCTATGGCACGGGTGCCAAGGGTGGCACTCGGAGCCCTTTCTGTGGGCACCCAACATCACCCCTTTACAGCCAACTGTATTCAGGTTAAATGGCCGTACTGGCACTTTGCGAAAAATTAGTGGGTTTTGAATTGCAGTTTGGGCACTTGGTCTCTAAAAGGTTCATCATCCCTGTCCTAGGGGGACCCCCCTTTGAAGTTTAATATCTCGGCCCCCTAATCCCCAAACCTCTCCAAATTTGGGGGGCTCTCGGGGAAGAGCTTGAGGAAGCTCCCCTGCCATTTTGGTGACTCTGGGATCCAGTGGAGCATAGTGTTTTGTTTCAATTCATTTTAAAATTCCTTACAAATAAAACAAAACAAAACTACTAAAGAAACGAAACGAAACACTTTATTTCCATTTAGTGCCCATCTCTAACCTCAGCCCTACTTGGAAAAGCCATGGATTGAACCCAGATGTGGTGAACGTAGTGTGTGCTTTATCTGACAATTGTCACTCTTCTCAAACAAACAGAATAAATGCAAAAGAAAGAAAACTAAACACACTAATGACAAACTTTGTTGGAAAAGGAGCATTAATTTATTACATTTTGTGTATCACCCTTTTTTGCTTAAAAAAACAACAGTAAAGGTAGAACAAGAGTGGGAGCTTGTGGCACCCACTTATCTAAGGATGTATACAAAAATCACATCTACACCCAGTGTACAGCCTCATCATACCTGCATCCAAGTTATGGTTCATTTGCTAATAGCTTTTAGAAATGAATATAAAACCTTCAAATGGGAAGTGGGGAGGGGATAGCAGATTATATAAATATATTTAAAACAATCTTATTTCTTGAAACAATTGTTACGCTAATTGACCTGACGGTTGAATCTTATTTAGAAGCAGCATGAGACACAGTGCAGAAGTATCAAGTATATCATGGAATAAGGCAGTTCAGGGCAATCGCTCTTCAGATACACCAAAACCTATAAAACAAACTGCTTCCTGTTTCTATTTCCACAGCCGGACAACTATGAGACGACTTATGTGAATTGTGTTTCCAAACAACTACTTCAAGCTTTTTTTACAAGACCTTTTTCAATAAACGGTTACCATGCACGTGTGCCAGTATGCTGTCGATTGATTTAATTTTCAGTAGCCGTATGCATCATCCGTTTTGCAACGGCGGTAATTAAGGCCGCTCCCTTGCCACTCCCGTCTTCGGACAGCATGAATGTCACGTCACACTGAGGTGCCAGCTCTTTCACTGTCTCTTGCAAGATCCTAGAAAAACTAAAATGTGAGGAAGGGATGGGGGAGAGGAGAACACAAAGAATTACAAGATGTTGCTAATCATTTGTTAGCAACAAAATGCTCATTGTGGTACCGGGAAAGATGTTCCGCAGGGCTAAGGGACCTACGGCCTTGCAGATGTTGACAAGAAGACTCCAGATCACTCATGGCCGAGAATGATAGGAAACATGGCCCAACTATGTTTGGATCGCACCCAGTTCCTGAAGCTGAAGGAATGTGGAGGGAAGGCCTTTGATCCAAGTTTGGTGGAAAGTGTGGGTGATTCATAACACTGTTACAGCTTTGAACTCCTTGCAAAATTGCCAGGCTGTTCAGAAGCTTTGCCCCTCTCCAGCATGATCTTCCATCATCCTACCCAGTCTGTTGTCTAGGGTCATTTGGAATTATAATCCAATATATTTGATGGCTGACAAGCCATGGTTTTGCTTGCTCTCAGCTTAACCTGTAACTCTAAGCATAGCACCTTACTTTTTAGAGATTATTACTGGAAATCATTTACAAATGAAAGGCTGGAAATGAAGGGAACCATTTGGAGACATCACGGTAACCTAATAGCCATGATGGCCTTAGCCAAAAAAAGATTAAACAGCCATCATTCTCAATTCTATATTTTTGGCACTCAGCTGTTGGATGGCATTTAGGAGGGCTGGCCATTATGAATACAGATAATTTGTCTCTTTTCTACATAATTTAAGTCAACAATCCCCCCCCCCCGATACACACACAGTGTTGTTGCCATGCTCATCTAAAACTGAAATCATGGGTCTATTTCCTTAGGCTCTGACTAAGTAGTAAGGGAAATGTGAATTATCTCGCCTTCACTTGCTGCAAAATCACACTAGAATATTGGGTTCATTCCAATATCAGAGGCGATAAAAGAAGTGGAGGAAAATGCCTTCATCATGCAGTTCCATTTGAATTGCCTGTACAGTGTTGCAGTTCAAAGGAACTGCCTTAAGAAGGCTTTCCTCCCAATGACTTCGGTAGAAAGATGAGTTCGTAAGCCAAGGACTCACTGTCAAGTTGGTCTTAAATTGCATCAGTGACTCATCTTTTTCTGCCCCATGACTTGGACTCAGCTCGTGACCCAGAACTCATCCAACCCCTCCCTCTTTCCTGGGTAGTTTTTTTTAAATAGAAGCTCAGACTTGGGGCTTGGAAGTTAGTATCAGACTTGGGATTCAGGCACGACTTCCCAACATCCCATTTTAAGATGTTAAAATGAATGAATAAATGACTAGGAGGGAAGCTGTTTTTAAAAAAGAAAATGCTATCTTAGGCCCCTATCCCACGTCCCTTTAAATGCAGATTAAATTTGTAGATAAACCACGTCCAAAAATGCCGTCCCCATGGCCACCAGGCTTTTTTTTGGGGGGGGAACCTTAAGCGAGGTTTCCAAAACTTACTGGAGAGGTAGGGAATTTTTTGCCTCGCTTAAAAAAATCCACCTTTTAAAGAGGCAGACGTCATGGGACCGTGTAGATGATCTGGCTTTCTTTCTTTTTTTCCTCATAACGCGACCAGCTGTTCCTGAGGCCGATTGGCGCTGCTTTTTTATTGGTTTTTTTTATTTTCCCCCACCCTCCGAGCACCAGGAAGCTGGAGCCGATGCTGTTTTTTTAAAACTTCCCCAAGCTCTACCACCAGCCAGCTGGTCCTTTTTAAAATCCTAGCGCCACCTGCTGGCCATGGGGCTGACCTGTGCTTAAAAAACACCTTTGTACGTGGGAACTGCTATCCCACATCTTCAGTCACGTGGCGGGAGGAAGAGAAAAAGCCAGACCTCCAGAATATCAGGGTCTTCCCCAGGTGAGATAGCAGCCTTAAGGAGCAGAGGCTAGGACGTTGAATACAAGCACTTGATACGTCAGCATTTTCTTGCTAGTCTCACATGTACACCATAAAAAGGCGGGAAATAACTTTCTCCAACTGTTAATTGCAATCTCAGTCTCCCTAAATATCATCATGTTATCTGGGACAGCACTTTGGTCATTCCTTGGTTCCCATCCTTTTTCTTCCCATCAGTTGAGCAAAACAACTAAGTATCACCCTGTGTCACTTTTTAAAATTGGTCAATGCAACAAGGCCGAAATAATGCCCACCTACCCAGTCCCCAATCCCAAATACTCACTGTGGGTGTAGCTTGTACAAGGTCCCATCCACGCCCACCGTGATTTTCAAGTGCTCAAGGTTTCTGTTCTCCCGGATTTTCTCCACAATGGCAGCTAGTCCCGCTCCACAGAGTTGGGCCGCTCTCTTGGAGATGGAGCCACAGACCTTCTTTACAATGATACTGTCATCACAAGTGCTGTCCAGCCCGAGTTCTTGCAGGATCCTCCTTACTTGAAGCAGAGCAAGCCGGTCACTGTACTCAACCAGAACACAACAGGCACTTCGGGTGAGGTTGCAGCATTTGCAGAAAGAACTGAAAACTAGCAGTGGCGCAAAGAAGCAAAATTGTGTGCAGAGAAAGGCATGTTCCAAATGCCATCTACCTTGTCTCCTAAGCATTATCCCACTCTCATCTCTAGCTATGTCACCCTAGTTTTTTTCTTCTAAAAACTGTATACTGTAAAATAAAAGAAACACCGAAGAAACACTGTCTTTCCCTTATCAACAAATAATACAGTTCATCTCTAAGGTACAGTTACTTTTTGGATTCAATGTAAGCCAAGGATTTTTAAGCCATGATCAAATGTAAAATGTTGCATCTGCTATGATTCCTTACTAACTATCCAGGGCCTCTTCACAAACCCCATTAGAGATTATGAGACTCATTACCATGTTGTTCCTTTTTGATATCTATCACGTGGAATTAACTAAACCTCCAGCCATTCTCATTGTTCACTGGAAGAGGAATTGAAAGGTCATTGCCAGGTGTGAAATACTACGCCATCAATAATGTGCCCAGGAAACACATCAGTCTCTGTTTTGGGACCACATCTAATTAACTGTATAAGTTAGTTATACAGTTTGCCATGCACTCTCACGTCTGAAGAAAAGCTCATATTATAGCCGTAACTGTAGTTTTTAATGTGCCGCAACATTTTTGTCTTCTTTCTTTACAGTATTTTTGTTTTTTATTTGTTTGCCTGGCAAACTAACACAGATGAACATGGCCAACTCTTCTAAAACTACATTTTTGGACTGTAATTTCCAGGATGCCCAGTTAGCACAGCCATTGGCCATGTCGGCTGCTGGACTCTAGTGATGATGACACCCCCTTGCAGAAGAAGCTTGCAAGAGAGATGGGGAAACTCATCATTATAGAATATATTTAACAAATCTTCTAATGTTTACTCTGCAGTTTATGAGATAGATACTACAAATTTATTCATTATTTATTCTCAGATTTTCCATCAAAGGAAAGGACTCAAGGCAGCTTACAAACTTCTTAAGATAATGCAAACAGATAAGACATGAAAAGAAAAGGTATGTAAAGGGGGAAATGCCAAGTACAGCAGTGTATAATGTTACCTTTCAATTTGAGACAAGAATTTAGTCTCAAATATTCCTCTTTTTCTCAAGGTTTCTGAAATCTGACCTTTGAAGAGAAGTCCTTTCTTGGTCAAGTCGATTAGTATCTGTCTCACTATTTCACCCAAGTACATTCCACTGGTCATCTTTTCATACCTTTTACAGAAAAGAAGAAACATTTGGAATTGGATAGCACTAAGCCTATTTTGAAGTGTTGTGATCCACATGATGATAAATGTGGCTGAGGATCTTACAACACTAAGAACTTGTTGTGCCTGATATTTCTTGTTTTTCTTTTCCCTATCCCCTCTTCTCTTTACGTGATGTATATTTCAGTTGTAAACCTACAAAGGATTGTCTTATCTTTCAAAATAAAATAATATGCTGTAGGCTTGTCCAGATGGAACATTTGTTTCCCCAATAATGTGTGTGTTGTGTCGTTACAGTCATGACCGACTCTTCGTGACTCCATTTCCATGGAGTTTTCTTGGCAGGAGTACTGGAGTGGCTTGCCAGTTCCTACTCCAGGCACCTGCAGCACCTGGTATTCCCTGGTGGTCTCCCATCCAAGTACTAACCAGGGCCGACCCTGCTTAGCTTCCGAAATCAAACAAGATCGGATGTGCCTAGGGCATCTAGGCAGCTTCCCCAATAATACCCAACTGTAAACTGATGGTGTCAGCATTTCCCTCCCAGCCAGAGGAAACAAGGCTTAAACCTCTATGAACGGTGACAAGTCTTAAAATCCTAGTTTTCAAGTGTTGTCGGGGGTGGGGGAGTTAAAGCATATGGATGAGGATTTCAAGGGCCTTTTTAACTGCTAAGCAAGTTATAAGTGCTACCTGTACGCTGGTTAGATGACTAACTAATCTGTATTCCATGTTCTTTTAGGGCATTTAAACTGACTCTTAGGATGGGGGTGGGCATGATAGCAACAGACCAGAGTCTTCAAATGCAGGTAGATACCTACAAAGGGAGATGCTGGGAGTGACTTCCAGAGGAAGAGATTTATCCTAATGTTTGCATGCATCCTCATCAGTCTCGAAATGTTCCAGTGGTAACACAGCATCCACCCCTACCTCTGTTTCCCAGGATTCAGCGACCCCTCGTCTACTTCCATATCATAGGTGGTTCTGATATCATCTATACAGCCGTTGTCTCCAAATCCACCCCATTCTGTATTGATGCACATCTTGCCCTCCTCTCCTTCCACAATTTCTATATTCTTCCTATCTTCCATGTAGCACACGTTGCTGCCTGTCCCTGGAAGAACAACAAAAGGCATGCATCTTTGATTTGATTATATCAGCAAAGTATCGGAAATGGGGACTTGGAAAATGTGGGAGAACAGGAGTTAATAGGTTAATGGTTTCATAAGCTAGCTTGCAGCTACCATTATCAGCAAGGCTTGCCATGCCAAGGTGCCATGCCAAGGTGTTTATGTCATGATTTACTCTGCACATGCTTTAGGAATACACAGTGCTATTGTTTTACTTATATCTGGCTTAGCCAATGATAGCAGCTAAATGTGGCTTCATGCATACGTTTTGTGACCTACTTTGTATACAATAAAATGATTGCCATGGGGGCGCACAGCGGAACGTTCTCTATCTTTTGCCCAGATACCACGTCTGCAGACTCCATTCTTTCTGACCGCACCCTTTAAGGGCTGGTTTTCCCTTCAAGAAAAAGAATAACTTTTTCCTGAACATCTTCTCTGAGTAGTGCTGAACAGAGAGGGGCTAAAAAACTGATGGCTGCAACCCAGAAAAACAAAGTGTGAGCTGTTCAACTGCTGCCTTGGAAGATGGCCGTGCGCCTCTGCCCGAGGGAGAACCAGGATTGTGACTCTGTCAAATCAAACACCAGAAAAGCCCTGTGGCACCTGCAAGACCACCAAATGTATTTGGGCATATGCTTTTGTGGGTTAACATCCACTTATGGCATCATAAATTTGATAATTTTTAGCATCATTGATTCATGGGCTAAGAAAGATGGGTGCCTTTAGGAAGTTAAGTGCCCTCTCTGTTCTGCTGCTTATGCTATACCATTGCATGCAATGCTTTGTTAATTCTGTTGCTCCATTTATAATGCCACCTCTCTCTATCCCAGACAAAGTTATTAGTTTCTGTGGCTTCATTAAGACCCACATACCTCCTGTACTAGGGTAGTCAACTTGTAAGAGAGACAATATATGGTCAGATCTGAAAACCAGGGGTGGAATGATCAGTGATAGAACACAGGTTCAGTGGCAAAGCATGAATTTTGCATGCAAAGTATCTTTGGTTTGTTCCCTGGTGTTTTCACTCAGAGTGGAGAAAGACCCATACTGAACATGGAGTGCCAGTCTAGAGATGGGCAAAATCTTACTATGAATTTAAATCTATCCCTTTGCAGTATTTAAATCTAAATATTAGGATATACAAATACAATATTTAAAAAGAATTAAACAAGTATTATATTAAAATATTTATTAAACCATGTTTAAAACAGATCCCAATAATCATTCTATTCAAAGCCTGCCTGTGGAAGGATAGAGATGGAGCCAGGTTGGCCTTCTATGGGAGGGAGTTCCAGAGTCTAATGATCTAAGATTATTAATTTTAATTTTACTTAGTATTAATTTAATTTGGGTTTATACTCATATACTATAGGTTTGTTGTTTGATATTATTATGGCTTCATTGCTTATTGGTTGTTTATATTTTTGTGATATATAATCGGTACAGTCTGTTGTAAGCCGTCCAGAGTGGCCAGACAGCCAGATGGGCGACATATAAATTTAATAAATGAATGAATGAATGAAAAAGAGCTGATGACCCAATTCTTACCTACCAATTTGACCCTCAGTGGCAATCTCTGTGGCTCTTGTTTCCACACAGCCCTCAGCAAGCCCCAGATGCCAGTGGCCAAAAAATACTTCAGTCTTGCCCTCCTTATGCACTGAGATATGGGTGGCGGGTAACGTGTGTACATGTTATGCTTTACCATCTTATTTGCAGTTTTCATTGGCAATCCTCCAGATTAATCTGCGTTCCAATTCCAAAGGAATTTTATACATGTGATTTCAGGGTCAGTGCCATATTTTATTCCATTACTTACCAGAACGCCCATATCTAGCATCGTTTTACCTGCAATAAGTCCAATTTCACAATTCGGGTCTTCATAACCACAGGTCATCATTGTCCCAACAGTGTCATTCACAACTGCTACAATGTCTAAATCAAATTCCTGAAATGGAAAATGCCTTGAATGTATCTATGAAGAATAAGAAAACTATTGCAAGGTGGTACAGTATGTACTGGGGGTTAGTTCTGTTTTAAAGATGCATAGCAAATCAAATGATAGGTTCCTTTGCACAGCAAGTTAGCCATGACAGGGCACTCTTAACCATCCCATAATACTTTTGTTCTGAAATTGGTACACTGAGATAGTTTTGGAAAATTATTTGATTATACAGTTAACAAAGATCTGCAAACAATGAAACTTGGCATCGTTCTCTTAATTTCCACACATGATTATCGTCATCATCATTAATTGTTTTTATTACTATTCATTCATTCATCCATTCCTTTGATGTGATTCCTATCTATAGCACCCTTCAGAATGGCAAAGAAAAAGCAATTCTTTGTGTAATTGAACTGCAGTTCAGTGGACAGGTAAAGGCGAAGTATGCTTTCAGCGGAAAGGTGTTTTTTCATAAAGAATCTGGCATAAAGTGGGATTATGTAGATATGGCGAAAAAACAGATCAAGGCAACGGGAAGAGAAAATGGAGTACTTTGAGAGGGCTTCTGATGTTAACATCCCAACCTTCTCTCCAGGAGATCAGTGCATCATCATTATTGTCAAAATCATCATGTGCTGTCAAACCATTCCCAGTTTATGCGGTCACTCTCATAAGATTGAGGCAGCTTAGTTCACCGTTAAAAAGTTCATATCTTTAGTATGGTCTGTTTGATCTCACACTCAGGTAATCCTTCCATTCACACTGGTCAATATTTCTTCTCCCATGAGAAGAGTCCAGATAGGTCTTTGGATCCATCCAATTTGTCTCCCTTTCAATTAATGACACCATCTTTCTCCACATTTTCCTTTGGCCAATAGCCATCGTTCAGTAGGTCATGTCAACTATTTTGTTAGTTTGTTAAATAAAGTGATGGGAAACAGCAAGGCATCAGTCTAGTATTGTACACATAATATCACCAATATACCTGTTATCTTGTTTATCATTCTCGTTTTAAAGGTGAGAAGGGTACTCTTTCAAAAGTAGGAAGGCTACCAATGCCCACACAGCCCCTGGCCCTTGGCAGAAACTGAGTCCAATACAGAACCGACTATGGTATTAGTATAAGAAACTCATTCCCCTAAGGCACAGGAGGGGGCGAGGGGGAATCACTGCACAAAGCACCTTTTTCAATAATGAGCCATCTCACAGTCTGGAGTTGAAGACATTATTCACAAGAGACCCCAAGTCTCCACTGGCAGGAGTGCTCACAGAGGTACAGTGGTGATTCAAACCCCTTAATCCTTGATTCCACAGCCAGTTAGTCCTGCCTGCAGAGTTACACCAGACTTTCACTTATTCTATTTCATCTTCACAAATCCCACGTCCCTTTACATGCAGTTTAAATTAGTAGATAAACCATGTCCAAAAATGCTGTCCCCATGGCCGCCAGGCTTTTTGAAAAAAAAGAAAGAAAGAAAACCCAGTAATGCCTCCTTAAGTGAGAGAGATAGAGAATTTTTTGCCTTGCTTAAAAAATCCACCTTTTAAGGAGGCAGATGTTGTGCGACCATGCAGATGATCCAGTTTTCTTCTTTTTTTCCTGATAGCACCAACTGGCTGTTCCTGGGGCCGATCGGTGCTGTTTATTTATTTATTTATTTATTTCCCCCCACCCTTAGAATACCAGGAAGCTCCATGAGTGCTCTCTGTTTTAATTTCCACCTTCCAGCTGGTCCTTTTTTAATGCTAGCGCCACCTGCTGGCCATGGGGCTGAACTGCGCTTTTTTAAAAAACAGCTTTGTACGTGGGAACTGCTATCTCACATATTCAGTCACGTGAAGGGAGGAAGAGGAAAAGCCAGACCTTCAGAAGATCAGGATCTTTCCCAGGTGAGATAGCAGTGGAAGTAGGCTAGACTGGTGGCCATAGTATACAAATGGTATATCATCACATGAGGAAATTATTTACATGCTGACTATCATCAGAACAGTTTTTTATACCCCTTGCTGTCTGTTAATCAGTTTGGTTTGGTTTGAAATTGACCATTAGGAGATAAATCTAGGATTTTCTTCCAAGTACAATCGCTCAATCAAGACAGTCAGTCAGAATCCCATTTCTGGAACCCTCGTGGATTCCAGCTTCTAGTGACACAGTATCCACAATGCCTAGTTTAGCATAAAGAATTTTTGTTTGGTACCCACGACACTTCGTAACTGTGTGGGCATTTAAAACCAAATCTTCTCATTCTCCGTCCACTGTCCTGGATCTCCCAAGTTGTTCTTTCCTCAAATTGTTTTTTAAAAAATGTGATCTCATAGCAATGTTTTACAATCACATTTGTAAACTTTGCAGCCTAAAATTTACATTGAAGTTTACCTTTGAATAATACTGCTACAACTCTGAGATATCAAATGGTTCTATGATATGTCCAAATCTTTCGTTGACTGGTGAACCCTGCTTGTTCATTCCCTGACCCATACTACATATTATGTTATAATATTATGTTATCATATCATAATATGGCTACTACAGTATTTTGCCATTTAATGTGCCATTTGCTGCAAGCAGCATCTTCAGAAATAAAGATTTCCAGATATTTCTTAATTTTCTGAAGCTAATAAAAGGGGTGGTAGATTTTTTTGAGAAAACAGTCTAGAGGCTTTCAATCCAAACAAGGAACACCATGTAGATTGGGGTCCCATAGCTGCCTTTTTTTTTTCAGAAAAGTGAGATTCAGGTTGTAGGTGTTTGGTCAGACTTACATTCCTCCGTTTAATAGCTTCTCGTAGCATATCAACAACATCTTCTCCTTCACAGTCTGTTGCTTTGAAACCTTTTGTCCACCCAACAAGCGTTCCCTAGAGGGGGGAAATTATTTCAAATATTACAGTTGAAAGATGTTCAGCAAAATGAGTTTTTTAAAAAAGCAGTCACAAGATCTAGTAAGCAGATGGGAAGGAGCCTAAAGAATAACTGTTGCATTTCCAAGAGCTTGAGTCCTATTTTGTTGCTGTTTGAGACAAAAATCACTTATACAATCTGTTGAGTTTCTAAGGGAGGCCTTTGGACTCCCTCAGGACTTGTTCAATAGCACAACGCTAGGCTGTGCCTGTACTTGGTGATAATTGAAAGGTATAGAATAATATATAGGTAAGTCAAAGTACATGGTTCAAAGAATGTATACAAATTAAAGATAAATTAAATAAGCAGATGCTTTATAGTTGTTTTGTTTGTTTGTTAATTGGTTGCCTTGTTGTTTGCCACCATCCTGCACTTTTTGGGCTAGTTTTTATTTATTTTTATCTGTTTGAATACATGTATTATGTATTTACAGCTTTTATGTTGTTCAACTATGTTGTTCACCACACAGAGTTCCCTATGGGAAAGTCGGGCGGTTTATAAATGCAAATAATAAATAATAAATAATAAATTTTACAATTAAGAGTTGGGCTCATTTCTTCAGGAGGGCCTCACTTCAGCTGATTACATTCCAGGAGAAAATATTAACAAACCAAATGTTACCTCTGAAAGACGATGGCCCTTGGAAATCCAAGGCTAGGGAATTGCGAAAGGACAAATTTTCAGATTTCCAGTTTATTCGGATTTTGTTTTATTGCCAAAAATGGGATGATGTATTTGTCTCATGCAGGGAAACAACTGGGGTGGCTTTGGGTAATATGCATCTTCATATTGATGAGTGGTAGATGTGGGTATCACCCCCAAAATCTGAGGGAGGAGGCCTCCTTTTCTACTCACAAGGCACTTATGGCATGTGGAAAATTCTATCCACTGTAACAGACAGTTCTGTTTGGACCAGAGGGCACTAGACTTCATCACTGTCTTCCATCACAACACATTGACAAAGATCATGAAACAGGAGGGAAGGAGTATTGTGTGAACATACCCTGTTCTCACATGCATTCTCTTCATTAGAAGGGATGCTTGCAGAGTCAGCTTTAAAGGTTTGACTCACATTAGGTGTGTCACTACATCTCACTGGAATTCAGGATACAATCTGTTTAAAGCAGAATGGACCAACCCCAGGACACTAAAAGATCACACCCACATCGCATTTGCCCTTTGGGGGCTTAAAATAAAATAAAAAATAAAATAAAAAATAAGACTTTCTACATAGGGATCTGCAAATATTCAGCAAAATTCAAAAACCACATCGCATGCCGGTACTGAGAGTCCATCCCTCCTGATTACCTTATCGATGCTTGCTTGCTTACATGGGAAAGAAAATGTAAAGCCAAGAGGAAGTTGTGCACCCTTAATTCCCATGTACTCCAGAAAGTCGGCAATACACTGGACAATGTGATCAAATAGCTGGGGGGAAAGGCAGAAAAAAGAAAAAAAGGCAAAGATGGAAAACTAATACGTATTTCCAATGTTTTTAGATCAACAAAAATAATTGACGTTTTGTTTGCTTTCATTTTACCTCTTCTCCTGTTCCTTGCATAATTTCCACAGGGATGGCAAAGATTTTGTTGTACATTCGGACTGATTTGCTCCTTCCACTTCTGATTTTCACAAGTAAAACTCTGAAATTAGTTCCCCCTAGATCAAGGGCTAGGAACTTTCCCTTTTCTGCAATGGAAAACCAATACATTTTTAATGACAAATGTGATTTTCAGCCAGCAGAAAGAAATATTATTGGAATATTGTAGCCAAGCTTGCTGAACAAAGATCGTTTGATAACCATGAGTGGGGGGGGGGGGCCGGGGAGGCAAAATTGAGTTGTTAAAAAAAGAAAAAAACTTCTAAAAAACCCAATGAATTCTATGAAACTTTGGCTGACATCTTGTTGGTTGGTATAGTATGTCACACTAGAGTAGGCCCATGGTTTCAAGGGGAGTTAATGAATTAATTAATCTATTTAGTTAACAATTAAAATCAAACAATAATACTGTAATAACAAATTAAAAATGACATACAAAAATGCAAGTGTTGGCCAGAATGAAAAACAATTTTGAAAACATTTAAAAAAATAAAACTATTAAAAATTAAAAGTTAATTAAAATTTAATTATTTTTTTTAATAAAAGGGCATTTCCTAGACACCACCACTACAATGAATGTGGTGAGGACAACACTTGTTTCGCATTGTAGCCATTGGGTACAGATGCTCAGATACCCCTTGGAAGTTACCCATCTGTACTTTATGCAATGGAAATAATAAGTCTGATCCTGAGGCTTTTAGACATCCACAAAGGACCAGGTTGAGGCATCTGTTCTTCTAGGATCCCTACCTGTACCATCTGGCATTCCGCAAACAAACG
The DNA here is from genome assembly GCA_023846285.1 of Phrynocephalus versicolor. Classification (NCBI taxonomy): domain Eukaryota; kingdom Metazoa; phylum Chordata; class Lepidosauria; order Squamata; family Agamidae; genus Phrynocephalus; species Phrynocephalus versicolor. The sequence goes on from JAHTLZ010003518.1 coordinate 19,546,617, forward strand.
TTGGCAGCATTTTCACCGAGGCTGTCGGCTGTGTTTCTTTCTTCAGTCCATATTCCAGTTCAGCCCTCATTTTGTTTTTGACATCTACGAGGTTCTCCTTGGATAACTTGAAATGAGCCAAAACCTCGCCAATTTGCTTGCGCTGAGATAACAGCCTGTAGGCGACGGCAGTGACCATGGCGGCTCCCTTCGCACTGCCGCTCTCGGACAGCAGAAACCGAACATCGCAGGTGGGAACCAGACGCCTGACCACTTTGTGGAGACGCTTGGCATACCTGAAAGGAGGGGTAGGGAAAATATTTCAGGTACTGAGGGCAAAATTAATTCCAATCCCGTTCAGAGTTCAAAAAGTTACTTTTATGATCTAATACTCCCAGAACCCCTCAGCCACTACAACCCATGGTCATCCTGGACAGGGGATTCTAGAATTTACAGGCCAAATAAAGCAATTCTTCCAAGCTCTACAAACCAACAACAACACGAAAGATTCGGATGGCACCACCAAGTCCAAACAGCATGAGTGTTTGGCATTTCTCCCTGGAGGTGGGGCATCACAAAATCTTCTTCATTGCACAAGTCTTGAGAGATGAGGCTGATAGCATTTTCCTTGTTCTATTAGGTCCAAATATGGATCATCACTTTAAAAATGATAATCCTTATGATGAGACTCTAGGGATGAAGACCGCTATCCTCTGCTTCTACAGTCGCCCCTTCTCTGTTTCTAAAGCCACCTGCTCTTGCACCTCCCTGTTTTGTTTAGAATGGAACTATTTCTTCTTCAAATACAGTTTCCATAATCCCATTAGCCATGCTGGTTGCGGGAACTCTTGGTATTGCAGTTCAGGAAGACAACTTTCCCCAGCTCTGGTTAAAATGTGGTTATTATCAAAAGAGTGGAAGCCAGGAGATGGGTCCACCCCATCCCCAACACCATTAAAGGATTGAATCTAGACCATTAAAGAATTGGATCTAGACTTAAGGAGGTGCAACATGACTTGTGGAAGCAGATTTCTCTTCCCCACCACCACCACCACATGCTTCCCAAAATCATACACAGAGCTCATCTACACAAAGTAGAGGGAGAGGTAGGGAGATTTGCTTCCATCGGAGGTCTCTGAATCCAAATCAAAGTAACAGCTCTTACTACTCATAGATCAGAAGGAAAATTCCTTCAGTCTTTTCTCAAATCATGTCGTGTTATGCATCTCCAGGAAGCTCAGCAACCAACCATAATAGCAAGAGCAATTTATTGATGTATGGTCCCACCTTCTGATAAAGCTATCAGAGCTAATAAGGGTTGGTAGACTATGAAATGTAGATGATTTCTCAAAAAACATCTGCACTTTGAGTTGTTATGCTATTTGCATCTTCTTAAATGAACAAGCTTGTGCAGATGGGCAATGATGATTTCTCCCTCTACAAACCCCAATCTACTTGAGTAAATTAGGCAGTTTTTACTTACTGGGGGTGAGTTTTATACAGAGTTCCATCCATTCCGACCGTGGTTCGGAGCCTGATCAATTTTTTGTTTTCCCGAAGGCGCGTCAAGATCGCTGCCAAGGCAGCAGCACAGAGGTTTGCTGATCGAAATGAAACAATCGTGCAGACGTGCTGAACAGCAATGCAATCATCTTCAGAGGGGGTCAGGCCCAGTTCCATCAAGATCTCTTTAGTATTACTTAGGCCTTCTTTATATCTAGCCCAAAACAAAGAAATCAGGAAGATGGTGACATGTGTCATTTCAGTGGCTGGAGAGAGGCAGGCTATCAGAGGTGTGTATGTGCTTTCTCAGAAACAGTGTGTAGGCCACACTTTGTAGCAGCAGCATTGTGCAGACACAGTGTGACAGGCATCATTCATGGGGCAGAAGACACTCAACCAATGGTGGGCAGATCCAGGGAACCAGCACCTATTATTATCCTTTCTTTCACTCCCACAACACAGTTAGGCAAGGATGCCTTGATACATGCGCTGCACACAGAAGGCATTTTGCTTCTGGTGTGGAGGCAGGTAAGTATGAGCTGTCTGGACTTAACTTGAAGTAGGGACGTACCTCATTTGTCCAGTGGGTAAGACACAAAAGGCTGCTGAAATTGGTTGTATTTTCTATGCTATATAGGGTGAGGGAAGAATATGAGTTCTCTGGCCTGCCTATATGGCCTCTGACTGGCCTTTTCCTGTCGTGTGTACAACTTCTGATAGTTGCCATCCCAGCAGCTAAAGCAGAAGACATTCAAATTGCCCCAGAACAATCTGGACTAGCCCCACATTTTTACTTCAGAAATGGGGTAATAAGTGACCCCTGCTCTCTCCCCTTGTCTAAAGGCATAGTAACCATCAAGGTCAGCCATTTATTGTGAAAGTGGAGAGGGTGGCGAAATCCCACAAAACATCTCTTCCCATACCTTCCAGTAACAATAAGGTAACAATAAAGACCACTTCTATGGTCTATTCAAAGGAGGGGGGTTAGAATGGGACACATACACAAACACACACACACACACACACACACACACACACACACACACACACACACACACACACACACCCTTGCTGGGGTCACAAGTTGGCTGTGGCAATAATAAGTTGAATGATTAAGAACGTGTTGCCCTTTCATAACACCCTCAATCAGCTGTCTAAGGTAATGCCTCACTCCACCCAAGAGCAGGATCAACCATTTGGCAGCAGAAATAGGAGCAAACAAGTTGTAATCACAGGAAAATGTCCGGTGAAGAGGAGGGGGGAAAATCTCCTTACTTTTCCATGGCAGCGACATGTTTTGTCTCAATCTTGCCCTTTGTACAGAGAGCTGTTGATAACTTCCCACCGAAAATCAAGCCTTCCCTTGCCATTTTCAGAAGAATGAGTCTTACAATTTCTCCTAAATACAATCCACTGATCATCTTCTCAAACCTGTCAATAGGAAGAGGTTGTTAAAGAATGCCCTGATCCCTTGCAGTTTCTAACAGAAATTACATTCCTCTACTACTACTACTACTACTACTACTACTACTACTACTACTACTACT
>JAHTLZ010003518.1:19549655-19595278 GCA_023846285.1 Phrynocephalus versicolor
CTACTACTACTACTACTACTACTACTACTACTACTACTACTACTACTGTATGACTAAATATGTAGTGTATCATAGCACGTAAGGGAAAGTTGTTCAATACTATCTGGTGTCTTAAAAACGATCACTAGGTAAATGACTCTCAGCTTTGGGGGATACGGTTTTTGAGCTTTCTTGAAATAATCTTTGAGATTTAGGTCTGCCTTTGAGATTTAGGTCTTACCACGATCTTGCTGCTTACTGCCTTTGTTACAGCTGAACATATCACATACTGCTTGATCCAAATTATGTCACAGTTGTTTTGATCTTATGTTATGTATGCTGCCTTGTTACAGTCGTTACCAACTCTTCGTGACCCCAAGTCCATGGAGTTTTCTTGGCAGGAATACTGGAGTGGCTTGCCAGTTCCTACTCCAGGCGCCTACAGCACCTGGTATTCCCTGGTGGTCTCCCATCCAAGTACTAGCCAGGCCTGACCCTGCTTAGCTTCCGAAATCAGGCGAGATTGGATGTGCTTAGGGCATCTTATAGCCATACCTAATTGCTTAATTATTAGAAAGATACTTTGTATCAAATTGGCGAGCAGACTTACAATTGCTTCCCAGGATTGATAGACCCCAGGTCTATTTCTTTATCAAAATCTGTCCTGATGTCATCCAGTGAGCCATCATCTCCAAATGCTCCCCATTCCGTGTTAATGCACATCCTTCCTTCATCTCCTTCTACAAGGTCAATGTTGCTCATGTCTTCCATGTAGCAAGCATTTGTCCCTGTCCCTGTGCCCACCAGATTCATATGAGAGTAGGAGGAAAAAATACACAGAGAAGTATAAATCACATTTTTAAAAAGTTTTATCTTATTTTTGTATTTCTGTACAAGCCCTTACAACAATCGAAATGTGGAGAGAAGTGCCTTCTCTTGATATCACCACTTCCATGAGCACTTTTTGTGAGTAGTCAAGAAAGGGCTTTTGCTATGGCTGCTCCCAGATTATTATCATCCCTACCTGGTGTCCACCAAGGCCTTTTGCTCTGTTCTTTCCCCTCACAGCCGAAAACCTACTTCTTCTGAGGTCTTTTAAAATCCCTTTTGATAATGCTTTATAAATAATGTACTTGTATATTATAGTTTCAAATGCTGCTTAACATGCTTTAAATTATTTATGCATTTTACATATCTTTTTAAGCAACTTTGAGTCTCACTAGGGGGAAAAGGTAGGATATCAATCAATTAATCAATTAAAATTTACTCCAATGATTTGTCACCCAAACTGTGCAAATGAAATAGCCATCTCAAAACTCAGATTAATTACTATTTTCACTGCCATCAGGTAATTTATAGAGCCTCAAACATAATCTATACAGAACTAAAACACAAGGCAGGAAGTATGATCTTTAAATTAGTTTCAACCAGCCTAAGGAAAAAAATCGTGTCTTTGTTTTCTAAGAGAAACTATTTTCTCCTCTTTCTGAATTCAATACAAACCTCAGGTTTGCAGCAATAGAACAAATGATTTGATTTAAACTCAGTTGGCCAACCCCACCTCTTAGCTGCATGAACTAAATTTACCGATAATGACACCGACTTCACATCGCTGATCATCATAGCCACAGGTCATCATTGTTCCGACTGTGTCATTTACTAAAGCCAAGACATCAACGTCAATGTCCTAGTGAAACAGATCAATAAAATTAAATACAAGAAATATTCAGGTTCTTAGTTATCTGTGCATTGAACATTACTGTGTTTCAAACCACACCCAACATAACCCATGGTGGTGGTGGTGTTATTACAGTAGTGACCAACTCTTTGCGACCCCATGTCCATGGAGTTTTATTGGCAGGAATACTGGAGTGGATTGCCAGTTCCTATTCCATGCGCCCACAGCACCTGGTATTCCCTGGTGGTTGCCCATCCAAGTACTAACCAGGGCCGACCCTGCTTAGGTTCCAAGATCAGGCGAGATCGGATGTGCTTAGGGCTTCTAGGCAGCACTAACCCATGGATATCACGATCCAAATGTGAGGCTGGATCCTGCCCCTGCCCCCATGCCTTTCAACAGAGGGGCCTTTGCACCCAAAGGAAGTCACAAGTAGATCAAGTCCCTCCAGTACAAGAGAATGCTCCACAAGAACAGTTGTGTGAAATGTGTGAATGTAGCCGATCCATTCCTGATTAGGGAGAATGCTGGATATAAGAGTCACCAATGTTGAAACCGAGCAACCTCTGATCCTCCAATCATTGATAGACTCCCTTCAGCCTTCACCATCCACTATGCTGGCTTGGGCGGACAACATCTAAAGACCCACATGTTCCCCATCTTGGTTTATATATCTGTTCAGCTCCTCACAGTGACTTCTTGACAAGGTCTGGGCCTGATGCTCTAGATCAGTGGTTCTCAACCTGCGGATCCCCAGATGTTCCTGAACTGCAACTCCCAGAAATCCTTTCCAGCACAGCGAATGGTGGAGACTTCTGGGAGTTGCAGTCCAGGAAAATCTGGGGACCCACATATTGAGAACCACTGCTCTAGAGGATCCCTTCCAGCTTGGAAGTTCTAAGATGATGATTATAACATGATGATGATTTCCAGCATACACCAGAGCTACTAGGAAACACTGATAAGTGATGGATCTTTTTTTAAAAGAAAAACAACAATCAAATTATTTATTCTCAATTATTACTACATCTATCTCTGAACTTGCCTGGTGTTTCTCTAGGGCTTTGCGGAGAGATTTCACCACATCTGTCTGCTGTACTCCTCGAACTTTAAAATGTTTTGTCCAGGAAATGAGCACACCCTAAGAAAAGGTGATACAGTATTTATTGTTCACATAGATAACAGCAACAAAAAATAATATCGTGTCATTGATATGGTTTTGTGATATAACAAAATGACCCCTATAATACCATTACAGTGATGACACACCAACATTTCAAAATAAGATTTAGTGTTGCATAATGAAATTCTGGCATACATCCAGTAAGCAGGGAGTCCTGCTTATACCATCAGAATGAGCCCAATACATTTTGTTGCCTGAAGCAGAGCAGCAAATGCTGTCCCTTATGCATGCTAAAACCTTCCATGTGCTTCTCCCTTGGCAGTCATAATCCAATGCTACCATGTGGGAAAACTACAAAGTAGCTTCCCCTGCATGACACACAGAATCTGGTGCTCATGGCACCTGCCTCGTTCTACTTACAAGGTGTGCTTGACAAAATATATCTGGCACTGAGAGACAGAACAAATGGGATAGACTTGTTGATTCCCAATCAATGGGATCAACAAGAGTGTTGATACTTTTGCAATTAAGCAGAATGACCACAGTATTGCTGCAAGACTACACGCAGAGCATGACATACAATACTTACCTAGATTCTTTCAGCATGGTCTACATAAATTTGAAGAGGCAATTGTCCAACAGGCAGAGGAAAATAGGCAGGCACAGAAACAATGAAACACAGGAACAGGGCAAGAAACAGAAGTATCTGCCCCCAGTGTGGTAGAGACTGTCATTCCTGAATTGGTCTATTTAGTTACACTAGGTGTTGTTTTTAGGATCTCTACTCCATGATACCATAGTCTTTTGAGACTGAAGGATACCAGTGTTTGTCTCTCTCTCTCTCTCTCTCTCTCTCTCACACACACACACACACACACACAAGAATGAGATACTGTAACAGAATTAATTCTAGCTCTTGTGCCCTCTAGTGACAATTTTAAAAAAATGATTTGAGGAGTGAGTCAACATGGCAACACTCCCCCCCCCCCACCAGTCATGGGCCTGTCTGAGCAAACATTTTAGAAACTAAAAATCACAACCTTTGGGAGGGGGGTCTAGCTTTTATCCTCCCTGACTGTAGCCATCACTGCAGTTATTGCATCTGAGACCAACATTTTGCCGAAGATGCACCCTGGCGTTGCACCAGCAATCGTTCCAGTCTTACCTCAGCTAATTTAGTTTGTTTACAGGGAAAAGAAAAAGTGAAGCCAAGAGGCAGTTTCTTGTGCTTGATGTTCTTGGTCTCCATGAAGTCTGCCAGACAATCTCCTACATATTGAAAGAGCTGCATCAAGAGTTAAAGAAGTGCCACTTATTGTCATTCTGGACATCATATATTGGGTGTATCGCAAATCCTACATGAATGCATATAATGTTGCTAAATTAATTCCCACATACTTAAAAAGACAGCCATTTCCCATGCCTATAGTTGTGTGCTAGCTAGACAAGTGGACCTGACTGTGAAGCCAGAGATTCTTGGGAGCTTGATTCTCCACTTTGCCTCCCAGGAAACGAGCCAGCTTGTGCTACCTTGAGAACAGAGTGCCAGAAAGACCCCCGAAGAAAACAACATTAAGACAGTCCAGAGTACTCTGCACCAGAAAACCCAGCAAAGGGTTCCTATAAATCAGAACAGGCTTGAAGGCACATTGTTATTTGTGATCTAGTTACAATGCACTGTGGATCTAGTGTAATCCTATCAAAGTGCAGGTATTAAACGAAGAAGAATGGGAAGGCTCAGGAGCAAATTCTGTGATACCTCTACTTAAGAGAAGCTCTACTTAAGAGCAATTTGACTTAGAGCAAAAAACTATTGGCATTTTAACTGCCGCTTTACAAATTTTAGATGCGGTCTGCTCTACTTACATTTTTTTCATTTTTTTTTTCATTTTTTTTTCCAATTTTTTAGATAAGGTACTTCTACTTAAGAGATGTTCGACTTAAGAGCATGCATTCGGAATGGATTAAATTTGTAAGTAGAGGTACCACTGTACTCACTTGGCCCTGAGCCAGTTTCTACTTCTAAGTGTGCCCCATAGGACAGTGCAGAATTATGGTGGTGACAGAAAAGAGGGAGGGGAGAAAACACAGTTTATTCTACTGTATAAGATGACATGTAAAGGCAGTAAACAAATAAAGAGCTAAAACGTTCACAAGGTGAGTACAGCTGAGTGGTAGGCTAGTTGCCTGCCTAAATATCCATGCATGTTCTCAACAGTTTATTTTGCCCATGCAGTGAAGGGTTCTTTGTTTTCTGTAAGCCATGCAGATTCCCAGATGATGCTGCCATACACTTGGAAGCACTTGGAATAACTGCTATTCCTGAAGAAAATAAAGCTGAGTGGTTTGCAAGCTTATAAGCAAGAGGCTGCCCGAAATAAAGGAAAAAATGGCACCACTTCCCAATGGCATGCATTAGCCGCCCAGAGTTCCCTCCCGGGAAGATGGGCAGGATATAAGCCTAACAAACAAACAAATAAATAAATAAATAAAGCTGACTGGATTGTACAGCAGTTGTTGAATATTAATCCAGCTTTGGTGATGGGAAAGCTTGTGGCGGGAACTAGCTAGCTTAGAGGGCATAGGGGGTAAGCCGCATGGCACTTAACTCTCTCTTCTAAAACTTCACTGCCTCCCTCCATTTTTCATGCAGAGTGCTTGAAAAATTCCCTTTCTCTGCATAAGGGTAGGTTGGTCCTGCTTATATATATTAAACCATATAATATATCTGTCTGGGTTTGTTTTACTTCCTTCAGATCTTAGTACACATTCAACCACAGACACCACCGGAGTCCAGAGGAAAACTGGTTCCTTACATCTGTCCCGCTCCCATGTATGATTTCTTTAGGTGTTGGATAGAATTGACTCTCCATTTGAACCTGTTGCTTCCCATTTTCGGACACTTTCACCTTGAGGACTCTAAATTTGGAGCCCCCAAGGTCTAAAGCAAGAAAGTCACCCTTTTCTGAAACACAAAGAAATAGAAATGGTTGAATTTCCCACACTCTGTTTATGAGACCCCAAAACACAGAAGTCAAACACTGACATTGATTGCTACCATGTGTAGTCAATGTTCTTATCAGCCCAATATTTTTGAACCCCAGGGCAAAGGAACTTCTTAAAGGACAGTTAGTATGTGACTACATTGACATAATTTGGGATTGGAATGATCTGAATTTCATGATTTTCCATTGTCTACAATTACATGATGTCAAAATCAATGTAAATCAGCTTGCAGGTTTAACCCCCTATGCCAGTGTTGGTGAATCTATGGCACGGTTCAGACAATGTGACCACTTGAGCCAATATGGAGAGGTTTCTAGTTATTGAATTTAAGGCCATTCCATCTGGCTACAGTAGCAGTAAAATATGCAGGACAGGGGAAAAACAAGCAGACCCAGGCACCAGGTGTGGTGAGGAAAGGCTTCAAATAATTAACAAGCTGCAAATCAGGCTGATTTATTTTCCTTCCTCTGCTGGCTCCTGTGACCAGCTGAAGTGACCAGCTGAAGAGAAACCCAACTTTCAGTGTGTGACTTCACAGGGAATACGTTAGCATTTTTACTGCTGTGTAGTCACACCGCAAGCCTGGTTTTCTCTGGAGATACCTCCATCAGGCATTTTGCATTGGTCAAAATCTTGTTGCTTTGCATAGTAAATCTCACTAGAGTAGGTCTGTTGAATCAATGGCGATTTAGTAAGTCAGCTCCACCAGAAATTCCATTGATTCAAATGGGACAACTCTAACTGTGGTTTGCTATGCTAAAATAAGTCACAATTTAGAGTAGCTCCATTTGAACCAGTGCAACTTACAGAGGAGTTGACTCATCAAATTCCCATTGAACCTACTGTAGTGGAATTTATTATACTAAGCAACAAGATTTTGGCCATTATCACAGAGCATTATCATAGTGAGTAAGGTTTTTTCCTCCAAAATCATGGACACAAGGAATAATTAACTTTTTACATAACCAGTCCTAGCCTAATTCCAGATCTTAAGTGTACAAAATCTATTTAGTAAAGAATGAACAGAATCTGGAGATCACAGTAAAAGACATAAGTGCCATTGTGAATTGTCTGGTCCTTATGGCTTTTCTAATACACGGCTAATCCTTCCAATAGGACATCTAAGAAATCCACATTACCCACTTACCTGAGCCATCAGGAATGGATCGCACAAATGTTGGCAGCATTTTTACTGCAGCTGTTGGGTTGGTGACTCTTCCTAGGCCTTTCACCATCTCTGCCTGGAAACGAGCCTTGATGTCACGGAGGGTCTCATCAGACAGACGCATATGGTAGAGGTATCGATCAACCTTCAATAGGATATTTGGACTGATTAATAAGTACAGTATAGTGCAGTCAGCCAAACAGATAGACATTTTTACATGGGCTGATAATTACTCACACCTATGTTTGCAGATACATCTAGCTGACACCTCTTGTGTACACATACTCCCTATCTTTTTAAGCACATGGATCCACCAAAAATCTGTGTGGAGAAACTTGTCTTTGAATATGTTTTCGCCTGTAACCCTGATCAGCACCCCTCCCCCAGCATGGCCAAAGGCAAGGGGCTGTAGGTGCAGAATTATCAGAGCAATTGGACAGGCCCACAGATTGAGGCACAAGCTTCTCAAATGTCATTATCATTTCCAGGCACTGACTTCTTTGCCTAGTGGCACCTAGGATTCCTACCATGTATATATACTGCAGCTAAAGCCATGGTGGCAGTAGGCCTCATCGTCAGGAAAAGGTTCCCTTGCTCTCACTTGTTCCTATTCCTATCTTGGTACAGAAAAGGAAGGAAATTTTTGTTACTATTATCACTTGCCTAAGGAAATTCACACAAAACAAGCCTCCGCTTTAGGGCTCATTTTCCTCACAAAATCTGAAACCAGTTCAAGACTGATGTTGCCTTTCATGGTGTTTCAAGGGCCACCATGAAGTCACCAGCCCTTGACACATCAATTTCTCCTTAGATTTTAAATTCCCCTCTACATCTAGTATATCATTGTATGTCACAATTTTCCCCAAGTTTAAAAGGTTTGGGTATGTAAATGCTTCCATAGGTGAGACCCATCTTGGGATTCTCATATATATTTACAGTTTCAGTTTATCCCATGTTTTTAGCAGTGTGTCCCTAAGATAATGGTTTTGAAAATATCTGTTTTTTAGCTTTTCATACCATAGAAAGGCATGCTAACCCAGTTGTAGATCATGTCCTTCTAAAGATAGTAATCTTTTGTTTCTTAGAAGTATCCAGCCTTTCAGCCAAACTAGTGAGCATGATTTGTAGTATAGTTAGGAATAGTTCCTTTAGAATGGCCAACTACCTATCCAATATAACCATTCCCAAGTTCAGGAGAGCTTTCACCTTAGCTCGATTCAATGTTCTGCCCTCCAGATTGCTGGAAGGCAGATACCAGGGTCTTCCAGTGGATAAACGTGTTTGCCCTTGTGGCGAGGAGACTATTGAAACTATTGATCATGTCCTCTTGGAGTGTTCCCTTTATCGGGATATCCGGAGGACTCTTCTTCAGTCTACCTTGCAGCAAACTCAGGGGAGGCCAAGGGAGTTTTGTGTTCAACACCTGCTAGGAGATAAAAAGCCAGACGTAACTGAAGTGGTGGCTAAATTCTGTGCCGCAGCAATGAGGCATCGCTCATCCCTGCCTACTTCAGGTGGCGAGGTTAGATGATTGGCAATGTCCATTGTGCATTTATCCTTACCCCCTCTCATGATGTGGGTTGGAGGTGGTCTAGAGCATGGGCGTAGTCCCAGGCTGGAGACAATTCTAGACCTATTGAGTTGATTACTCTGTTATTGGGCCTACTGGGCTGGGAAGATTTTACCTGTTCTGGCTCTTACACAAAGGGTTTGCCATTGTATTATGCTTGTCTTGTGCATGCTTGTATTGTTTTATACGCTTTTATTTTGGTTTTATGTGGAATGTATCTTGTATTTTATCTGGTCAGTGACCGAAATAAAGACCTTCAATGCATCCGGTGCGGCAGTCCAAATCCTCCTCTTTCATTAGATTCTTTCAGTAATTTCAGTTTAATTCTTGCTTTCTTTTTCTGCCAGACAAATTTTAATATCACTCTAGTTCTTCAAAGGAAGAGTAGCTTTAGTAGTACATTCATTTTGATAGTTGTAATTCTCCCTAATAATGACAGTTGTAGGCAGCCCCATTTCTCCAGGTCTGTTTTAATTTGGCTAAATGTTTTAACATAATTGTCTTTTTTATGGTTGTACATCTTGCAGATTAAAATATTCTGATACTTCACTTTTTTAGCTATTTGTATATTGGCCTTTCCCAAAAATTGATTTTTTTATCAGCTGTTAAATTTTTGACCAGTATTTTCATTTTTTCTTTATTTATTCTTAATCCCACCACTTCTCCAAATTTTTCAATCTTCTCCAGTAATTTCAGTATTGTTTCCAGTGGATCTTCTAGGATGAAAACCAGGTCATCTGCAAAGGCTTGTATTTTGTAATCTTCATCTTTTATTCTAGTTCCTTTAATTTCTGGATCTTGCCTCACTTTTCTATTCAGTAATTCCAAAGTCAATATAAATAGTCGTGGTGAAAGTGGACATACTTGTCTTGTTCCTTTCTTAATATTGACATTTTATGTTAGGTCCCCACTATTATCTTTGCTGTTTGTTCCTTTTAAATTGTCTCAATTACTTTAATGAAGTTTGTGCCAAGATCCATTATTTTTAATTGCTGTTTCAAGAATTTCCAACTCACATTATCAAATGCTTTGTGTGCATCCAGGAATATTAAAGTCTTTTGTTTTTCTGAGTGTGCCTCATAGTATTCTAGGATATTGATTATTATTCTCAAGCTACAGTACAATATATCTCAGCTGCCTTTTGGGTAGAAATCCATTTTGGTCTGGATGAATAATTTTTTTCAGCCTTTCTGCCATAATTGTTGCAAACATTTTATAATCTACATTCAGTAAGGATATTGGTCTATATTTTTTTATTTGTGTCAAATCACAATCTTCTTTTGGAATTAGTGAAATATCCTAGGAATTTTAGCCTCCAGCAGTACTTCATTACAGCATTCCTTCATTGGAATACTTATTATATCATGAAAAGTCTTGTAAAATTCCCCAGGCAACCCATCCAGTTCTGGTGTTTTATCATTTTTTTTGTTTCTTAATTGCTTCTATTATTTCAATCATTGTAATTCCCTCATTTAATATAACTTTAAATTTCTGTAGAACCTTGGGTGGATTTGCTTTTTCCATATACTTTATTATTTTTCTAGGGAAGTTTCTTGTGTATCATACAGATTTGTATAGTATTCTGTAACAATTTTTTGGATTTTCTAATTTTGGCATTGTATATCTCCTTTCTCATTTTTCAGTTTGTTGACCTGCTTCTTTACTTTCTCTTTTTTCAATTTATATGACAGCCATCTTCCCAGTTTGTTAGTGTTTTTTTAAAAAATTGTTTTGCTCTTTTAATTTGTTGAGCTATCTCTTCTGTTTCCATTAGGTTTAGTTTGTGTTTTATCATTTCCATTTGATTTTTGAATGTTTTTTTCTGTGGGAATTTCTGCAGTTCTGATTCTAGCTTCTTAAATTCTTCTTTCAATTTAGTTTGTTCATGTCTTTTTATTTATTTATTTATTTATTTATTTATTTATTTATTTATTTTAATCCATTATATGTTATGGCCAATCCACTGAAAACAGCTTTAGCCATGTCCCAAATGGTTTGCAAGGTTTCCTCATTTGTGTTTTCTTTAAAGTAAAATTGCATTTCGTCTCTAGCTTTCTCCAAGACTTCTTTATCTTTCATTAAGGCTGAATTCAAAGTCCATCTTTGTTTTCTCCTTACTCCTTTCTACTTCAAGGTTATCAGTTTGTGATCTGCCCATATATTTGTTTCTATCTCTGCTTCTTGTATACCTGTCCTTAATTCTGTAGCTATCCATATCATGTCAATTTTTGACCAGGATTGGTGTCTATTTGAATAAAAGGTAAATTGGGAGTTTTGGGTATTTATTTCTCACCATATATCGTGTAGTCCCAATTCTTCTACCATCTGGAAGAATATTTTTGGAATTTTCCTCCTTTTTCCTTTTCTTTCTTTCAATTTCTATAGTCAGTTTTTCCATCCACAATTGTATTAAAGTCTCCAAGTAACCATATATTTTGGTATTATTTTTGCAATGTTCCTTTATATAATTTTCTATAGAAGTCTTCTTGTTTATTATTGTGTGCGTATATTGCTAGCAGGAGGATTTTAATTTGATTCATCCTTATTTTGACCATTAAAATTCTTCCTTCTTCATCTGTGTATATAAGTTTGGGATCTAATGTTTGTTTGATATATAGCTACTCCTCTTTTCTTTTGTTGTGCTGCTGAATAATATAATTTCTCAATCTTTGCACATTCTAAATTTTTGCAGTGTTTTTTTAATATGTGTTTCTTGGAGGCAGATTATATCTGTTTTAATCTTTTGCAGTTGTGAAAAAAATTTCTTCCTTTTCCTTGGTGAGTTCAGTCCATCAATATTTACAGAGAATATTCCAATATCCTTTCCCATGATTCTTACTTATATTTAGGCGTTATTGCTCTAGATTGTTTTTTCTCTTCTGCCACCACTTCCCGTTCTGTTTTTTCTCCTAGGTTTTATTTATTTATTTATTTATTTATTTATTTATTTATAGGCTTATATCCCGCCCATCTTCCCTGGTGGGAACTCTGGGCGGCTAACAATGTTAAAAACACATAAAAAATAGGGAACCTCCGAGCCATAAAGTGACGGGGGGCAAGATGGCGGCAAATCAAATCGAGGAGGGAGGAAGGAGAGAGCAAAAAAAACCCCTAACTAATAAAGTCACCAAAGGCCTCTTTAAAGAGGAAGGTCTTCAAGGCCTTCTTAAAGGCAGGCAGGGACTCCAGCAGGCGCAGCTCACTGGGGAGATGATTCCAGAGAGAAGGCCCCACCACAGAGAACGCGTTTTCCGCGCCTCTCTGGGTGTGGCCACTCTCTGTGAGCGCGCCTGCAACGATCTCGTGGGTCTGGATCCAGATGCCCTCTGGGAGATACGCTCCGCCATGTACTCTGGTCCCAAGCCGTGGAGGGCTTTGAAAATCAAAACCAAGACCTTGAACCTGATCCAGAAGACAACGGGGAGCCAATGCAGGCGGACCAGGACTGGGGTGATGTGCTCGTATCTACGGGCACCCACCACCAGCCTGGCCGCCGCATTTTGCACCCGCTGTAACCTCCGGACCAGGGTCAAGGGCAACCCCACGTAGAGGGCATTGCAATAGTTGATCCTTGAGATCACCAGAGCCTGCACGACTGTCCTCAGGGAGGACTCATCAAGGTACTGGCGGATCTGGGTGATCCTGCGTAGATGGAAAAAAGCGGCCCTGGAGACGGCCATCACCTGGGCTTCCAGGGAGAGGGCCGAGTCCAGGACCGCACCCAGATTCCTGGCCCTGTCTGTAGGCTGGAGGGAGATACCCCCCAGACTAGGGAGGGGGCCATTGTACCGAGACGAGGGTGCCCCGAAGAACAGAACCTCCGTCTTCTCCGGGTTAAGCTTGAGCCGGTTATCTCTGGTCCATTCCAATACGGCCTCCAGGCACAGATCGAGGGAGCGAACCGCCTCCTCTGGAGATGATGAAAAGGAGATATAGAGCTGCGTGTCATCAGCGTACTGATGACAGCGAACTCCATATCTCCTGATGAGGCCTCCCCCAATGTTTATATGAGGCTGCTCCCCCAGCGGCCTCATATAAACATTGAACAGCACGGGAGAGATTGCCGACCCCTGGGGCACCCCACAAGGGAGAGTCCAAGGAGCCGACAAGACACTCCCCAGCTGTACCCGCTGAGTCCGGCCGCCGAGGAAGGAACGGAGCCAGGCCAGGGCCTGACCACCAATTCCCGCCTCTGCGAGCCGGGCCAGAAGGTATCAAAGGCTGCTGAGAGATCAAGGAGGACCAGCAGGGAGGAGCTCCCCTGTCGGCCTCCCTGAGGAGGTCATCCTGCAGAGCGACCAGGGTGGTCTTGGTCCCATGAAGAGGCCTGAATCCAGACTGGAAGGGATCCAGGATATGATTTATCTCCAGGTATGACTGAAATCGGACAGCGGCCACCCCCTCGACAACCTTGCCCAGGAAGGGAACAATGGCAATCGGATGAAAGCTGGAAAGATCGTCCGACGCCAAGCCAGGTTTCTTAAGAGTGGGTTTCACCACAGTCTCCTTCAAGCGGGAAGGGAAGCAACCCTCTCGAAAGGAGGCCGTGGCAATGGCAGAAACCCACTCAGGCATGTTCCCTTCGGCAGATTTAATGAGCCAGGCTGGGCAAGGGTCAAAGGGAGTGGCCGCCAGCTGGCAACGAGCCATAGCTCTGGAGGCCTCCGCCAAAGAAACCGGCCCAAACGCATCCAGGAGGGGAGAACGGAGGGGTGAGGCGCCGGAGATCCCAGAGGGTGGGCTAGAGCAACTGGGGGGCAAGTCGGAATGGATGGCCTCGATTTTCCTGTTCTCCTTGTTCCTCTATTTCTTCTAATCTTGTATATCCCTTCTTTCCGGAGTCTTCTTCTGTATTTGATTCCCGTCTTGATTCTTCCATTGTTTTAATGTGTTTTTCATAGAACTCTCTTGCTTTATTAATAGAATTATATCTTGTTGCCTCCTAAATAACTAAAATGCCTTCTGGTATCAACCACCTGAAGGCTATTCTCTTCTCATGTAACTTGTTAGCCAAAAAATTGTTTTCTCCATTATCTTGCTCTCCAGGGAATCTGTTTCAGTATCACCAATTCTGTTTGTTCATATACAATTGGTTCATCTCTAACTATACTCAAGATTTTATCTCTTGTCGCTCTGTTGACAAATGTTACATGAACTTCACATGGAGTTTTATTCCTTCTTGCATAACTCGAATTAACTCAATTGACTTGGTCTATTTCACCTTCCATTTCTTCAGTCTCGATTCCTAGTTCCTCTACTAGTATTGTTGTAATTTGTTCTGTCAGGTCTCTTTCCTTCTCCTCTGGGATATTCAGTAGTCACAAAGTACTGGATGCTCTATTCATTTCAATTGTCACAATTGTATCTGTCAGATCTAGTTCTTTCTGTATTTGATCCATTTTCCCCTTCACCTTCTCAATAGATTGTAGATTTTCAGCAACTTTTTTGGGGTCTCCTTTATTTTTGTAGCCATTGTTATGATTTGGTCATTCATTTTGTCTATTTTCTCTTCTAGCTTTAAATGACCAGTTCTCATTTCATTCTGAAACACAGTTGTTTCACTCTGAAATTTGGTTGTTTCCTCCTTATGGGTCACCACCGTGTCTTGGATTTTCTGTATCATTGCATATAGAACTTTGTATCTATAGTTTTCTGTTACACTGGACTGGATGCACCAAAGGTTAAAGCAGAGGCAGCCTTCTTTACTGTTTTAGCAAGTTTGGTTGTACTCATGTCTCTATCCCTTCTCTCAATATTAGTTTTACAAGGAATTTTGTATCCCTCCCCTTATCACTTTTCCCTTATATAATCACCATGAAAAAATAGGGTAAATAATTCAAAACCAGGGAAGAAGAGGAAAAGATTAGTCAGAGATAATCAGAGATAGAGGCTTTTCTCGATCTCAGTTTAATGTTTGTATCGGAGTTCCAATTCAAAGCTTCTTTAAATATTCCAGATGTTACTCCCCAGAGGTACAGTAATACCTTGGATAATTAATGCCCCTGATAACAAATTTTTTGGATAACGAATCACAATTTCCAGGTATAGGGCTTCCTCAGATAACAAATTTTCCCTGTGGGCTGCCTCAGATAACGAATCACAATTTCTAGGTATAGGTCTGCCTCAGATAACGAATTTTCCTATGCACTGCCTTGGATAACAAATTTTCCTTATGGGCTGCCTTGGATAACGAATTTCCAGCATGCATCAGTAAAAAAGAGTTATCCTGGGCCGCATCATATCTGCACCTTTAAAGTGCTCTTTATAAATAGTTTTGAGCAAAAAAACAGGTGTCTGTGTCATTTTCCTAGGCTCCAGAACGAATTTATTGGTTTCCCATTCATTCCTATGGGAAACCGCATTTCGGATAACGAATTTTTTCAGATAACGAATTGCCTCGGAGAATGAATTAAATTTGTTATCCGAGGTACCACTGTATCTTGATTTATATTGGGGGGGGAAGACAGGTAAGAGTGGCCAGATATGCAACTGTACTGTTCCAATTCGAATTAGAGTATTTTTCCTGTTTCAAACAGGCTTCTGTTGCTAGATGCTGAGGATAAATGATGGAAAAGGTGGATGTATTGAAGAGAGAATTTTAAAAAATCAGGTTAAAACCCAGATGTATTGTACAGTTCCCAATTAAGGAGGAAACAGGAGAGGAAAGAAAGCCAAGGAAAAACAAAAACAAAAGGAAAAACAAAACAAAAAAGCTGGCCAAGTTCCAAAAAGGAGGGGGGAAGAAAACCAAGCCCCCCCCCACCCCAAAAAGAAGCCACTTCTAACTGGACTGGATATTCCTCGAAGTCAGATTCCATGGAAGAGTTAAGAATATGCACGGACTCTTTGTAATAATATTTTACAGGTCCTTTATTCCCACTGCTGTGAGACTCTTCAACTCTACAGTTTAACATATTCATATGGGGTATATATACTGTAGCTTCTCTTTATATTTATTTTTATGTACAAATTTTTAGTGTAATATTTTTATATTGGGTTTCTTATTTTATTTAATCTCTATTAGCTATTTTGTTTTCTCTCACACACACTTGACACTTTTTTGTGCACCTAACTATCTTTACTTATTTTTTTATATTGGGAGCTGTGTAACAAGTAAATTTCCCCAGATGTGGGATCAATAAAGATTTATCTTATCTTATCTTATCTTCGCTTGCCATGGTTGATCAGTCTGGGCTTTGTGCCAATTCCTAGATAACAGGTCTCATCTGTCATAACAGAAAAAAACTGCAGTTTAAAGTGAAAATTTCTGATGAGGGGGTCATGAAACAAAGAAAAAGTCCCGATGTTCCCCCCTATCTATCAAAAGTTAAGAATAATAATAAAAGTAACATATTATACAAGTTAAGAGTTCTGATACCCGTCCTTCTTACTTTTTCAAGTTAGAGACACACCTTTTCTTTCCAGTTGAAGATGCGGGGGGGGGAGGCATAAGTAGTCAAGTTTTCTCCAGTGCAGGCCAGGAAGAGGGGATGGAATGCGCTAGCGCACATGTGCACACAAAAACAAAAAACACACATTCGCAAAGGAAGCATGACCTCCCCACTGCCCTGCACACACTGACTTGGCCACCACATCCCTTGCCTTTGGGGCCACCCGCTTCCATGCCTGGGACCAAACTGGAGCTGCCCATTCCCCCCCCTGCCCGCCCACCACCCACCAAGGCACTGGTGACGCTCCCCTCGGGAGATCCCCCGGGGTTCATCACAGAAGAGCAGGAGGGAGGGAAGAGGACCACCCGGTGTCAGGTGGAAGTCCTCTCTGGACGGCAGGGCAGGCTGGCCAAAACCCTTGGCCCCACTTTGGAGGAGTTTCTCGACCTTTCTCCTCCCAGTAGCAGCACCCTGCCTGCTTTCCAGGCCTCCCACTTGGTGTTGCGGGATGCCTCCATCAAGCCCCACCAGTATTTGTGGAGAGCTCAGCCCCAGGCAAAGTGGGGACAACCCCCCCCCCCTTGATGAGGGTGATGTACTGGGGAGAGTTAATCCTTTCCCTCTCTCCTCCTCCTCCTCTTCCTGCACATTGAGCCGCCAAAGTTGGATGGAGGGCGAGAAGACAGTGAGCAAGCAAACCTGTCCCGGTATATTTCTGGGAAAATAAATGATACGTGTAGTGGGCTGGTAAAGGTTGAAAAAAATGTGAGTTTCCTGGCCAAAACGGGAAGCTTGACAGGTATGGGGGGGGGAGATAAATTCCCTGTTAGAGGGAATAATTGTCTCAAGGTACTGGTTATAAATAAGAAAATAGCTTGATCTCACCCATCAGCATCACAATGTGTTTAAAGCTTAAATATCACAGTATTCCGGAACGCCAACTACTTGCAAGGTGCTGAGGCATCTTGTTTTCTTCCTGTGGGGGCTATGAGTGTTCCTGGATCAAATAGAGAGCAACCACTGCCACCCCTGCAATCAACAGGTATCACCCTTCTTCGCTACTCCTCTAGAATAGCTTTAACCCCTTGGGGGGTGGGTTCCCTAACAGGAGAAATTCAGTCTCGGTGGGGCAGAGCTCCACTCTCCCATGACTGTCCCATTACATCACTTCTGGTCATCAGAAATCAGCAAATTTTATATATTGTTCTTTATAACGTACAAGTACATTAAAATCTCTTTATATTTTCTCCTCCCCCTTTCTTCTAAAACTTCCATTTACAGATATCTGTGAAGATTCCCATTCATCCAGGTGAGTTTATCTGGAAGTTGAGTCATGGCTACTGGACTTCTTTTTTGAGAGATAGAAACATTTCGCTGTTCATCCAAACAGCTTCATCGGTCTGGATGAGCAGCAAAATGTTTCTATCTCTCAAAAAAGAAGTCCAGTAGCCATGACTCAACTTCCAGATTCCATTTACAGAAGCTGATCAGATTGATAATGGAAGGTCACAACTCCCAACCTCTGGCAATTGCAACTTGATGTGATAGTATCTCATGCCACATCAGGAAGAAGTAGAAAAGTGTTCAGGATGCTATGTATTCCATGTGTCACTCCCTGTCCTTTCCATCTGCCACTTCAGGCAGTCATCCACTCAAGGTGTCACCACATGGGGAAACAGATTACAATTTGAACTTAAGGAGCAGTCGGGTGCAATCTAGTTCCCAATGATCAACACAACACACAGGCAAATGTGCTCCGGGCTGACCCCAATCCATGACCATTCTGGACCTTCTTGGCCCAACTGGAGAGTTTCTTCTTTGGGTGGGTGGTGGGTGGTGGGTAGCCTGGATGGATTCCCTGACAAACAGAAGTTGCGCCTGTGCAACCATCTGATCACACATGCTGTCTCATAGCAGGTCTGTCCTTGATATGAGATCAGTCTTCTGAAGGCATTACTTTTGAGCGTGCTTTGTTCTATATAGGCTCAACATCATCATGTTAGTTATTTCTGCTCAGATATCACAAGGCGCGTGTATACCTTACTTAGAGAAAGAGACAAAATGGAAGAAAACTGCTGCCTTTGGTATATTCAGATGTGAAGTTGCCATGCTTCTCTGTTCCAGCCCCTGTCATCTTTGGAACTAGGACTGAGAGGTCAGCAGTTTTCCATGCCCTGAGCCTCTACACAGATTGCACAATCCCTGAAACTTGGGACACCACCTTACGTAGTAAGGCATGAGAACTTTGCAGTGTCACAGGCTTTGACTTCCTGTGCAACGATAGCAAAATATTGTGTGCATGCTTCAGCAATAAAACAGCTCCCAGATAGTGACAGACTTACTTCACTGCCAAACCAGCAAAAACCACTTCTCAGATGTGACTGGACACAACTCAGTTTAGCATGCCTTTGCATGGGAAAGAGTAGACAGAGAGAGAAGGGGCTATTTAAGCTTCCTAGAGTTTCTCTGACCAATGCTGACCTTCCTTCAACCGAAGCTGGTATTCTTTGATGATCTCCTAATCTCATAACAAAGGAGGTATTTTGGTTCCTTACCTCTCAATCTCAGCAAAAATTAAGATTCTTATTATCTTTGCTGGTTCAGTGTACTTTTATAATAAACACTAGCTTTCTTATTATCCCAGAATGGCTCTGTTAAGTATTCTAATTTTCAGGGGCCAAATTAACAAGTGATCTGCTGCTTGGTGTTACTAGATCTGCAAAAAGGGATGAAGCACATACACTTTACATCTCTGTCTCTCTCTCTCTGTCTCTGTGTCTCTCTCTCGTTCCCTCCCCATATTGGCTTTGTTACATTGATATTTGTTAGCAGATCAATATTCTCAGTCACCCTGATCTTACTTACTATTGGTCTGTCTATATACTAACATTCTTTTATGCCTCTCCTTTCTGAAAGGTCTGTCAGTTAAACAGACAAGAAATGACAGTTTTAATCTCTCCTCATGGCTGTTGAAATGGAGAGTCTTACCTTCATGCAAACCATCCAGCTTTCAGGGATGGTGTAACTAGTATATGGACATTCTCCAATACAGGATGTTTAATGTGGAATATGTTTTTTTCTATTTAAAGTTTAATAAACCTTTTTTGACTTTAATGTGACTCAGTATTTGCTCTGTGGGGGGTAATTGGACCAAGCAATAGTAAGACCTCTAACAACATTGTACAATGCAAATATCTTCAGGCTGAACCATCAAGGACTAGGGCCACCTGAGAACAGGCCCGGGTTTTAAAGGCGCCTCATACATAAAAACAGGTTTTGTTTCTCCTCCAGAGCTCCTTTCCCTCAGGGTGGTCACCATGCCTAAATCCAACTCTGTTCAAATCAGTGTAGATCCATTGAATGAATTGCTGGACGGTTTATACACACTTGTGTGCGTTTCTTTGTTTTTTTTTTCTCTAATTGAGAGGCTGGAGAAAGCACTGCAGCTCCCGTACGTTCCAGCTTGGAGAAATGGCAATTTCCTCAGGCACCTCCCAAGATGTTTCAGCACAAAACGCAAGGTTGTTGTTGTTCAGTCGTTCAGTCATGTCCGACTCTTCATGACCCCATGGACCAGAGCTCGCCAGGCCTTCCTATCTTCCTCTGCCTCCCGGAGTTTGGTCAAATCCATATTGGTTGCATCGATGACACCGTCCAACCATTTCATTCTCTGCCGTCTTCTTTTCCTTTTGCCTTCAATCTTTCCCAACATCAGGGACTTTTCCAAGGACTCCTCTCTCATTTTAACCCTCCATTCCACTTCAGCACTACTGCACTTTTCGTAGCCTTAAGATGCTTGCATTTTCCTTGAAAATGGCTTAATCTCTGTTCCATTTTGGAATTCCACGTCCTGCCTGATTAGCAGTGGCATTGACATGAAGCCTTGTCCACGTCTTTGTGGCCCCTCAATTGGTTTTAACATAGATTATCTTTCCCATCTAAAAGGCTAACTCCATTGTCTGCAAGCTTCTTTCTGGGAAAACAAAAATTCCACTCAGCATTTATCTGGGTTTCTGACATTCAAGCCCTTATAGTAAACAATTAGTCCAGTCCAATTAACAACAGGCAGGTCAAAGAAAAGACTACGCTTTCTCTTCCTTCTGCTCTACCCCACATCCAGAGGCATGGAAATGTAACTTCTTTTTTTGTGCCATAGTTCTCCTTAGCCACCAGCAAACCAGCAGACACAATTCAATCTGTACCCTGTGACTGATTTAGCCAAAAGGAAGCACATTGTTAATTCCCATACAAGGACTGTTAGCACATACCTACACCCTCATTAAAATTAATTGGACATAAATGTGCTCCACTCTAATTAGAGCATGCCCTTAATTCCACCGTTAACTATCGGCTGTGTAACAGAAGGAGAAATGAACCAATTTTGGGACACCCATGGTACTAGAAATATGCAGCACCCTCACATCCTGTATCAGAGCCAAAAGACTTGTTCATGATCTTCCTAGGCATTCCTTTTTAATAAACCTCAGTCTTGTATGACTATAAATTCACATAAGATAGAATGGATTTGAGAGGCAGTTGTCTGATGGTGGAGAGCAAGGCTGAATCAGCCCTAGGGGTGACCTAATGGGAAGAGAATTCTATTTACAAGGGCATTGAACAAATAGATCTGTTCTGTACTCAGAGAGCAATCGGCTTGTACTCACATTTGGGGATATATTGCCCATTTGCAATCCCTTTCAAAGCCAAAGGAGGAAAATTCCCATGTAAACACAGATAACAGTTGTCGTGAACCTTGCAGACTTGGAAGTTCCATTATTGATCCAGTTGGAAGCAACAGCAATACAAGATTAATTTTTTAAGGCCGTTTCTCTTACACAGAGCTGTGCGCTGCAGTCCCGAACCATGAGCCCCACAAAAAAGAGCCACTGGTACAAGACTTGCAGAGCCGCCTTCTGTGCTTTGAGAGGCCGGAAAATATGTTGCTGATCCATGTCGTTCTCACCTCTACTGCTTCTTGGCCTATGAAGTGAGAACTTCCAGAAGCAGTGGAAGAAATTCAAAGCGGGATATGTGAGGTGAAAACCAAAATAAATCAAAAACTTTTCAAATTTATTCATACATTCTATCGCCAGTAAATAGAATTTTAATAGTTGTGAAACAAAGCCAAACAGACAGATTCAAATATTGGAGCAGAGAATTTGTATACATTTAGGTGTTGTGTATTCCAGCCTTCTTTTTATGGTATTCACTGAGGAACCTGTCAGGGATATTGATTTGCAGGCTTCTAATTTTTAACTGTTATCAAGCAAGCAGGTATAACACAGGCCTCTTTGTGCTGGGAACAACCATACTTCTTGTATTTGGCTACTGCAGATTGTTGAAAATGTGCCTTGCTTGGTTTATGATTAGTGATGGGCATGAAATGAACCACAAAGCAAAACCTAAGCAAAGCAAAACAAAAAACAAAAAAACAAAACAAAACAAAATAACAAAAAAACCCACACACAACCATGACTTCATGGTCAATTTGGGGGCCCTTTAGGAAAACACACCGTCCCAGAACAAAACAGAACACCAAACTATTGGGAGCATTGGCAATTTGTATGTTCTAAGAGTGGTAGAATAACCCTCACATGAACTAGGGATGCCAGACTGACAACAAGTCTTCAGTTGACTCTCCTCCCCATGCCCTCCAAGTTTAGCAAAGAGAAGATTTGGGACATCTGAGTTATCACGCCCTCCCCAAAGTGCTTTCAGCAGCTGGCTCAGGGGACATTAGCAGCTGACTTTAGTAGATGACTTTTAGTGGTTCATGCAAGGGAACC
The DNA here is from genome assembly GCA_023846285.1 of Phrynocephalus versicolor. Lineage (NCBI taxonomy): Eukaryota > Metazoa > Chordata > Lepidosauria > Squamata > Agamidae > Phrynocephalus > Phrynocephalus versicolor. The sequence goes on from JAHTLZ010003518.1 coordinate 19,571,354, forward strand.
TGAGATAGGCTGTTACTGGTTCAAGATCACTTTCCTGGGGGATGTGCTTTGGGGGGGGATCTATAACTCAGACATGCCAAATCCAGTCTTCACCAAACTTGGAGGGAAAGTTTGGGGCCTATAACTTGTGGGGTAGAAAAGCATCTATCACTCCCAAATGTCCAAAACTGCACAGACCACAAAGCATTTCATTTTGTTAGAAAGTTTGTGGCTTGTAGTTTGTGAACTGAGATGGGCACAAAGTGTTCTGTTGTGCTTCAGCCCAATTTGTCAATGAGGCAAATTGACGCAGCTACCCCACATCCCTTTTGCCCACTCCCCTCACTAGCACCTCCAATAACCCAGTTCCACCCCTCCCCCCAGTCAGGTCATCCTGCATGGCTACCTGCCCAATCTAGGCTGGAGCCCAGGCTTTCTTGCCCTGCCTCCTCCAGAAGCAGCCACTGAATGGCCACACAGGCAGGCAGCCCACCCCATACAGCCTCCTCATCTGAGTGGCCAGCTGTCAGAAGAAGCGGGGGGGGAGAGAGAGAGAGAGAGAGACTGGGCTCCTGCCCAGAATGGGCAGCCAGCCTTGCAGGAAAACCTGGCCTACATGAAGAAGCATATATGCAGAGGTGCCAGCAAGGGGTTGGGGAAAAGGCATACTTGCTGACAAATTGAGCAAAAGCATGGTGAAGCACTTCATGCCCACCTCTTACATGTGAATGGAAACAAATTACAAACCATCATAAACCACTGTTTTCCCAGTTCGCATCCATCTCTATTTACATAAGAACATAAGAACACAAAAAGAGCCATGCTGGATCAGGCCAAAGGCCCATCTGGTCCAGCTTCCTGTATCTCACAGTGGACCCACCAGATGCGTCTGGGAGCGCACAAGACCAGACATCTGTCTCCTGATACCAGTCCCCTGCATCTGGCTCTTGAAGTACCCAGGTTTTAAGAATGGAAATGACACATCTCCATCATGGTTTGTAACCTGTAATGGAAGTTTCCTCCAGGAATCTGTCCAATCTCCTTTTGAAGGCATCCAGGCCAGATGCCATCACCACACCCTATGGCAGGGAGTTCCAAAGATTAACAATGCGCTGGGTTAAATAATATTTTCTTTTGTCTGTTCTTACTCTCCCAGCCCTCAATTTTAGTGGATGTCCCCTAGTTCTGGTATTTTGTGAGAGGGAGAAGAGCGTCCCTCTATCCACTTTACTCATGTCCTACATTATTTTGTACATCTCAATCATATCCCCCTCAGGCACCATTTTTCCAGACTAAAGAGCCCCAAATGTTTTAGCCTTTCCTCATAAGGGAGGTCCCCCAGCCCAGTAATCATTTTAGTCGCTCTCCTTTGCACCTTTTCCAGTTCCACTATGTCTTTTTTCAGTTATATATGATAGAACCTATGAAGTTCTGCACTTTTCTTTATGCTGTTCGAGAACATAATTGGAATTTTAAACAAACTGAATGTGGAAGAAAGCAAAAGTGGTGGATATCACCAGTCCCTAAATAGTAAATCTTTGTGGGCTAGCCAGGTTTGAATGAAAGTTCACCGAACTGCTTCAGAGCTATGTGGAGATGGGTCTTCTTTGTGGTGACACCTCATCTACAAAGCTGTTTTCACGGTTCATTTTTCTTACTCTCTCATCATTCAGGTACCAGTTAAAATCGTATATATTCATCTGAATTCATTCATCTTTTAGGCTATAGAGAAGCATTTTGTCTTTTTATGCTGTTGGCTTTGTTGCAGCCCTTACCTTCCTAGATAATTCTAATTTGTGATTTTAGATGTTTGCACCTTGTGATATTTGTAATCTGTGATTTCAAGCGTGCATTTTTACACAACCTGTTAGCCACCAGGGTAGAAAGCCAGGATATAAACAAAACGAGTAAGAAAAGAGCTAAAACATCTATTTAATAAGGCTGGAAGAAACCTGCTTATACATACTGACCTTTTTTTCCCCTGCCTAATGAGCCACAACTCTCTTTCCAGTTATCAAATATCAAATATTTGCACGGTACTCTTTAGAGGGCATGCCATGGACCTTTGCTTCCTCTGATTAGAGAAGGTGATGTGATTGCATTTTCAATGGCTCAAATTAGGCTATCTTCTGGTTCCCTTGCCAAATGGATCAGTAAACCATTGCTCTTATCCAATAGACCAGTGGTTCCCAACCTGGGGGGTCAGGACCCCTTTGGGGGGGGGGGTCAAACGACCATTTCACAGGGGTTGCCATGAGCCAGTGAAGAAAAAGGCACAAACGACTTGGGTCTGGAGGAGGAGGGAGGAGTGGAAGGGGGGGAAAGAGCTTGATAGGTTGAAGGGGATGCCAGTCAATGGCACCGGAGGCTGCGATCGGCTGAGGGAAGTTCTCTATGGCACCTGCGGCATAGTGGCCTGCCAAAGGGGGCTTGTGGCCTCTTCCAAGCAGGGCAAGGGGTCACCACAACATGAGGAACTGTATTAAAGGATTGCGGCATTAGGAAGGTTGAGAACCACTGCAACAGACCAACAAGAGGATGGGGAAGCTATTCAGAAAACAGCTGTTCTTCTCACCAGTTGACTTTAAACTTTACTCTCAACTCTTACGGTTTGCTTAGTCTTTTTGAAGCACCACTTTGCTCTACTGTATATCACCCTTTCCTTGCCTTGTTCACCTTAGCACTTTTGGACTACAGCTCCCATCACCGCTGCGATCAAGGCCTTTGCAATGGCAATTGCCATGCAAATTCTGCACAAGGCAACAGCATGGGGAAGGCTACCTTATAGTGAGTGGTACACTAGAAACCACATTAACATTTTGTTTCTTTTATAAGAAATCTAAATTTTCTTGCATCTATGGCTATAAACTAATAGATTAGAGATGTAAAAATTCCAGAAATTTTGAAAAAACTTTGGAAGCAATGGAAAAATGCGGAAAATACATTTTCCTTGCCCCCCCCCCAAAATATGGAAATTTTACATTTCCATAGTTTAAAACTACACCAGAAAAATTGCTTCCATTAGGGCAAACTATGCACAAATCAGCTCAAATTACTAAACAGAGGCCATCATAATTCACACACATGAGATGACTAGAATGCCTGGAAAAAAACAATAACCACAGGAAAAAATCAAGTCATTGGGGAAAACAGGAAATGGATTGGCTCAAGAAAAGAAGTCATGACCTTGTTTGCAAGCTCTGAGTGGGGTTGTTAATTATGGGACTTTTATAAAGTATTTGATTCATAAAGTCATGTGTCATTTGTGACTTTCTAGCATATAAGGACAACAGCAACACAAAAGGACACTTACTGGTCTTGCTTTTAGCATCCATTGCAACAGTTGTTTCAGCTGAAGAGACACAACTAACTCTGTGGGTTATCTCTTTAACGTAGTGTTTCCCAACCTTTTGTTGAGCCATGACCCCTTTTTATAACCGCCAAGTAACCTGTGAGCTCCTTCACCACACTGCATAAAAAGGCACTTGATGAGCTCAAGAAACCACATTAAAATAGATTTTTCAGGATATACCTTAATTCTAGCCTAATAGGTTATTGTAATAATACATAATTCTGAGTGTGGGTGGATGTAAATCTGCCTCTAACCGATAAAATTCGAGAATGGGGAGAAATGACAGCACTCTTTGAGTTTATTTTTGGTGTACGTGGAAGCAATCCTCTCTTCACATTTCCCCTCACCCAAAACAGCCTCCTTTGGTGAAGAGCCCCTCCCTCAGAAGGCCAAATAAACCTCTCCCCCGTGGAACCCCCCCCCCCGTGGCCCATCCATCAGTCCTCCAAAGGTGGATGTGGAGGAACAGAGAGAAGCAAACAAGAACAGCTCTTTCGAAGGGGGGGAAGAGTGGTTGCAAAGTACAGAAGTTAAAAAGAACTCTAGGTTGCCTCTGTGGATTAAGAGCTATCTTTCCTCTAAGTTACATGACTGAGCCGTTGGGCAGCGCTTGGATTGGGGCCACCCATTGACTTCCACTTGCAGCTGGAACTGTGCATGCACAGGGCAGGGGCCTCACCCAGGGCTCCAGAACATTAGAAGGGACCTTAGTTAAGAGCATTAAAATTAAACAGCATGGTGTATTCCATATTTTAATATGATAAATATAAAATAATTGCAACTGAAGGTTACTGTGGTAACCTCCTAGGAAACATTCAAACCTCTCTTCGGGATCACAACCCCCAGCTTGGGAACTTGCGCATTAGCATGTGATGCAAATGTCAACAGAATTTCAGAACAGTCTTTTAGAGCTGGAAAAGTTACAGAAAAGGCAGGCTTGACCAAAAGAACTGAAGCAATTCCCTTAGGAAGGGTTGCAACAGCTGGAACTTGTAGGGAGTTCTCTTGACAACCTCACATGCTGTCTGTAGCTTAAGTGACAGGGAGAGACTTTTCAGGTTTTGGGGGGGGGGGTGATTGTCTATCCCGCACTAACCAATTGTTCCTTTCAGCTTTTGAATTCAGGGAGAGCCCTGCCTCTCTGCTGAACGTTCCGTCCCCCTCTTTCATTGGTTAATGGCAGCTTTTGGTTGCTGTCGATCTGTTTGGTTGGTCGCTAGCATGTGTGCAGTCAAGAAAGTAGTCTACAGAAGTCCGTAATTTCAAACAATTGCAAATACTGTAACGAACATGTAGGAGAGAGAATGAGCTTGTTTTCTGCTGCCCCAGTGAGTACAAGCAGAACCAATGATGCCATTTGACAATAGAAGAAACAACTTTGGAACTTAGTGGGCTCTCTTTTCTTTGAGGTTTCTAAGCAGAAGTTAGGGGACCATCTATCGGAGATACCCCAGCTGTTTATTTCCTGCATTGGTGGCAGTTGAATTTGAAAACCCTTTGAGTCCCTTTCAGTGCTGCAGTTCTTTTTTACTACCAAGTTAGAATGAGTAAATGGGCTTTTTAAAAGAGAGGGAGGGGGGAGAGGCAAGACTGGCCTTTCTATGAGCTAGAATGAGGCCACAGATGTTGTGGGACAGTGGTAATGCACCCACCTCCATCCAGGCTTTTCTCCTGAGTTCTCTCATCTTTCTTTTGTCTGTCTGCATCACATGGCCTGGCCTGCACCCGTTGCTCTCAGTTGTGGGGAAGAATCCTGTGCCATTGACAGAGCTGATGTAAGGTTCAAAGGTCAGAGCTGGCCAGACCCACCAGAGCCTCGCGGGCTTTCTCAGGTGGCCATCCCTATGGAGGCCCATAAGGTTGTAACTCGTAATTGGGCCATCTCGGTGGCTGGCCCGACTTTATGGAACAAACTGCCCTGCGAAATTCGCCTTCAATTCCTTCCCTTGCTGTTTTTAAGAAACTTTTGAAAACGTGGATATTCAAAGAAGCACATGGCAATCGCTAATGTCTGTTTTATGCCCCTTGTGATTTGTTGTCCTTGTGTTAAGTGTTTGTGCCTCTTGTCGGAGTCTTCTCTTTTTCTTTTGTTGTGTTCCATTTTATTTGTATATGTGGGGTTTTTAATTGTTTTGTTGTCTCATTTATAAACTGCCCAGAGTTTCCCTGGAAAAAGTGGTGTGGTATAGAAACTTAAAAATAATAAATAAATATAAATATAAATATAAATATAAATATAAATATAAATATAAATATAAATATAAATATAAATAAATAAATAAATAAATAAATAAATAAATAAATAAATAAATAAATAAATAAATAAATAAATAAATAGTCTGTCTAGTTGTAGATAGTTTCCCTATATAGTGGGAGGTGTCATCTTGTTCTTTGCCACAGGCTTTCCTGAGAATGTATAATTATAAAAGTAGTACAGTATTAGACACTCTTTAAGTTTAAGAAAAATATATGAACTCATGTTCCTGTACCTACAGTGTTGATTCCTCCTCAACACTCAACAGATGTTAGTCTCAGCAGATTAGGAGCATCTTGTTCCCGGCAATTTCAATGCCAAAACCCAACGCAGGCAGATAGGCCTTTGTGACATCACATAGGCAGGGCAGACAAGCATAGTTTCAAGGTTCTGCAGAGCTGCTCCCAGTGTTTATACACTATGTCACCAAGGTTGGACTCATGACACTGGTGCTCCACTCCCCTACTTGTTGCAAACAGCATGATGGGCTCTACATCAACGGGCAAAAAAAAAAAAGAGAGAGAGAGAGAGCAGCAAAGGGAGGGGACTGGGGAGAGAGCCAGTTAGTGTACATACTTGGGCGCATCATGCAATCTGGAGTGGCACACAAACATCTTTTTGTTAAACTGGTATGTCTTGGCACCTGTTGGGTATGGTGGGAAATGATGTCCAGGTTTTAAAAGCCACCTCACATATAAAAATTAAAAAAAGCACATTCAAAATCCCTTCTTTGAACGACAAGCTGCATAAAACCATCCTGCCCACCTTTGTTCTTCATGAGTTTACAAATGAGATGAGGACAGTACTAGGAAAATATTTCCATATACCATAACATGTTTTATATATGAAAAATAAAAACAGAAAAGTCATCCTTTGATGAAGAATCAGTTGCAGGAATAATGTCTTTCCTGGGATCGGCATGTATTCACTAAATATCATTTTTGAAAAGAACAATGTATTCAGAATAGAAGTATATTTTCAGCATAGATTTTTGTATTCTGGGAACTGTGCTCCAAAACAGTTTTTGTTTTTTGAATGCTTTTGTAAAAGCATAGACTGTTGCCCAGTGCTCCCGATATTTGAGCAGCTCCTACATTCACAAAAAAAGTATGATTGTATGACAGTTACATGGCATACACTTGTGCATTTATCTCAGTAGCAATTTACTGTCCGTCTGTACAAGCTCAGCACCCTCTAGCACAGGCTTGTCCAAACTTCGGCCCTCCAGATGTTTTGGACCACAACTCCCACAGTCCTTTACCACTGGAAACACAGGCGTGGAATTCTGGGAGTTGTGGTCCAAAACATCTGGAGGGCCGAAGTTTGGACATGCCTGCTCTAGCACCTTCCAGGATCTTGGGACCCCACAATCCCCACAGCTATCATCTTACCTGGACATCCCTAAAAAAAATGAGGACAGGTCAAATCTAGAAGCCATTGTTCTTATGTCCCACAACAATTCTGGTGCAGGCGGGACCTCGGGCATTGTGGGAAATTAAAATTCCGACTCAACTGTTGTCTGGTACTCATGCAGAATACTGGAAGCTTCTCAGAATGAGGACCAGTGAGATACCTATGCACTAAAAAGGAAAAAACCAGTTTGGTCTAAGTAAAAGAGCATCAGATTTAAGCCACAGAACTTGGCCTTCAAGCCTTGAAGCATGCTCTATGTATTTGGGGCAGTCATATTTCAATGTAGCCTACCTCAGAAGGCTGCTGTGTAGGTATGGGTCAATCTCTATCTATGGTGCGTCAAACATCTTGGGGGGGGGGGGGAAGTATAATAAAAGTGTGTAGAAGCAGACCTTGTTACTGAAGAACTGAAAAACATAAAGGACTGAGAGTGTATCTCTTTGGAAAAAAAACAAACCTAAAAGCAAACAGATTCTCAGGACTCAGCTCAACTGAGCAATTGACTAATTCCTCCAGGTCATGAAATTGCTTCATTTAATTGCCTTCCTCAATAGAGATTAAGGTGATTGCGTGAGGATCTATGCAATGCCCTTGGAATGGAATTCCATTCTGACAATGAGAGAATGACTAAGAGGCGAAGGAGAGAAAGGTAGAGATGACAAGACCAATGGTCAAAGCCAGATCAGGCAAGAACGAAAACAGGAAAGCACTGAATTAAAAACCTCACCCAATGATTGTGACCAAAAGATCTCCAATTTGATTGAATTGGCTATTAATGGTGTTGTTCCAAGAGCTCCCATCTTTTCCTACATTTCTCCCACAAACAGAACTTTTGCTGAACCGATAACTAGACCTTGGAAATAACAAGTTACAGGTAACTATGTTACTTAAGGGGTAATAAGGATGTAACGAACTGTCACTAGAAATATAACACCAGAACCAAATTATATTACTAGCATTATTTTATCTGCACAGCAGCCCCTAGTTGTTTTCAAAAGTTACATTTCAAAGGAATTCTAAGGGACTTTGAAGGTAATTTTTCAAACATTAGTCCACTTTCTCATCCAACAATGGGCAAATTGCTGCCCTGGGACTAGAAGCACCTCTGCAAGGCTGTTTCTGTGATGCTCTTTTTCTAGTAGAAAAGATGAATTCTAGTCCCAGAAGCCTCAATAGGTAACAATTATTGTAAGCCGCCTTGGCTCCTTTTCCAAGGAGAAAGGTGGGGTAAAATGATTCAAAATAAATAAATATAAGCAAGTTAAACCCTCTCAAATATGTCACAGGGCTCCTGTGCTTTATCACCACAAAATGGCCACTTATAAAAACTTGAAGCAAACTTCTAAGTTTTGTCAGAACTTTGTACAGTCTCCAAGGGTCTCCAAGGCAGAAAATTGGTAACTTGAACCCACCAAGTTGCCCACATCTGCTTTTATCAGTAGTTTGTTGTCGCTTAAAGGGATGGAAAGTAACCAAAAGCCAAGAGATAGACAATAAATAATTCCTCGGCTATCTTTCTCAGCATTGTTCATGAGCTAACAATGATTGGTTACTATAGTGGGTAACAGGAATTAATTTTTTTTTCCAGAGCAGAACTTTCCAAACTTGACCCACAGTGTTCTTCAATTCTGCGATTCATTTTTCAAACATAAAGTTGCAAATGTGACACACAGTGGCGAAGGCTGTTAAATACAAACAAACCCTCCTTCACCAACGAAATAGGAATTGTGTGAGGCAAAATATTTGTGCCTGTCCTGTCACCCCTTTGTGAAAGTTTTTTTGCTGCTCCTATTGCATTCAAGAGACCAACTTCAGCTGCCATCACTTTTTTTTTCATTAACAGTGCTCCATTACGGGTGCCAAAATTACTCAGACTGAAAACGCCATTTAGAACCCAAGCAAACAACTCAAGCGCTGGTCAACTTCATGAAAGCAAAAGTGCCATATTCATTCTGAAAGTTATTCTTCTAACAGTTACATTATCATCATACGTTCTGAACCATACGCCCGTGCTTGTGCCAAGATTTCTCTTCTGATTCGTAACTCCCAAGTTTACCATAAACAAGAACGCTTGCGCATTTCAACCAGTCAAACAAAACTAACTTTGTGCCATCTTTGGGAAGGACACACTTGAGAGTGGTTGGCACAAAATCTCCTGGTGTTTGTTGTTGTTGTTGTTGTTGTTGCTTTCGCCCTCAAATTTTCTATACACACAAGCCATCTTAGAACTAGAGTTCAGACACAATCAAACCTTACCTTTTTGACCTGGTCCTCTTTTAGCTTGGTAAAATAGAAGGCCACCAAGTGTACCGCAAACATCTTTGCTGGGGCTGCCGGCTCAGTGTTGACAGAAACACGGTGATCTATTCACTCCGGATTGTAGTCACACGCTTAAGAACGGCTTCCTCAGCTGTGCCATTTCCAGGAGAGACCTGAGAGTCCCCTCACCACCACCACCCAGCGCAGCAGGCTAGATCCATTCAGTGCAGTCTGTTCAATGATTAAACTTCAGGGTGTCTCTCTCTTACACACACTCTCTCTCTCTCTCCCCCCCCCCCACGCCTCCAGTCCCTCCCTCCACTTGGTACAGTCTAATACTGAGCAGGTGGCTAACTGCCAAGAGTGGAGAAAAAGATGTGATGAGTTACTAGCCCAACTTAAAAAAAAAATCCGAACAATCCAGTTGCTATGGAGTCTTCTTTGCTCAACCTAAACCCAGCATGAATTTCCGCAGAGTGGCACACTTCCAGTGTGGGGGGGGGGGGTTGCATTATAAAAACAAGGCACTTCAATAGACTTGATCTCACTTAGAAGACTTATTTTGTGCAGGGGGTGGGTGGGTGGGGAAGTATGGAAAAATATTTGTTTATTTTTTAAAAAAAATGCTTCCTGTGCCTTTGTCTTTAAAAAAGACCCAAGGCAGATTGCATCATTCAAAGACAAGATTTAAAGCTACAAATAGTATGCATACAAGTTCTAAAAAGGATAAAACAAATACCTACTGTTGGATAGCTCAGTGGAGGGGGATGTTGGGAGTTCAAACACACAAGGTCCCTCCTACCTCTGTAGTTCTACAGTGAGGATGATGACCGCACTAAGAGATGGCGAACCAAAGGAACACCAAAACCACATTCAAACCAGCAAGATACTTTTGCATCCTCCTGCCCCATTGGACATGAAAGGATGTACAAGTTCTTCCATATCTTCCCTGGTCACCTACGTCACTCCTGTACGTATGCTACCAGTTCATGTCTCATCCAGGTGGCTCGGCTTGAAGGTTCTTCCCTGGCTATGCACAAGGCTCACAAAGCAAATGGCCTGCCATACACCCTTCAGATTCCTCCAGAAGGTGTAGGAAATGAAATAACAGGAGGAAGGTAGGGTATATCCTGAACACTGCAGTAAAGCGCATGACTGTTCAGAAGGAAGACCCATGGAATTAATGGGAAAATCCATCAAATTACAGTAATGGCTTCCAGGTTAACTGGGAAAACTAGCAACCATTCCAGTTGGAGGAAGGCTAGCATAAAGAATCACGGTTTCGGGGCTTCAGGGTAGATCACTGTCTCTTTCCTTAATCCAGCATTCCTTAATCCTTAATCCAGCATTCCATGTTTTACCACTGTCAGTTACTGTACACTTCCCCTCATTAACCCCTAATATCCAATACTTAGAGATTAGTATGTGCAAACTCTCTTTGGCTATGAAAGCACGATGGCCGTAAGAAGATCTATTCATCTTGCGAGCCATTTTCAAAAACATTGGTCGTCCACAACTGGCTTTCAACATGTTCCTGGATTTGGATCTCCCACCATTTCTTTACCACGGGCAAAGGAGGCCTGGCAGGACCTGGAACTGCATAGCCAGAACACTGGGGGAGTGCGGGGGGGCAGGGATGAGAAGGGTCAAGGAACAGGAGAGAGAGAGAGAGAGAGAGAGCATCTCAAAGTCTACGTATCTCCAAATAATGTCCCAAAACTTCCAACACTGCCCAATGGATTCTGGGAGTTGTCATCGAAAAACACAGTATTTCCAAGCACTAACAAACATGTTTCTCTGGCACAGCTCCAGTATGTGTCTGTTAAGGGAATCCCCTTCTACTGGAGTCAAAAGAAGCTTCCTTTGAATGCAAACAGGTCAAGAGGGGCAAGTAAAAAGGGTTTACCTCTGACCTTCCTAGAATGATTCGGGACTGCTCCGACATGCAAGGTTGTGCAATTAACAGCATGTCTGGTTGTGTCCCCAAGCTCGGGATAAAAAAACCCTTGGCCCTCCAGATGTTTTGGCAATCAACTCTCTTCAGCCTCTCCAGGTAATGAATGGTCAATGGTATGGTAGGGGAGTTGTAATCCAAACCATTTGGAAAGCCCCACTGCTGCTTTAAGCCAGTGGACAATTGTGCTGGGTACAGATGCACCTTCTTTCATGTTCTAAAGGTGCTGAAGATGGTATGTAATATCTTACCAGGGCCCCATTCCAGTTTCAGGGAAATGAAAAGTCCATAATCCAAGTGAGTATTTGCTAGATGTTTTCTTTCAGCTGCTACCACAAGGGCATACAAACACCCTTGGGTCTGGCACTGGAATAGGCAAGGAGCCTGTTTCATATACAGGCTTTTCCTATCTTCTTGACAAAGACTGTTTTAAGACATGGCACATAAATCAGCCTTGGGGCTGGCACTTCACACCCAGAGAGATGGCGTTTCTGTTGTAACTGTTCTGTGTGGTCCCTTCCTTACAGCTCCACTCAGAACGCTTTTTGCCAAGCAACTGTAGGCAGAAAGAAACAATAGATTCATTGTCCACGAATGACATCATTATTCCCCTCCCTGCTCTTGCCCCCTCAATTAAAGGGCATCACAACAGCTAGGAGGAACGTAATAATGCCATCAAGCAATGTTTGCTTTACTCAGGTGACCTCCTAACAGAGGTATAAGAAAATGGAAGTCTCCCCAACACAGCTAGTGGACTGGGTCGCAAGGGCGTGACCTGAGGCCAGGTGGGCTGCAACGTCACCAGTACCACCAAACCTCTGGCTTCCTTTTATTCTCAACCACATTAGTTTAGAAATCTGAATGGAACATGATTACTGTAAGCCGCCTTGGGTCCTTTTCAAGGAGAAAGGTGGGGTAAAAATACCCTAAAATAAAATAAATACATAAATAAACATGTCATGCTCTCCTTCTGTCTCATTGTTGCCTCAACTTCCAGTGGACACTGAGGAGGCATCAGCATAAGCCTGCCTTTGAACTGCAGATATGCTTTCTTCCGCATTTAGTGAGGTGTTCACCATAGCTCAGGCACGTGATTCCACAGAAGAAAAGTCACAAGGTAATATGACTTTTCACGCTGCAAAAATCACATTGCCTTCAATGACATCTGCAAATAAGAGATGAGAGCTGCAATGAGCAAAAAAACTTTCTTATTGGCCCATTTCAGGATCCCTTTGGGAGCTTTGGGATGTGGAATGTTTAATAACCAAAATATGCCTAACCCCACAAACTCAATGCTCCCAAAATCTTCCCTATGATGGGAAGATACTGGTAATGTACAACCTGATAATGTATAACTGTAACAGAAGCTGTTATGGGGAGATAGGAAGTGCCTCGTTGAATAAAACTAAATTTTAATATTTTCTGGCTGATTCCCGCAAGCTAGCTTTCCTTCAAAAAAAACGCATAATGATTCTCCCTGCTGAACTGCAATGTTCATTCTTATCTGAAATTAATACTGTTTTACTAGATGTACAGTATCCTTTTTATTGGGTCTGTGGCAAGCAACACAATAAAAAGATTGATTGATTGGATGGTTGATTGAATTAAAATTTACCAGTGCCACCTGACATCATCAGCCACCACCAAAATAAATGTACACTAATAGGATTTGGGCCCTGGCCTGCTTCTCAGAAAATATTTGGTCCATCTCAATTACTTCCAGGCAAAGAAAACTTAAGGCTCATGAACTTCTCTGTACTGTTTGTTATTGAGGCATTCAAAAAAATGGACTGAATCCTGGGAACTGTTTGGCTTAATAAACAGGCGAACCATTCTATCCTGACAGCTAGCTCCGGAACTTGTTGGCAGACTACTACTGTACCAACTAGATCCCATTGACTGAAATCATGTGACACCTACATTCTTCATGAAGTTCAGCTGAATCCACCTGATTAGCGTAGAAGAAAAGTTTGATCCCAATCACCCTTGGAAATGCCAGAGCCAACTTCAGGGTGCTTACACTGTTGCTATGGAGACCCTACGGGACCATGCAGGGGATTAAAAGAAAGTGCTGCTCTCAGCAAAATTGAATGCAAAGTCCTACAGTTTGCACTTGAAATGTTAAAGGGATGGTTGCTTTTCAGAATAGACAGGTTTTATATCTCCTCAGCGTGCAACTCAAGTGCTCTCTTGGCAAATGACGACTCCACAAAAACTGAGCAAATGGGTTCAGTTCTGAGCCAACTCACAATTCCAGCCTTGTCTTCAAAGATGAAAAACTACAATGAGCGTAAGAAGCAACATTAACATATATGGCAGAATGTTGGGTTTATACACAACCCTGGAGAGCCAGGGGCTGAAAGTTAGCAGGAACACAAAATGTTACCCCCCCTCCCTCTTTCCAACTCATCCAGACAATTTTAAATTGCTTCAATGGACTGAGTACTTTATCACAAAAGGAAGCTTGTTTGCCATGCTCAACCTCATGGAATCAACAGGGAACAAGCTATTTTTAAAAGACAGTATTTTAAAAAAATGTTTCTTCTTTCTATCACTTAGGTCTCTATGGCACTAGTGGTCTCTATGCTCCAGTGGAACTGGCTCTTCCCACCAGCAGCAAACATCCGCACATACAAAGGGAATATCCTGGGGCACTGGGCTGAAACCGACAGAATGAAATTTAACAGGGAAAAGTGCAAAGTACTGTACTGCACCTTGGAAGAAATCTAATGCACAGTTACAAAATGGTTGACAGGAAGGATCTTGGAATTCCTGTAGATCATAAGCTGAATATGAGCCAACAGTGTGATGTGACAAAAAAAAAAGCCAAATGCTATTTTAGGCTCCATTAACAGAAGCATAATTGCCAAATCCCATGTAGAGCACATCCCCCTCTATTAAGCAATGAACAGGATTCACCTTGAGTATTGAGTCCAGTTCTGGACACCACGCTGCAAGAAAGATGCTGACAAATTGGAACAAGTTCAGAGGTGGGGAACAAGAATGATTAGGGGGTGTGGAAACCAAGCCCACTGAGAAAAGACTGAAAGAACCAGGCATATTTAGTCTAGAGAAAAGAAGACTGAACAAAATCAAAACAAAATCAAAACAAGACTATGGGTGATAGCTCCATAGGCTGATAGTAGAAAAATAAAAAATGTTGCTGAGCTTTTGAGAGCACAAGCCCTCTTTTTCAAAGCAGGTATAAAAGTCCAAACATGGCAAGGGATGTAATTTGCCAGGAGAGAGTTCTTAAAAGTTCACTTGGCAAGATGGAGGCCAGGCTTCTTCTTGGAAGGCACAGAGCAGCATGGTCTGATGGAGTGGACTTTACAGGCAGATTCAAACAAAGAGCTGCATGGTATGGGCACCTCCCTCTTGCTTACAACCATCATCTCTATTGGCTCTTTGAAGCACAAGGCTCCTGGTTGGCCAGGGATGGGTTAGAAGTAGGAGGTTAATGCAAAAACCCATGCTCTCTGAGAGGCAGGGGCTGTTCTTGGTCATTCTAGAATGCAGGACGCAGAACCATGGGCTCAAGTTATGAGAACCTAGCTTTCGGCTGAAGATGAGTTAAAACTGCATAACTGTTAGAGCAGTATGACAATGGAACCAATGACCTCAAGAGGTGTTGAGTGCTCCAACACTGGAGGCATTCAAGGGAAATTTGGACTACCACCTGGCAGATATCCTTTGATATGTATTCCTGCATGGAGCACGGGGAGTTGGACCTTGTAGACCCCTTCCAAACTCATGATTCAATGATCCTATGATTCTGTGAGCACTAGTACCTTCATAAGAACTCTGACCTTTCCTCCAAATCAGTTTTCCTTGTCAAATTACCATTAATTTTTGCATTTGCAGAGAACAATTAAAAAGGCACGGCTTCCTATCCAAGATAGGTACAGATCAAACTATCATTCCGCTTATCCGATTTCCTGTGAGGTTGTACCAGTATCTACAATACATTTATCTGTTGAACTGTGTACTTTGGGGAATGAGCTGAATGCCAAACCCTCCTGCACCATGAAAGGAACGTATCTGAACTTTGTGCCATGTCTCATTGCATATTTCACTGTTCAAGATTCCATGTAAAAATATAGATGTTCAAGGCTCTGAAGTTTTACAGTTTAGAAGATCACTGATAAGCGTGCATAAATGCTACAGTAAGTGCACTCACAATGAGTAAGACTTAGGGTGTGACTAGACAGTGAAATTATCTTGGCTTGGATAATGCATTGTACCAAATAGAGTCATTTTGAGGAGTGGTATGCCATTTGGAGCAATCCTTGCATCTACGTGGAAGGATAGACTCTATCACACCTCAAGCAACCCTGTTGAGCATGGTCAGGCAACCTGGCTTAGCACAATCAGGGCCAATAACTGAGAAAGGAAGGCTCCCATTTCTGAATATCATTAAGTGGCTGGCTGGCTGTCCTGTGGTTGAAGCCACTTAATGATTTTGAGAACTGAGAAGCTTCCTTTCTGCTTGCCTTTGGAGGGCGTGCCAAAGCTCTGTTTCTTTTAAAATTGTTGCTAACCAACATAGCACATCAGCATTTTTTGACAGGTGAATAGAAAAAAACTTTCAAAGCACCACTGACATATTTGGAACAATTAAAAAGAAACACAAAGCTTCTTCCCGCTTGCCTTCCAAAAAGCAAGTCGAAAGAAAGCTTTCCATTTCTCGTGATTGCTAAGTGGCTTCGTTAAAGGGACAGCCAGTCTGGTGTTTTGGATCCACCCTGGTGTTCCTGCGCAATGATCCCAAACCAAGATGGATCAATTGTACCTGCACCAAAAAAATCAGTAGACCCTCACAGAGAACATATATGCTGTATGGTTGTTGGAAGAAGGAGCGAAGCAGATCGTACCCAACCTAGTCCAAGCTGTGGGGCAAATGCCAGTCTGATGACACCCTCATTTCCAGACACAACAAAACCCATGCCAATTGAATACACTCACCTGCACTTTTGTTGTCCATTCTCCTTTCTAAGAATCTAAGCACACTGCCTTTTGTGTGTAGGGAGTAGGTATTGCTGTATAGTTCTGTTTAAGACCATGTACAAACAAGCTGTATAATTCATAATATACCGTACTGTTTGCGATGAGAATTACATCTATATTAACACAATCAAAAAAGCTCAACTGCTAATTGACTAATTTTTATTTGGCAAACCCGTGGCTCTACTTTCTCTTCTTCCCTTTCTTTGCATTTGTGTTTTGAGGCGCATCACTGTCATCTTCATTGTGACGAGCCAGCCACTCCTGCTCCAACTTTTTCAGCACACTCTTGGACAGGAGTCCCTGCTGTATTAGTCTATTAGCCAGAGTGCCCTGGATTTGACCTTGTGTGTCCATTTGTGTTGTATCAAGCCTAGAACTGGTTGCCTTTTGCCCTCTTATTCTCCGTTGCCCTGGGGGGGCCTTTGGAATTGTGGTTTCTGCTGCATTCAGTATCCCGTCACCAATGCTGGTCTTCTGAAGAGTAAAATCCTCTGGATCGGTCCCTGAAGAAGCTTGGGAAATTCTGATCAGTCTGGTAATATTAAGCACCCCAATCTGTATAATGTCATCCAGCTCCTTCTGGATGCTCCTCACCATTGCAGCATCTGGGAACATGTCCATAAAACGGTAGCTGCAGGGAAGCATACATGGATGAGTAAGAGGAGGATAAAGTTCCATCAAAAGTTAGCACCGCTCTGCAAACTCCCTTGGTTCTCAGTAGCAGAACTTGGAAAAGTTTCTCATTTTTGGTATGACAAATCCTTGAGTCCCAAAGCAAGCAAAGCCAATGGAGTTGCCATCCAAAACCAACAAGCAAACACACGCACAAATCACACACATTCAACCTCTGCTCCATGGTTTGGGGGAAAGCGTGATCAGTTTGTATCTGAAGTAAACGGGGTGCATCAATGACACAGGTAATTCCACTTACTTTGGGGGTATAAATTCCCATCAGAAATCTGGCCAACAGCTCCCACCCTGGCTGAGAGAAGGGACTGAAGCAGGTTGATGGAAAAGCTCCAAAAAGACCTTAACAGCACCACTGCCACCTTACTTCACGGAAGGGGCCATGCTGATGTCACTCGGGTCAAGGCAGCGGGGGAGCTGTCCAAGAAGGCCTCATGAAACCCCTACGTGGTTGTCACGGTAGCAGATGCAGGGATGAGGGCAGAGACAAAAGGGTTGAACCAGTGACCTGATTCCATCTCTACCACCTTGTGACGACAGCTGCCAAATGCCTATTTTCCTATGTGCCAAAGATCCTTTATGGAAGAAAACATCCCCAATCTTGCTAAAGAAACAGTTCTGAGCGAAAGCTAGTCCAGGCATGTGACCGGTGACCTGCGTTATAGGATGAGACCTCCTCGAAATCTATGGGCACGGCAGCTATGAGAATGCCTTTGTATCAAAACATTCCTTGACATGGTACACTAACCAAACCAAGGGAAATCTAATTCAGAAAACATATCCCTGTTGCATATTTTTCATGGATGGGTACAGAAAGTTTTGCCAAAAAAAAAATTCACACAAGTGGTTCTACACAGCACACAAGGTTTGCATAGACCAGTGATGGCGAGCCTTTTAGAGACCGAATGCACAAACTACAATTCAAAACCCACTCTTTTTTTTTCTTTTTTTTTGCAAAGTGCCAATACAGCCATTTTAACTTGAATACAGGTGGTCATGAAGGGGCGATATCGGGTGCCCACAGAAAGGGCTCCGAGTGCCACCTTTGGCACCTGTGCCATAGGTTCGCCAACACTGGTCTAGACTCAAAGGAAACCTGTAGCACGTTACAGGAGGCTGTTAGACGGACTTTCTTCTTTCAAGCAGAAGACTTTTTTAGTGCTTCAAAAACCGTAGACAGTAAGAAAAGAAAGAAGACGCTATCCAGTACCTTAGCCAAAGATAGAGATCAAGGACGTCATGGACGGCTTCAAGATGTACAAGATCTTTTATGTTCTTGGGTGGAACCAGTGGCCAATTAATGTTCCTGCAGAGCCAGTCAAACGTCACGGGTTCATTTTTACTGAACTGCCTGGCAAACTGGAATATGGAAAATATGCATTAAGCCATCTGCATTCCCCCCACCCACCCACCCAAGAACAATGCTATTGTTAATCTCTCGCACTGCCAAATGTCCTGCACACCAGATTCTCACCAACACCAAGCTCAGATAGGAAAAGAATTTCAGCAGTTTTATCACCTGAACATTTTTTTGGTTCATACAGAAGAGCAAATGATATTAATAAGCAACACATTTACTATTTTTTTTAAAAAAATGGAAAAATATTGAATTTTTTTCCTTGTGCTTGAGAGATTCAATCATCGATCCTTTCATGTCAAATGGGAAAATTTACAATGCTGTCTTCCTAAAAACGTTTCCAATCGTGACTTGTGCTTTGAAATGTCTTCCTGACCCCTCACACATTCTTGGATTTAGCCACTGAGTCAAGACAGCTATTTTTTTCCTAAGTCTCATTAACAGCGCCTTGTACAGGCCCCTCAGACCAAGGCTGGATTATCATTAATAGGCCTGGACTCTGTCCATGTCTGAGGCGACCATTCTTTTAATGCTGGCTCTATTCCAAAACCAAGGAGGATCATACGATCTCCCAGAAATCCTTTCCCTCATCCTCAGAAGGATATTAAATCTTTAACTGATATGGGGATAGAAACCTCACACTAACTGAAGGTTTGATTTGGTTTTTGGTGTTTTTTTTAAACAGATTTACCTAAATTACATTGCTAAGAATGTGCATATTTTAGTCGATGGCTTAAATCGTGTTGGCACCTCCAAGTGTGCAATGCAAAACTGGAGAACCAGTTCAGAATATATCGGCACTCTGGAAGTGGTACTCACGAAGCGCTTCCACATTTGGGCCATGTAAGGGTTGCAACAGGGACTATACCAGTGGTTCCCAACATGTGAGTCCCCAGATGTTCCTGGACTGCATCTCCCAGAAGCCTCCACCGCTCGCTGT
The DNA here is from genome assembly GCA_023846285.1 of Phrynocephalus versicolor. Taxonomy (NCBI): domain Eukaryota; kingdom Metazoa; phylum Chordata; class Lepidosauria; order Squamata; family Agamidae; genus Phrynocephalus; species Phrynocephalus versicolor. The sequence continues at coordinate 19,590,556 of JAHTLZ010003518.1, forward strand.
GCTGGAAGGGATTCCTGGGAATTGCAGCCCAGGAACATCCGGGGACCCATAGGTTGAGAACCAATGGACTATACAATCGTCACTGCCTGAAATGTAACATCTAGCAAACGTACACAGGTTTAACCCCCCTCCCTTGCATTTCTACCCCACTTATAAAGGACCCAAGGCATCTTCTATCATTAAAAGACAGCATTTAATGCTAATATTATGTATGGACGAAAAGAATTCCAGGTAACACACTACAGTGTAAAGGTCTTAGGTCACCATTAGATCTGTTGTTTTAGCAATGGTATAATGACCATATCTAATTATTTCTCAATCTCTTTATTAGAATACAACTAGAAAATACAGGAAATCTTGATACAGTATTTAAAAACTGATTTATTTATTTTTTAGAAAAAACACTCCCATCTGAAATGCATTTTATCGTGCTTAATAGCTAAGATGCCTGGAGGAAGAGTGGGGTGAGCAGACAGATGAAATGAAGTACCACACAATCTACTCTCTCACCTCCCTTACCTACCACACATGGCAGAAGAGACCCAACTCCCTTACCTTTAGCAGCATGGTGCACACATAAGGCTCCTTTCTATTGAGGGGTGCTGTGCAGAACACATACCTTGCCCTCAAGGTAAGTGGAATGTGTTGAATCATGTCAGCTATAAATTTAAAGTCCTCGACATTGCAGACAAAGTAGAGGCCGTCAACCTGAGAGAGGCTCACAAAGATATCCTGTTTTTTAAAAAAGAAAACATGCCGGTAACTATATGTTGCCTTGGTTGCATTCAGAGCCCTGTGAATACTGTGAATTCAATTACAAGAAGGCCTATTTCTGCAACGCATTCTAAAACTCACATACATTACGCAAATCAAACAAAATTGAACATGTTCATCTGCTCTGTTCAACTTACAGTAACACCTTGGTTTAAGAGCATTTTGCAAGACAAGCAAACATTTCTTCTACATTTTGCCTTGATCAACAAGCAGTGTCTTGATATACAAGCACTGGAGCAGGTCACATGATCATAAGTAAGCAAATTGTGGCTCTCCCTCCCTCCCTCCCCCTGCTGGATTGTGGGTGATTGTCTGGAATGTTCTGTCTCAGGCAGTCTCCAAAGCAGATGGAAGAGGAATAGAGGTCTCCCTTGCACCAGCCAGGAACATGCAGCTTAGGGTTTCATTTCTCTTTATATTTACATTTTTATTTAATTTGTTTTCAACATTATTTCTTATTTTTTCAAACAATTTCTAGTCATGGGACAGCTAGTCAAGCGTGTATAAGGCTACAAATTGCACTTTATAATTGTCACATTAAAACACAAGGGTAAAATCCGGTTGTTAGCCCCAAGTAGAGCAAATTCTGCAGCCAGGTACCTAAGCCATGGTGAGGACATGGACTTCTAGCCAACAATTATTTCTTATGGGGAAATTTGCTTTGATATAAGAGTGTTTTGGTTTACAAGCATGCTTCCGGAACAGATTATTCTTGTAAACCAAGGTATTACTTTATTCTGTAACAGAGAACAGGAAAGTGCTAGAGCCCTCCCAACCCATCAGATGGCTTTAAATTTGCTCAGCCTTCTCACCCAAGACACTGATGTACTGCCTGGCACTGCTTTACACTTTCAATGTCACCCTTGTAGCCCTAAGGGCTATAACTTATTTTCATCAGAATTAAAACTGAGTTGCTTGAGGCATGGAGTTCCATATCCAGCAGCAATAGTGCTATGCAGCATAGTTACAAAACAACACGACACAGAGTGCTCAGGACCACACATGAATCCATAAATCCTCCAAATGGCCCATCGGACCACCTGTGCCAGGCAGGGCAGGGCAGTCATGAAAGACCTCGGGAGTTCTTTCTTATCCAAAACTACAGGAAGACATACTAAGTCACCCCACATGACAGCTGGTATATGAGGTATATGAACTGCTGTACAATGAAAAGGTAAAAATAAACTTTCTTGTTCTTACAATTAGATTGGATAGAGTGGCATGCGGAAGATAATAGGCAAACATTTCAATCTGCTCAGCGGTGGGATGCAAGCCAGCAGTCTGGGGGGGAAAGGGGGATAAGAGAAAGAGATGTGGCTTATTGCTGTAAGAATTAAACATTAATTCGAAAGAAACAACTCAAGCTACAATCAATGAGATGATCTGTTAAGTGCCTCACATATGCAACATTTACAGAACTAAAAGTACAATGCATACAGAACCTCTTGCTACACCGTTCATAAGTGCTTTATATCCCAGGTCACACCAAGTGCTTGTGTGGCTGTTTCTCGAAAAAAAGGTGGAGTATCAAAACTTCTGAATGTGGTGCCTTTTACCTATTTTACACTTCAATGGCAATCAACCATGGCGATCAACCCCAGCCAACAGTGCTTAAGGGTTGAGGGGATGGCAGGGCACAAGTCTTTGGAAAGACAATACCAAGTATTCAGATTGGTCCACTGTCTTTGCATAAAGCCAGCTATGTTAAAATTAGATACTAAACATGAAAAGCCTATTGGAATCAAAATGGTTCCAATTGGCAGCCAGAGAGACGGGGCTAGCCTGTTCTCCCAGGGGAGGGCATTTTATAACCTGGGAGGAACCATTTAAAAGACTCACTCTTGGGTCCCTGTCAACTGTACCTGTAAAAGTGACAGAATTGAGAGAAGGGCCTGCCCAGATAATCATATGGCCAGTAAAGGTTACCTGAGAAGACAATCTAGACCAGTGGTTCCCAACCTGGGGGTCGGGACCCCTTTGGGGGTCGAACGACCATTTCACAGGGGTCGCCATGAGCCAGTGAAGAAAAAGGCACAAACGGCTTGGGTCTGGAGGAGGAGAGGGAAGAGTGAGTTACAGCTTGATAGGTTGGAGGGATGTCAGTCAGCGGCACCGGAGGCTGCGATTGGCTGACGGTGCCTGTGTAGAGGGAAGTTCTCTATGGCAGCTGCGGCAGTGGCCTGCCAAAGGGGGCTTGTGGCCTCTTCCAAGCAGGGCAAGGGGTCACCACAACATGAGGAACTGTATTAAAGGGTCGCAGCATTAGGAAGTTTGGGTCTAGACCACTGGTCTAGACCCAAACCATATATAGGGCTTAATAAAACATAGGCAGCCTTTTCAGTCGGGCTTGGAAACGGACTAGTAGCCAGTGAAGCTGCTGTTAATGGGGGAGCTCTAAGCTCCCTGTAAACAGACCCAGTCATTGGCCTGATTGCAGCATTTTGCACCAGATGACACTCTAAAACCATCTTCAAAGGCAGTCCCAAATACAGCAACTTGCAGCCCTTTTCAAGTAAAGTGTAACCAAGTCATGTGTCAAGTCAGACATTTCCAGGGAAGTGTGCAGCTGGCACATTAACTTTTAACTGGGCAAATACACTTCTGGCCAGAACCATGGCTTGAGTTCAGGGCTCAAGGACTATTCTGAAATGGCAAGCCTGGCTTTTTGAGGGAAGCGTAACCTCCTCCAAAACCAGCTTGAATCCTTATTGCTCAATCCGTCTTTCAAACGACAAGGAGCACCTCCGTCATGCCTGGAGTAAGCCTCAATCTGTTTGCTTTAATACAGTCTCCCATCAATGACAGGCGCTGGTTGAGAATTAGAACAGCTTCCTTGGAGTTAGTTGGAAAGGAGAGATCGATTCGGGTATCATTTGCAATACTGGGGAGACTGAACTCCAGAAAAGCTCTCCCAGTGGTTTGATGTAAATATTAAATAGCATGGGGGGGGGGGGTCAAGAGAGAACCCTATGGGACACCACAGGCCAAAGGCCAAGGGAGAAAACAGGACCCCATCCCTTGCACCGCCCTCGGAGTCCTCCCCATTCAGGACGCATTGAAGCCACTGTAAAACAGTGTCTCTAAGACCCGTCCTAGTGTATCTAATGCAGAAGGGAACCACAGCTGATGGCACCAAAAGCTGCTGGGAGGTCCCACAGAACCAAGAGAGACACACTCCCTTGTCTGGTTCCCAGCATGGGCTACTTTCCAGGGCTATAAATGCGGTCTTCCTCCCATGACCAGACTTGAGACTAGACTGAAATGGATCCGGATACGTCATTTCATCCTGGAATCCCTGAACTCGTGTTAACATAACAGGATCACAGAGCAATAAATCAGGCCCAGCAAAACAGTAGTTCAGATCTTACCACTATGGGATCAACCGATGCTTTTAATATCTCCTTTAATAAAGGAAGGTCATCTTGATGCATAGTAGTGACTTCCCCGTCTTCAAACATAGTGCCGTATCTCCCAGCTCTGCCTGAAATCTGTAGAGCCTGAGAAGTTGTAATTGCATCGATTTCCTTTTCCCCCTTCTCATTGACAGATGGCTTCATTAGGGAGTTAAAAATGATTCTTTTTATGCTCCTAGAAGAAAAGCGCAGCCCATGGGTTAACACTGGAGAATAAGTAGAATACCGTGTTTGTTATACAACGAAAACAAATCTCTCCTACGATCAAGGTCATATTAACTTAACATTTAATTGGGAGCCTAAATGTAAAGCAAGAAAAACTGCTGAACAGAGAACGACTGAAAGAGAACAATCTCGGAAATGCTCCTGAAGCAGCAGCAACAGGAGCTTGGAATTAACACATTCAAAAGACTTTTGTTACCTTGTACTCTGGTAATGGCAGGAAACAACTTTGCTTAAAAATACCCTCTAAGATCAAGGGACATTTGATCTTTCTTTCTTTCTTTCTTTCTTTCTTTCTTTCTTTCTTTCTTTCT
>JAHTLZ010003518.1:19595288-19742863 GCA_023846285.1 Phrynocephalus versicolor
TCTTTCTTTCTTTCTTTCTTTCTTTCTTTCTTTCTTTCTTTCTTTCTTTTTACAAAATGAGTAACACTTGTCTATTACTTTTGGACACCGGGCTGGCCATTTTTGCTTTCTTAGTGGAGGGTTCATATAATTACCGAAATCCTATTGGCATGAATTGACACTATGGAAGCTACAGTAGGTGATATCATCATCTGGTCCAAGAGCATTTAATTTAAATTAATTGGAAGCTTCCTATCTCTTTGTTAAAATGGTCCCAAGGCAGCAGTCCTAATCTATCAGCTGGATGCCCAGCAGAGATCTTCCAATCTTAAATCCTCTCCTCTCTGGACCTGAGGCTTCCAAAAGCTTCCCCCAAGGAACAAAGGGAGCCCTAGGAAACTTTGGATGCTGAAGGTGGTGAAAGCAGGAAGTTGTCACAAAAATTTAAATTTGATTTTTCTGCTGCTGGATGATGACATCGTCTGGCTTCTGCAGGCATAAATTTACACAAGAGAAGGGGGTCCTCAACCTTGGGTAACCTGGATGTTCTTGGACTGCAATTCCCAGAAACCCCTATTGGGGAAAGGCTCCAGGGAACTGCAGCCCAAGAATGCCTGGGTAACCCAGGTTGGGAACCAATGATCAAAATGATTCTGCCCATAAATTCTGTTGTATTACTGGTCACTTAGCAAATGATGAGTACCATTAAGAAGTGGCACTCATGAAAAACAATCAACAATGGGTAAAGCATTCCTTTTCAAAGTACAGTGGTACCTTGTATAAAGGAATTAATTCATTCCAAATTAAATTATGTTAAGCAAATTTTCCTTTATACAAATTTCCCATAGGAATGCATTAAAAACAGAGTGATCCCATTTTTATGTTGTACAGATTTGCCCCACAGACGATTTTGTTAAGCAAATTCCCCCTATCTCTGGATTTTTTTATGTGGCACAAATTTTATGTTATACAAATTGTTTGTTATACAAGGGTCCACTGTAATGTTTCCAAACTCCTTCAGACAAAGAAAAAGCTTCCCTTCCTACCTCTCTGCCATCACATTTGCTACATGCTAGCAGACTTTTGCTAGCTATGCAGAACCCATTCTAGGCTCTGTGAAGAATGAGATATGCCATTAGAATCGCCCAAGTTAATGAACAAGGCTCCGCTACCTAACCTCCAGACATCCCTCAATTCCGGTTTATGCCCGTGGCGAAGCAAACACTCCCACTCATATATATATATATGTAACCTGGCCCAATAGAACACATTTCCAGCAGCACCATGCAGATCCCTTCCTGTCCACTCCTGAAGGCAAGCCGTTTTCCCTACAACTAGAAGGACGGAAAGTACTGACAAATGTGAGCGGGGGGGGGAGTGATGCTGAAATGGGCAAGCTCTTGAGGAAGAGCTGTTCAACAGGTAGATATACCAACCCTGCCTATTTACATATACTGCCAACTGAAGTATATGCACCAGTTACACTCTGTTCATTAGAAACGTAATTATGATTAGAACTAAGCTTTAAGATTTAAAACTTGAGCATACACCAAAGGCCACAGGCGAGGTATGTGTTGCTAGGAAATAAGCTCAGAAAAGGGTGAGAACTATCATCACCTGAGCCTCATTGGGTCTTAATCCTCTGTTCCCCTGGGATACTTACAAATTGAGTCCCATTCCAATTGCATCAGTGGCTACCATGATTTTACATGAATCATTGGGATCATTGAATTTCTTTGCCTGCGCATGCTTTGTTCCTGAAAACAATCACAAGAGCAGACCGTGATTCAGATTTTTAAAAAGCATTTGAATTTTTTAGCTATTTTATTCTGAATTTTATTATTTACCAGTTTACATGCTCCTGTTCCACCACCATTCTACAGTCTACCATCAGTATCAAAACTGCTTACGACCACGTCAGCCATGTAAATGACTTACTGAAATTCACATGATGTGTTTTTTTTTCTCAACATGTCTACAACTCCATCATGGAAACATTTTCTGGGCAGTTCCGAACAGAAGCTTTCGCTCACATGAAAACACAATCTCTGTAAACCACAAATGGGTCTGTAAACCACGTGTGGGTCTTGGAGGTCCAACTCCTGCAAACCTGTCCCAAAGCAAGTGCATGTAAAGGCCTCTTTGCTCCTGGCAGCAACGTTTTTAAAAAGCCATTGCAAATCTACGAGGGACAGTTGTGGATAGGTGAGCTCAAATATTCCTGATGAAATCACAACAATAAACTGCCACGACTAGTGAAGCTGCAAAGGTCATATATTACCCCATAAGGAACAGTGCGGTTCACACCACCGCTGTCTCTGTTATCAACCCGTTTCCTCAACAAGTTCCAGAAAGAGGACCTTGGCTCAATGTTTAAAAGGATGTCATGCCAGGACTTCTTATCTGGCAAGGCAATGGTGGCGGACTCTCTTTTTTAAGCAGAGTGCTACCGTTGTGGATTCTGGAGTGATGAATTTCCTACACCCATAAGGAGTAAATCAAATGGCCTTTGAAGTATTTTGTTAGTGCCACTCAAAGAAGAGAACCACCTCCTTCGTCAGCGTTAACACCATCTTCCCCTTTCCCTGTATACCAAGAAGCCATTTGCTCACATCAAATAGAAAACATCCATGGTAGAAGATTCAAGAACAAATTAAATTCTCAGGTAATGGAAACCACATGTGGTAATATAATTAATAGGGAACAGAAATCAACAACACAGAGGCCAGATGAGTTACATTACTGCAGGCATGTCCAAACTTCGGCTCTCCTGATGTTTTGGACCACAACTCCCAGAATTCTAATCTCAGATTGCCAATGGCAAAGGACTGTGGGAGTTGTGGTCCAAAACATCTGGAGGGCCGAAGTTTGGATATGCCTGCAGTACTGTATTAGACTGGCTTAAAGTGGTAAAGGTAGATACAGTAACAAGATAACTAATCTTCTCCCTGGTAAGAACCACTGATCGTCACAAAAACTGGGCATAAAAGTTAAAATTTTCTAAGAAAAAAGTGCAAAAGAGAAAAAAAAGAGAAATTCACATGTAAAGCCTCCTATAACAGGCTCGATAGGATACATAAAGTTTTATACAATTTAATAGCTTAACATCAAAGATGGAATGATTTTTCACGTAAATGGTTTACAGCAGAGGTATTAATGTATTAAGAATATTTACCGGGGGGTAGGCTTCCATATATGACAGCACATTCCAAGCCCCGCGTTTCAATCTGCCGACTTATTGAATATATATCATTTTTACTGAAACAGACAATGCAGTCTCCAGGGCGAAGGTTATCTAGAGATCCAAGTGCCTCATCCAGCACTTTAATTGGTGTGAGCCTGTCGTAGTTTCTCACCTAGAAAAAAACAAGCATGGGAAGCAACGAAATATATGAGAGAGGAACGAAGGAGCTATTCTGGTACAACAAGGACTCCCACGCACGCCACTACACCCACGCGTGTTTGCAAACTGATTCTGAACGTCCTCTAGGTTTCAAGCCCGCCTCCCCATGGAAGCAATGCCCTGATTTGGCCAGAACTGATGAACCTTCTGATCCAAGTCAGTTAGCTGTACTGTCAAATCCTAGAAGAGGAAGGACCAAGACAACCAATTCAGTTACTGAACGTACAGCCTCAGAGTCGCAGAACCAACATGCTCTAAAATGACAAAAGGGAAAGCAAATGCAAACCAGAGAACTGTGCTATGGACTTTTGTTTTCAGGGAAAGGAAGTTAGTTTCTACTGGGAGGAAAACAGCCCCTGATTCTATCGCATCTCTTGATTTGGCTGCATATCGTTAGATCAACATTTTTGCTGAGGAAAAACAGCAGTGGAGGGCCTTTGTCCTCACGTCCTACTCATGGCCATCCTAGGAACTTCCACGCGGTTGGTCATTGTGAGAAAACAGGATATTTTGTCAAGATCAGCCTTTTTCTTTGATCCACACGGGCTTTTCCTATGTTCTTACAAATATAAACTGTGAGGCAGCACTATATCAGCCACATACGACGCAACTACACTACAATTATATTTGAGAAAGTTTTATTTCAAAACCTTCCATTCCTGACAGAAGAGTGACCTGAAGAACCTCGTGGTGCAGTGGTTAAATGGCTGTACTGCAGCTGGAACTGTGCTCATCACCTGGGGTTCAATTCCAAGTAGCAGGCGCATGGTTGACACAGCCTTCTATCCTTCCAAGGTCGGTAAAATGAGTATCTAGTTTGCTCGGGGGGGGGGCAATGCGTAGCCTGCATAAATACAGTGGTACCTTGTATAAAGGAATTAATTCGTTCCAAATGAAATTATGTTAAGCAAATTTTCCTTTATACAAATTTCCCATAGGAATGCATTGAAAACAGAATAATCCCATTTTTATGTTGTATAGATTTGCCCCATAGGTGATTCTATTAAGCAATTTCCCCCTATCTCTGGAATTGTTTATGTTGTACAGATTTTATGTTATACAAACCCTTTGTTATACAAGGGTCCACTGTAAATTGTAAACCGCCCAGAGAGTCCTTTGAGCACTTTGGGGTGGTATATAAGCAGAACACTTTGTTTTACTTAATAGCCTAGACCTCATGAATTTTATAGTGATTCTAGCCTTTGAGTAATTCTGTTTGAAAGAGAAGATTTCCACAATTGATGCAACCTTCTTGTACCTTTAACTTCGACATCAAATAAACGCTACAAGGTAACCCCACTATAGAGATGGGCACAAACCTCGGTTTAGAGGTTCGTGCCGGTTCATGTGCATAGCACCACAAATGTCCCACAGAGGTACCCGTAACAACCCAGGTGCAACACCTACCTCAACCTCCTCCCCTGTGGTATACATGAGCTCTGTCACCAAGTTAATAGCAGCAGCTTCACCACAAACGTGGATTTCTTCTGCGCAGAGACCTAAATAGAAATACACATGGAAACAACTTCAATGGATAGCAGATACTAAAGAAAGCACAACAGTGTAATGTAAAAGGTATGGCCAGAAAGAAAGTCAGAAGTGATGGTCATATTTAGGTAATGGAAAGTTCCCTCCTCAGCCTCCCAAAAAAGTTCCTAGCCTCCCCTCAGGATTCCTTTGGTCCCGGGGAAGCCTTTTAGGGGGAGGGCAGCAGGATCACAAAGTCTCAAATGTCTGAAAACTGCTACTGGTAGTCCTGGGGGCTGCATCAGGACCTGCAGCGCTTATTGAAGAAACCATTTTGCTGTCCTTCCAGGCTTTCCCCAGGATCACTCTGAAATGGGAACGGATATCTGAAAACATCTGATACTGTATGAAAGCCTGCTAATCAAAACAAAATAAAAGATGAAAGGAAAGTCCACTGAGTGGTTTCAGGCCTGTTAGCACACCACAGACGCCTTCCAACAGTCTCCTACCACACAAATCGCTACAATAACAAACATTTCACAACACCCATCTTGCACATTCAGCGGAAAGGGCCTTCTTCCTTTTGTTCTCTGAGGGGGCCAGGAAAAGGTACAAAGGAAAATCCAAGTCTGTCATCACGGAGCCAAAAAGGACTGAAGTACACCATCACATAAAGTCAAATTGGCTTTGACTTTAAACTGTGCAAGACCCCTCCCTTCTCATAAATACATTTCATGTAACCTCTCAGCTCAATTACTTTACGTATGTACAGTACGTATCTATTATGCATGCATGCATTATTTCAATGAAACCAATGTTTTTTGTTGATTTATTAGGAAGGGTCACCAACTTTCCCAGGATGTGGATTATTCTCCTTAAGTGGTATCGGTGCTTTTGAGAACAGTCTGGAGCACAACAAAATGAAGTTGCCCACCTCTTGCCAAACAAGGTGTCCGTGCACCACATGTACCTAAATGGACAGGTTCTGCTAGTATTCTGGAACACGCTTGCTGTACAGCACATATGAAAAGGCTGCGTGCTACACAGATCAGTAGCTTGTCATAAAATAATTTGATTAACCGTAAACACACATACCCAAGAGTGCTCGAGTCCAAGCCCAGCCTCGAGTGGTATCTTTAATCATCTGAACTTCATCAATCACGGCCACTTCATCTTAAAAGACCAAAAAAAAGGGGGGGAGAAAGAAAAAACAATAAAGAGTTCTGCTTATATACCGCCCCATACCACTTCTGCAGTTTACAATTTTAATTACAGTGTGCAGGCTACACATTGCCCCCCCCCCAGCAAGCTGGGTACTCATTATACCGACCTCGGAAGGATGGAAGGCTGAGTGAACCTTGAGCCTGCTACCTGGGATTGAACCCCAGGTCGTGAGCACAGTTTTACCTGCAGTACAGGCATTTAACCACTGCGCCACGATATATATATTTAAAATACAGTGGTACCTCAATTTAAGAATTTAATCCTTTCCGAATGCATGCTCTTAAGTCGAACTACTCTTAAATCTGGGTACCTATCTAAAAAATTGAAAAATATGAAAAAAAATATTTGTAAGTCGAGCAGACCATATCTAAAATTTGTAAGGCAGCAGTTAAAATGGCAACAGTTTTCTGCTCTTAAGTCGAGTTGCTCTTAAGTTGAGCTGCTCTTAAGTCAGGGTACCACTGTATTGACACATGGTAAAATGCACCTGTGAAACAAAACTTTTTAAAAGTACAATATGGTTGCAAAAGTAAACCCCAGGATTAGTTCTTTAAACTGCTGAGCTGCTCAAATTAAAAATTATATTCTGTACAGAATATAAAAAAAAACTTTGTAAAGCTACTTTGTACAGCCGTGAATATGTCACAATGCACCAGTTCTACGGCAAAATGCACTTGAATGTGGTACAGCAGATTTTTAAAAATGAAACACGATCATGCTTCAAGACCCCGGAGGAATGCAAACAGAGACAAAAGCATACATACAAGGTGTGGTCACGCTGCACATCTCAATGGTGCAAGCGGCGTGGGCAGCTGGCCTGCCTTCTGGATCGACAAGGATGCGTTCCTCCCCAGTTACTAAGTCACAGGGCACCTTCTACAAAGTGGAAGAAAAGGAATAGCCAATAAATGACAAGATGGCCCAGGGAGAAGAAAACCCATTGGCCCTTCCCAAGAACACAAGAATCGCCATCCTCTTAGACCTGCAGAGCTGGAAGCGGACTTGTGGATCACCCGTGAAATATGCACGCAGGCTATATGTAACCCCAACACAGCAAGTTCAGCAATCCTATCTGCTTGTCACTCTTCTAGTCAGCATTCCACCCTCTGAGGATCTCTCCACATTTGCCTCCGAGAAAGGCAACTTCTTGCCAGAGACCTGGGACACACCAGCTTCTTAGAAGCTTATGTCTGATGGCCCAGTTCATGTGGATTCCACAGCCATAGTCAGTTTGTTTTACTTCCCAACCTTGTTTTACTTCCTTATACGGAGTCAGATTCTTGCCCCATCGTCTTCACTATTGTCCACACTGACTGGTAGGAATCTGCAGGGTTTACATACACTCTCCCCAATCCTAACTAGAAATGGCAGGAATGAAATGAAGTTCTCTGCTTTACCACCGAGCAGTGGCCTTTTTACATCAGAAAAAGCTATGGTACAAATGCTCAAGAGTCTAAACAGTTACACCACAGCTGTATTGGTGTAAAGGAGTGCAAAATAAAAATGTGACTCCCTTTCATCTCTCCCTCTCATCTATTCTGCCACTGACAAAAGACAGATCATATGCTTTGTAACTAGAGATGGGCACGAAACAGAAATATAGAGTTTTGCTTTGTTTCATTTCTTTAGTAGTTTTGCTTCGTTAGTAATTAATTTTTAAAGTAGTTTCATAAAACAAAACAAAACACTATGCTCTCCTGGGTCCTAGAGGCACCAAAATGGCAGGGGAGCTTCCTCAAGCTCTTCCCTGTAAGCCCCTGAAATTTGGAAATGTTTGGGGTTCAGGGGCTGAGCTATTAAGCTCCAAAGGGGGTGCCCCTAGGAAAAAATAATTCTAATTGAATCGGGAAACCGCAATAGTCCTCTCCACAGGTAAGCAATTAGTGACTTCCCCTGCTTCGCTTCTGAATCCTGATTCAATCAGAATTTTTTTCCCTAGGGGTACCCCCTTTGGAGCTTAATACACAGCCCCCTGAACCCCAAACATTTCCAAATCTCAGGGGCTTACAGGGAAGGATCCAAACTTGCTCTGCAGTGATTTTGGTGCTGAAACATGCCTGTGATCACTATTTTGGAGTACATATCAGGGGCTGAGTTATTAAGCTCCAAAAGGGGGCCCCTAGAAAAAAAATCATTCTAATTGAATCTGGATTCGGAAGCCAAGCCCATGTGGGGGGCTATTGTGGTTTCCCGATTCAACTAGAATGATTTTTTCCTAGGGGCACCCCCTATGGAGTTTAATAACTTAGCCCCCTGACCACCAAACCTTTCTAAATTTGGGGGGCTTACAGAGATAAGCTTGAGGAAGCTTCCCTGCCATTTCCTTTAGGATGAATTGTTCTACCATCTCATTTCATTACATAATGAAACAGCACTTTGTTTTTTGTTTTGTGCCCATCTCTATTTGTAACTATTAAAAACACAGTATATATTGACACCATCGTATCATTAATCGTCACCAAAATATTTAATATAATGGATACAGATTGCAACATGGTTGTAGAAGTATGAGTATTCACGGACATACTAACAGAATCATTACTCTTTTCGAAGATTTCGTGCGCCAGAAGCTTTAGTGGGCCACAGTATATTCCTGATTTTGCTGTCAAATATCTCTGGATTGCATGATAGGTTTTCCCACTATTTGTAGGCCCAGCGTGAAACACAATCTTTCTGTGGATTGCCCTGGCCTCTGGATACCTAGAATATACAAGCAAAGCATTTCAGAGAAAGGACAGTCTGGATTCATGACCACCTCATTCTGTAGCACGAGTAATCTGTCTTTTTAAAAACAATTACCCTAATTAATCTTGACATATTAATCTGAGAAAGAAGAGGGAAGTCCCAACACATGCATCTTCAAAGCAGAAAATTACTTCCTTGCATAATCCTAAGAAACTGAGAGAAAAGACTGATCTTTTGAATAAAAACTATATACAGTGGTACCTTGTAAGACAAATTAATTTTGTTCTACAGGTCAATTTGTTTTTCAAAAGAAATATAATCCTACAAAACACGGTTTCCCACAGGAATAAATGGGAAACTGATTAATCCGTTCCAGAGGTCTGAAAAAAGGGGGAGTCTTTTTTTGTTCAGATCTCTTTATAACGTGCACTATAAAGGCATGCAGAGCTGGAACTCCCCCCTGGAACCCCCCTCCCCCCGGTGCAACACAAAAGAAAAGCTCCAAGACAAACCTCAGGTCTTTCCTGCCAAAAGTGCAATGAAAAGCAAAGTGAAGATAATCAAAAGCAAGCAGCGAGACAAACCCTAGGATGTTTCCACCAAAAGTAGAATGTAAAGAAATGCAGAAACACAAAAGAAAGCAAGGAAACCTCAGCTCCCTAAAAGCCCAAAACCTGCTGCAAAACAATGACCAGAGTGGCTTCAAAACTTGATGACAAAACTCCTCCCACGCCTCCAAACGACGGGGGGTGCAATGCATCCTGGGTAATTTATTTCAAAATGTGGATCAGATTTTCATCTTGCAAGGCATCCCCATTCCCTATGGGAATGCTGTCACAAAAATTCCGCTGCCGGTTGATTGAAGGGGTTTACCCCCAGCCCAACAAAGGGGGGAGGGAAACCTTGCAAGCCAATTCCTCCCCTTTGGCTTAGGCGCCATGCCCAGAGTTCTTTAAAGGGATCCGCCCACGGAGGCTGCCTGCCTGCCTTACCCAGCCTCCTTGAACAGATAGGCTGGGGAAAGGAGGCAGGCAGCCTCCACGGACAGATCCCTTTAACTGAAGGGGAGGCAGTGGCGGCTTCCATCCTGGCTTTCTTGACTATGTAGCACCCGCAGATGACGTACTCTGGGGTCAGGAAAGCGCGGATGAAAGACCAGGCTTTTGAATTTCACTCGCCCATAATCTCTCAGGTTGTGGGCACGCTAAATTCAAATGCCTGCCCCATAAGATGGATTTTTCGCAAGACATCTGGTAGGCAAACCGGGTCTTGCGAAAAATGCCTATACCAGGAAATGTCATTTGTCTTACAAAGAATTCATCTTATGAGGCATTCGTCTTGTGATGTACCACTGTATTTCTTACAAGACTGCAAAATGTGATTTTCTCAAGTTTTCTTTTACAACTAAATCTTTTTCCCACTGCATTTTATTTTTTGGTTAATCTTTTCAGTTTTTTAAAAATTGTACTTTCTACTGAATGCCTGGTAGACAGAAGAAGCAATTTATATATTTAAGGAACATATTATGCATATACAGGTATATAATAAACATAAGTTCTTTGATATGTAAGACTGATAAGAAAAAGCAGCTTTCGCTCACATCTGGTTCTTTACTTCCAAATGTCTTCTAAAGTCAATAGCACCTTATCCTTTATGACTGACTGAGATTATCTAAGTATCCTTGCCAGTATCTGGTTCTCAGAATATTATTTTGCTTCTAACTTCTAAATACAGCTTAATACTCAATAGAGTAAAGGTATCCACGGTAAAGATGGATAAAATAAGATTAATGGGAACAGTCACTTTATTTCTGCTTTAACTTCTAGGTATTATAAGCTTATTCATAAAACCAGACATCATATTAATATGTTTCATGAGAAGCACATCAAAACAAGCTTTTAAAGCTTAAAAAGTTTTTAAAAAGCTATCACTATTCCAAGGTTAAGACAAAATACTGTAGAAGGAGATGTTCAAAAGCCAACGAATATCTTAACATGGAAATTTAACGTCACTTCATTTAAGTTTCACAGCACTACCAAAATTTTTGAACATTTATGTCATTACTAGACAGCAGTCTATGGAGCAAATGTTCCCAAACTTGGTTCCTTGGGTGTTCTTGGACTACAACTCCCCAAAGTCCTGGCCAGCACAACTTGTGGCAAAGGGAGTTGTAGTTCAAGAACATATGGGGACCTAAGGATGGGAACGTTGTAGAGGATATATGTCAGATAATGAGCTGAAATTCTACATAGGTTTATTTAGGTTAAACCCACTGAACTGGAAGGGACTCGGCCCCAAACACACATGTAGACCATATCGGAATCTTAAGAGACCAATCCAACACCAATGGAATGTCAGTGAAACTTATGCACTCCAAAATGCACCTTTAGATATTTTGATTTTTAGAATATCTGATCTCATGCCTAAGTACCCATAATGGATTTTCTTCAGAAAAAGAAAGAAATGGCAATCCTTAATTCTTAAATCAAAATCCCAGTACTAAGCAAAGTGAGTCACACTGAAATAGGCTAACTATAGCTATCGGGATTTTCTCAGTCAACTCCTCTGCATGTTTCGTTGATTCAAATGAGTGGGCTGTCTGCAAGTTATGTCAGTAATGATGGTCCTACTATAGTGCAGTTTACTAAGATAAACAACATGACTTTGGTCACAGTATAACAAAGCAACAATGTTACCCACAATGAAAAATAAACATGTAATAGGAATATCAAATGAACACTGTAACAATATTGGTGCTAAACAATTTGTATATGTGATTTTTAAAAAATCTAACCAGTTTGGCGGTAATCTTAAATCACTGATTTTACGCAATTCTTCCATGCACTCCAACATAGGGAATATCTGTTTCGCATGTTGCATAAAAAAAGGAAACAGATCACCAACTGCTCCTGCAAAAAGAAAGGAAAGAAAGAAAAGTGTACAGTATTTAAAAACCCAGTGGCATATTCAGAACAACTGCAATCTTATAAAATGTGGTTGTATGGATTCTGCCAGCAGGGTGAAAAATTATCTGGAAAATCACATCTGAATTGTCATACCACCACCACACTAACAACAACAAAACGAGCATTGTTAAGAAAACTTTAAAATGTTTGGATTTATATTGTAAAATATTCTACCGACCAATATCCTTACCTGCACCACAGCATATATCGTTCAGAATAATATGTATATCAGCACTCAAGGACACCGACTCCATGATGTATTTCCTAAAACTTATAAACGCTTGATGAAAAAGACGAGCTGTAAAGGGGGGGGTTGAAAAAACAAACAAGAGATTGGTGTTACACATTTTTGTTTTATATTGCTTTGCTTCTTGAAATCTGGACCAAAAAGCACATTTTTAAAAGCAGATTTGGGAAGGGCTAAAAGCTCATTCAGAAATCTAACTTTTAGATAATATAAAGGAATATTGTATAAAGGTGATTAATGTGTGGAATTCAATCCCTATTAAATTGTGTTATGCTGACAATGAATCCTGAAATGCTGTGCTAGAGAAAGCTTGGTCAATTTGTGTGCCCCCCCCCACCAAAAAAAAATTCAACTGCTTTGTGAATTAATTTTTAAGAAGCTTAAGGATCACTCATTTATCTATATACACATCACCATCTTTGCATATCTCCTCTTTATTTTCAGGGAGAAATCTAAACTGAACAATGATAGCTTAATTTCCGTGCTTTGTTTAATGGCTAGACAACGGATGGCATCCAGCTAGAAAACTAATGATCATCTCTCTCTCTCTCTCTCTCTCTCTCTCTCTCTCTCTCTCTCTGTCAATGGCTGTTAAGGATTCGGCCTGTGGCTCTCATGGAAAAGCTAACATTTCAGGTTCATTCACTGAGCATGGTTGATGTTTAAGTAGATTTTTGGGATACACAGATTCCTTTCATTTCCATTATACTATAAATATGTCTCTTTCCTTACCAATATCCCATGTAAATTTAGGCGCTCATTTAATGCAATACAATTCATTTGTTTTTAAATTGGCAATATGCTTTGTAAAAAATAGCCAAAAAAAGCTGCACCAAAATCTGACAAGGAAACACTAAGAGAAGATGGAAGGGGCCTATAAGGCCACCAAGTCCAACCACCTTCTCCCTGCAGGAATACAAATAAAAAAAATATTTGTTTATTTATTTACCAAAAAAATGTTAGCTGCCCCACTACCAAGTGGTGTTTGGGCAGCATACAACAATATATTAAAACTACAAAACAACATAATTATTTTAAAAAGCCGTATCTGCCAGGTAGTTGTGCACATTTCTCTTGAATGCCTCTAGTGCTGGAGGAAACGCCACCTCTTGAGGTAATCGGTTCCGCTGCTGTACTGCCTTAACAGTCAGGAAGTTTTTCCTAATATTCAGCTAAGAGCTGGGTTCTCTTAACTTGCGTTCATTGTTGTGCGCCTTCCACTCTGGGATGATCCAAGAACAGGTCCTGCCCCGCTCTGTATGTCAGCCCTTCAAATATTTGAAAAGTGCTATCAGATCACCCCTAAGTCTTTTTTCTCTCTCTCTCTGTTTTATAGACTATAATAATGATACAAGGCTTTAATTTCAGAGGGATTTTAGCAAGGCATGGAAACACAGAAGAGACCTCAAATCAAGTCAGACAACTTGACACTCAATATTGTTTTATTGGACACTAATATTCTAAAATAATATCGTTTTTAAGCAGCTAACTTTTTGTTAAGCAGGACAATTTACACTTCAAGTACAGACCAAAGCCATGCTGTGGGAAAAACATGTGAGGGGACAAAAATCCAGAATGATCCAGAACCATGTATTTCATACCATCTAGTCCATTTTCTGCCCCCAGTCTTTGTATTTCTTTTGTCTTGTAAAATTTATTTAACATCTTCAGAACTTCACCTAAAACAGCAAAATGCAAACAGTATTGTGTTAATTAATAT
Source organism: Phrynocephalus versicolor (assembly GCA_023846285.1). Lineage (NCBI taxonomy): Eukaryota > Metazoa > Chordata > Lepidosauria > Squamata > Agamidae > Phrynocephalus > Phrynocephalus versicolor. Next base: position 19,608,980 of record JAHTLZ010003518.1, read on the forward strand.
TATATATTAATCATGCAAACAAAGTGAAAGCTATTTAACAAGGGAACTCAGTGATCCCACAACTTCATCTTCAGAACCCCTGCTCAGGGAATGAAAGCCATAGCAAACAAAAGAAAGGATCAGTTCAGTACCAGGGAAATGGCACGTCGTGGCCAGGGATACTTTTATGGCATCAACTCTGTCAGGTGTAGATAACCTGATTTCCCAAGGTATTTAATGTGTTCCTCTGCACCTGTTTTATTTACTGTTAAGCATCATCTGATTGTATGTCTTATGGACACAATTCCTGTGACCCAGCTCAACATTTTGTTAAGCTGAAAGGAGGATTTAAAGGCTGCAAATGATTTTTTTTTAAAAAATACATCTGGAAAAGTGAATGTAAAGACTATCAATTCCCTCCAACATATTTGCCAAAACATATTCTAAAAGAAGAGGTTTCCCTATTATGTACTTAATAATAATACCTTTATTGTCAATGTACATGTGCACAATGAAATTGGCTGAGTCTCCCTTGCCCACCCCCACCCCCATCCCACCCCCATCCCACTAGCAACCACTCAGTCTCACTGCACCCTTGTAAATAGTATTTATTTATTTGTTAATTTTTAATATTTTAAAAATAATTTAAAATATTTTTAAAAATACTGTTATTACTAGTTAAAGCATCAATTTGGGGTATAATTCACATACTGACTAGGTCTTGGTCTTAAATATTTGTTCAGTTTTCACAAGAAAAGAAGTAAAAAGTATCAATACATCATTGCAAAATAAAAATAAAAAGACCAAGCATGAAAGAAGCAACCCTCACAAGAACCCATGAATACTTCATCACACAAAAAAGGGAAAGGAGCTACCAGGGCTTGCACTCCAGCACGTGAATGAAGCAGAAGCGGCTCTTTTGGGTAGTACAGGGCTGGCTCCCCTCGTGGCTTTTAAAACAAGGGCTGTTTTAAGAGCCAGGAGGGGCTCCAGCCATCAGCGCCGGCACTTGCCCGCCATCTCGTCCCCCAAGAGCGTGGAATGGGATCCCTAAGATCCTCTGGTCCCTTCCATCACCCTATAATACGCCCCACTCCCGGTTCCCCGCGATCAGGGACCCCCGACCCAAATAAAGTTGGAAAGCCCCTGCCATGATCGCGATGGGGAGAAAGTCTCCGTCCCTTCCGTCTCCCCCCGGAGTCGTGGTGGTTGTTGCTGTCTTACTCTTATTGAGCGGCCTCGTGAGCTCAGCTCCGATGTCCCCTCCGGGGACGGACGGCGACGGGGTCACCGGCAGCGGCACGAACAAGGAAGTGTCCGGAGCGCGCAAGCCTTCGTTCTCGTTCCCTCCCGAAGAAGCCGAAAAAGCAGCCCTCCCTGGGCCGCCCCGAGGAGCCCCGGCTCGGCTCCGCGATCCCCGCCAGCGCTCGAGAAGGACGGAGCCGCCATAACGCAGCGGGAAGCCCGGCGGGAACCGAGGCGACAGCAGCGCCCGAGCGCAGGAGCACAGCGCCGACATCGGGGGCGGGGAGGGGAGGGGGAAGGGAAGCAACGCGGGCCCCGGCGGCGCTCCGCCGTGACGTCACTGCTGTGCGACCAGAGGGATTCCCCCCTCTCGCCCCTCCCAAGGGTCCCCCGGAAGGCCCGAAGGGCGGAGCAAAAAGGGAGGCGGCGGGTTGGCCAAAGGGTCCCGCGAGCCCCAGCAGGGCCACCTGGGGAAGAGAGGGCCGGGCGGGAGGGCAAGGATTGTGTTGCAGGGATAGATAATGGAATGTTTTCTTGGCTCTTATTTATTTATTTGTTTGTTTGTTTGTTTGTTTGTTTGTTTGTTTGTTTACAGTGGTACCTTGTATAAAGGAATTAATTTGTTCCAAATGAAATTGTTAAGCAATTTTTCCTTTCTACAAATTCCCATAGGAATGCATTGAAAATGGAGTAATCCATTTTTATGTTGTACAGATTTTCCCCATAGGCCATTATGTTAAGCAAATTTCCCCTATCTCCGGAATTTTTATGTTGTACAGATTTTATGTTATACAAGCTGTTTGTTATACAAGGGTCCACTGTATTTATTTATTTAATACAATTTATATGACACCCACTACCCAAAGGTCTCTGGGCGGCTTACAATAGAAGTGAACAATTGAAACAAAGCATTAAAATGTCAATTAAAACAATAAGAACATTTAAATACAAAGCACTAAAATTGCCGTCAGGGCCCACAATCTAGGTTTAGATTCTGGGTCTTGGAAGTCTCGTCACTCTTTTTTAAGTGCTGTTCTACAAATCTCTCCAGAACGCCCCTCAGCGCGGTGTTGGCTCATCAGGTGGAGAATGGCCTCTTCGGGTGTGTGAAAGTCCCACCTCTGCAACCTTTCCCAACACCCAGTATGGGTCATTAAGCAATGTCAGTGTTGGCGAACCTATGGCATGGGTGCCAAAAGTGGCACTCAGAGCCCTTTCTGTGGGCGCCCGACATGGTCCCTTTCACAGTCGCCTGTATTCAAGTTAAATTGCTGTATGGGAATTTGCAAAAAATGAGTGGGTTTTGAATCGCAGTTTGAGCACTGGGTCTCCAAAAGTTTCGCCATTACCTGAGGCCTGAGGAAAATAAAGCCCCCCCCCCCCCCGCAGCTCTGAGGTCAGGCAACATGCTCACAGATGGCCACGTGCCTTTGGAGCATGTATGGATGACTCTGCTCAGCCCAGGGTGAGGGCCAGAGCCAGCCCTGTTAGTGACTGGGCACAGGCGGGCTGGTCGTCTGGGAAACAAATTGTCCTTGCTTTGCCCCTGGTTAAGCTCTCATCCCAGGCTACTAGGCCGCCTGGGCTGTTTGTTCTTCTCTGTCCTAGATGCCTATTAGTGGGTTGTGTGACCCGCAGAGCTGTCAAAAAACCTGGAAACCTGCCATGCTGTTCCCCCACCTCTGAACCTGTCTTAGTACAGTGATGGTGAGCCTTTTAGAGATCAAGTGCCCAAACTGCGATTCAAAACCCACTTTTTTTTTTTTTTTGCAAAGTGCCACTACAGCACTTTAACCTGAATACAGGGGGCTGTGAAGGGACAATATTGGGTACCCACGGAAAGGGCTCCGAGCGCCACCTTTGGCACCCATGCCATAGATTTGCCAACACTGCCATTGCTTAATGACCCATACTGGGTGTTGGGAAAGGTTGCACAGGTGGGACTTTCACACCCTAAGAGGCCATTGTCCACCTAACGAGCCTATTCAAGCCGTTGTCCAACTTACGAGCCTATTCAGACCAGGGTGATGTGAAAGAGTGAACTATAAAATGGCAAACTCGCCACTGACTTTCCTCTGACTGGCAAGGCTGCTTGGATGAGTAGCGTAACATTTCAGTCTCTCAAGAAGTCCAGCTGCCATGACTCAACTTCCAGATAAACTCACCCTAATGACTGAGAATCTTCAGACATAATACTAACAAGTCTCTATTCCATTATTGGAAGTTCTCATATAGAATCATTTGTTTATTGGTGCAGTACAGAAATCCAGTGTACAGCTTTATAATCAATTAAATGAAGTGTTAGCTAATTGTTTACACATTTTCAGGTAGTTTATTTACAGCTTTATAATCAATTGAATGAAATGTTAGCTAATTGCTTACACATTTTCAGGAAGTTTATTTTCCCCCAGTAAATATTCCATTGACTATTTTGGGAGGCAGACTAAATATCTTCATCACCAGGTACCAGCAACCTTTGTTTAACTGTAAAATAGCCTGTTACTGGAAAGGCTTTCCTAACTTGTCACTATCTCAGCAGAAATGTAGAATTTTGTCATTACCTCAGAGGGAAACATTGACTCTAATGAGACCTATGAACTATACAACTCAGTGAGCCACAATCTGAGATTTTTTAGGTGGAGGAGGGAGAAATAAAAAACTGAAATAATATGGTGGCATATGTGTGCACACCCTTAAACTAGTACTTTGTTCAACCACCTTTTGATTTTATTACAGCACACAGCCTTTGGGGGTATGAATCTATCAGTATGGCCCATCTTAATTTGGCAATATTTGCCCACTCTTGTTTGCGATGACGCTCCAAATCTGTCAGATTACAAGGGTGTCTCCTGTGCATAGCCTCTTCAGGTCACCCCAGGGATATTCAGTCGGATTCAGGTATGGGCTCTGGCTGAGCCATTCCAAAATGGTAATTTTTGGTGAAGCCATTCCTTTGTTGATTTGGATGCATGCTTTGGGTCATTGTCATGCTGAAAGATGAAGTTCCTCCTCATGTTCAGTTTTCTAGCAGAAGTCTGAAGGTTTTGTTCCAATATTGACTGGTATTTGAAACTGTTCATAATTACCTCTACCTTGACTAAGGCCCTTGTACTAACTGAAGAAAAACAGCCCCAGGGCATGTTGCCGCCACCATGCTGCACTGTGGGTATGTGTTCTTTTGGTGATATGCAGTGCTGTTTTAGTGCCAAACATATCTTTTGGAATTATGGCCAAAAAGTTCAACCTTGGTTTCATCAGACCGTAACACTGGTTCCTACATGCTTTTGGGAGACTTCAAATTTGTTTTTGCAAAATTTAGCAGGGCTTGGATGTTTTTCTTTGCAAGAAAAGGCTCCCGTCTTGCCATTCTACCCCATAGCCCACACATATGAAAAATATGGGAGATTGTTGTCATATGTACCACACAGCCAGTATTTGCCAGATATTCCTGCAGCTACTTTAATGTTGCTGTAGGCCTCTTGGCAGCCTCCCTGACCAATTTTCTTCTAGCCTTTTCTTCAGTTTTGCAGGAACGTCCTGTTCTGGGCAATGTCATTGTTGTGCCATATTTTCTCCACTTGGTGATGACTGTATTCACTGTGTTCCATGGTATATATATCTAATACCTTGGAAATTCTTCTGTACCCTTCTCTTGAATGATGCCTTTTAACAATGGGATCCCTCTGATGCTTTGGAAGTTCTCTGCAGACCATGACTTCTGTTGTAGGATGTGAACAAGAAAATGTCTGGCAAGACCTACTAGCACAGCTGATCTTTATTTGGGATTCCTCAGAGGCACTTTAAATGGCAGGTGGGTACTGGCTCCTACTTAACACGAGTTTGAATGTGATTTTTACTGCTGAGCACAGCTACATCCTCAGTTATAAGAGGATGTGCACACATATGCCACCATATTATGTATTATTTCAGTTTTTTATTTCAGTTTGTGGTTCAACTACATTGAACAGTTCATAGGTCTCATTAAAGGTGGAAAAAGTTCTGAAATGATTTTTCTTTGTCATCATTTATTTACATTACAGATACTTGACATTTTAACAGGTGTGTAAACTTTTTATATTTATTTATTTATTTAGAATATTTTTACCCCACCTTTCTCCTTCGAAAAGGATCCAAGGTGGCTTATAGTAATGAGGGGCAATATACAGCCCAGAACATTTAAGACATATTGAAGTCAAGAATAGGGAATTAGAAGATGCATCTTACCACATTAAAAGGTAACATTATATCCACATTATATCTGTATCTGGATATATAGATAGCCACTGTATCTGTATGTAAATTAAAATGCTGTAGACTCGTACCAAAATTAAGTTTTATGGTATTTGGTATCCATTTATTGAATATGCAAATAACAGTATTCTTTATGCTCCAATATCATATGGTATCTCTTTCAAGACCTGCTAAGATGCAACATTAAAAGTTTGTATTAGAAGTGGAGATTAAATAAAATGTAAGAAATTTAAATTTGTAAAAACTTGATGTAACCTATTGATCTATTTAAGTAAATATATAGATTTTTAATATTTTTATGTTTTTCCCATCTGCTCAGTTGTTTTTTGTTTCCATGTCTATTAATGTTTTCTATTTTTATTAACTAAAGACATTTTTAAATAAAAACATGTTTTAATGTCATAAATATACTATCTGTACTCTAAGAAATCTATTAGATACAGAAACAAGAACTGTCTGCTTATTATTCTGTTCTGTTGGAAGATTTCTACCAGAATACAGAAAAATGTTCTCCCTCCACTCTAGATCAACTCTAACCTAAACCCAAATCTGACTTCAAAATGTTTACTTTATCTACAGAAGTCTCAGTGAGAAACTCATTACAAAAATAAACAAAGACAATCAAGAAGTTTTGTGAGAATACAGGTATTTTTAATAATTCAAATAGCAGTTCATTATATCTATTTTACATAGTTGCACAATTTGAGGCTGGTTAAATACAATCATTTTTCAAAATTACTTGGAATAGTTTCCAGATCGCAGTATGCAAGTGTCCATGAAAATATTTGGCATTTTTTTTTTGTTTGGAACTCTGAACAGGCACTTACATGAGAGTTACGTTATTTCACTCACAGGCATCCAAATTAAGAGAAATATCCCAGGATGCAGCATGTTTGCTTTATCAAAGTGCCATAGTATTAAAACAGTTCTTACGGATATATAATTTAGTGATTTTTCTTACCCATAAAGTAAGGTAACAGATAACACTTGCACTGAAGTCAAGAAACGTTCTTCATAAGTAGGCCATGTGAACTCTAAATGTGAGTAGCTTTCTATTCAGCAGGTTCTGTGTTGTGCCCAAAACAGTGTGTTTCTGGAAACTACATGCTTAATTGTGGACAGATGGAGACTAACAAGGTTTGTCTAAAGACGCAAAATTCACTCAAGGAATTAACAGGATTAAAAAAATCATCAGATGTTTTGCTAAAGACTTACAGAACTTATTTGAATGGACAGTTTCCACCTTCGTATCTTTCTAAAAGCCCATGTTTTCTTCTACAAGATCGGAGTGGAAAATAATGTTTCCTTATATTTATGGATATTGAAAAGGACAACAGTGAAAGGTTGTATTTGAGTGCAAAGAGAATTGTGTGCATGTGACCCATATGTCAATAACATCAGTAAAAGCCATATTAAAATTTAAATCAATCACAATCACATACACCCCTCCACTGAAACAGGAATAAATGAAAGATTGCTGTATTTTAGCATAGGATATAGGACAGAACCTGGTAAGAAAACTAGTATAATTGATTTATTAAGAGAGGAAAATTGTAAGAGAGCCACCCCTCTTAAAAAGCTAATTTTAGTGAGATGCTTGTTTGTATGTATTCTTCAAGAAAAGAAGCAAGAAAACCAGATTTCTAACATTTTGTACACCACCTACTTCCTCATAGTAAAATCAGGTACATTTTCAGGGGGAAATTCCATTTCTATCCTTTAATTTGCACTTTTAAGACAACATATTTCCAGTGGTACAGGTAAGAGACATGGAGGAGATACGATATGAAATGTAGTATAGGAAGAAATGCTTTAGTTTACCATCAATGATAAGCAAAACTTAAATGCACCAGCCTACATGCATGAAAACACATAACTAGACATTGTAAGCATTATGTATATCTGAGTGCATCACGCCAGACAAAAAAAGTAAAATGTGCAGTATAAAATAGCTTAAGAAAGTTCCAGTGTTTGAGAAAGCACTTGTCTTAAATGTATGTACACATCTGAATGTTTACTTGAAGAATGTTTTAGTAGTGTGGGAAATGCAGCACTGTAAGATGAGGAAGACTGTTGTAATGCAAGATTTGGCCTTCTTCTCTACAGGCTGGTGCCACCATTAACCTGCTGATCTATCAACAGTTCTTTCACCCTGAGTTCACATTTCAGGCTGCTCAGCAGATGCCTGTGGTTCTGGACTTTCAAACCGCTGATGGAAGTTTGTTCGTTGTTTCCTCAGTTTCTCAGGAGCTTTTCTCCAAAGTATTATCTCCTGTTGAGGAATGAGAGAATACACAAACTTTAGAAACAAAAGGTCAAAGTGTTGGAGACCTAAGCAATTTATGACAAGTTGATTAAAAGCAACTTAATTCTTTGAGCAAGCTTATATTTGATTAATTTGAGTTCTTTTGCTAGTTTACAGTTCATTCTGATTTTCCATAAAATATATCCAAGATAACAAACAAATGTACCAAGATACTTTCATTATGAGAACTATAATCATAACACTACAGTCATCCCCTGCCATTTCGTGGTTCATATACTGTAGTCCTGATATATCACAGGACCACATTATATGAAGGCAAGTGCCTCTGGGGCAAACTGCATGGGCCCGTTTGAGGCCTCTTGCACTTACCCCAGGCCTGGCACTGCCCCAAGTGGGCCTCCAATGGGCTTCCCGGGCTGGTTGGAGGCCCCAGAAGTGGTTTCCGACAAACCAGAAGTCACGTCTGAAAAACCAGAAGTGCCTTCCAGATCGCCAGAAATCACTTCAGGAGCTTCTGACAGGGTTCCTGGCCTGTCAGAGGCCCCAGAAGTGGTTTCAGGCAAACCGGAAGTGACTTCCAAAAACAGGAAGGGAAGCCTGTCGGAGGCTCGTTCTGGGCAGTGCTAGGCGTAAGGTAAATGTAGGAGGACCTGGAGAGGCCCCCAGTCCTGACCCAACCCAGCATTCACATATTTTTCTTTATCATGGGTCAGGCCCCTACCCCCTGTGATAAAGTGGGGGATTACTGTAGTTTTAAAAAGCAAAGTACTGTTTTGTGTTTCTGGACTCCCGAACCCTCTTCTCTTTTCCATTCCCTTAAGGGCCTACCCCTTCTGGCAGGTGATATCCCTGGACATGGGAGGATATTTGAAGTTGTCATTGCAGGTGCCTCCCAAAGAACTTTGACTCTCCAAAAGAACTAGATACAGGCACCAAGTACTACAAAGCAACTGTGCAGGTGCCACACTTAATCTCTTCCTTCCCCTGGAGGCCCATTCACCTTTGGAAACATGGTACTGGGGTCCTCCAGCAGCAAACTAGTTGGAGAAGGCGTTCAGTCGGTCCTTCCCTGCTTTCTCAGACAACTGGACACCTTGACAAGGAGAGGGGCGGAGAGAATCCCCATGCAGCCAACAACTAGCCAAACACTTTACCCGACTGGCATGCCAGTGGTGAGGGAGGACCCCAGCAGTGCGCTGCCAAAGGTGAGTGGGGCTCCCCGGGGAGGGGAGAGTTTAAGTAGTTAATTCAGCATGAAGAGCTTTGTAGTTCTTGCCCATCTCTGCCTGCCAGTCCAGGTAACATCACACACAAGAAAAAGCTGCCTTGTTTTATAAAGTAGAAACAAGCAGAAGAAGGCTGTAAGAGAGGTAAGTAACCAGAAAGCTGGTCAGCAAAATTGCATTTCTGGGCTGCCCCCGCAGAATTCTGCCTGGGAAATTACTGCAGATTTCCAGGAATTAACAGTCCGAAAATCCAAAAGGCAGAACCCTAAAAATAATCCACATTTGAATACAGCATGCAAACATTTTCCTAGACATAAGTTGAAGAGATAAGTGATCAAAAACAGACCTTACATTTGTGTTCTCAGCACCTTCAAAGTTAATCAGCAATTTCACAGGGAACATTTTTGTGGTAGCTAAACATAGCTTCTAACGTTCTACATTAATTTTGTACAGCTGCTTCTGTGTATAATAGCAGACAGAGATCTGATCCTCCCCTTCACTTTTTGAATGATAAACCTAATTAATAATACTGCCTTTTCATGGGAGTAACTCAGGAAGCATGAATCAACGAGGAAAGCATCAAAGTGGGTGTGGGCAGGCAATACAGATCATTTTTCACCGCAAGCCAAGATCTTCCAGAATTCTTCACAGAAAAGCTAGGTGAATATCAATGATTTTTGAAAAAAATCAAATTGAGTTAAATAACCATTTCAATTTTTAAAAATATGTTTTGATTTAAATTGTCAAAATATCTGATCTTTTAATTTAAATTGTGATTTCAATCAATTTCATCTAAATCAAATCTGCTCTGTCACAACAAAATATTTTAAAAATATAAGAAGTTTTTCCTTTAGCAAGTGATAGTTTACACTGATGTTGTTCTGATATGATTATTGCTGCTATGTGAATGTGATTTGTTTTACAGTTTGGAATCCTGAGTTTTGTTTTACTGGTAGTTGGTTTTTACACTGGTAGTATTTAACAGAAAATGCAATAAAAATAAATCCATCTGATGAAACTGTTATGTAGACCGTTATACCTGTTGCTTGAAGTACCGTCTGTCTTCTTCATCAACTAACACCAGGTTCAAGAAGTATCTGACTGAAAACTTTTTATTCACATCCCTCATTGTAGGAGTGGGATCATAGCCAGCTAAGAAGAGTCTTATGGGTATAGATTCACCTTAAAGTTAAGGGAAAAGGGGGAGGGGCATGGTTAATATTACTGAAAATAGAAATATTTCATGTTACAGCGGTTCAGGACACAGAATGGTTTGGCAGCACTTAGAAGTACTTCTATCAAGAAAGCTGTGCTGACCTCCTGTATAGATTTTTCCTCTGTGACATTCTTATAGGCCCACAATTTTAGGAAAGCTGCTTGGGAACCTAGTGAAAAAAATGTAAAAAAGAAGGTGGTTTCTTTTTAGACTGCTCGTACCAGATCAAAACTCCTTTAAATTTGTAAGAATTTAAATCTAGAATTTTAGTTTTGATGGCAGCAGTCTCCATGAAGTAAAATAATTAAATATTTAATTTCATGTTTCCTGTGCATCCATGTAGATCACGATCAAGAACAGAAATCTAAGGCCCCACAGAGGAGGAAATCAAACTTCCGAGCAGTCAGAGAAGGTAATCATAGAATCATTAAGTTGGAAAGGGCCTACAAGGTCACAGAATCGACCCCCCTGCTCAATGCAGGAATCCAAATCAAAGGATATATTCCAGGTTGCCAGGTGGTTGTCCAATGTATCTTCAGCCCCTCTATTCCGCCATAGAAGCTGGCTAGGTGGGCAAGAAAGGCTACCTTTCACTTGCTTCCAGTAAGTCAAGAGATAAACACTGCGGCCACCAACATAAATTGGACATGTGGGTCACTCCCACATAAACGATTGAATTCCTAGATAGGAGCCCTTTATTCATTTAAGAAGGAATTTTGGTGTTGCTTGATGCTTTGAGCTTTAATTTGCACCCCTTTAGACTTCACGAATACACAAGGATTGCACAAAAAGGTTTGTTTTAACGAAACAGTAAACAAAAAACACTCCACTAATGCCAACATGCTCTGACTCACCTTTAACCGGTGCACCATCCATTATTTCGTATTTTGCAATAGTTTCTGTCTCTGTTGTGGTACTGGGACCTAGTCAAACAATTATCAAGCACTTTATTGGGCTCTTTCATGCAACTGTTTTATTTTCATTTCATTTTCCATTTGTAATTTAATTTAATTACTAGGTGCCAAAAGGCTACAGCAGTTATGCTTTAAATGAATAATGTTAGCTGTTTTACTACAAAAATATATTTAAACCTTTGTTTGTGAGTATAATTCGTTTGGAAACATGCTTGTAATCCAAAGCACTTTAATATCAAAGCAAATTTAATAATAATAATAATAATAATAATAATAATAATAATAATAATAATAATAATAATAATAATAATAATAATAATGGAAACTCAGATGATTCATTCTAAAACCCAAAATAAAAATGATTACAATACTGTAATATAATAAAAACAATGTATTAACAAACTCTTGTCATATACTGTGTTTAATGTAATTGGGAATAAAGCAGCTAAGGAAAGGGTCTACATCTGCAGGCAGCCTGCCCTAAAATGAAACAAAGCATTCCTGAGCTTTCTCTTGTATGGAAAAGCAAAGGACTCTCCATGGGTACTTTAAAATGACAAAAAAGACACTAGTGCCACTTGTGGGCATCTTTTAACGTTCTGAAAATAATCAGTGATTTTTGCCAAAGAGTGAGACCTGAGACCAAGCATGGTAGACGATCACCCACAACCATAAACCATAAACCATAAACCAGAACCATAAACCTATTAGCTATAGTTCTAAAACTTTATCAATATATCATGTGTATTTCAATATTGATATTTTAGTTTAGATGCTATTACTGTCTTTATTTTCCTATTTATTTTTATTTATTTCCTAATAATTGTTTGATTTCAGTTTTATATCTATTTATGCTGTTGTATTTATTGTACTGTTGTAATCTACCCAGAGTGGTCTTGTTACCAGATGGGCAGTCTACAAATCTAGTAAACAAACAAGCCATTGGCTCAGTTGTGATCATGTGACATAAGGTGTCACATATTACTTGCATTGTAAGACACTCTCATTTATCCAGTAAAATTTTGTAAACGTTTGCTAATTGTGCGCAGCACTCACAGAACAAAGTACAGTGGTACCTTGTATAACAGACAGCTTGTATAACAGAAAATTTGTACAACATAAAAAATTCTGGAGATAGGGGAAATTTGCTTAACATAATTGCCTATGGGGAAAATCCGTACAACATAAAAATGGGATTACTCTGCTTTCAATGCATTCCTATGGGAATTTGTATAAAGGAAAATTTGCTTAACATAATTTCATTTGGAACGAATTAATTCCTTTATACAAGGTACCACTGTACTTGCAATCCAAGGTTTTACTGTAATCCATTGTGTCCACCCAGACGCATAGATGCAAATGAAAGAAAGAAAGCTGACTTTCTACTCATCACCACTCCCTCACGAGCAACTCCTTCCCAGATAAGCTACAGGCCTTCTCTGAAATTTGAGGGTTTCTTCTTTCCTACCCAAACCAAAAGCCTAATCAGCTCAATAAGGGCCCCAAGGTTCAGTATGGGATTTTCAGAAAACAGAAAAATAGCCAGGAAGAGGAAGAAACAGGAAAGTGTTATTCTACCAACCCATTTCCACATGTTTTTAAAGCTGCGTTCAACATAATTTTATTCCTAACTGTTAAAGGCCATGTTCTTATTGGTAACACCTGGTATGATATTTGTACCTTTCACAGCACACTGCATGGAGCATTAGAATAATCAGGAATTATATTAAAGATATATATATCAAGGTCAAACAGTATGACAAGAATCCCTGTTCACTAGTCTATCAAAACAGACGTCACCCAGCCTTCCATCTAAACATGATACACTACTTTACTAACACGATGGCTCATTTATCTACCACCAGGAACTTCAATGCTATGCTAATTCTTAGATTTTGCTATATTTCAAAGTGTAACTCCTGTGTATAGGAAGGTCATCCATCTCTTGCCATTAACTCAAAAGCAGCAAAACAGAAGGCCCCATCATTGTTAAGAAATGCCATTATATGGCAACACCATAAGAAACAGGTCACTGCCATTTCGAGGAAAAAAATTGTCATTTGCCAATCAATACTGGAACTATTTCTATTTAACTTTAAACTTGTACTAGCTTATCAACGGGTAATCTGATATCGTTTAGTGACATAACTCCATTCCACAGCATATTATAAAATCTTTTGAAAATCTGAATAATCTAAATTTAGACACCAAATTACAAGTCAAATTATTTATCAAATAAACATGCTCCTTTGTGTGTATCTTACCAATTCCAGTGATCTCTTTTTTGATCAACTGTAATTCCATGTGTTGAATTTTTATTCTTACTAAGAGGAAGTAAATTTTCCCAACAATTACATCCTTTAAATGATACCTTAAAATAAAAGAAGAAAACTTGTAAAATGTAGAATTTGCATATGCTAAACTGAATAGAATTATATGGTGCCTCTCTGTGCTCTTTATTCTCTATTCAACTAGATTACTTGAATCACTCAAGGAAAGCTTGACTATTGAATGTTTCCACTTACAAACATTTTTTTTTACTGTACAAACAGTAAGTTTTCAAATGTCACTGTAAAGTCATCTCTAACCTTGCTGAAACATTAAGTACAGGCCATGAGATTCCATCCTTTACAAGTTCACTGAACATGCAGATGATATAAGCAAGTGGGCTCCATATACTGATGCTATTGGATTAGACAGAGGTCTGTTCAGCTAGTTGGTGCAAGCAAATAATGTGCTGGCAAAAAATATACACCCTCATTTTCCAATGGGGCTGACTGGATAGCTCAATGCAAAGAGCTTCACTATCTGAGCACAACTAGCAAGAAGTCCATATTGGGCAAACGCTGTCTTGATCTCTAGTAGTGGAGGAACGTGGGGAAAAGTCCATCCCAATTACCTGGCAGACAGGGACATGTAAAGGGAAACCATTGTTTATGTACCCTCCTCTTACTCCATTTAGAACAGGAACAGAGGACACCTTCCAGGGCCCCAGCATCCCCTAGGGCAGTGGTTGCGAACCTTTGGCACTCCAGATGTTTTGGACCACAACTCCCACAGTCCTTTGCCATTGGCACTACAGGCTTGGAATTCTGGGAGTTGCCGTCCAAAACATCTGGAGTGCCAAAGGTTCACCACCACTGCCCCAGGGCCTAGTTTGATAAAAAAATTAAAATGAAAGAGAAAATGGCATTGAAAGTCTTTATCTTTACTGGTGTGGCAACTTTGACATGTTTTGAATGGGCCCAAGCACTCCAAACTACCAGAAGAAAAAGTGCCCACACAAAAAATGCAATTGGCCTCTGTTTTAAAATGTTCTAAATATAAAACAAGGAGGCACAAAAATAATGAACAGCACATGTATAGGGAGAAATAAGTCCCTGAATGTTCCCTAGGTGAAAACCCTGGCAAGGAACAAAGTAACTAGCATATCAGGGGCAATGGTACTTGTGTAGCCTATGTCTTGCTGTGCTAGTTTAAAAAAATAAACTATTTCTTCTGCATATACAGACAAGTTCTTATTCTGAACAAGAGAGAAAACGGGGAAGGCACATAAAAAAGAATATTTTTGAATTGTGACTGCAATATTTGGGGGGAAAGCCCACAGGTCTGTACATGCAACTCTTTAAGAAAATTACTAGTCACTGCTAGGCACTCTGCAGTTTTCACAAAAAAACATTATCTCTGTTTTTCCTTTCAAGGCCATTTGGTTGGTCTTTTAAAGTCATACATACTTGGATTTATTGTATTCAAATTCTATGTGCAGACAATCTTCAATGCCTACTTCCATTTTGATAGAGTTGTTAACATCTGGGTATGTTGCAAGTTGATGAACAATAAGGTCGTACTCTTTTATCAAGTCTGACAATCTTCTTACTATTGTCACTTTAAGGAAATACCTATGAAAAGAAAAATTCTTTTGTATGTGCAGAATTGTTTGCATTCACAGTTAAATCTGCCAAGGTAGCAGTCTTTACCAAAATTACATTAATATCAGAAGGCTATTATGAAGATTCTTTAATCACATTCACCATGTTTTTAAAATTAATTAGCTCACAATTCTAGTTACATAACAGAAGCAGCAGATACTTAGGTTTTTGGTTAAAACTTGTATATGTTATATAATATCAGTTAATATTTTTCTAATTTTGATTAACTGTGCCTTATATTTTTTAAAAATAACAACAATAAGAATAATTTAACTCCTATTTAATTCTCATGGTGACTTTGGAACAAAACTAACTAGAACTGTTAGCTAATTGTAAAAACTCGGCAAATGTGACATGTGAACCTTCATAATACATCATAGAAAGAAATAGGGGCTGGTATTATTGGGAATGCAGCGTGGTGTAGTAGATGGAGTTACGGACAAGAACTCTGGAGAACAGAGTTCAAATCCCTGCTGAGCCATAGAAACTCGCTGGGGGAGTAGAACTGGTAAAACCATGCGTTAAAATTCTCACTTACCTTGAAAGCCCTATTAGGGTTGCTATAAGCCAGTTTCAACTTGATACCACAGAACAGCAGCAGTATTATACAAAGCAAGAAAGACTACTCCAGCTTTTATTAATGCAATATTTTCTACAGAGTCAAGAAGCATGAGGATCTGGTTAGTAAAAATAGTCTTCCTTCGCTTTTTTCTGTGTGGCAATCTCTGCTGGATTAAACCCTGTTCCACAAATTTATCAAACTCATTCTTTTAAAACAGATGCATGCACACCAATATACAACTACCAATACATTAGTCAGACCACTGTCAACTGTAGCTCAAGGGGAAAAATGCTTTTCAATTTTCATACCTCAATCTGACATTGGCACCAATGTAAGATTCATATGGCTTCTCCACTTGCATAAATTCAAAGTCATAACTTCTACTTTGTGTTAATTCCCCAGGTAAGGCCAGCTCTTTCACTAGGTTTACAAATTCGTGAGTATTGCTCTTGTCATTGAAAAGTTCTATAAAATTAAGGTGTACAATCAGAAAAAAACAATTTAAGGTAAAAAATTCCTCAACAGTGTATAACAGTTTTTTTAAAATGGATATGTATATGAATTGTTGTTAATAGTAAGGACAGGGAGAGAGAAGGTGCAAAATTTAAATATACCTACAAGGAACAAAGTGTTATAAAAATGAGAATCTGTGAAGTGTACTTTTTAAATCTTTTGCATGACTTATTCAGTACTCTTTCAAATTATCAGAAACAAAGATTGTTAATTCATTTAGAAACTATGCATGTTTTATTTACAGGCAACATGGCTAACAAGTATGCCTTACAAACTTAGAACAATCTAGTAGAACTTTTCTTTAAAAATTACATAATTTTAACTTCCCATGTTACAATAAGGACTATTTTTCCAAACTACTGAGAAGGTAATACACACTTTTAAAAGCTCTTTTTGAAGATGAAAAACAAAACCAAAAAAGATACTTAACAAACTGCACTATTTTTACTCATTGCATTTCAATCTCTAAGACAAACATAGCAATAATGTCCTTATTTTGAAGATGTAATTCCTGCCTGATATAAGATGAGAGAGAAAACAGATTTTTTTCAGTTATCTACTTCAAGTGCTGTTCCACATTAGCCATGCTTAATATAATTTATCTGTTGTTCCAAGATAATACTTTTAGAAGAGGTTGCTGTGTTAGTCTATGCTAGTGTATCGGGCAAAACCAAAATAATAACAATAGAAAGAAAGAAAGAAAGAAAGAAAGAAAGAAAGAAAGAAAGAAAGAAAGAAAGAAAGAAAGAAAGGGTACGTTAAAGACTAACTGCTATATTTTAACATATGCTTTCATGGACAAAGCAAAATGTTCTGCTTATATACTGCCCCATACCACTTCAAGTGGTCTCTGGGCAGCTTACAGTTTTAATTACAGTAATGGAGGCTACACACTGCCCCCACCAGCAAGCTGGGTACTCATTTTACCAACCTCGGAAGGTTGGAAGGCTGAGTCAACCATGAGCCTGCTACCTGGAATCAAACCCCAGGTTGTGAGCAGTTTTACCTGTAGTACAGGCATTTAACCACTGTGCCATGGGACTGTTCACTTCCTCAGACAACCGACCAGAAAGTGGACTTGTCCATGAAAGCACACGTTAAAATATGGTAGTTACTGTATTTTTCTGTGTATAAGATTATATTTTTGTCTAAGATTGTTAGAGTGAAAATTGAAGTTAGTCTTATACATAGAAGTAAGCCAAGGAGAGACCCTCACGGTTTGCGGAACTGTAATTTTGGGCTGGAAAAGTGGGAGTCATACATGAGATCGTCTTATAGATCAAAAAATATGGTACAGTACGCTCTAATAGAGATGGGCACGAAACAATTTTTAAATTTGTTTCATGATTCGTTATTCACTTGTAACGTTACGAATAACAAACCCACTCTGGAAGAGAAACAAAACGAAACAGAAATTTCTGTTTTCTTCCGTTTTGTTTTCCCATAGGAATGCATTAGCAATGTATTCCTATGAGGAAAACCCTGCAGTTCCTTCCCCAATGCGCCCGGGAGGTTTAAACTTTTTTCCCCTCGCCCAGCACGCACGCCAGCTGAATGGCGCTGGGGGAGGCAAAAAAAACAAAACACTTCCTGCCTTTTCCCCACCTGATCGGGCGTAGGAAAACGTGGGAGGTTCTTTCTTTCTTTCTTTCTTTGCCTCCCCCAGCACCCATCAGCTGTCGCAGGGGCTGGGGGAGGCAAAAAAAAGTTTAGAAGTGAACTCCCATCACCCCACCACATGATTGGCGCAGGTAAGAGGTGCGAGGTTTTTTTAAAAAAAAATTAATGCCCCAGAGCGCGAGCTGATCAAAACAAAATTGAATTTTTATTTCATGCCCATATCTAGCATCTAAGATGGCACAATAGTTTTCCTTCTTTATTAGTTATCTCGAGATAGTCCTAATTGGACAGTCCAGATTATGACTTCTATGCATCATGATTATACATACATACATACTATACTTTGCACCTTTAAATATTCAGTAGTAATTCTGGAACTCACCAATTTGTCCTACAAATTCAATTCTAATCCCTTGATGTTCTAGTCTCTTTCCATGTTGTTTAAATACTAGGTTAACCTGAAAAATACCAAGATAATGTTGAAATTCTCTTTTACCTCAACATAGATCCATAGCATGTTTAGAAAAAGAAATGAAATGAATCTATTGGAACAATTCATAATCTATTCTACTAGTGCATTATAGGTAATAAAAAACTTTACTACAGTGTAAGAACAATAAAAACAAAGAAAAATGAAAAAAACTATGAAGAGAGAAAGATGTTACACGGTGGGGGGTAGGGAAGGGCACAAAAACTGGCTTTGTCCCGGGGCACTCCAAACTCTAGCTACGCCAGTGCACCCTGCATACAGTCTAAAGTAAGTAAGATGGGCTAAGGGCAGACAATATCAGTAGAACAGCGAAACAGTAATCACATTTTCCTTGACTTCAGACCAATTTCCCTGTCTTTCCTTAATGAATTTCCATGACTTTCCACAAAATGGCAACGCTACACTACCAAGAAAATATCTGAGCAATACGACAACCTATATTCAAATGAAAACAAACTAGTTCAGTTCCCCCTCTCTGACTGCATCTTTAAAAATACAACCTGAAGTAAATGTTACTCTATGCTTTTTCTATCCAATGTGATATAAGGAAAACAGGGTCAGCATATTTCACATAAATGAAAACCTGACCATCTTCCAATCCTACCAATTAAAACTTGGGACACTTATATTAGTTAGTAATAACACCATGTACTGGGGGGGGGGGGAAGCCTCATTTAAATCAATTATTTATTCATTCAGTTTATATACCACTCATCTAGCCAATCACTACTCTGGATGGGGTACAGCAAAAATATAAAACATAAATGATATAATATATAAACACTAGACAATACCACAAAGAGAAAGACAACAAGATAGGTGGCAAGAAACATTAGAACTCATAAATAACAATATTCTTTTCATTTATCCACTACTCCCAGCTTCTTGGAGAGAAAC
This sequence comes from Phrynocephalus versicolor, assembly GCA_023846285.1. Taxonomy (NCBI): domain Eukaryota; kingdom Metazoa; phylum Chordata; class Lepidosauria; order Squamata; family Agamidae; genus Phrynocephalus; species Phrynocephalus versicolor. The sequence continues at coordinate 19,628,088 of JAHTLZ010003518.1, forward strand.
TCCCTAGAAGCTTCTCTGAACAACCCAGGTTTTTTACAGCTTTTTGAATGCAAAAGGGAAGACCCCTGCTGTACTTCTTATGGGAGTGGGTTCCAAAAAGAAGGCACTACTGCTGAGAAAACTCAATTTCTAGTCGTCACTTTCCTGGTTTCTTGGGGTGTCAGCATCTAATGGAGTTAGGTCTATGAGGACTGAGGGCGTTACTCGTTAGAACCAGTCACATCTGGACTGCACGTCTGAGCCTTAATAGAGAATGTAAATCTCCAAAGTTTGGGGAAAATACTCTCCAGACCAGTATTAAAAAAAAAAAGCTTCCCCCTGCCTTATTCAATATTGTATTTCTTTTCTAGGACCAAAACATCTACTTTTGGAACAAGGCATTACTAACTGTTTTGTATAAACTAATGTACTTCTGCATCACTGTTAACCAGCAATTTACTGTTGTTCCCATAACACTCTGTGCACAGAGAATGCATATAAACATGCACGGGCTAAATCATGGAACCATAAGACCCCACAGATGTGAAAATTATTCACAAAACATACAGATGCTGCACATTCTTCTTTCTCGTATTCTCCCTCTTCTTCTATTTCAACATCTTTTGTATAAGAACCTTCCATGCTATTTACAATTTATTTAGCTTTAAATTACATCTTTGTTTCTGTCAGAAGCACCACAATAATACATCAAAATTCTGACCATGTAAATCACATGAATGCATTTTATTAAAATCGACTCTCAACATGCCTTTTGTGAAATCATGTTAACTATGAAAACAGAAAACAAAAACCCACAAAAGAACAAGTAATGAGGGATACATATTAATCTTTAATAAGAAACTATGGTCATTCTTTAGCCCTGCTGCTTCCTATACCTGCCAGCATTCTGGACTACTGGGCAAATTGGTTGGTGGTGATGAAAGCAAAGCCCAAACATATGTAGGGCAAAGACTTGGCAAGGGCTGCTGTAGCCACCTGACCAGTAAGAAATAGCTAGATTTAAAACACAGGTTTTAGTTTAGCTTCAACACTAGGATAAATATAAAAGCAGTTAACTAGAACACTTGTCCAGGATCACTAGTATAGATTTCTGTTAAGATTCTGACAAACTGGTTCTGGGGAAGGGAATGAGCTTACCTTTCCTGATACTGATTCACCATCATAGAACAGGTAATGTTTTTCAATTTTACCATCTTCTGTTTTGATTTCAGCTGTTTTCCGTGACTCTGCGTCATTAAGAACAACATCAATCTCACAAATAGGACCAAACAAGCCTCCAAGAAAACTCTGAAATAGAAGCATATTAATTTAGATAAACTAGACAAGCTCTCAGGTACAATTTTTCATCCCCAAAGTACTGGCAAATATCAGCAACTACATAATTTAAATTCTGTCGAAAGGTGCAAAAGAAGAAGGAAGCTGAAGAAGTGAGAGGCAGAAGAACATTACTAGTGATTGGTGTCCTGTGAAAATCCAGAGACTGTACCAGATCCAACATTCCCTCTAAGATGCAAATCCGCACAGCACTGGTTCAGGACCACCCATTTCCTTCTGGTTGCAGAAGGAACTCCACTACCCAGCACTCCTAAAAGTTAGAGGGAACATTAGCCAGACCACAAAACCAAGCTTGATGTTGTCTTTTAAACCTCAGTCTGCCCTGCATATACCACATAAACTGTAAAACATCACATCTGCCACGAAGCATTTTAACAGTATATTAATAAAAATATTCAGTTCAAAAACTTCTAATTATAAAATGACAGAGACATGCTAAACTAAGAAATGTAACACATTGATACTTCTGTAATACAAATGCTTTAGGATTAGAACTGTGAAGGTCTGCAGGGAAACGGGGGTGGGGAATTCACTGTGCTTACCCTTGTGATTGTGAATTTTCAAAGGAGATTCCCAACCCTCTTTTCAGGACTTCTTAGTACCATAAACTCAAGAAGCCACTACCCAACCTCTGGCTCCAATTGTGACCGATCTGTGAATACTACAGGATTTACTTAAGTGTTGGCTCACCATTCAACACCTGACTCAGCAGGTCTGATTTAACTGTGACAAGGAATAGGATACCAGCCAATGAAATAATTTCTTTATTCAGCAGCCCATTTTGCTACATAGAGAATGGGAGGTATGGCCACTGTACTTTAAAATGCTCCACTACAGAGTGCAGCTAATGTGTTCTCTGGCTCATTCCTTCACTGATCCCTTGTCTAGCTCCTTCCGTCTTCTGGAAACAGCAGCCTTTTTAATTTTGACTCAATGTAAGTAGGAAATTAGAGTCAGGAAAGAGGCTTGTGAAGGAACAAATGGAAACTCAGTGCACCTGTATCCTGTTAAAGTGCCTGGAAGCATTTTGAAGGAATTGCTGATAGCATTTTGACTCAACTTGGCTATTATTTCAAACTTTAAAAAAATAAAGTTTTCTGAGTCTATCAGCAAAAATCTAAGCTAGCTGTCTAAAGAATATATACAATGAAGTCTAGGCTTCAAAGGAATCTAAACTTCAGAGCATTTAATAAGCCGCAATTAAAAAATAAAACAAACTCAATCTTCCAGCAAAACAGGAAAATGTTATATGTTTCACTACACTAGAGTTTTTATGAATACCTCTGATATCCAATAAAGGAATTATTTTAGGAAAATATTCAAGTCCTAAAATACTGTGTGTTTGCCATTGCTGCATCCCGCTGAGCATAATCCACACAATTGGTTTGTACTTTCCTAATTTGACATGCAGAGGCTGTTATCTTTCCGCAACTAACAAAACTGCTAAACTAATTTTATATTAAAAATACAAATACATAACACAATTTCACTCTCAAAAACATTAAAACACAAAGTATAGTACTACTATACTGTAAGCGATAATAACATAGTATTTAACAAGAGAATAACATAGTATTTAACAAGAGAAAAGATGTGTAAGTGAGGAGGCTACCCCACTTTTTAAAAAAAAAGGTACACTCATGACCATACTTTTCCACAAAGTAAGTGTGGTACTGAATCAATTATAAATACAGAACAAAGAACTCTTGATTATCAAGGTACCTCAACCTGAACTAGATACAGTGATACCCCGACTTACTACAACACCAACAACCGAGAATCCTGACTTACAAGCGGGCTTCCGGTTCCCCCTGCCATCTTACAAATAAGATGGGGTTTCCCTCGAGTAACGATGGCACGTGGGGAGAGCAGCAGCCGATTAAAATGACTTTTATCCACCGAAGCAAGCAGTTGCCTTGGTGGATAAAAGTCATTTTAAAAATTGTGCGCCGCTTCACACGACCCCCTGCGGTCAGGGGAAAGGCGCGCTATGTTTAAAATGACTTTTAGTCAAGCCCCACGCGCCAGCTGATCAGTGCTGGGGTGGGGGAAAAACGTTTGCCCCCCGCCCCAGCACTGATCAGCAGGCGTGTGGGGCTTGGGGAGGGACAAACAGTTTAAAAAGCCCCCTAAGCCCTGCACACCAGCTGATTGGTGCTGGGTTGGGGAGAAAAAGTCCCCCCAAGCACTGAACAGCTGGTGTGCGGGGCTTGGGGGAGGGGAAAATTTTAAAAGCCATGGGCTTGTAAAAAAAGTTTTCCCACCAACGATCCTGGGGGGGGGGAGCCGCGGGTTGTTTAAAGCGGTTCCCCATAGGAATGCATCGAAATCCGTCCTTCCGGAACAGATTGACTTTCAATGCATTCCTATGGGAAACTGCTCCCCGACTTACGAGCTAACCGACTTATGAGCTGACCAACTTACAAGCATGTGTTCAGTAAGTTGGGGTTCCACTGTAGTCTAATGTGAACTTGATTGTTTGACTGCTTGCAAGCCCTTTGCTTGTTAAAAGTGAGCATAAGCAATTGATTCTAGATTCTTGGAAGTGCAATCTGATAACTCCATGCCCCAAAATGTATCAAGGTAGAAGATAATCACATTATGCAGTATTTATTTATTTATATTTATATTCTACCCGATTTTCCCCAAGGAACCCAGGGCGTTGAACAATATAAGGTACACAATAATAAAAGGGAAAAAGCCGAAACAGCTGCACAATGAAGAGAATATAAAAAATAAAACCAAATCAAGTTAATGCAAATATTCAATACGAAAATACAAAGCACAAGTACACAAGATGACAGCAGATGAACAGACGGGAAAACAGACAAGATCAGGACAGATCAACCTCCTTGATCACTGAAGACGGCCTTAAAAAGCCAAGTTTTTAACAGCTTCTTGAAGGCCGAGAGGGGCTCCGCAGTCCTAATTTCACTAGGAAGATGATTCCAAAGTGTTGGGTCAGCCACAGAGAAGGTATGATTCTGGGTAAAGGTCTTGCAAGCCTCCTGGGGAGTGGTGACCCAGAGAGAAAAGGACTGTGATGTTTTGATGGGGTGGGCCAATATTGACCTTAGGATGATACACTCTGACAGATATTCTGAACACAAGCCATGGACGGTTTTGTAAATCAAAACCGATACCTTGAACATTCTTCGGGAGGCAACATGCAGCCAGTGCAGATGAACCAGAATGGAGGTGATACAGTCATATCTTCCCAAACCTACCACCAATCTGGCCGCTGCATTCTGCACCAGCTGCGATTGCCAAATAAGGGTCAAGGGAAGCCCTGCGTAGAGAGCATTACAATAGTCTATCCTTGACATGACCAGCGCTTGCACAACTGTCCTTAGGGAGTCACCGTCAAGGTAAGGGCAGATCTGGGTGATTAGCCTAAATTGGTAAAATGGCTGCCACCTGGAATTCCAGGAACAACGCCGGATCCAAAGTAATGCCCAGACTCCACACTCTATCAACCAGCTGGAGGGAAGTCCCATCCAAACTGGGAAGAGGATCACAATACCCGCTCGTTCCCCCTCCCCAAAGTACATTTACAAAATTCAAATATCTATCTGCCATATTTCATCTGGAGTAGCTCTTCCACACTGGCAAACATACAAAATACATCAGCAGTGTTGTAATCAAAAATGGGCATGCACTAGCAAATGCCTTAGTATCCCATTAATTAAAGATATTTCACAATAATTCATGTAACTAATTGAATTTGTGAAGCAAACTCACAGTGCAGTTTTGATTAGTGGGGCTCCTAGTGCTTTTAGGAGCTGCATGACAAGAAAACATTCAGTACAGAAAAAACTCAATTCAAAAAGATGACACATCTCAAAACCAAGGAGATTTCTAAACAGGAAGCTGAAAGGGAAAGTCAAGAAGATCTAATATCTGGAAAATGGCTTAATCAGAACTAGAACACAACTTTAGGTCCAGTTGCAGATTAGGAAAGGCATCAACAGTTAAACAGAAAGCCAGCATGGCTGGTAAGCAGTATGAAGAAAGTCAAAGAAGGCAAGAAGTGTTCCTTCGGAGAATAAAAATCTCACCCGTCAGGTGAAAAGAAACAAAAAAATCTAGCAAAAGAAATGCAAGCAAATCCTGAATACGGATGATGGTGAAAAACAAGGAGAATTTAAGGAGCAACTTAATGAAGCCATTAAGCCTAAAATTAAAAACATTATTTAAATATATCTGAAGTAGTAAAATGGCGAACAAAGTAGTTGGACCATTGAATAAAACGATACAAGTTGTACCAAAGAAGGAAAAGAAAATCACAGAAGAAAACCTTCATGCACGTCTTCACTGTAAACATACAACAGACATCTGTGAGTGAAATAACATTTTCAGGAATCTGAAGATCAAAGAGCAAGAAATGAAATTCTAGACTATGCTTGTTTTGAAATTGCTTTCCCCCCATTGTACAAGCTATTTAAAATAAGACACATACTCCTAGTTGTTGCCGAAATCTGAATGCTATGACTTGTTGCCAAATTTTAGCAAAGCACTCTTCTTGAGTTGTTTTAGGATGCCGCAGAAATGGCCTTGAGGTAACCATGTTTCCTAATGCTCTTGTAGACCTTATCAACAAATTGAATAATTCATCAAGTCCATGTGGTTTTTAAAGAACTTAAGAGTTCATACAAACCTAAAACACAAAATTGATGACTTGCTAAAAATACAGAAACTAATCATGAAAATAACTTCCACATCGTAGACCTGTAAATATCAATCTTTAGAAACACTTTGGGAGAGATCGGGAGCAAAATCTCAGAGATCTATTAACTTCACATCTGTTCTAGTTAAATTGCTGGAATGCATTGAAGTCATCAAAGATATAGAAGAACAAGTCTTGTTTCTTAATGAACATGGCTTCTGCAAAGTCTTCTCTTACTTTTTGTGTCAACAAGCAGATTTATAGAAAGTGATCTGGAAGAGACTGTGCATTTTGGTTTGAAAAGGCTTTATCAAAAGTTCCTGAATAAGCTCAGTGGTCGTGGGATACGAGGACAGGTCTCCTTAAGGATCAGCAACTGGATAAAGAATAGGAAGCAGAGTAAATATAGATAGGTAGTCAGTTCTAACTATAGAACTAGCCAGAAGCACTGGAGCTCCCAAAAGATCTATTCAGTACTGATCAACTTCTTCAAATGATCTGAGTTAGCAATGAATGATGTGAGGTAGCTTATATCACTACATTACTTTTGAGTGACAAAAAAACCCCAAAATTGCAAAGAACTTAAAAAGAATATCTCAATATCAGATGACAATACACAAAAGTAGCAAGTGCAATTCAATATAATCAAGTATAAAGCAATGTGCATGATGAGACCTCTAAGTGTGGCAGTGATTTAAACAGGAAGCAGATTGGAGGCTGGAATAAAAAGCTCAAAGAAAGCACTGCCCTATATACAACAGCTATGAAGAATGCAAATTCCATGTTAGCAGATGAAAGCAAATGAACAATACCATAATGCCTTCATACAAATCTATGGTGTAATCATAGTTAGAAGAGTGTTTCCAGTTCTGGTTGCCACACCCAAAAAGGATATTGTAGAACTTGAAGAAGCACAGAAGGGTTCAAGCAATTACATGTTACAGGGTTTGAGGCTGTTTAAGTTTATTTTTTAAAAAATGAAGTGAAGTTAGACAAGAAAAAATAACTAAATTTATGCATCACATGGGGAAAAGGTATCCCCTCCCCAATTCAGCTAGCAGGGAGAGCCAGTTAATGTACGTTAACAAAGTAGTATGACAATTCACAATAGCTTATTAGCTACTAGCTTTTTAATTTATAGTCCATTTTTCTCATTAAAAAGGACCCAAGGGAGCCTACATAATTAAAAGATAATATTTAAAAGCTAAAAACAGTAAGTGTACACAAAGATTTAAAGAGATTAAACAAATATTATATTAAAATTGTTAAATTAAATCAATACTAAATGATAAGGATGTCTCAGTTCGGCAAAGCCAGTTCTGTGGTTTGTCATTTGGAGGAAGAGGTGTTCAGCACCTCCCAGCCCCACCTCCTCTGGAGGGGTGCCCACTCAGAAACAATGCCCAAAGGAGGCAAGGAAGCCAGAGTGCTACCTCTGAGTGAACACCTATTAAAGGAGGCGGGGCTGGGAACTGCTAAAGACCTGTTCGTCTGAATGATAAACTAGCACAAGCCAACAATTCAAGCCCACCTCTACTAAGAACACATTTAAAAGCACCAAAGCACATCTCAGACAGCCATTACAGGAATCTAGCCAGGATGTAACTAAGCCACAAGTCATCATGGCCAGATGATAGCTCTCCAGTAATGAGTGCAGCCGGCACACTACAGTAATACCTTGGTTTAAGACCATTTTGCAAGACAAGCAAACTTTTTTTCTAAATGTTGCCTTCCTCAACAAGCAATGGATTGTGAGCAATTGTCTGGAACATTCAGTCTCAGGCAGCCTCCAAAGCAGAGAGAGGAGAGAGGAATAGAGGTCTCCCTTGCATCAGCCATGAACATTTTCAAAGGGGTGTGCAGGCTGCGGTTTAATTCTTCTTTATATTTATATTTTATTTAATTTTTAACAACATTATTTCTTATTTTTTAAAACCATTTCTGGTTGTGGGACAGCCAGTCAAGTGTATATAGGGCTACAAACTGCATTTTGAAAATACTGTACAGTGTAAAATCCAACTGTTAGTCCCAAGCAGAGCATATTCCCCAGCCAGGTACCTAAACCATGGTGTGAACTTCTAGCCAACTTCTTTTGTGAATTTTGGCATTTTGTGTGTACAGTATGTGGTCTATGCCATGGGACCCCAGAACAAATCATCTGAGTTTCCATTATTTCTTATGGGGAAATTTGTTTTGATATAAGAGTGTTTTGGTTTACAAGCATGTTTCCGGAATGAATTATGCTCGTAAACCAAGGTATTACTGTAGTTTTAACTATGAAAGGGCACCCCTGGCCACCACCAAACCTGGACATCCAGGCTGAGAAATGTATCAAAGCTGTGCACCTAAATTTTCAGAGGAAGTGTAATCCCATCCAGTACATGCTGCATTCCTATTCCTTGCTCTGCCTTTTGACTGACCAGGAGCAGCTCCTGTCTTGTCTGGATTAAGTTTCAGTTTACTGAACCTCATCCACTCCCTTACTGACACCAGTCACTAAACAAGAGCTGAAACAGATTCCTCAGATTTAGGCCAGAAAGGGGAGAGACAGAGAGCTGGATTGATTGCACCAATATTGGTGATACCTAGCCCAAAACTCCAGACAACATCTCCCAGTAGTTTTATGTGGAGATCAAAATAGAACCTTGAGAGGCCCTGAGGCCACTAGCCAAGCCAGTATGTCAAATATGAATCCCCCTAAACCACCTTCCGAGTTCTCCCCTCCAGGAAGGACGAGAGTTATCACAAAACAGTATCTCCAGGTCCTATACCAGGGACATGGCCTAGAAAGATACCATGGTTGATGGTACTGAAAGCTGCCAAGCAGTCAAGCAGAATAAACAGGGACACATTCCCACTGTTCAGTTCCCAAAGCAACCAAAGTACTCTTCATTTGCTTCTATGTGATGTGCAAAAGGCCACCAAATGAGGTACGCGAAGAATAATACTCCAAACTGGTACTAGATATGCCTGGAAGTGTACTGGTGGTTTTGAAAACATAAGGGAAGCCACATGGTGGTGAACTGTCACTAATTAACAAGGTGACAAGTCATATTCCTGGTTCCGCACACACTGCATGGGCAGAAGTGTGATGAACAACAGAATCAATAATTTGTTCAGTACTTACAATTCACTGCCATAGTTCATCCAATTCCACTTGTGCAAGCATAAATTACAAATAGGATTCCAACCAAATATACTTCTGGCTTTAGGAGCAAAATGCCTCTGACTACCTGTTACTTAAAGATAACAGAAGGTCCAATTGTTGCTTCTGTGCACTGCTTGTAGACTTCTCAGAGGTATCTTTCCAGGATTCAGCATATTACTGAAACTCCACTAAGTAGTTTAACTATTTAATATATTTTACCCTACTTTTCTCCTTAAAAAGAACACAAGGCAATAGAAGACAAATGTTTAAAATATAAAAACTCCAAGTATGTAAATATTTTTCACAAACTACCCCCACCAAGCCTTCCACAATATTCAATGTAATAATGACAAAACTGACGTTTAGAATGAGGATGTTCTAAATCAGCCATTCAAAAACTTTTTTTGACTACAATCCTTAGGAACTCTTCTCAGGTTCTAGGGTTCCCTGTCAAGCAAGGGATATCTGTGGATGTGCAAATAAGGATAATGATTTGTACAATCAAAAATCAAATTGCCTGACATAAAGAAATATTAAGAACTGTGTTGGAAAAGACATGTGAATTTCTAGAATATTTAAATGCCATGAAGCACATATAGAACCCACAGAGAACCCTTACAAAGTTTTCACAGAAGCCTGTTTTCTATAAATTAGCACTTTTTACCAGGAGCCTATTTCTCTGGGCACTATGAAAACCCAGTTCAGCATCTGGGAAGTCTGCAAGAATGCACCAGGGCAGAAATACAAATAAGCACAAGCCAAAGGCAGGAGGCAATGAGTTAAACGTTCTTGGATCCTCAGCATAGTTTCTTTAAAAAAAATTATATTAAGAAGGAAAATTATAATACAGCAACCACCTTTGATAATAAATTACAGCTATGGCTCCAGTGCTGCTTTGCAATGTATGAAATCACACTGCTCCTGCCTTTTACATTTCAGTCCCCCTCATTGCACTGATTACATCTCGCACCCACTCAGCAGCGTACAATAAACCTGCCCAAATGAGGCGAGGCTCCATGCATCTGATGAAACGGGCAGCACTTCACAAGAGATGTTGTCAAATAAAACTGGCCAGCTTTTCAAGGTGCCGAGGAACTTTTTGTTCTGCTTCCTACTTCTCCCAGGCAAGGCGCCGTTCCCCCACCACCACCACCACCATATTCGACATAAGAGAGGCGCTAAGCATTTACAGAGGGCCCCATTCATTACACAGTGATTAGCAATCCTACCGAGTAATAATCGAACCAGAACGAGGGGCCGGGGCTGCAAAACAAGGCAGCCTAGCCAAGGTCGGTGAGCGCCGCACCCTCCACTCCACCCCACCCCAGAGAAAAACCCCGAACCCTCCCTGAAGGGCGACAGCGGTGCCGACGGCAAGGTGGCGGTCCGGCCGAGGAGTCACCGAGGAGGAGCGCGTGGAAAGAGGAAGGAGGGCTGTCGGTTCGGCTCGAAGCGCGCGCCTCCCTCCCTCCTCCCCAGACACGCCGCGCGGGGGGGGGGGGAGAAGGGGCAGGCGCGCGCGAAGACGCGGAGAAGGGACGGTTGGTCTCGAGACGAGCGGGGGGGGGTACAAAAGGAGTCCCTCAGGAGCCTGCCGTGGCCACATGAGAGGCCGCTCCCCCCCCACACACACACACACCACCACCGGCCTCCTCAGCCTCTACCGCCACCCAGGCCCGGCCCGCCTCGCCTCGCCTCAGGAGTTGTGGGGAGGGGGGGAGGAAAGAGGTGGGAAGGCGGTGCCCTTCCTCAGGCACGGAGCCTCCCCACCGTCCACAACATAGGCAGCCCCGGTCCTCGCCGCCCGCCAGCCCGCCCGCCGCGCACTCACCATGGTCGGTCAACAGTCTGGCCCCCCTCCCCAAACAACAGTAGAAAGCCTAGCCCGCGCCCCTGTCATGTGACCTTAGAGGACGCCGCTCCACGCCCCTAGCACGTGACCCAACCCCACCCCAACCCCGTCCCTCGAGCGGCGCGGGGGATGCTGGTCGGCGACCCGGCCAAGTTTAGAAACGGAAGAGCCACTAGAGGGCGAGGCTCCCGGCGAAGTGGGTGGAGCAGGAGCCGTAGCTCCGCCCCCTTAGGCTGTCCTTCCCCGTGTGTTCTTTATCCAGTGTCCGGGGCAATTTTTGGCTCGTTGATTCGGAAGTCGGTTACAGCGAGTGAAACGAATTTTTCTTCCAAATGGATCTGTGTAGGACTGAAACCAGCAGTATCTTCTTTTGTGCTGCTGTCTTGAATAGTTGCTTTGGCCTGTTTGTTTAACTGGATTGCTAAAACAAGCCGTATGACAAGTAGATTAAAGCAAGACCATGGTTCATACGCGATGACCGCATTAAAAGAAATGTACCCCTTTAGCAAAGGCACTAGACGTTTTAAAATACCATCTGCGCTCAAATGCATGCTTTTCTAGCCATAATCTCCATTAACCACAGAGGGGTCTGTCTATGAGTAAGTGGACGTACTCAGAATGAATTAAGTTCTTAAGAGTTCGGCTGGAAAGTTTTGATCTAATTCATAGGTTTCATATTATTTCTGCGTCTATCATGTTTTACAACTAGCAGCTTCAAGTGGTATACTAAACAGGCTTGGGAGAAAATCTGATATTAAAACAGATCCATCAAATAGATAACAAGTCAGTTTGATTTTCCACATCACCAGCAGATGTATTAAAATAGTGATTGTGATTCTGGTACCACACATACCTGCAGCTGTGAAGCTTTCCCTTCTAAATTGTAATCTGTTTATAGCATGTATACAAGAGGAGAAACAAATGTTTGTTCTGATAACTTTGTTGACTCATGAGGCAAAACAATTGAGAAATGGTATCAGTCCAAAATATACAGTACATCACAGAAGTGAGTACACCCTCTCACATTTTGTAAATATTTTAGTACATCTTTTCATGTGACAACACTGAAGAAATGGTACTTGGCGACAATGTAAAGCAGTGTAAATGTGTTGTCCCCTCAAAATAATGCAATACACAGTCATTAATGTCTAAACTCTAAGTGACAATGTCCAAATTGGGCCCAAGTAGCCATTTTCCCTCCTTAGTGTCATGAAACCTGTTAGTGTCACAAGCTCTCAGGTGTGGAGGGGGAGCACTCTCACATTTGGTGTTATCACTCGCTCACTCATACTGGTCACTTGAAATTCCATATGGCACCTCATGGTAATGAACTATCTGAGGATCTGAAAAAATGAACTGTTGCTCTACATAACGATGGCTTAGCTCAGTGGTGTCGAACCTTCAGCACTCCAGATGTTTTGGACCACAACTCCCAGAATTCCAAGCCTGTATTGCCAATGACAAAGGACTCAGAGTTGTGGTCCAAAACATCTGGAGTGCTGAAGGTTCCCCACCACTGGCCTAGGCTATAAACAGATTACCAAGACCCCGAAATTGAGCTGCAGCACGGTGGCCAAGACCATACAGTGGTTTAACAGGACAAGTTCCATTCAGAACAGACCTCACAGTGGTCGGCCAAAGAAGTTGAGTGCCCATGCTCAGCGTCATATCCAGAGGTTGGCTTTGGGAAATAGATGTATGAGTGTTGCCAGCATTGCTGTAGAGGTTGAAGGTGTAGAGGGTCAGCCTGTCAGTGCTCAGACCATATACCGCACATTGCATCAAATCGGTCTGCAGGGCTGTCATCCCAAAAGGAAGCCTCTTCTAAAGATGATGCACAAAGAAACCCACGTACACCTTGCTGCATACAAGCAGACTAAGGACACTGATTTCTGGAACCATGTTGTGTGGTCCAATGAGACCAAGGTAAACCTGTTTGGTTCAGATGGTGTCAAGCATGTGTGGCGACAACCAGTTGAGGAGTACAAAGACAAGTGTGTCGTGCCTACAGGCAAGCATGGTGGTGGGAGTGTCATGGTCAGGGGCTACATGAGTGCTACCAGCACTGGGGAACTACAGTTCATTGAGGGAATCATGTTCTGTGACATACCGAAGCAGGGCATGATCCCCACCCTTCAGAGACTGGGCCGCAGGGCAGTATTCCAACATGATAACAACCCCAAACACACCTCCTAAATGACTACTGCCTTGCTAAAGAAGCTGAGGATAAAGGTGATGGAATGGCCAAACATGTCTCCAGAGACATAAACCCTATTGAGCATCTGTGGGGTATCCTGAAACGGAAGGTGGAGGTGCACAAGGTCCCTAACATCCACCAGCTCTGTTATGTCATCACGGAGGAGTGGAAGAGGGCTCCAACGGCAACCTATGAAGCTCTGGTGAACTCGATACCCAAGAGGGTTAAGGCAGTGCTGGAAAATAATGGAGGCCACACAAAATATTGACACTTTGTACCCAATTTGCACATTGTCTCATAGGGATGTACTCACTTTTGTTGCCAGCGGTTAAGATATTAATGGCTGTGTGTTGTGTTATTTTGAGGAAACAGCACATTTACACTGTTATACAAGCTGTATACTCACTGCTTTACATTGTAGCCAAGTGTCATTGGTTCAGTGTTGTCACATGAAAAGTTATACTAAAATATTTTCAAAATGTGAGGGGGTGTACTCACTTCTGTAATATACTGTATGTGCAACAGAAGCATGAAATACAAATGCAAAAAAGTATAAATACACAACTCAAAATGTATTGAAATGAAATGACTGGTTGAGTCAAGTTATGCAGTATACTAATATAATGCTAATACTGTATACTGATATGATGCTAATATAATGCTAAAACATTTCAGTACTTTAATGGTGGCTAACTTTTTTAAAAAAAGTTTGATCAACAACTATGTACATGAAACATGTTTGCAGTAAAAACAATGGTAAATCCATGTCTGCAAAGCCTGAAGTTTATATTTGCAGAGGCATAAAGGGACCCAGTGGCTGAAGTCCAGTAGTAGTAAATCACAACTAGAATAGGTTCATTGAATCAGTGGAACATACTGACTTTCTTACCAAAACCTCACTAATCTAATTGGCTCACCTTAACTGTGACTTAGTACTCAAGGCAAAAGACATGGATGATCATTTTACCTCCAAAACAGTAATCTCAAAGTGTACTGACATATTTTTTGTTTCTCAAATTTTATCTGGTAGAGCCAGATTTACAGCCATCCCAGCATCGTGTATTATTACATTAATATTATGGTAATACATTAGGTTAGAATTATATTGTGAAATATCTATTTCAGTGTGTTTTCTTTGCCCCACTAAAAATGTCTTTTAATGCAAAAATTGTGGTGGTGGGTTACAGGTTACTTGGTTATTATAAAAGTGGGTCAATACTCAAAAAAGGTTGGGGAAAAACTGACCTCAATAGTCAGAAGACGAGGCAGAGAGGGTCTTGATATCACTATGTGAAAGAAAAGTGGACTAATTTGTTTGAATGAAAAAGAATACCATGTACCACCAATTGGCTAACTACAGGAAAACATTTGTTATGGGTAAAATGAAAGATAACTGGCTTGATAAATATAGAGTTCACGCTCTCCCCATTTAAAACAGAAGGAGAAATTATCCTTCAAAATCTAGCCCATCTTTTCCTATATATCTACCATCCATGATAGAAGTATTTTATGTGTTTTCAATTTTTCAGCTTGTGGCTTTTCCATAATTGTATATAATATACAGATCCATTTTCAAAGTTGGGAGGCTTATAGGCAACCTGTCTCTGCCAATGCAGATATGCTAAGCAGAGGATTCTGCCTAATACTTTAGAAATGAAAAATGAGTCTTGAGATGCACCTTGATTTTAATGGAATTGTAAGATGAGAAGATGCAGGTATCAAAGGAAAAGATTTTCTGCTGCATAGGTACAGTTAAAAAAGAGCAATGAATAAGATGCAAGCTATGCAGATTTGCAACCATGAAGCCAAGTTATGAGGTTTTAACTGAAATATTACAAGAAATTTAGGAATATCAACAGTATGGTTTGAGATGGGAATTTGCCTTTCATTCTATTACTTGTTTAGTATAGCTGAGTCCAGCAACATTGCTTCATTTTTATTTTTACTTTATTTTACCTGATCTAGTTTTGACTTGAATAAATGGCTGATTCTTTCAAATGATTCTATCTCTATCCCCCACAACAACTGAAAAAAGAAGTGTCGACTTTTGTAAAGGGAATCTACTGCTTAAGAAAGAAGAAGCTTGGATTCAATAAAGAGCATATCAAAGAATAGCAGTAAATATTGTAAAACGTGTATCATTCTTGCAATATTTTTGCCTGGGCATAATTTTACTTAGAGAACATAAAACACAAAGGGCATTTTAGAAATAAGGTCACAGTTGCCATGACAGAGATCACAGTCTGTTTTCATGGAAGAATAACCCTTCTTTTGTTAATTTAAGCGTCAGTTTCTCATCTGGTTGGTTCACTCTGAAGTCAGGAATATTGAGATCATCCACTTCATAATCAGTGCCCGATCCATACTCTGCTTCAACATCATTTCCAGATCCATAATCATCTCCAGAAAGTGGGGAGGTGTTTGGGTAGTCTTGGAACTTTTTCATTCTGAAATAAATATTTTTAAAATACATTATTATAAACCTTGGACACAGTTTTGAATTTCTCCTTCTTTCCTTTCCAAAATATACCGGGGATTGACAAATTAATTTTGATACTCAAATGTAAATCATATGCCTTTGATCTGTCAGAACTAGAGAGAAAGCAAGAGAGATGCTTGTTTGGGTGTATCAATCTAGTTCAGGAGTCTCCAGGCTACTTTGAGTCTTTTATTGTATGAGGATAACAAGTGGCATCAAGCACAGGGTGTAATAAGCTCAACATTTTTTCCACTGCCCATAACTTCTACAGATGAAAGAGAGTGCATAAAATGTGTATAATTTTAATAGCTATAATCCAGCAGGGTCGGCCCTGGTTAGTACTTGGATGGGCGACCACCAGGGAATACCAGGTGCTGTAGGAGCCTGGAGTAGGAACTGGCAAGCCACTGCAGTACTCCTGACATGGAGTCACGAAGAGTCGGTCACGACTGTAATGGTGTGCGCGCGCGCGCGCGCACGCACGCACGCACGCACACACACACACACACACACACACACACACGGTTTAATTATCTCTATATTAGGCCAATTGAAAGGCACAAAAGTACACATGAGAGCTACCAAATTAAAATAAATAATCAGGCATGATGTTACAAAAATGGAGAGGGTACTAAAGCAAAACACTGTGTGTGCTATCTTAAAACACAATGGGGAAGAAATTACAGAAGCTAAAGGAGGGCTTGTTAAATGGCCCCTAGCTAGTTTGGAACAAGAAAGTCCATAAAACACAGCCATCTTCTTAGAGATAAATAAAAAACTATCCCAAAGCATCTTTGTTCACATACAGTCATACCTCGTACAACGTAACACTTGTACAACGAAAAATCCGTACAACGAAAAAATTTTTGCCCCCCCCTTCCCCCTTCCTTGTTTTCTCTGCCTCTTCCTCCGCTCCCAACGGGGCTGAGTGGGTGTGTGTGTGGTGGGGGAAGGGGCAGCCCGTGTTCTCCCTCCCCCCTCCCCAGGCATGGTTGGCCTGACCTGGCCGAGGAGGATGCATTCCTATGGGAAATTAGGGTTTGTATAACGAAAACCTTGTATAACGTAATTTAATTTGGAACGGATTAATTACGTTATACAAGGTACCACTGTAATCAGATTGATATTGCATAGATATAGGATGGGAGACACCTGGCTGGAGAATAGTACAGTACTGTACATATGAAAGGGATCTGGGAGTCTGGGTGGACCACAAATTGAACATGAGTCAGCAGTGTGACATGACAGCCAAGAATGTCAATACAGTTCTTGGTTGCATCAACAGAAGCATAGTGTCTAGATCAAGGGAAGTAATAGAACCACTCTGTTCTGCTCTGGTCAGACCCCACCTGGATTACTGTGTACAGTTCTGCACTCCTCAGTTTTAACAGGATGTTGACAACCTTGAACAGAGGAGGGCAACCAGGATAAGGTCTGGAAGAAATGTCTTGCAAGGAGTGGCTTAGGGTGGTGGAAATGTTTAGCCTTATAAAAAGTGTTCTGCTGCTTATATACCGCCCCATACCACTTTAAGTAGTCTCTGGGCGGTTTACAATTTTTAATTACAGTGTGCAGGCTACACATTGCCCCCCCAGCAAGCTGAGTACTCATTTTACCGACCTCGGAAGGATGGAAGGCTTAGTGAACCTTGAGCCTGCTACCTGGGATTGAACCCCAGGTCGTGAACACAGTTTTACCTGCAGTACAGGCATTTAACCACTGCGCCAAGAAGGCTGAGAGGGGATGAATAGCCTACTAGCCTGCACAATTTACTTGTAAACTGCCCAGAGAGTGCTTTAAGTGCTATGGGGCATTATATAAGCAGCACACTTTGCTTTTGTTCCCTTTAAGATCAGCAAAGACCAGCAATGATAACTTTATATCCAAATTAGCTGTACTTACAAAGATGGATCAGCCTTGGGAGGGAGGATCATGTTCGCAGTACTCCCATCAGGAATGGCAAAACTCGGCCCTTGCTCTTCGATGCAGTTGGCAAAACGCACATCAGGTCTGCACCTGACCCTCATGTAACGGCCCCTCTGAGCAGGAGCCCCTGGTGAAAATGGCCATCGACATATATTAACATCATTCACATCAACAATGTCTTGTAATCGTATGTTGACATGATGATAATCCTATAACATCAAACATGAATACATAGTTATCAAAATCTATACAAGCCATACTCTGAAATAAAGCATACCAAAACATTAAATGTTGAGAGCTTCAAATAAGAGGGTCCTTTTGTCAAAGCCTAAGGGGAATAAAAATTAGTTTCTGTGTGCATAATGGCGCATCGATGTTTTGTGTCTTGCCAAAAAGCACTTCATGGAAACCTTTCAGGGAGCTTCCGTTTAAAATTGGCGTTTTGTGACTAAGCAGGAGAACGTCCCTCCTGAGGTGTTTGTTGAGCTTCAGACCAGCCTCTCGATCCACAAGCTGCTACTGAGTACAGAAACACTTTTTTAAAAAATGGTATGATGGAAGCTTTACAGAAAAGGAGCTGCCCTGGTCTGCTTTGAGATAACAAAAACTTAATCAAATCCAAAATAAGACCACCACCACCACCCCAAAAAAGCATGTTGCTACCTTCAAGACTAACAGATTTATTTCAGTGTGTACTTTCATGGATTCAAATCCACTTCTGCTTAGACAAGAAGCACCCTATTCAGGTCACCGGTTTATATCCACAGTGCATGTAGTATGGTCATATTTGTTGGTTTGGTCGTTAAAAATATAAAATCCAACTGACAGAGTTTGTGCTTAGCTGTTTCAAGCACTATGATAAAAAAGGAGAAAAAGCAGAGTAATAATAGCTATTCTGCTCTGTGTGTGTGTGTGTGTGAGAGAGAGAGAGAGTTTGTAAAAGAGTTTTTACTGTTTAAAACATATGGCGGGCTCCATCGCTGGCAGCTTTTAAGAGGAGTCTTAAGACCTTGCTCTTCCAGGAAGCTTACGGCGATATGTAAGGACCCAGTCCGATGTTTTTTTTTTTTTTTTTGTCCCGCCTAATTATTCTTGGACTGGTTGGTTGGTTAGTTGGTTAGTTGCACTTTGAAATGATTTTATTTGTTTTTATTCTGATGTTGTGCACCGCCCAGAGTCCCCTTTGTGGGAATGGGGCGGTATATAAGTGTAAATAATAAATAAATAAATAAATAAATAGAACAGAATAAACTCAATGCTTTGACATTTGGTTCTTTATACATGCACACAACTTAGTTATGTTAGGATATCATCCTTAAACGTGGAACATAGTTACTCTGACAAACACCTAACTTGTTTAACAGCTAAACATATCAGCCCCCTCCTAACACACATTTGATCCTATCAACTATAATCTATTATATATCTATCACCTATCTAACGGACTGCTAACCGCCACTTGCTTTATATATCTCTTGAGCTGTTAGCCCTCTTAACATCTATTGGCTAACACCAGCCACATTCTGATTGGTCAGAATGCTTCACTATGCAAATAACACATTCTAGTCCTTCCCATTTAAACACATATGCACTGTATAATAAAAACTTGTGACCTAAATATGGTGCTGCTTATGTTCACAATATACGTGGTATGGTGGTATTAGAGACCCAAGTGAAATGGCAAACAAAGGGTGGCCTTTCACAGTGGCAATAGCCTTATATAGGCATTCAAAATACTGATTGCATAAACATCATAGTAACAGGCAGAACAATCCACTAACTGATACTACTAATTATAGGTTGCTACGTTTGAAGGCGTGTGGATCAAAATGGCTTTGTCTTGTGGGAATAGAATGCCAAAGGAAGCAATTTATTTGACTTTATTATTTTTTGCTATAGTTATATTCAACATTGTAAATAAAATCAGGTATTCATGTAGTCCTCTAGATGCATACAGGAACTTTTGAATGCAACCAACTTCAGGTGTTCGCCTCCCCAGTCTCTCCTTTTAATTCTGTTTTTTCTTTAATTGTGAGTTTCGAGAGAGAGAAATGTAGGGTCCTGCATCTAGGCAGAAACAATGAATTGCAAAGATATAAGATGAGAGACTTCTGGCTGGAGAATAGTGCCTGAGAAAGGGATCTGAGAGTCTTGGTGGACCACAAATTGAACATGAGTCAGCAGTGTAACACGGCAGCCAACAAAGCCAATGCAACTCTTGGTTGCATCCACAGAAGCATAGTTTCTAGAGCAAGGGAGGTGATGGTACCACTCTATTCTGCTCTGGCCAGACCCCACTTTGAGTACTGTGTACAGTTCTGCACTCCTCAATTTAAAAAAGATGTTGACCACCTCGAGCAGGTCCAGAGGAGGGCGACCAGTATGGCTAAAGGTCTGGAAGAAATGTCTTACGAGGAGTGGCTTAGGGATCTGGGAATGTTTAATCTTTCAAAAACTGAGAGGGGATGTGATAGTCATGTTTAAATATCTGAAAGGATGTCATATCGAAGAGGGGGCTGGTTTGTTTTCCATGGCTTCAGGGACTAGGAGCAAAGGTTTCAAATTACAGGAAAAGAGATTCCATTTGAACACTAGGAAGAACTTAATGACAGTTAGAGCTGTTTAGCAGTGAAATATGCTTCCATGGAGGGTAGTGAGAAGTCTCATTCTTTGAAGATTTTTAAGCAGAGGCTGGATGGCCATCTGTCAGGGTACTTTAATGGGGCTTCCTGCATGGCAGGGGGTTGGACTGGATGGCCCTTGAGGTCTCTTCCATCTCTATGATTCTATGATTCAGTTGCCACATAGACATCCTCAGCTGAGTGACCTTACAAACCAAAATGTTCTAACACTGGCTTTTTAACATTGCCATTTCTGCTATCAGTTTGGGGTCTCTTTTTTTCCTATGTCCAGTCAGTAATGTTTATCATGCATAGCTTGTGGGCGGAGGGCACTTGATGTCATCCTTTGTCAGAAGTACTCTATGAATTACAATATAAGGATCATACTCTAGCTGCCATTTCTCTTGGTCCCCATGTTTGAGAATGCTTCCTTGGATGCAATATGTTTCTACTAGCTAGAGAAACACCTGTAGTCAACTGGTGTGGGCTGAATGTCAAAGGAAGGTGTTCTACAGTATGAGGGTTAGAGACCTTCTTTGAAGCAACACAAAGTGTAGTTCCTTTGGATCAAGAGCAGTCCATGACCCAATTCTGGGTGGGGGGCACCTCACCCCAAAGTTTGGTGGGGTGCCACTGTGTCTAGTCATGAGCCACGTGTGTTCAACCTATGGCATGACAGGAAGAGCCTCAGTATGTATGAGAGATCTCAATCCCATGCTGATCAGGACTGTGCAAGTCAGGTACAGGACCTTGAACTCAGCTCAGCAGCCAATAGGCAGTCAGTCCAATTCCTCCAGCATTGGTACTGCGTGAGCAGGGGAGGATATTCTTCTGAGTGTTCCTAGCATTGGGAGCTTGCAAAGACAAGTACAGTACATCCATATCATATTGCAAGAGGCCAGTTTAGAGGTTGCTAATGAATCACTGCAATTGAATTCTTTTCATCCATGAAGTGAATAGTAGGCGTATCACATGCAGCCGGTTGAAGGTCTTCTAACCACCTACACCAAAAGATAAACATTTCTTTCTTTCTTTCTTTCCTTTTGGGGAAAGGGGTTGAAATTAAACGTATTTGTGATAGAACTTTCAAAAAAACAGTCATGGAAAGTGGATGGCTTATAAGTGAACACAGTATCTTAAGGGCAAATGGGAAGGACCGTTGTATATCCTAATCCACTACTCTGCCCTGCTTACCATGGGGTGAATAAATGTGTGATCATTTGTGCAATTAATGTCCTTCTACACCACATTTAAGTGACAGGATTTACCTTGCTGTATAAATGTAGGCAGCTTTGTCTATCCCTAAACATGCTTCCGAACTGGGACATCCAAGATCCAGAGCATAGCTCCAGGATGAGAATTATGGCCACAAGAGACTTTCACACGAAGCCTCTCCATGCATAGATCCAGTGCATGGCACAGGCACGGAGGCCACAGCATTCTACCTTGACCATAATATTTGTGCACAGAACAGGCAGAATGACAGTAAGTTCTCTAACAGCCTAAGCTGCTTATAAAGTTTTGGCGTGAATTCAAATGGGATAACTGTGTTAAGTGACTGGGAAACTTTGACCCTCCGGAGTTGACGGTTCTCTAGCCATTATACCATGTGAATCTGGAACTCCCGTCCAGGCCCAACCCAGTGTCATCTGGGTCTGGAGTAGTACAATGCACAAATACTATGAGTAGCTTAAGGGCAGCACAGAGAGAAGCTTCCGCCATTCTGCTGATTCAATCCAAGGTGAACTTCCTAAGGAAGATCAGGAAGGTCAAAGCAAGATACTGTAATTGTGTTTGTGGCAAGATATGGCAAAAAGCTGATACAGTGAAGGCCTGGAAGACAAATCCTAATATCAGACAACCAAAGATGGCTGCTTGCCTAGATGCCCTAAGCACATCTTATCTTGCCTGATTTCGGAAGCTCAGCAGGGTCAGGCCTAGCGAGTACTTGGATGGGAGACCACAAGGGAATACCAGGTGCTGTAGGCGCCTGGAGTAGGAACTGGCAAGCCACTCCAGTAGTCCTGCCAAGAAAACTCCATGGACATGGAGTCACACAACTGTAACGACACAACACACACACATACACACACACACATACAAAGATGGCTTCTTAGATCCCATTGGTCACCCACTAGTTTTATAAGCCACTATTTGACCTATGAGTTCAAAGTATGTTCTCCACTTCTCTAATTTCATCCTCATAGCAACCTTCTAAGGTAGGTCAGGCTGAGTAAGACTGGCTGGCCTAAGGTCTGAGCACCAGTTGCATTTCGTGACTCCTGGGGAATAAACCCTGAATTTCCCCAGTCCAGTTCAAACTAGTACAGTACATCATGTCGGATCTCTGTTACTATGACAGGAAATATTAGGGCTAAACTACACAAATCCTGTTGCACTGCTACATAAAAGGCATAACTTTGGGGGCAAATTGCTTCAGGTTGTAGATATTATCTGTGGCATACTGTGCCATACAACTCTAAGCCTGTGTTTACCTTGTAATTTGCAATCACAAAAAGCATGTCAAATTCAAGATGGGTAAGTGAAAAAAATCATATGAGATGAAAAGCAAATTTCTTTTAATCCTTGTGGGATCACCTGTGCAAGAAACATTTATTTATTTATTTATTTATTTATTTATTTATTTATTTATTTATTATATTTATATCCCGCTTATCTACAGGGTACTCTAAGCGGCTTACAACAAAAAAGGCTACAAAGACAATAAAATACAATAAATAATGATAAATAATGATAAAAGTTAACAGTAGGTTTGATTCACACCCTACCATGTGGAGAGAATGCATTGGCTATGGTCGTGTCTAATATCTCAAGAGGGGGGTGATTTGGTACCTCTGTTGTATGCATGTGGAGATTAGACTGTGGCCAGTCAATGAAAAGGTACTCAAATACCCATGCTCAGAAACAACAAATAAATCATTGTTAAGTATTAGTATGGTAAATTAAAGTTTTTATATTTTATATTCATTGAGAATAAGGGAATCTCAGAATTTGTAACTCTGAAGTGTGGTCCAAGGTCTCTCATAGAAAAACAAATGAAGCAGGATCTTAAGCAGAAAAATCTGCGGTGGTGCAGGAACTATAATCTTAGCCTGGAGGAGAGGGAGTATAGTTGCAAATGACTCTTCTCACTTTCAATGATTGCTTTAGCATGTATGTATCATTGAGAGCACCTATATCTTGCATTAAAAAGTACTAGAAGAAACTATGAAGGTTCTATCATGAGGGAAGGCGAAAGGTTGTGATTTGTCGTGCTTGTTGCCAAAGTCACAATAGAAAGAGAGCATTCAGGATTAAACTCTGCGCTACCAAACTTTCAAATCCCCCCCACACACACACGCACACAAACCATTCAGATGTGCAGTACCATCAGATCCATTAAGTCACAGTGTGGGAGGAGGTGCTGTAATAGCAACTGGTGACAGCCTCACAAATGCCAGTATGCCAGTTGTGAGAAATAATTGGTGCAAATGCTTCCTAAATTTCTTCTGACTTAATTGACTAAATGTTGAAGTTGAATTCCTTTCTTTTCAGCTTAACCACATTCTCCTGTGAGCCTTTCCCCCCCTGAAGCTCAAAGGAATGAAACACTTTAAACCATGCTGAACTATTTGCAGATTTAATCTTTCATCTTCAATTTGGCAGTATTAACATTTGGTTGCATTTAGCCTTTGTTGCAGATTTTTGCCTGGGTCACACTACAGTTTTAAGACGGTGTCTTTTCTGTTAGCCTTTAGCTTCCTCAGAAAGAGAGAGGAATGATTTGATTAATAGAATTTGGAACTGCAATCAAAAAGTGGACACCTTGTGTCTTTTTCTTGATGATTTGTTTTGCTTAATATCTTCAGCCTATGGTCAGTACTCAGTGAGGAAGGGTGTTTCTCCCCTTCCATCATGCCATTGCCATTAGTCAAGAGTTTCACACTGAGTTCTCACTGAACTGCTTTAGGATTCATCTCTATAGAACAAGCTCGTTAGTATGACCCTCCACTAGTTTGGCCAACAACCCCCATCAGCTCTAGCCAGCAGGGCTGCCACCAGGGAGGGGGAAGCTGGCCTTTGCCCTCAGGCACGAACAGGCAGGGCACAAAAATCTCAAAACTGATGAATCTACCAATGAGTGGGATGAAAATAAATCGCAACACCTCCCAGTGCCATTAGCTTTAAAGGCCACAGAAGCTAGTTATGGTTCCATAACTGGAAATCAGCAGAGCCGATGGTGAGGAAGTGTTCAAGCTGTGATCTAAAAGTCCCCAGTTATTCAATCTTGCCTTGGAGTCCTTTATTATATTTGTGTACTCTGAGGTTTGCAGACGTCTTCCTCTTGTGCAGAGATATTTGCAGTTTTGGCAATGCATGAAGGCTCTTGAAAAGAAATATAGGTCTCCAGGTTTCATGTTAGAATATAGGATAAATATATGTAGTTTGTTTAGTTATGGATTATATTTTCTTTCAACTGTTTTCAAGACCTCAAAATTACACAAATTTATCTAGGTGGTTAATTAAAGTCATCATGAAAGTGAACATCCTCTGCCAGTAGATGTGAGTAAATATCCTGTGTGGTAATTATGGAACAGAACCCTCAGTTTCTTCACATTTGCACACACTTCCTTCTCTACTAGCAAACAAACCTAAAGCTGTCAAACAGAGGAAGCTGGAGGGATGGCCCCCCAAATTTTGTTACCTGACCAACAACTTATAGCTTGTCACCTCAAATGAAGATTCATAGAACATTAGGCCAGACAACCAGAAAATCTTATAAAGTTTTACTAAACTTCAGCCATTAAAATCCAATCATAGTCAGTTAAATAACTAACAATTTGCTGCCCTTTCATGACATCCCACATTTCCTGCTTTATGCCCTTGTCTCGCTGTGCTTAACATTAGGGTCAGCCATGATAAACTATTATTTCAAGCACCTTGCAGTTTTGTTTAGTGCCTAGATGCCCTAAGCACATCCTATCTCCCCTGATTCCGGAAGCTAAGCAGGGTCGGCCCTGGTTAGTACTTGGATGGGAGACCACCAGGGAATTCCAGGTGCTGTAGGCGCCTGGAGTAGGAACTGGCAAGCCACTCCAGTATTCCTGCCAAGAAAACTCCATGGACATGGGGTCATGAAGAGTCTGTCAGGAATGTAACGATGCAACACACACACACACACACACACACACACACAGAGAGAGAGAGAGAGAGAGAGAGAGAGAGAGAGAGAAATTTACATTGCACTTTAAGGCAAGAATCTTGTTTAATAAACCACAGATAAACCAGGAAGAGAGAGGGCCATGTTACATCTGAAACTAGATGATGCAAGCCAGCAACAAACTACAGTAGGGCCCCCGTATCCACTGATTCACTTATCCATGGCTGGCAAAGCAAAAAAATAATTGAATAATTCATCAGCTGCAAAGCAAGCTACTGTCACAAACAGCAGCTGTAAAGCAAGGTAATGTCATACACCTGCAGCTATAAAGCAGGCAAGTATCACACAACATTTGGGGGGGGGTTGCATTCCCTCTTATCCACGGTTTTCATTATCCATGGGGAGGTCTGCAATAAATCCCCAGCAGATACTGGGGTCCTACTGTATATTCTAAATTTGGATGTCTTTGTCTTGATTGGGAGCAATCATCCATGATGCCAGTTTCAGTTGTAACAAAAGTAACTATTTTGTTATTTGTTTGTTTTTTGCGTGCTTTCAGGAAGGGATGAGTGAAGTAGGGGCAATCAAGATAGCATGTCCCAGCATGACACCTCTATTCCTTGTAGATTATTGAAACTGAGATGATTGAAATCATGTAATAATGTGATATAGAGGGAATTAAAGTTAGTAGATCATTTTCCTTTTTCTTCAAACTAAGGTTTTTCACCTAATTCAGCTACCTGCAAAAAAGACAGGTGCTGGAAACAGTTTGGACCACTAATTTAAATTCTTGGTGTTGTAACTGTTCTCAAAATGTTTGCTTAGAAACTAGCCTGTAAATAGGATTCTTCATCAGTGGCTGGAGAATAATTACTGCAATTTAGCATTGAAGGACTTACTGTGACTTTTTTTCTTGCTTCTGACATAATAATAGGTTCCTGTTTTCTGAGAGCCACGTAGCTGCATAATAAAGGTCTAGTATTTACTCGGGTGTAGAACAGCGAGAACCCTTGCCCAGCTTATTTTGCCTTTCCACCTCCCCTTGCCCACTCCCACCCCACTAGCTCAGATTCAGTCCCATTCTAGAATGCTGCATATAGACTAGAGTGAAGCATTGCAGTGTTCATGATATCACTAGAGGTGGGTGGCCCTGTTCCCTTCTGACAAGTGTATCCTACATGGTGACCTTTGACAGGTCTGGTGGGTAGGTTGGCTGTTCCCCCATGACTCTGGTCCCACAAAGGAGAGCAGAGCCCTTTGAAATAAAAGCCACAACAAAAGGCATTCTACACCAACAACACAATCCTTATTTTCTGAAACATCAACCTGCAACTCTATGCAATTTTTTTTGCCATTTATATATGATTTCAAACTGGAATATTTTGAAGCCGCATGCTCCTGCCAGAACAGGAGGGCAAGTCTTCTCCTTTAAAACAACTATACTGTAGATGCATAGACTTTTTACAAAGCTATTTCAGTAAAACTTTATGAACAACAGCACCAAGTGCATTCACACTACAATACCCCCCAAACACACGACAGTTACACAATACCTTCATTCCAGTAGAAACATTACCTCCACATTCCCATGGGGTATGTGTGAGAGATATTCCACTACACAGGCTAGCTGTAATATAAATCACCAAGTATAATACAGTATTAGAGAGTAGAGGATCTAGTCTAAAACAAGTTAAGTTGTACATTTTAGTTTGCAGTTCAATTCACTTAAGCAGAAGTAAAGAGTCACTGAACTCGGTAAGGATTACTTCTGAGCAGACATGATTACAACCCCGCTGTTTGGTCTTTGCTACATAGTACTACACAATTTAATGAGGTTAGGAAAAGAACAGCCACTTGCAATTTTTACCTTGTACTGTGTATCCCATAAAGAGGATTACACAGAGAGCCACGAAAATCCTCCCGGTACGTCTGGCAAGCATTTTTTGTATGGGTCTGTTTAGTTCAACGCTCTGCCAACCGTCTCTGCTACTTTGAAAGTGTGACAGGAGAGCGATTGCCCTAACAAAAGGTTTCTGAAACCTCAAACCCAACCCAGGATTTGCGTCACAACTTCCTGAGCTCAGAAAGTGACACATCTAACATCAAAACTGAACTTTTCCCCTGAAGTTGTCAATCCACTTGTCACAGAAAGAACATGAGCTGAAGGCATCCAGTACGTACCTATCTGCCTACTTCAAAGTACAGTGGTACCCCGACTTAAGAGCAGCTCGACTTAAGAGCAATTCGACTTAACAGCGGAAAACTCTTGCCATTTCAACTGCTGCCTTACAAATTTTAGATATGGTCTGCTCGACTTATAAATTTTTTTTCATTTTTTCATTTTTTAGCTTATTTTTTCAACTTTTTAGATAGGTACCCCGATTTCAGAGTAGTTCAGCTTAAGAGCATGCATTTGGAACGGATTAAATTCGTAATTCGAGGTACCACTGTACGTCCTTCCAAATTCAAACAAGCTACTAATAAGCAAGCATGCCTTTTAGTTACATTTTTAAATACAGAATTTAGCACCACTATTTCATGCTGCTGCCCTATAGTATTAGCTCAAAGAGAATCTTACTGAACTCAATGAAACTTACTTCTGAGGGGACTGTATAAGACTTCATTACTTGCACTGCAAGTAATATTTAATATTTTGTTGTTGTTGTTTTCAGGTAAGGGTCTGCCTGGCTGTTTTTCCAGTAAATTGTTTTATACTGAGGTGGGAAATATCATTTAATTGAACAAGAATATTAAACATACTGTACACAATATAACATTGTAGACAGTATATTTGAGCGATAGTAAAGCATTATTGTTTGTTTTGCTGTTTTAGTTTTTGTAATCCATCATAAGATTTTTTTTCCAACTAATATGCATTATAGATATAAATACTGTAGAAACATGCCTACTCCTTTTGTGCTTCTTGCTAAGCTTCCTAAGGTTGATTGTCTTTGGAAGGGAGAACAGTGAAGCCAACTTTTGGATCACTTTTCCAACGTTTGGATTCCTTGTTTTCAGGACTCTACATAGGACAGTGAAACCTAACCAAAACTCCAAGGAGAAGTTCCTGAGCGATGGCACAGGTTCCAGTCTAGGCATTTTAATGCCGGGTTCTATCTCTATAACAAGGCGAGGTTTTGCAATCCATAAAACACAGAAAACCCCAGGCAAAGGGAGGCATCAGGCAAAGTAAAGCAATGTAAGATGGGGCTGTGGTCAGGCAGCAAAGCTGATAGACACCTGCCAACATTCCTCCCCAGTCCCAATCTGGAAGTTGAATCATGGCTACTGGACTTATTTTTCTTGAGAGATAGAAACGTTTTGCTGCTCATCCAAACAGCTTCATCAATCTGAAACATTTCTATCTCTCAAGAAAAAGAAGTCCAGTAGCCATGACCCAACTTCCAGATAAACTCACCTGGATGACTGAGAATCTTCACAGACATATCCCCAGTCCCAACCTTTCCCCCCAAAGTTCCCTAGCTTTTTTCAATAATGCTTGGCTGCAACAGATCCAGAGAGTGTGGAGCATAATGAAGAAAAAACAGTGTTTCCCCTTTTCTTCAGCTTCTGTGGGTAATGGTAGAGGGCTGCTGCCACCACCGCCATTCATTCTGCTGCTCTGTGCATAATAGGGGCATGGAGACATTGTGAAGTGGGGGGCATGTTTCACTTCCAACCATATGAAGCATGAGACTTGGAGCTCTCTTAATTTCAAATAAAGGAATCACATTAGTAACAGGCCTGGCCAATGACAGAGGAAATGGTGACACAGGACATGGTCACGCTGGACTTCTTGAGCCATCTTCTCAGCCTGATATTTCTTCACCAAACTTCTGCTTGTTGCCTCTCTTTCAAAATATTTGAAAACGTCTATTCACAGATGATTTCAATGTTCACTCTTATGGATTCAGAATTAATTTGGCACATGAAGTGCAATGCTCATAAAGCAATGAATTAGTGTTAGAAAACACTGATGGACACATTCCTGGCTGTATAACCAAGAGCTAGGAAGAATCATAGAATCATAGAATTGGAAGAGACCTCAGGGGCCATCCAGTCCAACCCCCTGCCATGCAGGAAGCCCCATTAAAGTACCCTGACAGATGGCCATCCAGCCTCTGCTTAAAAACCTCCAAATAATGAGACTCCACCACCCTCCATGGCAGCATATTCCACTGCTGAACAGCTCTAACCCTCAAAAGGTTCTTCCTAATGTTTAAATTGATTCTCTTTTCCTGTAGTTTGAAACCATTGCTCCATATCCTAGTCTCTAAAGCCATGGAAAACAAACCACCACCACCCTCTTCAATATGGCATCCTTTCAGATATTTAAACATGGCTGTCATATCCCCTCTCAGCCTTCTCTTTGAAAGACTAAACATTCCCAGATCTCTAAACTGCTCCTGGTAAGACATTTCTTCCAGACCTTTAACCATCCTGGTAGCCCTTCTCTGGACCTGCTCGAGGTTGTCAACATCCTTTTAAAATGGAGGAGTGCAGAACTGAACACAGTACTCCAGGTGGGGTCTGACCAGAGCAGAATGGAGTGGTACTATCACTTCCTTGATTTAACACTATATTTCTGTTGATGCAACCAAGAATTGCATTGGCTTTCTTGGCCACCACATCACACTGCTGACTCATGTTCAATTTGTGGTCCACCCAGACTCCTAGATCCCTTTCACACATACCATTCTCCAGCCAGATGTCTCCCATCCTATATCTTTGCAATTCATTAGAAAAGGCAATATAGGCAACAGCTAACTTGGGATCATTTTATATGAATCTATAGGTTCACATAGACTTTGTGTTTATAACTACTTATAACCTTGTGGCTTTAATGTAATGTTGTCTATTAATGCTTTAAGATGTCCCTCAATTCCTTGTTCTCAAATACTTGTACTGGACTGTATATTATCCCTCATAACTGTAAGCCGCCTTGGGTCCTTTTCCAAGGAGGAAGGAAGGGTAAAAATACTCTAAAATAAAAATATTTTATTTTTCATCTTCATCTTCAATGATAAGCCTGTTTGTTGCTTCCTAGAGGGCTTCTTTTTAACATTTACATGCAGTAAGCAGCCTCTGTGAGACACTGGGCAGAATGACTGTGTAACATCAGCACTGTAGCAGTTTCCTTTGTGTCACAGAAAACTTTTATTGATAATAATATCAAACTTTCCGTGGAATTTCTTCAAACTGTGAAAGAAAGAAAAGCCACACCTCATTTTCTCAAAGTTGTATACATGCAAAGAGTTGTATTCTCCAGCAAAAAAAAGTGCTATGGTTTCCTGGTTCTCCTTATATGGTTCTGGTATTTATAACTTTCCTTATCTAAGATTAAAGGAGTAAAACCCAAGTTGGTGTCCGTAGGACATTAGTATTACAAGTGAACATGTAATACCAGGTACATTTCCTGGGGGATGAATGATTAGGCACTTAGGCAGTATGCTGCAAAAAGATAAAAGAGTTGGGGGGAAAGAGGGGAGATCCACTTGGAGGAAAACAAATGTGCAAAAATTAGAGGATCCCAAGCTCTGAGAAAAATGTGGCACCTACTGACATAGTCCTTGCCTTACCTTTTAATGTTATTTATGCCAATGATGTTCATAATGAACAGAAGCATTATTTCCCTTTGGGAAAATCGGTATGGTATATGAATTTTAAATTAAATAAATAAATTAATAAACAGCAAAATGATATTTCAGACTCATATTTTCCAGAGGACTTGATATCTGCCACCATAAAGTGTAGTACTGTATACAAAATTCTGAGTCCCACTGATCCAGAATATGCTGCCTCCTTTCATTTGTATTTCCACAAGCACAGAAAGGACATCATGAAAGCCAATATTTGCTTTCCATGGAATTCCTCTTCCTTTAGTTAGTTATATGCTGTCAAGTTGCTTCTGAATTATCAAAGCCCTAAGTGGATTTCCAAGATATGTGAGATATATAATGAGTGTTTTTACCATCAACAGAGGACCTAGTGCAGTATTGTATAGACCAGTGGATAGAGTGATGGATTAAGAGTCAGGAGATATTGGTTCAAATCCCTGCTTGGCCTGGAACTGGACATAGGATGTCCTGCATGAAACCATGTCCTCTGTCACTAAGGAGTGGTATGGGCCATTCTGAGCTATGGGCCATCCTTTTTGAATTCACGTGTGAGGCACAGCTGATGGGAACTGGTTCTTGAGCAAACTTGAAACCTGGGTGGAACTACATGTTTGCAATCAGCAGCAGCAAAAGTATGTATAATGTGTTACCAACAAACAGCCATGTACCCACTTGTAATACACAAGCGTCAGAAGTTCCTAGGGTGAGTTTCTCTCTCTCTCTCTCTCTCTCAGTTCATGGATTCCTCAAAGCCTTCCGATCCAAGGATCCAGAAAAATGTCTCTAAATATCTAAAAATCCATAGGTTTAGTGAATGATGTTACAGGGTTGATTTTAAAACAGTTATTAGCACAAGATCTGATATGATTATCAAAGATAATTTAAGCACTACCCTGAAGGAAGCTGTCAATTTCTCAGATTATGATAAATCCCTCAAAACATATCTTGCAATTCAACAGTAAACTTCTCATGATCAAAAAGTTTCCTCCCTTTTTATTTAACCGTTTCTACAGGATTCAGACTAGAACCCTGCAAAGCTACAACTTGGGTATCTGTTTCTCCTTGAGGAATTATTAACTATCCTGTGCATACAAGAAGCTGGACTAGATGGGCATTTGGCCTGATCCAGCATGGCTCTTCTTATGTTCTTATGTTCTTATGTTCTTATAATCTTATTGCATGGTCCTACATGCACAATAATACTCCATTGTGCAGGTGGTGGGCCTTTTTCAGAGTACGTGCAGGTAGCATCAGCACTATTTTGTGACCCTGGAAGACTCATTAAAAACAGTTATGGCAATCTGTGGTTTTCCCACCATAATACCATAAATAACAGAACACTAACGTTCTGTGCACTCTTAGTACGCTACTACATATAGTAGTAAGAAGTAGTTATGATTCCCTCCTGTAGGGCAAAATAGTGGCTTCATACACATAGCAATTTTTCAAGTGGCAATTGTTATTGTGGTGTGTGTGTTGCCAGTTGGTACATGACATGGGTTCACCAAGAAAAATCCAACTACTGTAACCAGATTTTTATAATACAGATAATGGCCTTACCATGTGATGATGTGGATTCCATTAATATGTTAATCTAATTAAAGTTTCATCTGCCTGAGTAACTCATTTTACATATTCTATAATTCACAGACAACTGCACTTTAGGTGCTGAGGCAGAAAACAAATACGTATTATGTCAATCAAAAAAGTATCACTAATTCATTGAATTTCCTATAACTTGGAAAGATACTTTGAAAAAGTCAATGGTCTTTGGTTGCTTTTACACGATCCCTAAAATCCAAGGCAAAGGGCTCCCAGATCCAGAGTGTAACATTGTTTTCCCACCAGCTGAGGATTTAAAAAAAAAATAAGTACGACCACACCCACCTAAGCATGCCCCAGCACACTTTACAAGTACCTGGTCTCCGGAGGTAAAAAATCATCTGATGTGGATTGTAAAGCTGTGGATGCCGGGCTCCCCTCGCCTTCTGTTTGTTTTTTTGTCCCCGCTGCCCCTTTAAGAGACAGGAATCCCTACAGGGCTGCTCGGGGCTACTCAGAGGGCAGGCGGAGGTGAGCCTGCATCCTTTTCTCCCTTTTTTTCTCCCTCCCCTCACTGCAAACAGGAACAATGGAGTGTGGAGGGGTGGGAACACAGGAAGAGGGACAAACCCCCACGATCTCTGGTCCGAATTTAAGTTGCCAGCAGATTTTAGAGGTCATGTAAAAGCGCCCTTTGTCACTCATTGTAGTGTTTAGTGTGTAATTTGCTCCTCTGTTACAGTGTTGGAAAAGTGACTAGTCCCATTACTTGCTGTGTTTCTTGATTCATGGCAATCTTATGAGATAGGCTCATAAGATAAACAATGACCTGTTCATCTTATGAGCCTATTTCAGACCAGGATAGCAAGAGGTCAAAGTGAACTATAAAATGGAGGACTTGCAATTAGCTTTCTTCAGACTAACAAAGCTGTTTGGATGAGCAGCAAAACATTTCAATCTCTCACAAAAAATAAGTCCAGTTGCCACGATTCAATTTCCAGATTTTTTTTAGAAACATTGGTGTAGAACTTGTAAAATTTGGTTCAAAGTATTTGTAATAATACATATTAAATGCACTTTAAATGCTATTTTTAAACTATTTGCACAATGTTGCTTGATACACAAATAAACTCACATTGTTCCCACATTGAGAATTACAATTCTGATGTACCCATATAAAAAAGTAACTTCTTGCAAATAACTGTTTCTTGTGGCAATTACTTATAAGATCTGTAATTCTCATTCTCCAGGTAATTTATAATCTCTCTGGTTTGACGATATGGCACTGTGTATCTCCTACCTCTCTCACAAGCACCCACTGTTGTAAAGACAAGGACACATGCTACTTGAAGTCAAGAAACAAATACATAGTCTTAGAATTTACTGAATTGGGACTGGATTAAACACAGTTACAGCCACTGCTCAAGCATAAAAAGCAGCCATTATCAACATATGGACCTTTGTTTGTCTTGTTTTGTTCTCTTGGTTTCATTTTGTTTATTTTAAATTATTTTTCTTTTTTCTTCAATGATTTAAGTTTACAGTGTTATGTTAAGCTTTCCAAAATTAAAAATAAAAAGTTATTAAAAATATGGATAGGAAAAATAGTAAAGAGTGCCAAGAACGAGGTAAACCTGAATGTGTATTTTATTATGCTTGTATTTTTTTATTTATGATATCTGTGTTGTTTTTGTATTGGGGTTCGATTGTTGGGTAATATCTTGGTGATGTGCTGTACACCGCCCAGAGTTCCCTATGGGAAAATCGGGCAGTTAATAAGTACAAATAATAAATAGATAAATAAATAACTACATGACCGATGGCTGTTACCATGAAACACTGCATGAGAGATTGTAAATTTGCTCCATGTTTCTTCCTAAAAGATGTATTCCAAAATATATATCTATATACAGACATTAAGTACATTCTTTCTTCATTGTTCTTATACTTGGGTCCAAAATGCAAACAATATTTTCAAGCCATGTGTAAAGTATATTAAGAGCTTTACATTCTTCCAAGGCATTAATTTAGTAAGAGAGATTAAGTGTCTGTGAGTTCTGTGGGTCTGCTCAAGTAGACACATATGGCTAATGCTTGCATGCTTGGAGTTACAGTATTTCTGAAATTCACAGAAATTTATAACGAGCAAATATGCACCTGGTGCTTCATGGTGCTTGTTCATCTATTTAAAAAAACAGTTTAAAGTTTACAGAAAATAACTTTCCTCAAGGAATTATATAGCTAATTTAATTCATACATGTAGTTCAAAAGGCCAGATATATGAAAAAATGTACAATGTATACAAATAGCTGGGTGAAGATTTCTATACTTTATAAAACCATGGATAGAGACTCAGCTTCCTTGTCCACCACAGGCTATATCTATCAATTTAACACCCTCAATAATCAATAATTCCCTTACTGTCCTGAGGGATAACTATGTGCTATTCCTGATGGAGAATTTTTGATCCTGTAAGCCTTGATATCAACATGATCCTAACAACCTCCAAGAAAACTTGCTCTTATTTTGGTTACCTATGGTACAAACAGGTTTTCCCCCATGTTTTTGCACCTCACTAACCATCTGGTTTATTTTGTGCTGGTTTGTGGCCATTTCCTTCCCAGACCTAAGCTTCCCTTCCCTTCCCTTTTCTTTTTTTTCTTTTCTTTTTTAAAAAAAGTATTCTAGCTCCTATTTCCAAAAGTGGGCTTTGGTGCTGTAGAACTCTACAAAAAGAAAGAAAGAAAGAAAGAAAGAAAGAAAGAAAGAAAGAAAGAAAGAAAGAAAGATTGAGGGACATGAGAGGAAGTGAAGGTGCCAGCTGGCAACTGACAGAGGAAGTGATGGTGTAGCACTGCAGCAGCCATGGCACCCGAATGCCAGAGTCCATGTGGTGTTCACAGCCTGTGGCTCCAGATGCCAAAAAAAAAAAAAAATCACATTCTCTTGGGGTGGGGAATTATTAGAATAGTTCATTACCTTTGAGCTGTGTCTGCCCGACCCTCCCACTACCAAAACATCTTGTCAGCCCTTCAGCTCCGCCACTTTTGATAATTAAAGTGCTCACACAAACAGCCACCTGGGAAATGGTAATTTCACTGCTATAAAACATAAGTTCTTTGAGTAAGAAAGGTGAAGTAATGATATACCAGCTGTGCCAAATTGACAGTAGTGATTGCTGCTGCTGTTTGATAAAAGTACACTCTGTTTCCTCAGAAGGTGTAAGTTTCCACATGCTAAAACAGTCGGTGCTCCCAAGAGATGCTGTTTTACCCCAAACAGAGGTTGTTATCTAGAGGTATTGCTGCATATTTTGTGAAGCTGATAAGAAATCAAGAACTCCAAAATGATTGTTGCCTGGATAACTTTTTAAGATAAACTCCTAAACCATTTCTTTAGAGCCAGTGTGACACAATTGCCAGAGTGCTGGACTGGATATGGATAAGCGAATGAGGGCTCCTCACTGCTTTCTCTGCTTACCCCTACTTCACAGGGTTATGGCAAGAATAAAGGAGATGAGAGGAAAACTTTATAGGCCACCCTGAGTTCACTGGATAAATTTATTGAAGATATAAAGACATAGCGTCCTTCAGTCTCAAGAGATTATGGTATCATGCTCTGTATAGAAGCCATGTTGTTTCCCACGCTGTATGGAAAGCTGAAGTGGCCTCTTCAGAGCACAAGGCCTGGGTAGATTAATATGGTTAAAACTGTTACGCAAGCAGCAAAAAAACCCTCTCCACATTGCTGTAATAGTGGAAAGGCAGAGCCAATGTACTTAGTTCCAGCTATGTCGCAGAAGTTACCAGAATACGATTGTTCACAACCGTGAACTGCCGCCGTGACTCCGGCTCTGGATTTTCCCTTGAGGCTAACTCCTGAAGCCTTTTCCAGAAATGGATATAGCCACAAGGCAGTGGAGATTTAAAATCAGAGTTTTCCTTCTCCTAGGAGATGGTTCTTCCGTTTCATCTGCTGTTGGGGAATAAGGCCCTCTTCTGCCTTCAAAACCATTGAGCATATATATTCTCCTGTAACCCTGTGAAGTGGTCCTTATGAGGTACTACCAGATGGGCCAGCTGGACCAAGGTTTTTTTATAGAAGCTATTACTCCTCCAACAATGACAATGCTAAGGCAGAAGTAAAACTAGCCGCAGGTTAAGCAAAATGGTAGCATGGTGAAACTCAACAGTAGTCAGCTCCCCAAAGCAGTTGTAATAGAATGCTGCAGCAGTCAGTGCCTGGTGGCAGTTGTGAACAAAAATGCTAGTGGTTTGAAGAGCCAACAACGGACAAAAAGATGATGTTAAACAGATCTAATAGATAAAAATGGAGTTAAATGTCTTCAGAAGGCAAATGCACTCAAAAAAGAAAAAAGAAAGAAATGAAAGAAAAGGAGAAATAAAAGGGAGGAGCAATTAGATACTTGATATAAAGTGTCAGCCATCTTGATTGTGGTCACTAATAATAAATAAATAAATAAATAAATAAATAAAAATAACTTATGAGGAAAATTAGTTATTCTTTTGCTTGTAAGGCTGAGCTATACAGGCAGCAGTTTGGGAAGGGCCAAGAATAATGGAACAAGCCATCAATCAGGATCAAAGGGGAAGCCCAAAACTAAGGATTAAAGGAAAAGAAGGGAGCCAAACAAAGCTAGAATTTAAACCCAAGGGCCAAAGCAAAGGAAGAAACCAGATATTTTAAAAAAGAAGTGATGCTCAACTAAAACTTAAGGGGAAAAGAAGCTGTGGTAGAATCCTATCCAGCAGGATCCAAGAACCAGTTTGAATGGCTTGGCAGATTAAGATTCATACTAAATGTTAAGAGGTGATTTTTCTCACCATTAATACATTTTCACTCCCACAGAGGAATGTGTACCTCTATAAATGGTGCTCAGACTTAATCCTTTACTCCAGGGCTGTTCAACTTTGAACAGGCCAAGGTCTACTTTTTCCGGACCAAAGTGCCTGAGGGCTACTACACTAAAGCCTCTACTTACGAATTTTATCTGTTCCGAGCACATGCTCATACAGTAACTAAAAACTTTTGTAAGTAGAGCAGCCATGGGAATGAATTGAAAACCAATTTAATCTGTTCTGGAGGGAACAGATTTCAATGCACCATGGCCCTTGAACTGCCGCGCTCGGCTGAGACAGCGGGCTGGCAGACCCAGAACTTTGCTGGGGCAGTGCTGGTCCTTGGGATGGGGCAGGGAGGGGTGGAGAACTTATCCCCTCACTTTTTTTATTGCTGGCCAGCGGGCTACTTTTGAACCCTTCACGGGCAACCAGTAGCCTGTGGTCTACCTATTGGGCAGGCCTGCTTTACTCCATCCCAATGACCAAACACAATATACTTTGAATTTAAGACAAAGGTGAGGGTAATCAAGTGTCTTTCTCTATTTTGGGGAGTTAATCTACCAAAAAACAAAAAAAACATGGTAACCTTCTTAACCAGTATCAAGCTTGTTTTTGTGAAATACAATGGCTCTGTGGCTGGAGTGCTCTGGGTCTCCCTTTCCTCATCTCTGGCCTGAGGTTATGCTAGCCAAAGAGTGCCCTGTTGGTCAAACTGGGCTTTTTACTTGTGTGAGAGGTTGGTGGAGTCCTACTAGCACAAGCAGCCACCAGAGAGGAACTCCATGTGGAACAGACACTTCTAGGAGAAACAGGCTACTGAGGAATGTCTACATTGCGGGTTGAGGTTACTTCCCTCATAAAGTGCCTCAGTTCAGTGGCTCAACATGTGGGACAGCTGCACACAGAGCCCAGCAATTCCAAGATAAGCCGCAATCTTATATCCACTTTAAGGAAATGTGTTATTCATTGTATATGTGTATATGCATGCTTATACTTACCACCTTTCTGTCAAAGTGCAAACTATAATTACTGCATTTTTAAAAACTTACAAACTAGCAAAACACAGAAGAGCGGGCTTCTCTCAAGCTGCTGAAAAACTGATGGTATGCGTTGAATGGCCTGCACTTCTCTTTTACTTGCCCTCAAGGAAAACAGGAAATAAGACCCTTTATACTCCATAGGAGTTATTTCTAAGAAAATTTGTTTTGCAACATTGTGCCTATGATCCAGCATTGGTTCCAGATTACATGCTTCTATCACTGCTAGTCAGAAGGGAAATTTGCAACTGTACCATATTTCCTTGCATAACATTTTATTTTATTTTATTTTATTTTATTTTATTATTTTCCTGCTAAGAAAAAAAAGGAAGACGTGGGGAAATGTGGAAAGGGTATCAGTGACTGACGTTTCTTACCCCTTGCAAAATTTAGTAAATAAGTATGTTAATTAAAATCTCTTTTGGAAGCACCCCATG
Organism: Phrynocephalus versicolor; assembly: GCA_023846285.1. Classification (NCBI taxonomy): domain Eukaryota; kingdom Metazoa; phylum Chordata; class Lepidosauria; order Squamata; family Agamidae; genus Phrynocephalus; species Phrynocephalus versicolor. Next base: position 19,666,969 of record JAHTLZ010003518.1, read on the forward strand.
TGATGTAACAGATTGTTAGCAGCACAAATATGTTCATATGTTAAGGAAAGTTCTATCCACAAGCCAGTTATGTTAGAATGAATACTCAGCAGCCCGTAAAGATACCACTTAGATCATGGAAGCATTGAAAGGTGAGCAACCCCAATTGTACACAGAACTGAGCATGTCTGAATCAACTGAAACAAGTGCACTCAAGTGTGTCAGACTCTGGAATTCAGAGCTGGCCTGAAACAATTTGATGCCTGAGGCAATGGTCCAGATGGTGCCCAGCTGAGTTTGCATTAAAACCTAACTTCAGCTGTGGTAAGAGGCAGCATTGTCTCTTGGACTGATCCACTCTCAGTATAAACCCATGGTTCACATCCCTGGGGAAGCCAGGTATTATTGGCTTGCAATTTCCAGAATTCTTCACCAATACATGTGCTAGCCGGGGGTTTCTAGAAACTATAGTCCAAGAACACCCGGGTTTCCCAAGGACAGGAACTGCTAATAAATAGACAGTATTTCCAAATAATGGATTGTCCTCTGGGTTATGTGCCTGTTAAACTGCAGAAATAAAATAAAATAAAATAAATCTCTTCTATAATACACACTCAGATGCTTCTGCTCCCAAGTTGCCTGCCATCCACCCTCTTCCCTTCTTTCTTTGGCAAAGACTGCCATTTTGCTTTCTGGCCCTCACAACTCAAAATTTTCAAATGCCAACTAAAATATGGCTTTTAGGGTAGCTTTCCCGGAATCTTGATCTTTATCAACCCCTGGAAGTTTATTTCTCCCACTCATGTTATGCTTACTTGATTTCTCTTAATTTCTTTGGTTTATTTTTGCTAGCTTAGTTTTATCTTTGTCAATAATTATATTTGATTACATTCGTTTTTGAATAATGTTTTATATTTTTATAGTTTTGTATTTTATTTGTTACTTGTTTGTCATTTATAGTTTGCATTTTTTTTCCATGTTGTAACTCGCCCAGATTAAGCTTTGGTCTAGATGGCATGGCATAAAAATCTGATGAATAAATAAATATAAATGAATTCTGCTTGTGAGCCCACACTGGAAGTTTTGCTGTGACCAATCAAAGATGACAGTTTCCATGGCTAATGAATGAGCCAAAAGATTAGCTCCTCACAAGCATACTCACACAAAGGGTGACCATCCCACTCTAATCAAGCAGAGCGGTGATCAGAAATGCTCTTCCCAGAATGCAATTCAGGGGAATTCCAGAAAAATTGTTACAACACATTAATTTGGCCGTGCTAGCATTTGTGCAATGGTGATACACGGTTTCCATATACTGTATGCCTCTCTGTGTGCTGTTACCTCCTCTGTGTCAAACAGAAGTTTTGCATTATTGTTCTGTCCTTGTTTCTCTCCCCTCAGCAGAAAGGCTTGAGACAGTTTTTAGTCAGAAAGAACGATTTGTTCCAAGCATAACAACCGCAAATAACGTGAATGAGTGGCCATTTGTAAAATCATCAGCAAACAGCCGTTCCATGGAGATCCTATCTGTATAAAACATTGAACAATAGATTACTCTTTCTGATAAAGAACGTGTTCTAGTGTGATTGAAACTTAATTTGGCTTAATTGTCATGAATTGGGTAATTTTTAACACTTGGAGATGGATAGCAAATGTATGAGCACTTGATATTAATCTATATTTTCCTCCCAGAAATTGGGAAATAAACCCCTCAAAGAGTCACTTCACAAACAGCATAGTGACCAGATGCATATCTAGAAAGCCATGATTGGCCAACTGGCCACTCTAAAAATGGCCTAGCCAGTATTCTCCCTCATTTTCCAGCCACTTTATGCTTTCACCTCAAGGCCAGCTTTTTCTAATTCTATTTTTAGAAGGACTTTCAGTCCAGGCGGGGAACTTCTGCCCTTCCAGATGTTCTTGGACTTCAGCTTACCATTGGCTACACTGGTAAGAGCTGCAGTTCAACAACATCTGGAGCAGAACTTGGACCATTTTGAAGAGCCTGTTGCTTGTTAGCATCCAGGTAGCTGTTAAGAGTTATCACTGCCCCAGCGCACCAAGTTACCAGTTGCCTCACACATTAATACACTGCATTGTCTACCAGCAGGCCAGAAAAGTTCAGGGAAATTCTTTGTAGTTCTCTCTAGTGGACAATTCTGATATTACACTTTGCAAATATTTCTTGTTTTTAGTAGTCTGTTTTCAACACTCTGGTTCATGTTCTCCAAAGCCAACCCCGTTATGTCCTTTATCAATTTAATTCATGTGATCCATCTTTGTTTGTTGCACATGCAAATACTTTTTCAAAAGCAAAATTGAGAACCCGAGAATATTTACCTCACCATGCAGAATTGCTAAGACAATGGCATTCAACCTCAAAAAATCCTCTCTAAAGGCCTGCAATAATGCCTTTAAATGCCCTTCAAAAGTAATAGAAGTTGCCTCTTGGAAAGAAGTATAAGGGAGCTGGATGAGGCATTAGGGGCATTTAGAGTAGGAAAGTGACTCAGAGGAATGAGTGGATGCTTCTGAGTGGACAAGAGAGATGCTGACCCAGTAATCAAGGCAAGTCTTGCAAAACCAGATGTAATCTCCCTCTAGAGGAAAGGGATGAGCCAAAAGACCCAAGAACTAAGATAAAGGCTGCAAAACTCAGCTGACTAGATGGGAGAGATTAGGATATCTTTGCTGGCCCCTTTTCCCCTCAAAGAGGCAAACGCCATCACATAAAAATAGTATTGCCAGTACATGTTACATTACCATTACAGAAAGCTTGTAACTACTAATTATATTACTTTTTACTTCAGAAGTAGCACCCAAGCTTTGATCTGGAGGGCCAAAGGATCTCCATTCCTGCTTTAGGTAATAAAGAGAATGTTTGTTCTCATGTGTAAATTTTGGACTGGGGGGAGAAAGAAGAATATTTTGATGGGAGCCAAATAATCAAGATCCTGCACAGAAAAACAGAGGCTGATATAAGTCAGGAGGTCAAGCTCCAAACCTTATCTGTTCTATGTAGGACAATTATTATTTAGTCCTGTGCACCCCAACTGCTGTTCTAAAGTTATGTGGTCCAGAAACAGTTCTATCATCTCTTTAAATGCTGTTTCTAAGAACTTTGTGGCCTGGTTTCCTGTGAACATCTCTCCTGTCCTCTATGGGTTAGCACTTAAGAGGGTGATTTTTGTAATTCCCTGTTTCTCACAGCCATTGCTTCATGCTGAAGCCACAGTAGATGTTAAGGCAGCTTGGTGTTGCAAAGTTGTGCAATAAACAAGCACATTGAATTAACCACTTATGCCCCATCCTTACACATAGAATTGTGAAGTTGGAAGGGGACTTATAAGGCCATCAAGTCCAACCCCCTGCTCCATGCAGGAATGTATATCAAAAGCTATCTGCCAGGTGATTGTCCAAGTTTCTCCTGAGTGCCTCCAGTGTCGGAGCACTCACTACCTCTTGAGGTAATTGGTTCCATTGCGGTACTGCTCTAACAGTTAGGAAGTTTTTCCTGACATTCAACCCAAAGCCTGGTTCTCATAACTTGAGCCCATTGTGGTGCATCCTGCAGTCTAGGACGATCAAGAACAAATTTTGCTCCTCCTCTGTAATGACGGCCCTTCAAATATTTTAAAAGTGCTGGCATATCCTTTGAAAAGTGCTAGCATGTTTACACTGGGGCTCCTACTCTCAGAAGAGGACATGAGACATGCTGCTGCATATGGCACTCCTCACCTCCACCAAGGAGTTGTCTGTTGTAGAGAGAGAGCATAATCCTATTCATCACTGCACTACTGCCATGATTCCAAGAGGCTCTACCACTGAAATGGGGTGGTTAACAGGAAAATGGGGAATCGGGCATAGTTTTGAATGCCATCTTTCCTCTTGCCCCAAACTACTCTAAATTCTTCCTATATGTTTACTGTACCAGATACTTGGAAGCAGAGCATAGAAATGTTACTTTAGAGACTGCAACACCAGTCAGATGAGGATTAAGGGAGTGGTAGGGAGAAAGTAAGGTGTCCAAACACTGCTTAGTAATACAGTACATGGAAGTCAAGTATCTACAGGAAAAGCTATTCAAAAAGATATGTAATGTTTGGTATTTGAACAGTTAGGAGCCTTACAAGATTGCACAATCTACCACACACTTTGTGCACATGTGTCTGGGCTTGTGATAAATAACCTTGGGTCAGATTGTGTGTCAAATATTTTAATCATGTGTTTGTAAAGCACCAAGATGGTGTGGGTACACCTGTTCATTCACTTAACTTAATCAACATCTGACTCTTACACTAAGCCCATCATTGCTGACAGGTTAGAAAGGAAAATATACTGTTAATTCGATTAGCTACAGTTACTGCTAATATTTTTGTACCAAAAGCTGAAGAGCCTTAAAACCCCCGTTATTTTATAGGTCCAACCCAAGAGATGTTGTAGTCTGTAGGGCAGAAACAACCCTGCCTCTGAAGTTAAGATGTATGTGTGTGTGTGTGTGTGTGTGTGTGTGTGTGTGTGTGTGTGTGTGTTTGCAAAAATACACAGACATAATGTCACTAGAGCAGTTGAGTTATTTTGACACCGAAGGGAGGAAACCTCATAATGATACCTCTCATTTCCTGGCGATAAAACACACACCGTCTTAAGGGGTTTGCTGCCCTTTCAGGACATTCTACATCTGCTATATTGCCTGAGATGGCCAACTCACTCTTCCTATTACTAGCGATATATTTTAATGGTTTATATTAAATCATTGATATAAACACAGTAGCTAAAATGCCTGCACCACAGCCAGCCTTCTGAGCAATGATTGTACACAAATATAGCATTTCTAAAATGGAAGCGCTGTTAATCAGAAGCGATTGTGCAGCTGATAAGGGTCTTTTTCTCTCCTTTATGGCATTTTTGTGCAGGGGGGGAGTGATGGGAAAGTGGTGAAAGGTAACAAAGAGAAGAGGCCATTAGCCCTGTCAAATTATGTGTTAGAGAAAGGGCATTTGTAAACTTAAAAGTATAATCTAGGATAACTTTATAATTGGCAGTCACACATCCTATATCTACACTGGCCTTTGCTTGCCATGAAGGCTTAGCAATTGTGAGGGGAAGGCTTGTGTACAATCAGAAATTGGGATGTCTAATAAGGAAACACCATGTGAGATAAGGTATAATAGTATAGTCCCACGTCTTTACTGAAAAATATGCAAAGTATCCTGTGGGAAATATTCCAGGAAAAAGAGAAAAAGAGAAATTGAGTGGACAAAGATTGCCTCAGAGTGTGTTTCCCCTCAACCTGCCCTTCCCCCTCCCCTCCTCATTACTCACAGGATGTTCTGGTACCATTGTGGTAAATATCCCAGTTGGGTATTTTTGTTGTTTAATGTGTTTCAGCATTTTTAAACCAATTTGAAAGGATCTGTATTCTATAAATGAAAATCACCATCATTATCTCACATTCAATGAGGTGTACTCCTTTGTAACTGCTACAGGGATTGAGCTAAGCTTGGAAATAATTAGTATCGAATAATATTGTTACCTTAAACTACAGTATATATATTTTGAGGTAACAAAAGTATACCTATGTTATATTTTAAAAGAAACATAAGTAACTTTTTGTGTAACATGAATAGTTTTCTAGTTACTTTTGAAAGTTTATTTTAAAGGTATGTTGAAGCATTTTAGATGCCTCTTGATAATGTTTTTAAAATTTTATGCCATTCTGTAATCAATCTAAATGGTAAAGATGTATTGTTCTGTCTTTTGTTGCTGTTGTTGTTGTTGGTGGTGGTGGTGGTGGTGGTGGTGGTGGTGTGTGTGTGTGTGTGTGTGTGTGTGTTTCTTCCTGTCCCCTGCTCTTAAAATGGAAGCAGAAAAAGCTCTCCTTTGGGCCTAAGACAGTTCAAAAGGTCAAAACCTATCTAGCACTTCTTAGATTTTGCATGGTTCCTTCTGGATTAAACACACACACACACACACACACTACAAACTGGGTAATGCTAGGAAGCATTGGTGTAACTATTTGGAACCAGGGACTTCTGAAAGTTGTTCATCCTTGATATACAGTTCATAATATAATAAATAGTATTCTGAATTGGACCCTGAAATGCACACAGAAACAGAGGGTGACATAAGAGATGACTGCATGCATATTGAAGGCCTGCGATGTAAATCCTGTTACATTCTATTATGGCTTGTGTTTCTTTTTAAAAGGAACAAGCAGCAATCTGAAGACATCTATCTGAAGCCCTGGAAAACTGCTGTAAGTCAGAACAGATAATTTTGCAGTAGACACCAAAATGCTCTGACCTGGCACAAAGTACAGCAGTTTCCTGAAACGAAGTAATATTCCACACAATACATGGTCCCTTACAGCAGCCTGCTCACAATACTCTGAACCACCTGCAATTTTCTCAAAGGCAGCCCCTTGTATATTTAGGATCCAGTCGTTTCTGGAGAACCTCATTTTGGATCCTTTCCAGTCCAGGTTCAGGATGCATCATGGGACTGAGACTGCCCTGCTCACACTGCAGGATGACATAGGGTTGCTCTACCCTGTCGTTCCTTCTCGGTCTGTTAGCGTCCTTTGATACCATTGACCGAGGTATCCTCCTGGGCCAGCTCTCTGAGGTGGGGATTGGGGGTCAAGCTTTTGGCTGGCTCCGCTCCTTCCTTGAGGACTGAGCCCAGCGTGTGAGTTTGAAGGGTGATTTGTTGTCTCCCTGCACACTTGTGGGGTGGTTCAGGGGTTGGCTGTCTCCCCCATGCTCTTTAATATCTATATGAGACCACTGGCTGAGGTCATCCAGAGTTTTGGAGCTTGCTGTCATCCGTATGCTGATAACACAAAGCTCTCTCTCTTTCCTTTTCCACCTCTCTAGTGGAGGCCGTCCAGACCCTTGACTGCTGCCTGGCTGCGGTTCTGGAATGGACCAGGACCAACAGGCTGAGGTTGTTTTTCGCAGGTGCTCAGGATGGGTACAGAGGCCCTCTCCCCAGTCTGGATGGGACTGTCCTCCAGCTGTCAGATAGAGTGAGGAGTCTGGGTGTTGTCCTGGATCTGGCGTTGTCCCTGGAATCACAGGCGGATGCCGTGTCCAGGTCGGCCTTTTACCACCTTAGGTTTATCACCCAGATTCGTCCGTACATTGATGGGGGCTCCCTGAGGATGGTTGTGCAGGCGCTGGTCATGTAGAGGATAGATTATTGCAACCCACTCTGCATGGAGCTTCCCTTGACCCTTATTCAGCCATTGCAGTGGATGAAGAATGAAGCAGCCAGATTGGTGGTTGGTGTGGGCAGATTTGACTGCATCACCCCAATTCTGGCTCGCCTGCACTGGTTGCCCACTGCTTCCCAAATAAGGTTTACAAAACCCTCCATGGCCTGGGTCCTGATTATCCGGCAGAGCGTATCTCCCAAATGTCAGCTTCCATTCAGACTCTTGTTAAGAAGACTGTACAAACACATATTGGGCAGTGGGAGGGCATATGTTTAACACGCCCTATGTTGTTTTCTACGCCTGGAGTAGGAACTGGCAAACCACTCCAGTATTCCTGCCAAGAAAACTCCACGGATATGGAGTCACGAAGAGTCGGTCACGACTGTAACGACACAACACACACACGCACACACACACAAAGTCCCCTTATTTGATTTTAATGGTTGTTACAGTGAGGTAGATCTTACAGGTTTATCATTACATTTTTTTCTTTTTAATCATGTCATGAAGATTTTAATATCTTTTGAGTACCACTTTTTAGTGGAAAGGTGGGAAAATCAATCAATTGATTTGTTTTAAAAGTCTAGGAGCCCACCACACAGCAGAAATATTTCACTGCCTTCCTCTGGTTTTGAGTAACTGTTCGTTTGAATGGCAAGAATAGTAAAGAAAAAGAAATTCTCATACATTTTATGTGGGCAGTAATGTTGTTTGTGTATTTGTCAAAACTTCTGCCAGCAACTAGAAAAAGTGACTTGTCAATATTATAGAATTATTATCCTTTAGCATGGTGAGGAAAAGCATGAACAAACAGGAAGTGGGCAAGTAGTCTGACCTTCTCTGTTCCTTCTCGGATGTGAGTTGATAAGCAGACTACATTTGAGCTTTACTTTCTGCCGTTCTGAAACTGGGGGTCGGACTTTAGGAATTCTACGATTTCCGGCCCCAAATGCCATCTAGAATCTTCCTCCAGAGAGAGGAGAAAGCAGAAGGCAAAAGAGGTGCTTTTCTACTACCGTTGTCTGCTTCATTCCGTGTGCTTTGAATGATTAATCAAGTGAAAAGCTCCCCCTGTCGAGTCTAATGGGTAGCAGGACTACCTCTCCAATGGTGTACTGGGATGACACCCAGGAAGCAGTGGGACTGAGGGGGGGCACTCCTTTCCTTTACCAAGCAAACCCACATGGGATGAAGCAGATAATGATTGTTGAAGGATGACTCTTTTGCCTTTGGCTTTCTTTTCTCCTGGTCTCAGAAGTCTGTGCGAGGGGTTTCTGGGAGATCTGAAACTTCTCAGCATTACTCTGATTACAGATACACACATTTGGAAGGTTAGTTAAAATGAAGCAAGTCTGGCGGCTTCTGCAAGTATCAGGTCTGACAAAAAAGAACTAATTAATGTCTCCAAGTGGTTAAATGCCTGTACTGCAGGTAAAACTGTGCTCACAACCTAGATCAGTGATGGTGAACCTTTTAGAGACCGAGTGCCCAAACGGCAATTCAAAACTCACTAATTTTTTTGCAAAGTGCCAATACAGTAATTTAACCTGTATACAGGTGGCTATGAAGGGGCGATGTTGGGTGCCCACAGAAAGGGCTCCGAGTGCCACCTTTGGCACCCATGCCATAGGTTCGCCAACACTGATCTAGATGTCCTTTGCTTATTGGGACAGCTGTAAGTACCCTAACTTCCCACTTCCACAGAACCCCAAGTAAATGGGATGATATATATATCCCTTGCGGACAGCCATATTTGAGGTTATATTCCATGAAAATACCAGATGGACATTCAAGCATTAAGTGAAGTGCCTGTTCTTTGTCCATGTACTATACTGAGTAGTAGCTTTACAATGCTACATAGGCATGTAGAAGCTGAGAAAAATAGTACTGAATACAGCCAGCTTCCACCAACTTTTACTAACTTAGTGTCACGTTTGAAGTCATACTTCAAAATGTATCAGCACTGTACTGTGGCATTTCAAAAGATGGATGTGCTTCATAATAAAACATTTATATCTCACATTATCTTTAAACAAACAAGATGTTTTGTACTTAATATAAAAGAACTTTCCAATGAGAAGGACACTGATAGGACTTTAGTGCCCCCTGTCTGTACATTTTTTTACCTTCCCCATAACTAGAATCATGCAATCAGACTAAATGTGCATGATTTCTACATATAACAGAATTCAGACTGTCTTCTTTGGTAACTAACCCTGGTGTGCACATTTTGACTGCCCTGACCTACGCGTACTCAACCTGCAATGTGAGGGCAAACGATGAACAGGTTTCCAATGCCAAGTAAGTCAGAACACACACAAATGAAGGGACGGCAAGAGAACATATCTTCAGGCATGTTTATTTACCAATTCCCTTTCAGAGGATAAAAAAAGGAAAACATACAAAAATAAATACAACACATTAAATTAGTGATCTGTTAACAAACTTCTTAAGGGAAAATAAGGAGAAATCTAATATGCTACCGATTCCATAGTGCCTAAATCCTGTTTTGTGAAGATGGATTGGACTGCAAACACATGCTACTCAAAAGGGTTCCCTGCTGGAGGAAACAGATGGAGAACAGCAGTATAGTCAGGAGCTGGACCGCAGACTAGAAAGAGAAATATAAGGCAAGAAGCTTTGCATGTCAATAAGGAGCAAGCAAGACGGAGCACCACAGGACCATTCACTGTATATTCAGTACCGGCGTGTGGGAGAACTACGACAGGTGACAGTGTTCTGTTTGGAACAGGTTCTGCGGCATGTGTCACAGTGGGAGCTCACTACAAGAGATGTCAGAATACTACAAGGCAAACGCCATAAGGGAAGTTGTCTCTTTGGACAGAGGTGATGTTAATATTGCACCATTCCACAGAAGAAAAAAAGTTTAAGTGAAGGTAGAAAGCCTGGCTCTTAACCTTTCCATTCTTGTTGGAAGAAGACCAACCATTTCTTTACTGAGTTCTAGCTCTGTTTCAATGGCCTGAACGGCATCAGGGTGCTTTTCACAGTACTCAACCAGGAATGAATAATACTCCAAAGAAGTCTGCATGTTCTCCAACTGTTTCTTGCCATCGGAAGTAATTAGCTTGCCATAAAGGCGCGCAATGTGGAACTTGGCCACCATTGCCGGGCGGAGAACATCTTCTTCAAGCACCTCAGGGAAAACCTTGTCAGGGTTCCTCAGTGAATCTAAAAAGAGTTCGTAGAATTTTATTGCCATTTGTGCAAGAGAATTTATTTTCTTTATCGTGTGGGTATCGAGCTCATCTAACCTATTGCCAATGGCCACTTTTAGATCCATCATCTCATAGTAGGTTTCTGCTAGTTCAAACTGAAGCTGCCTACTCAGGAGCAGATAAAACTGAGGATTTAGGCCAGCACATATCGGCTCCAGCATGTCAACCCTACGCTTATGCATCTTGCAGCGCCTCTCATAGTCTTCTTCAAAGAAAGCCAGGACTTTGAACAAGGCGCTATGGTCCTGAACAATTTCAATGTGGTCAGTGACATACCCATCTACCTGGAAGAACTCTTTTGCTTCATTGACATAATTCTGCCCTACTAAGAAAATCTCCCTGGCTTCTTTGAACTCTAATGGGAACACACAGCTCACTTTTTCTTCCATGGCCAAAATGGAGTCAGACAGGTCACTAGTTCCGAAGAGAACAGCTTTCTTTCGACCCTTCTCCTTTTCCTCCTCTTCTTTTTTCTGCTGGGCTTTAAGCTCTGACTGCCGGTCTGGATCCAGCTCGCCAATGTTGTCCTAAAGCAAGAACAGTCCAAGGTAAAATATTTTCCCACTGTGGCCCAAAGATTAAGCACCATGAAATTGATCAGCTTTTCACTTTTACAGGATTAACTCATACTCCCATGATGTTTGCATAATTGAAGAGCTCACATATTTCAATATTCTAGGTTTGAATATACTATTCAGAATTTCTTTCAGTATTTGTTCCTCACCTTCTAGTAATGGAAACTCCTAACTGATCTCTGGGCATTAGGGATGGGTAGGTTCCGAAATGACCCGTGTGAGCCCAGGCAGTGTTTGGGAGCCTCCGATACACAAGCAGCCAATCTCTTACCTTGGTCCAGGCTTGCGCAGGGTTAAACTCCAACAAGGAATCAGGCTGTGTCATTTTTGCTTCTCTGTTGTGCCGGCCAATCAGGCAGGGAGGCGGGATGATGCCTGTCCCTGCACAGCTCCTGACTGGTCAGCACCATGCAGCCTGTTTCCTCATTGGAGCTCTGCTCCATGCAGACATAGACCAAGATTGGCTACTTGTATGTCGGAGGCTTCCGCACACCACGGGGGTTCACACCAAACACCTACTGGGCATTCTTACCTTAGATATGGTGGTGTTTAAACGGAACCACACACTAAGCTTAAAGCATTATCAAGGGAATATATTTTAAATTTTGTGCTAATTCTACAACCAGTTACTCTGGGATAATTTTCTTTTTATCTCAGTTGAATTATTATTGAGCACCAAGATTCCCCCAGTCCACTACATTTCCTCGTGAAACAGGCTGCAGGGAGGGGGAAAATCTCCCAAGTTCCAACATCAAGTTGAAAAAGAACAAGTCTGGATGCACAGGGAAAGTAAGTATTATGTCAGCATATGAATGGATGGGGAAAAGCTCCTCACTTCTTCTCTAGATGCTCAGCACCACTAACAATTATCTGACTGCCTCAAGTTAATTGCTTCAGCAAGTATAAAAATGTTATTTGTTACAATTTCTTAATTACCTCAAGCATCTTCCGGGCTCCCTGCAACAAGTTCAAGCAGTACTTGACCCAACACCTTGCAATTTCAGCTTTCCTCTGTCGAAGATCCTGCTGATCCTGTTCTGTTTCATCTGTTTTAAAATAATACAAGTGTTTAGTAAGGATTTTGTAGGGAACTTTGAAAAGTTTCCTCCCCACCCACCCTGCAACAAAAAAGGCTAACCAAACTAAGCATCTGAGGAGGTGGTGAAGAATGAAAGAATGAATGTTGATGTGGACACATATCAAACCATTAATAGGAACCAAACACCTTTAAAATTCTTCCTCCTCAAAGGAAGGAGGCATCTAAATATATTTTCATGAAAGAAAATATCTAGGAATAAAATAGTTTTCATACAAGTTAAGAAAGGGAGAAACGATCAAGCTACACCACAACTACAAGCTGTGCCACAAAACCAAACATATTTGAGAATTCTACATATCTTCCATTTCATTCAATTCAACATAATAATTCAATTTATTTACTTGTTACTTTGATCTAGTCCCAATTCTAGTCCGTGACAGCCTGAGACTTGGTGAAGAAATACTTGGGAGTATTTTTACCTCGTGTACTAAGCAGTTGTTTAAAAAGACAAGTGTTAAGATACGTACGTACAAGTTTACTCTTTTATATTCTGGTGTTACAACACCTACTGTATCTTATCTCAGCAGGCGATACTAATTTCAAAAGAAGAAGCAGCTGGAGCAGTCAGATATTGATCTCGCACAGTCTGCAGAATCCTTGGTTGGCTGCCACAGCTATCACGTGGACGTTTCAGCTGTTCACAGCAGATGCAGGAGGCATGCAGGAAGTTAAAATGTCTCCTTACTTATTCCAACTCAACAGAGAGAGCTAAGGCTCTGACACACTGAATGCTAAGTTGCAACAAATAGTTCAGCATGGAACAGACTAACTTACTCTCTTCTGCAGATGGCACCTCTCCAGCTTGGCCAAATATGACATTGGCAGCAGCTAAACAATGCCGGGACTCCATGAAACATTGCTGTGGGGAGAACACACACACAATAATGTTTGTTTCCGAGATATAATACGCTAAAAAAACTCACTCAATTAGAAAGTGCTTGAATACTGGTCACAATTCAAATTGCTGGTTCATATTGCTTAATCATATTAAGACTGCTTGGATTTTGACATTTTTTTTGGGGGGGGGGACTCTCTCTTGTCCCCCCAACCTCATATCCCAGGCTATGGAACTTTCTGAGGGAAGTTGGCTGGGGCCCTCTCTTTCTCTTTCTCCCTTCTCAGTCCTTGGGCTATAAACTAGCTGTTGTGGAAGGGTCTTTTAATTGTCAGTATCGTACTTCCCCTTGTGCTTCAAATAGTATTACAGTATTTTAATTCAATACTTGTTCTTAATGTGGCAACTTAACTGTTTGTGAACTATTTTTTCAATATTGATAACTAAATGTTTAAATTGTATCTGTCTGAATTAATATTCTGAGCTACCTTGGATCCTGCACTGGGAAAAAGGTGGAAAACAGATAAAGTAAATACATTATTTTGAAATTAGACAGAGGGATGTGTGGTTAGTGAAGGATCGAGAGACATAAAACAAGCTCAAAAGCAAACATAGAAGTCTTCAATGAAAATTCAGGGATGCTCCCTTTGATGGAAGGCTGCAATAGGCTTATATCCTGAAATTTAAGGGCTTTCTTTTAAGTGCTTTCTCAGCCCACAATTTTAGACTTTTGCCCTATTTTCTGCTAATATAATGTAAGCATATGCATATCCATTCCCATTACATAGCTTAAAATGTTTTAATCACAAAATTCTCTTCGTAGTCTAATCTAAAGCATACTATGGAACTAAACCAGTGCCAAACTGTCCCTGGCTATAAAGGAGGAAATATTTCATTTATTTAACTGGAAGTTGAGTCATGGCAATTTATTTGTTTGTTTGTTTGTTTCATTTTTATACCGCCCATCTTCCAAATGGAACTCTAGGTGGTTTACAAGTTAAAAACATCAATATACAAAAAAAGAAGAAAAAAGCCCTAAGCAAAGTACATCAGGGACGGGAGAAGAAAAAAAAGGGGGACGCAGGATGAAATTCATCAATTTGACTTCTTTCTCTTGTGAGATCGAAATGTTTCACTACTCATCCAAGTAGCTTCCGTTTTAATGGTTTTCAGTGGAGCCCAAGTATAAGCAACCTATTCTAAGCCAGGGCATGAGAGCCTATGCCCCTCCAGATGTTCTTGGATTCCAATTCTAAACAAGCCAAGGTAGCTTGCCAAATCATCAGGAAGTAGAAGGCCATCCACATTCAGAGGGTGGCACATTCCTGATCCTTGGTCTTGATCCAGCACAACAGTAAGAGTTACGCCACAGGTTTCATGATAACATTTTGATAGCTGCTGGAACGGCAAAACAAACTACTGGAGCATCTCTAAACAAATTAAGAAACATGGAAGAGAACACGGATTACCTTTGTGAGATAATATTGAGACAAAGTAGCTGCATTGAGAGCCCATTCTACTGGAGAGTAGCCACTATACTCAAGCTGACGTTTGAGGGTTGTATGGCAATACTGTGCCGCCTTCTCAATCATTTCCAGATGCTGGTAGACTTGGGCCAAATAATATAGCGTATGAGTAAAGACTTTTTCAAATCTGGGGAAACAGGGGGGTTAGATTTAATTTCAGCACTTTCTCCACTGATCTCCAATGTCTGCTCTAGCCAACACACACCTTTTTGATCTTTCTTGGTCAGTAAGTCTCTCTTCTTCAGCCATAAAGTGTTCGCTGGAATCAAGTGGAGGGTTCCCATTCTGTAAAACATAAGGTAGGTTGGAGATAATCCATTGCTGCAACTTTGCGCTTTCTCTGCTGGCAGCGTTCTGACAATGCACCGAATGTAAGGCTAACAGCAGGGGGTGGGGAAACCTGTGCTCAGCCCAGGTGGAGGCTGGACGCCACCACCCATGAGCACCAGAGAGCATGGCCAGCAAACTGGGGTGATGACAATTTTAACAAGGGAACACCTTAGAAATCCTCCTAAAAATGTTCCATTACCAAATAAACAAATAAATAAAAATATCAAGAACCAGATGTGCAAGCTAGTTTCTCTCAAAACCTTTGAAACATCTTTTCTTGCTGTATAACCGAACCAGTTCTCAGGTACCCTGAAGCCTATACTCTTGTAAAACTTCATCCAAACATTTATGCTGGAATTAGCAGACCTGTAACTTGGACAATGGGAGGGTGATAAATGAAAACCTGTTATAGCAAATAGAGTATGAGAGAAACAAAGTCTATTGCATTGTTTGACACCCAGGCCAAGGCCAGTCGCAGATACTACAGTGATCAAAATCCTGCACAATAAACTGCACTCAAGTAAGCACATTAAATTAATGGGGAATAAAAGAGTCAATTCCTATGTAATTTCTATAGATTCAAATGGGTCTACTCTAATACTGTCTTAATGTTCTAAAGCAATAAGAGTTCGAGTAGGACCATTTGATTCAAGAAAAAGTTGACTCAGGAGTTGACTCACTAAATTGCCACTGATTCTTGGAGCTGGTCTAGCACAATTTCCAATACTAAGCATCAGGAACTTTGGCTTATATATCCAGCATGTCATACAAGGGTAATGGATCAACAACAACAACAACAAAAAAACATACTCTGTTTATCAGTACTGTTTTCAACATCAGTAAACTCATTCATCAGTTCAAATACCTCTTGAATAATTCAAAACCACCAAGTAAACAGATTCCTATAATAAATGCATTAAGCTGTCACTTGATTTGTATACTTCATATTGCATGCACATCAAAAAAGGAAAGAAAAATAACAGAACATGTTAAATAATAATGGCGTGGCCCGCATGGTGGTAAGCTTCTCAATATGAATCCCTCAGTTAATACTGCTGTGAGAACCTCTGAGTTGGCTCAGCTTTTCCAGATCTCCAATCCTCCACAAAGAACACACATTAGATTTTCAGGTGAGGAATGTCTCCGAATATCATCCGTGGGCAAGGACCATTGAAAGCTGATATGCTGTGTTATCCTCTAACAGCCGATATCATCTTGCATAACATTACAATATGTAACATAGACTTTTTTTGAAAGTAAACATTTCAGGTGTCTTTTCTGATGGCCTCAAGGCCCCTCACATATACTTTCAACACTAGGAATCAAAATGCAGCAATTTTCAGTAATTAAGACTCTACCCTCCTATCCCATGGCCCCCAACAGCTTCCCAATGATGAAAATGTTTCTACAAGAGCCCCGGGACCTTCAGGGGAGATGCTGGAAATGTTAATTTCTGAAAAATCACTGTGTTTAATAACTTCACCAGCCTTATACTTTTAGCTTATGAAAGCAGGATTTCAGTCACGCTTTGTAGTCTTCTACAGAATCCAGAAATATGTTAGAATAAAGCACATGTTAAAGTATTTTAAACATATATTTTAAGAAGCATTTCAGTCAAATTTTAATACTGAGGAACTAGGGGAGTTAGATTCCTGAATCTAACACAGCCAAATGGAACTGCACACATTTCAAGAGGAGGGACATTTCATCTGACAGATGAGTTAACCTGATTCTCCAGGCTCTCTCTTAGGCCAATGTTATTCTAAGGAAAATTCAGCTAAATAAAACCAGACTATCATTAGCATGCAGAGGCTGAAATATTTTCAGCATCGCATTTCTGGGTTTGCCCAAGAACAGCATTCAACTGCTTTCAAAACAGACATGTCAGTGGATTTAATAGCCTCTTGAGGCCATTCTGTGTACAAATAGCGCCTTAGAGGCTTTGACAAAGGCCCCATTGTGCTAATGTTATGGCATCGCAGAGTCAACAACTTACAAGCCCACTTGTTATGCATAAAGAGTTTAGCTTATTATAAGCTTCTTGATAGGAAGCAGTTTAAAAGACAACTAATGCAGCATCACAGTCATAAAACCATGAAAACAATGGTTTTGAAGAAGTGTTATAACAACAAAGGTGTGACTGAGCTGCTTCATAGGAGCTTTTTGCATTTTACAGTACTAAGTGCACTTTTGTTTTATGCTGATATTAATCTTCTAATTCATTACTTGCACTCCATCCTTGGTTAAACACCAGACAATTATGAAGTTATTTAAACATGGAAGTACAGTGACCCCCGTCTACTGCAGGGGGTTAGGGACCCAACCCAACCCGCAATAACTGAAAATCCGTGATATGCGGATGCAGGTCTGGTTGGCCCTGGGGCGCCTAGCTGGGGGCTCTTATACTTACTGGAGGCCTCAGAAATGATTTTCAGCAATCCGGAAGTCACTTCTGGTTCGCAGGGAGGCCTTTTTGGAGCCTCCAGAAGGCCTGGGAAGGCCCTCGCAGGCCCATTCGGGACAGCGCCAGGTTGGAGATAAGTATGGGATGCCTGAAACAGGCCTTTTCCCCCTTAACCGAGGGGGCCTTTTTTCCTATACTGTGGTCCCGCGATATAGCGGGACCGCAGTATACAAACCGCAAAAGGGCAGGGGACCACTGTACAATTCTAGACTTTCCAGTTAACATTAACTATTACCAATTTTTGAAAATATGGCCTCCAAAAGAAAAAAAATTCAAAACTCAGTTTCTAAAGAACGGCTCCTATTTTCACAGTGCAAAACAAAGATACTAACTTCTTTTTTTAAAGTTTTTATTGAGAAACCACTGAAAACAACATAACAAAACAAGACATTCATTTCAAAGCCCCAAAACAATGTGTCTAGAAAACATGTTTATTATTTCATGGCTGGAATTATTTGCGGTTTTGATTACTGGGGCATCCAAGACATAGAGCAGAAACACGGAGCAAATTTACTGCCCACATTACCTCTTTCATGTACTGATTATACAAAGCCTCTGCAGATTCCAGATAAGTCTGTGCTGTTTCAATGTCATCTCTTTCTGACCACAGGATGCCCAGATTATTCTATAAAATAAGAGCAGATGGCATTGTTATTTTTAAAGCTAGCACACAAAAATGATGAAATCTGCACTCACTGAATGGTTTTTGAGGGAACACTGAGTAGCTCTGGAATAGGAAGTACAACAACCGACCATCTGTTTGTAGGGCAGATAAGTAGCAGATGAATTGCTTGCATGTTCAAAACAAACAAACAAACAAAAAACACGGTGGGATAGTAAAAGAGGAGCAGCATTCCATGTCCTTCTCACCAGTCTGTGCTAGATGTGTCATGTGTGTGCATGTTCTGTGCTGTCAAGTGGGAATTGACTTACAAAAAGCCTAACAGGGCCTTCAAGGTAAGTGTGATATTTAAGGAATGGTTTCACCAATTCCACACCCCAAGGGAACTGCCAGGGTAAAGCGGAGACGTGAGCCCTGTTGTCCAGAGTCCTGGTCTGTCCCTCTAGCCACAATATCACACTTTTGTTTGATGTACAGGAGGCAAAAACTCTGAATGCACACACTGTGTGTAGAAGCAGAATGGCAAGGGGAGGGGTTTTTTTTCTCTCTTAAGGGAAACAAGCAAAGAAAATGTTTTGCGGACAAATAGCTTCAGGGGCAAATCCACAAGACTGGTACTGCTCTGTGGTGTAGCCTAATGCCACATCTTCAAAGTTTGTGAAAAGGAACCGCATGGGGCTGGGGAATATCCAACACAAGTGCTTAAGCAACTACTGTACTACACTGCACCGCTTTTGCAAACCTGAAAGCTTATGAACATACAATTAGCCAATTTTCTTGTTTGAAGCACCCATTTCTTCTAGGCAATTGTTCCACATGTCATTTGAAACTACAAGCCCAACTAACCAGTTATTTTCCTTCCATTCCAACACGGAAGTGCAAAGCATCTTGCTCTGAAGTCAGAAGGACAGGCAAAGGCTATACTATTTATGTAAAAATTCATAGCCTGCCCTCTATCACAGGATATCAGGACAGTTTACAAAGCCGTATAAAACAATTCAAAGCACAAGATATTTAAAACATTTTGAAAATCAAATAGCACAAGATTAAAAGCATTCAAAAATTAAAAACATTGCACTAAAACCTGTGAAGGCTACGATCCTCAATCCCCAAATGCTCTGATGAATAAGTAGGTCTTGACCTGGTGTTGAAATGATGTCAATGTTGGCACCACTCAAGCCTCCAAGGGGAGGGCATTTCACAGTCTAGGACCGTGCTATGGCAGGAAAAAAGTCCTCATCTGTTCTTAGTGGTGGCCCATTATACAAGATACAATGGAACACACAAAGCATCCCGAGGGCAAAATGGAAAACAGTGCAATGACAACATAGCTTACAGGCTTGTCCCCTTGTGTTCTGGAAAGTACTGCTGCTCGAGGTCACACTCATCTTTTCCAAGCTCGAAAACACAAATATAAGAGTCTGAAAACCCTGTAAAGCCAACTGCTGCTTATCTCATACAGAAGACATGGAGAAAATTGTCAAAACTGCTAGAGATATGAGAACATAATTAAGTAGTTTACATGTTTTGTTTTGACTACTAGCTGTTGCAGCGTAATGTTTTATCACATAATCTATGTGATAAAAATATTGGTCCAAAACTGGCATGCAATTTTATCAGTAATATCATAAACAGGAAAATTCAAGTGTACTGTTATAAAACAGATCAGTCAATGAAGAAAAAAACCCTGCTTCAATAAGAAACCAGGAGCAGTCAAGACACATGCATTTAATGTGTACTTTAAGTTTTCTAAAAAAGCAGAATGTTATACTGCTCAAAAAGTAAAATTCCAAATATTGGAATAATACCTCTTCTAAGCCAAACAAAAAGGCAGAAACAAGATATCCAAACAGTGCAACACCTATTTATTCAGCAGAACTACCCCAGCGCTAAAACTCAGACACCCGAAAAAGGAGTTCTACTCACAAAACTCTCTGCTCATGCCTAAAAAGGGAAGGAGAAACCATTTTCTCTCCTTATCCCATGACCTGGAAGATTTGAAAATCCTCCAGAAAAGCACAGGAATTGGTTCAAAAGGATTGTAATATGAATGTACAGTAATACCCTGCTTTAATAACATCCCGTTTTAAGTAATTTCTGCAGGATATAAGGAAGTCCTTTGGAAATAACATGCTGCTTGCTTTACAGATTTTAACATAAAAACCCACTTTACACATTTTCCCCTAAGGACTTCATTTCCCAGGATGCTTTGTACCGCACTGTGCACCATCTGGATCAGCTTTACATAATTTCCACTTAACGGATTGTCACGGAGAATGGATTATTTCTGAAAAGCGAGATCTTACTGTAAATTGCTTCTTATATGTCCAACAAATAAAGAACATGTTTAAACAGGAGAGGATCATCTCCTTTGACTGTATATTAGTCAGCCAGGCATGACTAAATGATCCAAGTGGCTTACAATACAGTACCTGGTTCCAATTCTAAAGCTTATCATGAGATCACCATCACCTCCTACAAAATTTACTGGGACAACAAATTGAGGCATTCCCTATTTATAAGGCAAAGGCCATTATGAGATCCATGTATTTCAGGAACCTATTGTCTTTGACTCCCAATAATAATTTCTAATTTCTAATTTCCCAAAGAGTGACTTCCAGTTTCCACTCTCACAGCTTTCAGAAACACGTTTTTAAACTGGCCTTATAACCCATTTAATATTGTGCAAGGATAGATATCAGCCCCGAAAAAGCACTGACCTTGCCACCTTCCACAACCCCATTGAGCACTGGGCTGAAGAAGTGCTACAAGATGACATTCTTTGCCATACAACTATCTGTGGCAGGACAAGCCTTTGCTTCATGGGACCCAGAAACTCCCAGATCTGGAAAAGCTGAGAAGCTTCGGGAATGGGAGAAAGGGGCAGAATAAAAGGGGAAGAGCCAGCAGCAGGGGCATGGAGCAAGAAACGGAGGAGTACTGATGAATTAAAACGACAGATCCAAAAGTGGCTCAAGGGTCCATGACATCCAGAGATGCTCATACACTATGGTTATCTTGATCTCATCCCAAAAAGACCTTTCCCCAAACTCAGCACGAGACGGGCCTGCCATGGTTGGGCATGAAGGCTGTTAAAACACACAGATCTTGAACCAATGGAGAAGTGGATTGGGTTGCTCTGACAGCAGTCACCCTAATTCCACCAGCTCCAATGCAGGTCCAGCGCTGGCAGCACCAACAGCAGCCCAAGAAGCTACAGCAGCTTAAATGAGATCTCTGTACTAAAGAGAAACAAAAGACAGGACAAAGACACCTGAAGACTGAGGGTCCAGGAGGTGACGGAACCACCCAGGGGTCTTTGGACTTGTGCAGCTGGGGGGTAAAGCTAAATATGGTGTCCTAACCAGGGCTGTGGAGTCGGAGTCGAAGTCGGAGGAAATTTTTGGTACCTGGAGTCGGAGTTGGAGTCGGCCAACAATGCACTGACTCCAACTCCTACTAAATTTAGATTAGAATTTTTTAAAAAAGCAAGTTTAAATGCCCCAATTCACAAAAAGTTAAAATTAATGACTTCTCTACTGTAAGAATAAAGACCAATGCATGCAGTGCCTTACGTAACCGCAAAACGAACACGTTAAGTGACACACACACACATAGAAAGAGAAAATGAAAGTGAAAAGCAAAAACAGCAGAGCAAGGCAGTCATTTTAATGATATGCAGTGCACAGGACACTGTTGGCTTCCCAGCCAGCAGTCCTATGGTAATGACATGTATGTTGCCTTTCTTTCCTTCATATTAATTTCCGCATATTAATACAGAGGAGTCGGAGTCAAGGAGTTGGAGTCGGAAGTACAAAAAAACTTAGGAGTCTGAGTCGGAACATTTATCTACTGACTCCACAGCCCTGGTCCTAACTAGAAAGGATTTGCAATGGTGAGGGTCCAGAGCCTATGAAGGCCCCAACCCTGGACTGTATAGGCAGTTCCAAAATAAGCTTTCATTTAAATGCACTGGCTGGTCTGCATGGTGAGGGACCACCTCACAGGCCCTTCAGACATCCCCTTGCCCATGGGGGCGGGAGGGGCTTGGCCCTCACACAAATACTGATTAGGATTTTAATTAGCTTGCTTATAGAAATTAATTGTTCTACGGTCATGTCTGTTTTGACTCTGATTAGTCTGCTTTCTGGCATTTTCCAGCTGCCCAGAAAAGAGCATTGCAGGAAGGTTATCAACTGTAGTGCTACCCAAAGCATTGCCCATCGCACAACTCATCAAAGGCCAAAGATATCACACAAAATCTTTTAAACAGCAGGAAGCCCTAGCATGCATTTCGTCTCTCGGTGGAGAAACTGTTTGCACAAAGCCGTGCATCCCACTCTTGCAAACTCCTTCCAAGACACGGAGACCAGCACACCGCTTGGATTTGTGCAGGGAGCAACAACAGGGCAACAGCATGTGTGTTATGGGCTATCTCTTGGACGAGTGTGTGTGTGTATAGATAGATAGATAGATAGAGAGAGAGAGAGAGAGAGAGAGAGAGAGAGAGAGAGAGAGAGAGAGAGAGCATCTCCTGCAGCAGTCCTGTCCATTGCCTCCCTTCCCTTCCCTTCCCTTCCTCCTCCTCACTTGGGCCTGGATGTAGAGGGAGACGCACTCTCGGGAGAGCCGGTGGCGCTCCAGCAGCTGGAGGCACTTCAGCAGGTGCTCCTCGCCGGCCGAGCGCTCCTGGGTGTCGGTGTGGTTCACCCCCAGCTCGAACTCCACCACGGCCAGCTGGGCGGCGCGCAGCCGCCCTCTCCCGTCCTCGGCGCCGGCGCCGCCCGGGGCTTCCTCGGCCTCCTCGCCGCCGACGCCGTCCTCAGAGCCCAGGAGCGGCTTGAGGCTTTCGAGCAGCTCCCGGGCGAGGTACTTGGAGCGGTAGGGCTCGCCCTCGGGGTCTTTCTTGGACTCCACGTAGGAGAGGTTGACGGCGCTGCGGAACTTCTCGCACAGCGCAGCCCACTCGGCGGGGGACGCCATCTTGTCCGCCGCTCTCCGACCGGCGGGCTTCGACGGCGCCCACCCAGCTGACACCTTGTCGCCGGTGCGCACGCGCGGAACCGTCGCCGTCGCCACCGCCAAACACGCTCCCCACCCCCGCCTCAGCTGCCAGGAGTTCCTTTCCCTCAGTTAAAATGGAGGAACCAGGAACGCGACCCGAAGAGTGGAAGAAGGGGGCACGGCGGGAGCTGTAGTACGACGAGACACGGCGGGAAAACTTCCTCAGGAGCGCGGTTGGACTACAGCTCCCGTCATGCCTTACCATCGGCAGGGCGACAGGAATTAGAACTCCTTAGTCCTCCAGGGCCAAATTTAGTCCTTCAGGGCCAAATTATGGCGCCAAGCGAAGTTGATGTCGTGCATCATATACGTTTGTGAATGCAGCTCTTTAAAATCTTGCTATCAAAAAATCAAAGCCCACTATACACGCAAGAGCTTTAGAAGCCTTCCCGATTGGGGCATGAGAGCTAAATTATCACTAACAAATGCAATACCCGTTCTCTAGTGAATAAGGGAAAAGACGAATTTAAGGACTAGCCCTTGTCACATTCTTAACTGGTGGTGTGTTTTTATCGTCCTAAACACGATATGAAAAAAAGATGGGTCAAATCTGGATTACATTAATCACATAACGAAACTTTTCAAAAAATCTATTTGTTACATTTCTTTACCACTGCCCTATATATAGTGCCTGAGCACTATTCTCAGTGGCAAACAATAGTGAAAAGCTCAACTGCCCATCCCTGCCTACAAAAATTATGTATGAAGGATAGTCTCCTTGAGGCTGGCTTCGAAGGGTCCACCCCCCACCCCCAGGAATATGGCCCCCTTGAGAATCTTGGTCACATTAAAGATACTTTAGTGTACTGTACACAGACCAAAAATTATTTTTAATATAAAGGGAATGTTGCAGCAGTTGGGAAACAGCGTAGCCTTGTAGTGATAACTGGGGAGTCACACTGTTCTTTATCACCATCTTGAAAGAGACCAGTACCAGGCCTGAAAGCATAGCCTTTTCAACTGTCCACATGGAATTATAGGTGCTGATGCCATGAGGGCAAGTCTCTGAGCCATGAATGCTGCAACTCTTGCATTGGCTTAGAATTCTTTTATCAGGCTTAGCAACTTTTGCATCCTGTCCTGAGGCAAGTAAGATCTTGAAGTCCAGAAGTGCATCAATGTAACAAACATTCTGACCTGGTTTTAAAATCATTTTTTCTGGGTTCACCTGAATACCAGCCCCCAGGCATATCAGAAGCACTTCACACCTCCACCAGCAATGCCATAGCTAACAACCCATACTTCATGGGTGTTGAGAAAAGTTGTATAGGTGGAATTTTTACCCACCCTAGACCTTTGTCCATCTAAGGAGCCCATTCAGATAATGGTTCACCTATGAACCTATTCAGGCTATTGTCCACCTAATGAGCCTATTCAGACAAGGATGTGAAATCAAGGTGAACTATAAAATGGAGGACTTGCCACTAATGTTGCTCAGACTGACGAAGTTGCTTGGATGAGTAGTGAAAATGTTTCAATCTCTCAAGAAAATAAGTCCAGTTGCCATGATAAACTCACCTGAATTACTGAGAATCTTGGTCTTCACTGAAGACCAAGATTTGCCTTGACCCTGGAGTTGACAACAACCAGTTGTCATGGAAATACTATTATGCCACAAGTCTGAGAAAAGCAACAATTGCTTTTTGATAACTATGAATGGTGTAGAGCCCAAAAGGGAATGCCCTGAACAGATATTGGTGCTCAGATCAAAACACAGGAAACAGTGGTTTGGCCATATGGTAATACAGAAGCCTCCTCACAGCAATCATTTGCCTTCTTGAGTTTTGTCCTTCTTCATCAAAGGGTGGATTTTCTATTCTGGCCCTCAAATCCGTGGAGCCAAGTGTCTCTTTTTAAGGCCACTGTTGAGGATTATTATTGCAGTTGCATGATATGCAGAACACATTTGTTGTGTGACAAGGGCCATAAATTCCTGCTGAAATGTAAGAGCAATGGGCCTCTTGCACTCTGGGAAGCTATCAATGGTTGTATTTTATCCCCAAGGAAATGCTGCTATACTCAATTGTTGCGACACTTTATCTTGATTTGGGAAGTCTCTGTAATCACTGAATTTGGTTAAGTGTAACCTCCTTATACTGTAGTTTATTTGTATACTACATTTTCCAGGTGTTTCAAAGTGGGTTGTGAAGTAGTTTATTCCATGATTCCTTTGACCACATCAAGTAAAGACAGGAACATGCTTTATCTGATCATAAAACATTTTGTCCAGATTTACACAACCTTCTATGTCTAGTGGTGGCTAGCTGTCAAAGTGCCAGAATATTTCAAGGGGTGGGTGAACAAGCAGCTGAGATGCTTATTAGCACCACCTTATCGATTTGGTGGGGAACAAGTCAAAATATCAAAAGTCTGTTTGCTAGCCTGGCGGCATGTTTCAGTTGTTCACAACTGAAGGGGGAACTAAACAAATTGGAAAAACAGAAATATATGGAAACAAGAGACACCCATTACATGCACTGGATACAAGCAACACAAGCACCAGGCATGCAGCAGCGGGCTTCATTTCCAGAACCTGGCAACACACAAAGAAATCAAAATGGAGTCAGTGTGTGGGAACTGTGAAGGAATCAAAAGAAACTGGATTAACATTACCTCTTCTATGAGATGATGCTTTTTGTGTATCACTGCTGCAACTAAGACGTACAAACTTTTGATGTTATGCTTTGTCATTTTTCTCTTTTAATAAACGTACAATTTTTTAACACAAGGTGCGGTTTAGACAGATGAAAGGAATTGAAGAAAGTACAGTTGGTGTCTTGCACACTCAGAAGGTTTGTGAGCATTTGGGGTTATTTTACCTTTTTATGCAGAAGCAACAGCCTGCATGGCTAGTTTTCCCTGAAGCACCCAGAAGAGGCTCACAGGAAGCTATTCCCAATCATTAGCACACTGACCTGCCTGCACACACACAAACCAGGTAGAAGATGGGCAGTTTGACTGAGTAGGAAATGGGCTCATCTGTGATAATCCGTAAAACTTTTTAAAGGAACATGGTTAAATATTTTTGTGCAATTATGCTTCAAAGCTAAGAAATATATTTTACTTCCATATATTTTTACTTTTAAAATCTGTGTTGTTAAAATAAATATACTGTACTCTGCTATTTGATTGTGCCTTTTCTGCCTACAAGCTCCTGTATTTCTGGACTAAAATACGGTTTAAGTTCTTATCTGTTGTTTTTATAGTTAACAGCTCATAACTGAAACATAGTCTGCAATATATTGTATAGTGGACCCTTGTATAACAAACAGCTTGTACAACATAAAATTTGTACAACATAAAAATTCCAGAGATAGGGGAAATTTGCTTAACATAATCACCTATGGGGAGAATCCATACAACATAAAAATGGGATCGCTCTGTTTTCAATGCATTCCTATGGGAATTTGTATAAAGGAAAATTTGCTTAACATAATTGAATTTGGAATGAATTAATTCCTTTATACAAGGTATCACTGTACATTCCATTTTCATGCATTTTAAAATATATACACCTACAGCTTTTTTTACTGGTCAAACATACCCTTCTGTATAACTTTAAAGTATCCATAACATGTTTTCAGTAATTCTGAATTTTTTGTTATTGTAAAAGCCTAGTCATGTAAGTCTCTTTTTTTCTATTCTATCGGGTTTATCTAGATTAACACCTTAAAACTATTGCAGTATTTAGAATTCCAACTAAGTGGCCAGTTACAAGGTATAAAAATGCCATAGAATTATGCATAACTCTATTCTTGCAATATAACACAATCTCTGCTTATTTCTTTAACTAATAGCTTTAGTAAGGGTAAGGTGCTGCTTTGTTTTGTGATGTAAGTGGCAACAAGATTTGTAATGACAAAGTTCCCTTATGCCTATTTCTATGACTTTACAATCCAGAACACCCAAATTATTATTTCATTTCAAATGCAACTTCAGTATATCTATGGATTTAAAAAAAATTGAAAGTCGCAATAAAGACACATAGAAACGTGTAAATTAACTTTACTTCTGATAAAACAAGATAACTAGTCCCATTTATATTTGACATTAACAAATTATCAAAAAGCCTGATTAAAGTTTCGTTTTTGGCCCCTGTTTCTGAATCTATCATGTCTGTTGAAGCCACCACCTCGTCTTCTGTTTCTGAAATCCGAGCCACCGCCACCACCTCGGCGTCCATTTCTGGATTCTGAGTTGCCTCCACCTCGTTCGCCCTCGTGTGGTGATTCTTCCAGCTGAGGCAATTCGGTTGCCACAGAAAGTTGCCAGCGTCTTGTGTCTTGCCAGGTTTGCTAATAATAAAACAAACTTCACGTTACTCATCTCTACAGCCAACACAATTGACTTTCACCAAAGAATATAAAGGGTAACTATTTTTTAAGCAACACAGATCACCCCCATTATATATTTTCCATGAAAATAAAAAACAGAAGCAAAGAATAGTGGAGTTGAAAGGGACCTGTAAGGACATCAAATCCAACCCTCTGCTCAATACAGGAATCCATATTATACAGTATCTGACAGACGGTTGTTTAAATTTCTGTTGTTTCCAGGACTGGAACACCCATAATTTCCCAAGGTAGTTGGTTCCATTGTTGTACTGGAGTACATTATTACCTGCCCCACACTATGGGATGACTGATAACTGATTGTGCCCCTTCTCTGAACAACAACCTTTCTCAAGTATTTGAAAGGTGTGACCATATATCATTTCAGCCTTATTTTTTTCCAAGGCTAATCATAACCAGCTATTTTACTCTTTCTTCACAGGGCTTGGTTTCCTGTCCCCTTGTTGATGATCTTCTCTTAACCTAAAAATACATCCATTATTTCATCAAGTTGTGAACAGGTAGATCCTATTTCAGTGTAACACACAATGATCAACTATGGTGAAATACCATTTCAAATATCTTCCAAGAGTAAGAATTCTTTACTATTGTTCTAATTTTTGCGGGCCCTGTGGATTATTACCAAATGAGTTTAGATTGCCGGTAACTAGTGATACTGCCGCAGTTTATCAAACGAACATTCTTCCCAACCACCACAACCACCTTGGAACTACAGAACTGGAGGGTGCTCAATGTTGAGTCTAATCCCTCTCAAAAAAGGAACAGCGGGAAACTAAATTCCCAACCTTTGGCTCGGTAGCCAGAGACCTAAGCCACTGAGCTATCCAGCAACAGGTATTTTTATTTGCTCTGGCTTTCTGTTTACTATAGGTATAAGCTATTTGATATTACTGCTACAGAAGAAAGCTAACAGCGTACATTAAAAAAACCCAGTATGGTCACAAATGAAAACAAACTACTGATATAATGTTGTCTCTCAGAGGACAGAGGGAATTAACACTAGAAATACACTTTGATGGCAAAGATAAGTAAGTAAACAAGCAAGCACAGTAAGTAAGTAGCAAAAGCTCACCTGTATTTTACTCTGTTCAGCTACAGGAATATCAAAACACACACCCTAAATACAAAAGATACACATCACGATTAAATACTTTATGCATAAATTTGAATCAATCTTTGGGAAGCAAGGGACACTTGTATATTAAAACAGCAGAGCATTTAAGTGGTGCTTTTTATACTACCTGTCTTGCTATTATTTTCTTACTGCACTTGATTGACAAAAACGGTTAAGGGAAATTATTTCATCTACAATGGTTGTCAATTAAAGAACCCGCTGTTTGATTCTTCATTGCTTAAACATAATCATATTGAATGTGAGCTATGTCGTTTAGCATACAACCTGGAATTGAAATGGTGACTTGTATTAAGTGCCAATCTCTCTCTGCAGGTGACATCATTTCCTTTATGTCAGTATAATTTATAACAGAAGATTTTTGGCTATTAAAAGAGCCAGGCCAAGGGAACTAGTCCTGGCAAATGCTGAATTTACTGTCCTCTGTGACTCATGAAAAAGGGGCGGCATTTTCTTTACAGTAACACTAGATCACAAGTAATATGAAAAAGGATGAAGGAATCTAGGACTCACCCATGCTCATCACAAGTGATGACATACACTAAAGTTTCTTGCAAAATCACTCAATCTACAAAAAGTACAGCATCTTTCAACTGCAGACTCAAATACAGTGGTACCTCAACATATGAATTTAATCTGTTCCAAATGCATGCTCTTAAGTTGAACTACTCTTAAGTCAGGGTACCTATCTAAAACTTGAAAAAATAAGTTTAAAAATCAAAACATTGAAAAAAAATTTGTAAGTCGTGAGGACCACATCTAAGATTTGTAAGGTGGCAGTTAAAACACCAACTGTTTTCCACTCTTAAGTCAAAATGCTCTTTCATCGAGCTGCTCTTAAGTTGGGATACCACTGTAGTTACTTTTACCTTTATACCTTAAACTGTAAAAAACATGCAGCTTTTAATCCATATCTGTTTTGTATTTCTCTTGATTATATATATTTGAAAAATAAGCAAGCTAAATAGTCAGCAATTGTCTACAGGTGCCATAAGCACCCTAAAGAGACCCGAAGTTCCCTCCTAGAACTATGTGACCTGCCTAAAGCCCAAATCCCTCACCCATGCCAAGCCTTTGGTTTCCCGGCACAAATCTTGTTCTCACATTATCAGGTTACATAAACAGGAAATACAAATCTCATACGGCACAACCCAAATAAAAGCGACAAAACGCAAAATGACAAATCTTTCTTACTTACCATCTTCCCTTTAAGGAAACGCATCCTGTGCACTTTGTTGTCAATCTCCTCGCCCAGCTGCTCTTTCAGACCTCGCCAAGCATAGCCAATGGTGTGCATTTCTGTTGAGCACTGAAGGACCATGGTCACATAACCCTTAACAAAAGCAAATGATGATATATATTTAGGAAAAACACTTAATATATATTTTACAAAGAAAATGTGAACCCCTTTCCCAGCAAAAGCCTGCAGAACCTTCTGTTCTTGACTCAACCAACATGATGTTCTTTTTTACCGAGCTACATATGTTTTGATAAGGGTGCACATGTTTTTATCTTACTGTTGTTTTCTGTTCAGTTGTATGTGTGTTCTTTATATTTCGCTGATTTGATCAGCCTTTGTAAGCCACCCAGAGTTCCCTAGGGAAGATGGGCGGGGTATAAATTCAATAAAATAAATAAATAAATAAATAAATAAATATAATAGGGCACAATCAAGTCACTGATAATTAACCACTTTCTAAATGCATACTACTGAAGACCTGCTTCCTATATTCATTATTTCTTAACTGAAAATCCGCGATATGCGGAAGTGGGTGGGGTGTGGGGGGGACTGTGCACCACGCCGGCGGCAGCAAGGGGATCTTACCTCCCCCCGCCGCCGCCGCCTGCCCACGCAGCCCCGAGGCTTCTCCGGGGTGCGTGGGAGGGCTGCGCAGAGTGACCGGATCCCCCCCGTCGCCCACCCACGCACCCCAGAGGCTTCTTAGAGGTGCGGGGGTGGCGGCGGCGCGGAGCAACCCGGCCACCCCTCGCCCCATGGTTCCGGTACTGCGGTCCCGCAATGTAGTGGGACCGCAATACCGGAACCGGGAAATGGTGGGGGGTCACTGTATACAGTATTAGTAGGCAAACATTCAAATTCATGCATAAAACAACGTGATTCACACAAACTGCACAGAAGCCTTCTAGGCGTGTTAAAAAGATTAGGCAACACGTCAAGGCCACCTTCAACCTTGCACTTACCGCCTCAGAACTAAGTAAAGAGCGCTGCTCGATGGAGGTGGCTCCTGAAATGTGAGCCAGTGCGGCTGCCAGTGCTTCCACTGCTCCCTTCTCCTCTATCAGTTGCTCAGCAGCCTGCCTGAAGTAGTCAATGGCAGATGGAGGAACAGCATCCAAAGACCTAGACAAGAATCCTAGATCTTAGTACGCACAAAGGCATTGGACTTGGAGTGTCTATTTCATAATTGCATGGAACAAAGAACACTCTTAAGTTGCCGCCACCCCCCCCCACAAAAAAAAGTTTTAAAAATATGAAAATAATTCCCAGTGATAAATGGGAATAAAGACTGTGGCTCTGGAATGCTTGGATTATCATTCAGGGAAAAGTTCAAATCAAATCAATACAAATCCACTTACTTTCCCAACTGACCCAAGATTTATCATGATACTCCAAAACAATTTCTTAACCACAAAGCACAACAGTTACTATTCCTTGAAAAGAGTTGAAGAGAAGACATCCAAGCTGAATCTTTCACGAGTTATCACCAAGAAATATTCCTTGTGGGATACATGCATAATGATAAAATCATTATGTATAAGGGATGTTCTCCATTAACTTAATTGGATATCTGTAAATCTCTACTGCCAATGTTCTTGTAAGAAAGTTAAAATTACCAAACTGCACCCAAATACTGCTAAGGTCGTAGGACAGGCATGTCCAAACTTTGGTCCTCCTGATGTTTTGGACCACAAGTCCCAGAATTCCAAGCCTGTATTTCCAATGGCAAAGGACTATGGGAGTTGTGGTTCAAAACATCTGGAGGGCCAAAGTTTGGACATGCCAGTCGCAGGACAATTCCCCTCATATGGACAGGCTCCCCACAATGAGGGAAGCACACAGCCCCTAATCACCTACGCTGTCAATGTTTCCATGTGGAAATCACTCATCTACTGGAGACCTTTCAGCTCACAAGGAAGAAACCTTGAAAATCAGGATTCTTGCTTATATGTAGAGTACACACTCAAATACAGTACAAATGTCCTCCCAACCAATGTACTGATTTCCACAAGGCAAAAGCAACAACATAGAGGGAAAAGGACTAAGCACCCTCCTCTAAGTATGATAAGTCTATCTATGTGACGAACAGCTAAATAAGGGCTATGTCCATCCCCCAAATGCATCATTTGCCATTATATACAGAGGTACCTCAGTAATAGTAATAAACTTTTAATCTATTATTTAATTTTCTAAGGTGATTATACTTCTACTATCAAGATGTCACTCAAGATAGAATGTACTGGGATACGATTTGGGTGGCGGTGGCGGTGGTGTGTTAATTTCAATGATACTGTATGCATTTGTATCTATAACAAATCACTCCTTTTTGTAACGTATATAAAATCTCATGAATCAAGTCAGATATGCAGAATACATATTAACATGTTGCCTATAATCCTGTTGCCCAGTTCAGCTTGCAAAATTGTGTTGGTGTCAGCAGTAGCAGCAAACAACTACCAATTAAAGGTTCCCTTTGGAGTTTCAGCGTGCTCATGGCTTTATCTTTTGTGTAAGCTGCATGCATCCCAGAACGGCTTTTAATAGGTGGCAATATGCCTTTAATCAAATGAAATTTGCTGCCAATAATGACATCGGATATAAGCCACCAGCAATCAATAAAAACAATAAACACAAACCCCTAGAACTGGAATTTTTGTAATGGTTAGATGACACAGATTAACTTCAAAACATAATCCAAGTGTAAAGAAAAATGAACATACCTCACTGCATCTTTACTGGACGCTTTAATTATGTCTGTTGCAGTAGGAACACCTACACGTTTAAATGTAATCCCCTAAAGTCAGAGGCACAGTGTTGAATTAACAGATCAGAAAATTAATCACACAGATAAAAACACTTAAATATCTACAGCCCCTTCCACTGTGTAAAAGCTTTTAAAGTTTTATTAAAAGCTCTATCTCAAGATGCATACTATGACTTAAGTACCAAATAACAGAGGTGAAATAAAGCCCAGGGAAAATTACCGCTTTTTGTTCTACTTGTCTCAGCTGATGATCTTCCTTGCGCTGATATAAGCAGATACATATTCCAGCTCTACCAGCTCGGCCTGTTCGTCCAGAGCGATGAATATAGGACTCTACATCCTTCATAAATAAAAATCCCAACATAAAGTTACATTGTTTTCCCAGCATGTTAGAAAAAAGCCTTAGGTTCAGCAACTTATAAAAGGAGACATACAACCCCAAACACTTATGTCAGGCAGAAAAGTGGCAATCTATCTGGTGGGAACAGTTAAGAGTTGCTCAAAAGCTACTGCAACATCATTACCACATAGTCAAAAAAAATCTATTCCCAATGTACATAACTGCTGTGCCTATACATTTGAGCATATTCTTTTTGTTTCACCAAAAATGGCAAAGACCACACTTGAGTGAAGCTCAACTACTATCGAAAGAATCCATACGTACAGAACTGAACAATGCTGACAGAGCTTATAAGGTCCCTAGGAAAACACCCCAAATTTCTCAAATTAAATGCTCTGAGGCAGGCCTGCCCAAAGTCCGGCCCCGGGGGGGGGGGGGGGAAGAGAAAGCAAATCCGGCCCGTCAGGCCATTCTGAGTGGCCCGTGGCTGGCTGGCCTGCCCCTCCCTCCCCCTCCTCCGCCCCATGTTTTTTTAAAGAAAGTGGGTGGGGCTTGCAGTGGGGTGGCAGGGTTGGGGAGCAACCGGCCCCTGACACATTCTCAGCCACCAAATCTGGCCCTCCTTACAAAAAGTTTGGGCAGCCCTGCTCTAAGGTAAAAAGGTTACAATAAAAGAGCTTACACAAAGAACTGATTTTGCAACTCTGCTCAAAGAAAGGCAAATTTTAGGATCAAAGGACAGATGAGGCAACCCACACAGGATTCCTGAACATCATTCAGCTGGAGGTGGGGTTTTTTTCCTGATGAGCTTGAAGACTGCCTCCTGTGTCATTTTAAGGAAACTGCAAGGTACTTTAAAGTAACCTGTTCCTAGCCTGCAGTAAGAAAATAAAAATGAACTATTGTCTTCTTTCCTTCTAAAATTTGTGAGTTGTTTACCTTTGGTGGAGAGTTCTGTATTACCAGATCCACCTCTGGGATATCTAGACCTCGGGCAGCTACGTTGGTTGCAACTAGAACTTCAAAGGACCCATTACGAAAGCCTTTCAGTGTCACTTCTCTTTGCTGCTGAGGAATGTCACCATGCAATGACTGTGCATCCTAAAGTCATAAAACAGTCAGAAAAACGTTATTAGTAGAACTATCCAAGTGAACAGACTATTTAAACAAATATTCAATTATTGTGGATGCCCCAACAGTATCTATATCAACCAGTAACAGACTTATTTTTCCTACTTATGTGAATAATACTGCTGCCCAAACACTTTCTGATGTTTTTCTTCAGTATTCTGTAGTAGGCAACAGCTGAAATGGTATTCAACAGTAAACGGGATATATGGGACTCTGTATTTAGTAAAGCCATTCTACACGGGCAGGAGCTTTATCAAAATCTATTGACTTACATTAAAGAAACTGAACATGTAGTACTTGAATAAATCACCAATGTGTCTGTATCACTTCAATGGTATCTGGAACCAGATACAAATTAGATTGGTGGGCAGATGATGATTTATAAACACAAGCACTGAGCTATCCTGAGGAACTGGAATTAAGTTTATTCTTGTTTCAAAGGATAATTGGAAATGAGCATACAAGGAGGCCATCAAAGGAGACACAGTGAATTACAGAAGAAGAGTATGACCATCTGATACACAAAGTAGATTATGTTCAAAAATTCAAAACGAAGCAGACAAGACCTATCACCATTGTGCAGAATGAGGATAATGTACACCTGGTTTCATGCATATGAAAGCACTCTAAAATAAGAAGACACTTAGTGATTAGCCTATTCTTTATTATGTCTCAGGCTTTCCTGTTGCCAAATCCTTCCCTGGTCACTTTACATGCAAATGAAGTTAAATACCTGGAAATCCTTTCCAGATTTTAGGTCACTGTACCTGTTTTATTGAAGCATTCAAAGCCAGTTCATTTGCCTCTTTTTTTGTCTCACAGAAGATTATGGTCCGTCCATGACTACCACTGTACACTTGAATAATATCTCCAATGACTGCAGCTCTTTGTGACCAGTGGCATTCAATAGCCAAATGCTGCCAAAATACAAATTGTGTTGCTTTTAGTGAAGAACAGAAAAGATTTAAGCAGTACCTTGCCTGAAATGGAAGAATTTTAACTACCACAATCATACGAGATAAATATTGCTCTATCTATTAGAAAGAAGTCACTTACTTCTACAGTTGTAGCAGTCTTCTGAGCTCTCTTTCCAATAAGATCAATTTGCTCATATTTGGATTTCATGTACTTCTTTGCTACATTGAACACCCAAGGTGGGCAGGTGGCAGAAAACAGCAATGTCTGGGGATTGGCTTCAGAATCTTAAACACAAATACATGTTATGTCACACAAAGTTAGAGCAATTCCAACTATTTGCATAACAGAGTAGCAAACAAGAAAATTTCAAATGGAAGAACACATTAAATAAACAAAAATAACACCACCATATCCATAGAAGTCAAGAAAAGATGGCTGTGTGTATATACATTCTACCATTTATAGCACATGATCTCACAGATAGTTTGGACAAGAGCTGTGAAGAATTAATGGAAATATGATGTTTATATCCACTCAGAAGGGCATATTATACATTTGGTGTTTTCAAGTTTGTTTTAAAATGGCCAAAATCCTGTTGCATAATTATACCATCATTCAAAAGTTGCCCAGGCAGTTGCAAAATCTTTGCCAAGACACGAGTCATAACTAGTAAACAGTTCCATAAAAGCAGCTGTGCAGCTAGTTTCACAACCAATCACACATCCACTGTGGCCAGCCTGCCTGAAACCATATCATTATACTATGTCAAGTGCAACAGGATTTCAGCCTCTAACTTAGATGGTCTTTACAGGACTATGCCATACTTGACTTTTTCAAAACTGCATTGCACGTTACAAGAAACGTACAAAGAAACTTCTATATATAAGATTACAATTTTGTAATGGTTCATACACACTATTAAATATACTTCTGAATCAAAGGTACATATATTTCTTCAGTCATAATTTTTAACATGTGCTAAAATTGTAGTTCAGATTTGAAATCTTCTGCTGTATAATCAGTTTGAAAGAACCAACTTGCTTTTAAAAACTGACTCACAGGTGGGACTTGACAATTCAGATTACAGAAGCGTCAGCGACAGCCTGAACTGTAAAATCCTGGGGGGGGGGGGGTGTCAATCAGGCACACTACAGTAAAGTACATCTAAATCAAATGGATGCATAAGACAGCTATAGCACCAGAGAAAAGTAGCATGTATTATGTAGCTACCTTTCTTATAAGAGTGTGCTAGAATTTCCTCCACTTGTTCAGCAAAACCCATGTCCAACATTGAATCCACTTCATCAATGACAACATGCTTCAGACTGGAAAGGTCCAACTTGTTATTTTGAATATGATCTTTGATTCGTCCTGGTGTTCCAACTAGCACGTCAATGCCATTTCGAATTAGATCAACTGAAAAGGAAGTTAACATCCACATGTTAAACTGCAGGACACTGTGTTTCAAGCAATTTGGATTTAAAATATTACAGTCATTCTGCTGAACTTAAACAGCAACAGACTTTTTGGTATTTTAATGTATTGCATTTTTTCCATCTATAAATTTTCCAGCCCCAAATAAGAGTTTCTCTACTCTGTGGTTCTCCCATTGGCTTACTTCCACGTGTGTACAGTGTAAGACAACCCTAAATCTTTAGTTTTACAGTTTGTGTGTGTGTATGTGTGCACGTGTGTGTGTATAGTCTTATACATGGAAAATACAATAGTTATACTGTTATTTTGTTTTATTTTGATTACTGTTTGCTGTTGAAAGTGCCCTGGACTGATTTGTGAATGGCAGGGGAGGAAAGGGAAACAGATCAGGTTTTCTCACCTCCACTGGTGGGTGGCATTGTCACCATGATCCTCTGTGCAAATTGAAGGAAACTGCCCCAATGCCTCATGGGAGTCCCAAGGCTTCATGGAGGATCATTATTTGGAAGGTCCCTCCAGAAAGCCTAATGGCCAGCAAACTACCATAAAGTCTCATGACTCTAGTGAAGCACTGAGACAGTTCCTTATTTCTGAAAGGAGGACTGTGGTGATTGAGCGCCCAAGCAAATTAACAAAAAACGATCTATGGATTTCTGGCTGCATCCCTCACACTTCAAATTCAGGCATCAGTAATTCTTGCCATGTCTTGGAAGTTAGAAACAAAAACACCTGAAGCCCCATGCCTAGCACACATTTGCTTAGTCCCATTAAAATAGTGGAATTATGTTTTCAAGTAAATATGCAAATAACTGGGTTGTATTGTTTCCTTCAGCATTTCACATAACACAATCATTTTAGGCGACAGATTCCCTGCAGGTGACTACAGTAATGCCTCATAAGACGAATGCCCCTTACAATGAAAAATTTGTAGGACGAATGTGATTTCCAGGAATAGGAAAAACTAGTAAGATGAGTTCTTCCTCTCGGGTTGCATTCGTCTTATGAGGTATCATTGATCATCACCTAGCCTGGGCTGTTTGCAAGGAAACAGTCCAGGCTGGGTGAAGATCACGGGGTCCCTGCTTT
This sequence comes from Phrynocephalus versicolor, assembly GCA_023846285.1. Taxonomy (NCBI): domain Eukaryota; kingdom Metazoa; phylum Chordata; class Lepidosauria; order Squamata; family Agamidae; genus Phrynocephalus; species Phrynocephalus versicolor. The sequence continues at coordinate 19,704,318 of JAHTLZ010003518.1, forward strand.
GCTGCGTCCTGGGGATGGGTTGGGTGACACCGGGACTTGGGAGAGCCATAGACCAGCTGTTTCGGCCGTTGTAGCATCCTACCCAATGCATTCCTATGAGAAACTATACCTTGTAAGACAAATTTTTCTTAAGATGACTTGACTCTTAGAACAAATTAAATTCATCTTACGAGGTATTACTGTATTTTTAAAAAGCCCATCATTCTCTAAGGACAAGAAATAATGAGCACAATAAAGTATTAAAAGCAGTACTTTAACATTACTACACTGTTTTCATCACTACATTCTAACTCAAATCAGTCTATAGAATGTGATTTCTAAAAAGCTGTATTATAAATGGAACAAATGCCCTTTTAAGAACATACTACTGTCCGAATAATGCTATAATTTCTCTTTCATGCACAGTCACACACCCATTCAATCAAGAGTAACATTAGTCTTTATATGGTAATTACCCTTTTAAATGTTAAAATCTTTGCAGTAGGAATGTTAAAGCAGGAGGCTTTACTTCTTAAATGTGTTACCACCACAACAAAGCAACCGCTAACATCTCTTACCTTGGTTGTTATATGCTGTCCCTCCATAGAAGCAAGCCACAGTTAATTTCTTTGTTACATCTTTAAAATCTCTGGCTACTTGCATCGCCAGTTCTCTGGTAGGAGCAAGAACTAGCACCTTGATAATTAAAAAAAATAATCAATTAGAAATGCAATTATTGTTACTAAAATTAGGTGCTAGAATTACTTTTCTCCCAGTCTACAGTATTGTGATAAATCATTTACAGTTGAAATGATGACAACGATGAGCCATCTAATGAATTTGGACTCATGATGACCACAGTTCCCTCCAAGCTGTATGGCTGCACATGACCCTGGTGCCCTCTGTGCAGGGTTTTCCCACCCCCGCTGTTTTTCTTCCCAATGTGATGGAATGGGGGCGGGTGGGGGGGGGAGAGAATTTCCCATGTGCACAGAGAAAACCCCACTCAGGGAGGATGAAAATTATAGGGCATGTCGATGGGTTTTCTAGGTAGATAGCTCTGAAAGTCTGAAAACTTCGGCCCTCCTGATGTTTTGGACCACAACTCCCAAAATTCTAAGCTTAGATTGCCAGTGATAAAGGACTGTGGGAGTGGTGGTCCAAAACAACTGGAGGGCTGAAGTTTAGACATGCCTGTTCTAAGGGCACTCTGGGACTCTGCCAACACCACACAGGCTGCTTCTACTTGCAGGAGGCCCAGTGGGGAATCGAACTTCCAATCTCTGGCTCCGCAGCCATATAGCTGTATCACTGAGCTATCTAGCCAGCTACATACAACCCTAAAACAATCCTAAGTAACATTCCATAATTCTTGCAGGCACAATACCCAAGTATCTTTGTTAGTTTAACAAGAGTTTAAAAGTATAAGAGTTTTAAAAATGTTTCAAAACTTAAACAAAACACTTAATACAAAGACAAAGGTAGGCACTGTCCACGAAGAAAATCAGTATTCACTGCATGAATTCTCCAGCTCTTACACTAACATTTCTTTCACCATCACTGCGGTAGCCAAAGCAGCTTGGCCTTTCAGTCACTAGACCCCTTGTATCATTTCTCTTCCGAAGAGGACAACTATTACTTGTCAATTCAAACTTACAAGCAATCATAGGAGCACACACAGAAAAGACACTACCCAAGTGTAGCGACAGAATGCAACACCTACAGGGAGTTAAGTAGCTGTGCTGTGCAACAATCAGGCATAGGATTACCAGAATTCATGGATTACAGAGTTGGATAAGGCACAAGTAAACGAAATAAAGTTTTATTTATTCATATCCCATCGCCACAATGTGCAAATGCTTGCTGTGACACCGCCAATGCATACGCACACCTGAGGACTTTAATCAAGAAAGTCAAGTCCTTGCGGGTGTTTTCAAGTTCTTAAGCCGATCAATTCAGACGTCAGCACTCATTTTTATCCTCTGGAGAAGACAGGGAGAAGGGATGGGCGGGGCTAAATTCTGTGAGAGCTACCATGGTCTGGTAGATTGTTTTGTTCCAGTACAGAGCCCCAGGGCAGAGACTATCATACCCACAATCCCTTGCAAATCCCATACCGCTCAACCCTGCCTACCCACTTTCTCTGTCTTCTCCACAGGACAAAAGCGGCTGCCAGACTCTGAATTCATGAGCTTAAGAACTTGAATAGACCTGGTACAACTTTGATTTCTTGACGAAAGCAGCAAGATATCCGGCTGGGGGAATTTCTGCACACTTCCAGGGGTTGCAGTCCATAAATTCCAAAAGTTCCATGCCGAGTGATTATGTGCCTGGACAACCTGTTTGTGACATTTCTGAAAAAAATATAACTGTCCTTTTGAGGTTTAGAGCCCTTGTATTGACAGCATTACCTTTGGGGCTCTGCCTCTTTTTCTTTCCAGGGGATCCCTCTGAAGTTTTTCAATTAACGGAATGGCAAACGAAAACGTTTTCCCAGTTCCAGTCCGGGCTTGAGCGATTACATCTTTGCCGTCATATATAGACTTGAAAGTCTTTGCTTGTACTGGGAATAGGTGGGTCACTCCACGAGCTATGAAAAAAACATAAAATTTTATCGTGCACCGTTTGTTATACACATTCATAGTAATTAAATAAGAATGGGTGTTTTTTAAGGGGAGAGGGGTTACAAATCTACAGAACATTCATAAAGAAAACTATGGTATTTGCAGGCCAAAATACCCCCAAATCCCATCCCTAACAATTAACTTAAGAATTTTTATTCAGATGCAACCTTAGATGAATTTCCACTAACTAGACTGTCAAATGATCAAATAAACATGTACCAAATCTAATTTAAGACTTCACTATCAGCCAATGATATGTATTGTCCAGCATGGCTGCTTTTTCAGTTATTAACTAGCAGCCTATTGCCTCTGATAACCAACAAGAGAGTTGTCTAATTGGTACAATCTGGCCTTAAAGCTAGAGCCTCGTGGCGCAGTGGTTAAACAGCTGCACTGCAGCTAAAACTGTGCTCACGACCTGGGGTTCAGTCCCAGGTAGCCGGCTCATGATTGACTCAGCCTTCCATCCTTCCGAGGTCGGTAAAATGAGTACCCAGATTGCTGGGGGGGGCAATGTGTAGGCTGCATACTGTAATTAAAACTGTAAACCGCCCAGAGACTACCTGAAGTGGTATGGGGCAGTATATAAGCAGAACACTTTGCTTTACTTTAAAAACTATATAATCTTGTAAATAGACAAAGTAAAACCCTTTTGACTGAATGTTAATGTTCTATTCTGTTGTGCTTGAAATCTAAGTTATATTGTTTTCACTGCAGCGCTCATCACCCTGGCCTAGAAAACACAACTAAAGGTAGGAATGTAGAAAGTCCAAATTCTGTATTTTAAGAATTATGTTAAGGTTTTCCCCTTTTCTTCCCAGAACTACAGAAATCTACAAGAAATGATCTAAGTTTCTAGGCAGTCAACTTCATGGAAAGATTCAGAATTTTCCAGCCATCTATAAAAAGAATCCAAAGCAGAAAATTCAGTATTTCTCAAGCAAGACAAATACACACAGGAAATTCCAAGGTCCCTGTTAGAAGCACTTACAAACATAATAACAGTTTAGAAATGATTGAATTGGAACTCTGGTCTTTAAATAATTTGTCAAAATGGCAAAGAGTATCAGACCATCTAGATCAGGGTTCCTCAAACTTTTTGTATACGGGGGAGGCGGTTCACTTTTCCTCAGATGCTGTTGGGGGTCAGACAATAGACTGGGACCCCCCCGCCCCCCGCATTTGTTTTACCTGTGCTGGGTTGGGTAGGGCGGTCATGGAGGGGGCGCCCAACCGCCACCGGCATGTCAGGGATGTTTCCCAGCCAAACACTCAGCCCCGAGGCCTAGCCGGGCTCACACAGCCTAGCCAGAAGCCCAGCTTGGGCGATGCCACTCACCCTGCGGACCAGCTTCCCCTTATCCGGCCCTGCCTGCCTGTTGGGGGAAAGGGAGGACCCTAATGGATACCCTCCACACCATGACCCGTGCAGCCTGCCTGTCCCAACAGGCCCACACGGCAGCTCCAGTGACCCGCACCCCACAGTGCGGCTCTGGGGAGGGGAAAGGGAAGGCACAACCCGCATCGCCACCTACAGCCCAATGCTGCTCTCCTTGCCTGCTGGCCCATGTGGCAGCCCCACTTCTCCTACGGCTCCAAGGGGTTGGTGGCAGCTGCTGCTGGGCGGTGAGTTTTTGGCTCAAGTGGGGAGGGCGTCGGGCCAGATCCGGCCCGTGGACCGTAGTGTGAGGACTCCTGATCTAGATTCTAGAAGCTTTCTATTTCAGCTATTTTCCTAGGTATTTTGATAAAATGCATGCTTTATTAAACTATTTTATATAAGAATTCATACCCAATTATCAGAAAATATTTATTTTAATCCAAAGACTAATGGATTTGTAAGGATTGGCAACATGGAGCATTAATGTACTCATGCACTAAATGAGAATTACTTTCAAAAAGAGGGGTCTACCCTTTTTGAAAATAACTGGTAGGTCTCCCTTCCATATTTTGCCAGTTCTCCCCTAGACATTTTCTTCACCCAGTGCTCCTAAAAAAGGACAGAATATAGCAGAAAGCTTCCACAGGCTCTTGGATTAACAGCCAGGTGACTGTTAAGGTAGGCTAAGTCCTACTGCTAGCCCCAACTACAGAAGATGGAACTGGAATGAATGGGACCTGAAAAATCAATACTAATGTTAATTCTTACTGATTCAGTTTCTCTATGCCAGTTAGATCCAGCCCTAAGTAACAAATTACACTAATCAAGGTAGGAAAACATTTATATTCCTTCAGCATTGCCTTCAGCATCCTAGTAACATTTTGGACAGAAAAGCAAAACAGCAGAGAGATTTCAAAACATACACCGAGGTGTATGTAACATTACTGTAATATAATTAGGTTTCAAGTTATTTTCTCAGAGTCCCACATCACATTAGCTGTTTTGAATGTTACAATGTGCTAACTTATTTTCCTCTTGGTGCCAATCAGCTTTCCGCTATAAATTCAGAAATCTCTTACCTGTCTAGTCACAACTAAATTGTAATTCATTGGTACACTTGTCTAATTAGCATATGTGAACCATTTTGTACTTATGTACAATCTTACACATCTAGCACACTAGCTGCTGCAGATACCATTGCCAAATGAAGACTGAATTTTAAAAAAAAATTAAAGAGTAAGGAGGAAGTTTTCCTGTAGGTGTTAGCTGGGGGGGAGGAGGAACTATACCTTTGAGAAGATCAATAGTTGCTTTGGAGATATCAAAATTTGCAAAGTCTCCTTCCCTTTGCTCTTCTGTTAATTCCTGTCATATTAAAAAACAATCAAATGATCAACCACAAAAGATAATTTGAAACTTTTAAAAGTGCTGAAAGGGCCAAAAAGGCAACATAAGGACTTTCAAGGGGGGGGGAGGAAAGAAAACGCAAGAAATAGATTATATTGAGTACAAATATTCCAAAAAGTTATAAAAACTAGAAATGTGATAAAAACAAGACAGTGTGCACATTAAAATTATTACAATAACAGCAACATGCCCTGGCGACAAACATAACTGAACAAAACAGATGAACAAGGAACAGAAAATTGTAACTGTCATTTGTCAAATTATAGTTCAATAGAGAATTAACAGTGGAGCACTAATAGTTGTGCTTAGAGATGGCATTATGTTCTGGAATTGGTGCCATGTCAAATTTGGTATAAAAATACATACTCTGTAGTTTTCAATTCTTAACACAGAGATCTATTACACCTTTGCAATTCTATTTTTCTCATGTTTGATGGATCTGTAGACCTGCTGTATAACAAGTCAGATCACTGGACCAGCTGGCTCAGTATTTACTACAGTACCTAGGAGGAATTCTCCAGGCATTTCAGACAGGGCTCAGGAGTCTGATTTGGAGAAGCCAAGGATTGAAAAAGAGGTTTTATGCACCTAAACTTAAGCAAGCAGTATATAATTTAAGAGCTTGCAGACATTTATGTTTATGCCTTATTCTGATGATTTCTCAGAAACTTACACATATTCAGACTACTGCCACTAGGCTGCTAACCATGACTGGCCCTTGATAATACAATTTAACAATTTTTAAATAGTTTCATGGTCTGCCAGTCTTTTTCTAAGGACATTTCAAAGTACCAGCACATAATTCTCAAGCTCTTTACAGTTTAGGCCTGCACATTAATATATTTGGGTCCTCTTTTGGATATGCTTATTTTTCAGGTTAGGCAAATAACAACTGCAGAAGGAACTTTAAAAAAATGACTATGGAATGTTTCCCTTCACCTGGAGCTTTTTCATATGCTTCTTTTTTTTGCATCCAGGATTTTAAAAATAAACTGAGCCATTTTAACCAACTTTCTGCTGCATTTATTCCTATTTTATTTTGGTACATTATTTTTACTTTTTAAATGTAGCTATATCTGTTACCCTGGGAGTAATTAGTACTGGAAGTATGGGATGAAGTTTCTAACAAAATGTCGCCCTTTTCAGTTCACCATAAACATCCAGGTATATACATTCATTTATACTGTGATTTAAAAATACATACAGAATGATATAGCTTTAATGAAGCAGAAGATACTCTGCTAAGTGTATTTCTTATCACAATGTCCTTAGTAAAACTGGTACTAGGCAAGCTTCCCTGAACCCAATTCCATAAAACAGGATTCTGTCAGCAAGACGGCTGTGTCTCCAATTCCCAAACAGGATACTGAAGCAGTAGGACACATTAAGTAGAGTCTCTGCAGATGATCTCAGCACATAAATGGAATGACATATGGTAAGAGGCATTCCTTCAAATGCTCGTCTTATACTGTGCATTAATTTAAAAGAAAATGGGCTAACAGTTGAATTATACTTGAAAATATGATTATATTCATTATGATGTCCTTGTCACATGGCCTTCTATCATCGTGTCTCATCACAATAGTTAACATCTAATGTTAAAAATTTGAGAATCAAGAAGAGTCTTCTGCCTCATGCTTCTCTCCAGGAAAACAAAACAAACTGTGGGGGCAAAATGCAATGGTCAAGCGGCATCATCTTACCTGATCTTGGTCACTTTCACCCTCTATATCTGATTCTTCAGAGTTACTATGCTTTTTCAAGTGGTTAGTCCCATTATTTACAAGGGATATCGTCTCATGTTCTGCAGTTTCAAAATCATCAACCACTTCCTCCTTCTTTTTCATTTTCTTTGGTTTGGGAGGCTCCAGCTCTGAATCCGACAGTCCATTTTCTTCCAGCAATGCCTGTTGTTTTTTCAGCTTCTCCTTTTTAGATCTATCTTTTTTATCCTTCTGAAATGCAAAGACAGGAAAGAACACCCAAACTCAGATTGATGCCGTCCTTTCTCCAAATAGGAAATTATTTCACTATAACACCCATAATTTAGAAGAAATGATAGTACTATATGTGTTCTGGAAACGGAATAGAGCACAAATAGCCACTGATGCTCAGTCTGGCATTAGTTCCTTGCTTCCTTCTACCTATGGTACTTGGCAGCAAAGTCATCTGACATAAACAGAACAAATAATATGACGCAGCACTTTCTATGTCACACTTTCTTTTAAAGTGCACCAGATTAACGAATCAGAAATAGCAGCTGAAATCCTGCTGCTCAGCATAGTAAATCAAAAGTAGAATCAGGGGAATTTGGTAAGCTGTGTCCTTCATAAATTCCAGTGATTCAACAGGCCTGCTCTAGCTGCAATTGTTATGCAACATGATTTCAGCCAGAATTTGTCTAAAGAAATACAACAGCATTAAAAAAAACACAGAATCAACTGTTGGGCCTAGTGATACTTGGTTAATTACACTGGTCAAAAAGCACACAGGTTTAGTGGACCTGGATTTTTAAAGCATTATATAGAACCTTCAGAGTCTTCTTTCTGTGAGTCTCTACAATTAACAGGTCCAAATGATGTTAGATATTTATTTCTTGGTTTAACAATGCTCCAAATTAATATATTAAAACAAAGTTATTCACATACTTTCATAAATGGCTTTCAAAATTAAGCAGGGGAAAAAATCCAAAACATTTAAACTGCTGTTCCAACCTTAATTTACTTTACAATTTGTTTATATAAGACCTGCATATTTCCCCTTTTAGAATGTAAAGCACATTTAAGGTTAAACAACTGTGAATTCATCCTTTTTTTAAAGCTGTTTAAGGCGAAACTGGTCCCATAGTGAGATGTTTCATTTAAATCATAAGTAGTCAACATCTCTTACTGCACTACTTTATAGTTACCTGAGAAAACGTGAAAAGAATGAGCTATAAAGGACAGAATATTTTCTTCTTTAGAAGGATAGGACAAAATGTCGTAACTCACTTGACTCTCCTAAGATAAAATTCACAGTAATACAATAGGTATTGTATTACTGTGAATTTATGTTACATAAATTTATGTTATGTTGCAAGCACATTACATTTGTCTCTATTATATTTTGTAATTGTTCTATTATTTTTAAAAATATTTTATTGCTGTTAAGAAAAGCCATTTGGTGTGGTCTAAGAACTGGATCAAAGGATCTTACCTGCTACAATTTCTCATTCTATGGAATGGCCAGGGGCTGGTCACTAAGGGTTTATCAGGTCTAAATTTAACATTTCAATGGAGACCCAGAACACGTGGCAAGGCAGCTTTTAGGAAACCTACGATTTTTCAATGGACGCCTTATCTATGAATTTTGTGCTGGACTTCACTTCCAAGACTGTAGTTTTAACTTTTAAAAGCAGGATTTTAACGGGATCCAGAGTGCCCACATAGTTAAAAAACTGAAGCATCCATTTCAAAAACTCGGCAGACATAACCCCTTTAGAACAGAATCGTCTCTGTATGTTTTAAAAAGTACCCACCCGATCCAGTCCCAGGTTCCCCAATAAGAGCCGGGAGGGGGGGCTTAAGGCACCCCCGTAGGTAGGAAGCTTCTGACCGAGGCGATGCTTTCACAGGTTACAAGCCATGAGGGAGATGTATAATCTCCAGGCTTAACACCGGGATATTTCAAGGAGCAGAGGCAGGGGAGTGGTGTTATCAGGAGACAGAGATCTAGTCTCGTGCGCTCCCAGGCGCATCTGGCGGGGCCACTTTCAGATGCAGGAAGCTGGACTAGATGGGCCTTTGGCCTGATCCAGCAGGGCTCTTCTTATGTTCTTAAAAAAGGAAAGCGGCCATGTTCCCTGCCTTGGGGGGGGGGGACAAAAAACTACCCATCCTTTCCGCTCGGGGACCTGTGGGCAGCCAGCCACTCACAAGGGAAACACGCGGTTGCCAAAGGCCGGCGGAAAACAGATTATACAAGGCGCTTGCTCGGCTCGATTTTTCCCCGACCGACCTGGGGAACTAAGAGCGAACTCCCAGCAACCTAATGCAACGTGAGCGGTGTGTGTGTGTGTATGTATGTGCGTGTGCTTGCTTGCTTGCTGGGCACTGAGAAAGGGATGGAGGGGCCGGCGACCACGCGGTGCCCGCCCAGGAACAGGCGCCACGCGGGGATAAATAAATAAATAAATAAATTAGGTGCGCGCCACGAGGCCCAGCCGAGGGCCTCCTCCCTCCCTCCCTCCCTCCTTACTTTGCTCCTCCGTCCGTGGCTGTTCTCCTCGGGCTCCATGGGGGTCTCGGGCTCGAGCTCTTCTTCTTCCTCCTCTTCTTCCTCCTGGTGGTGGCGCGGGCGGGGGGCCGAGGGCATCTCCTGCTGGGACTCTTCGCCGGCGAGGTGGTGGCAAAGGCGGCCGGCCGCGAGCAAGGCCGGCGAGAAAGGGAAGAGCCCCGCCCCGGCGGCGCTCAGGCGGAAGTGAGGCGGAGGCGGCAGCAGCGGCAGCAGCGGTGGGGTGGCGCCCGGGATGGCCCGGCCTCGCCGGCAGACCCCAGAAGAGGAGGAGGAGGAGGAGGAGGAAGGCGGCGAAGAAGAAGAAGACCAAACGAGGGCCGAGCGGTCTGCGCGGGAGGAAGGCGGCCGCGCCGGCAAGCGCGGGGCCAGCAAGGCCTGCCAGGGGGTTCGCCGCGCACCCAACCCGCGCCACCACCAGCCCATGCTTGACCCACGAGGCTGCGGCGCTGCAGCCCCAAAGCCGGAGGGCGCAACCCCAGTTCCTCCCGAGCTCCTCCCACCGGCAAAGGAAGGGAAGGGAAGGGCCTCCGAGGAGAGCGCACGCCTCCCGGCGAGAGGCAAGGCAAGGCTCGGTTGGCTGCGACAGGCTCGCTTCACGGCAACGCCACGGGCCGAGAGGCTCCCCGTCCGGGAGAGCCCAGGAAAGAGCGTCATATTAGGTCGAGCTCGCACAGGAGAGCCCCGCGGCAAGCAAGGGGACCGAAGGGTTTTGGACGCCAACGCTTCTTCAAGCGCCACGTCCACACACAACGCTGGCGATCAGTAGCCTCCTGACCTGGTTTCTTTCGAGGGCTCTTCTAAACAGCGCAGCTGCGCTCACTGCGGACCATGGGCTTAAATGTTTAACCCAGAGTGTTCGATGTCCCTGACCACGTTTCCCGCCTGTTTTTCCTTGAAGGATAACTTGCAGCAGGTGGTATTTCTTATTGCGCATTATGTGTCCTCATAAGAAATGCCATCCACACGGGCAGGGTAAATCTCAACACACGCGGTGACAGTACCAGCCCTGTCACTGGCCAACATCCTCGCCACATTCGCCTTGCTCAAAAATGCCAGGCACTGTCTGTCTAAATTATATTTAAAAATTGACTGGGATTACATAACACAAGTTTTAACAAAAATCTAAGCATCTGTTAAACACCAATGTAGTTCATATGGTGTGTTGTTATTAGTCTCCTCTCCCCTCTTCTCTTTCTCCTTTGCTGGTTTCTCTCTCCTCCCCATCTCCAGAACTTGCATCATGGCAACTTGACTTCTTTTCTTGTGAGGTTAAAATGTTTCACTATCCATTCAAGTAGTGTTGTCATCAGTCTGAGGAAATTGGATGTGATGCTTCCAATTTCTAGTTTACCTTGGTTTCACACCATCCTGGTCTGAATAGGTTTATTAGGTGGACAATGGTCTGGGGTGTGTGAAAGTCCCACCTATGCAACCTCTTCCCAACAGACATTAAGTAGGGGGTCCTTACAGTACCCTTCCTGGTGGAGGTGTGATGTGTTTCTGATTTATCTGGGGATTGATGACGGAGCAGCATGATAAGTGGGAGACAGATTGTTGAGTGTCTGCAGTGGAGTGTCTGAAAAGCCTAAAGGGATTTTTGACAAACACCACATACTTGTTTACTTCAAACGTACATACGCACTAAGGCAGAGATTCATCCACCCAAAAGACCCAACACCAAAACACAAGAGGAGCAATATAGGATATGTGGTCCAATGCAGTAAGGAATATGCAGACCTCTGCATTGGATAAATCAAACAGCTATTAAACAGAACAATGGCCCAGCATAGGAGGGGCAGAATCAGCGGTGTACCTTCATTTGAAGAACAAAGGACACTCATTCCAAGATGAGTATGTACACATATTAAACAGATAGGTGGTTTGACAGAGGGGTCACGGAAGCCAATCATATGTGTATAGAAAATCCTTCTCAACAGAGGTGGAGGACTCAGGTGCCATCTGTCTCCCACCTATCATGCTGCCTTTTCATTGATCCCCAGATAAATCAGAAGCAATTCACATCTCTACCAGGAAGGCCACTGCTAATGACTCATACTTAATAGGTGTTGGGAAGAGTTGCATTAGCGGGACTTGAGCACACTCCAGGCCATTGTATATCTAATTGTTGTCCACCTTATGAGTCTTATGAGTAGGCATTTGAAAAAAAATATCTATAGAAGAGGCTATGTACTGTGGAAAACCAGTCATCACAAAAGGAGCTCATGGAGGAAGGGAACCTTTTTTTTAAAAAAAATAGATTTTTAATGTATAGTACTTGTCCACAATCCTCCCATTTGGCTTGAAACAAGCCTATACAGTACTCTGTACTCGCAACCACCAATATGGTCCCAATTTCAGAAGCTGTTCAAAATACAACTTTTTGTTGTGGCTGCTCTCTCTTGAAAGGAACGGCTTATCGAATGCTATATTGAACCAGGTAGCACAATATTGGACATATATTCCTGTGGACTTCTAATATACCACCTTTCCTTAAAGCAGTGCACACAAGCGTTCTTCTCTCCAGTTAGCCCTATGAGGCAGGTCAGGATGTGACAGAATGACTAATTGGCCCATGGTTAAATGATGAGGTTCCTACAGTTGCTGTGTCACCAAGTCACTGCTGACTTATGGCAACTTGCATAGAGATTTTGAGCTATTCAAGGAATGGTTTATCATTGGCACAAACCCCTCAAGTGGGTTTTCATGGCGAAGCAGAGATTTGAAACTCGGTATCCTAAATCTTAATCTGAGACTCTTATCTGCTCCATTGCATTGACTCCTAGGGGTAGACAGACTTTAGGAGAGGTTGTAGTCATTTGTTATGTGGCTGGATGAGTAAAACACAGGGGTCAAGCGTCCTCACAAGCCTTTCTCCCCCAGTTCTGCTGCTATAGTTTCAAAAAGCTCCAGGTTTCTCCACATTGCAAGTTCTAATGCAGTCTCATGCTGAATATATTACATTTACTTCTGGGTAAATGTGCATGCTGGGTTACATAGCAATCCTAAACCAGTTTATCTAGAATTAAATCCTAATGTTAAAAAGAATCCAGCAAATTTGCATCTGATAGTACAGACCTATTCGGTTTATCCAGAAGTAATACCAATTGAACTCAATGTAACTTTCAAGTAACAAATGTTAGAATTGTAAGAACATAAGAATATAAGAGCCATGCTGGATCAGGCCAAAGGCCCATCTAGTCCAGCTTCCTGTATCTCACAGTGGCCCCACCAAATGTGTCCGGAAGCGCATGAGACTAGATATCTGTCTCGTCATACCACTCCCCTGAATCAGGTCCTTGAAGTACCCCGGTTTTAAGCCTGGAGATTACACATCTCCATCATGGTTTATAACCTGTGATGGACTTCTCCTTCAGGAATCTGTCCAATCCTCTTTTGAAGGCATAAAGACTAGATGCCATCACCACATCTTGTGGCAGGGAGTTCCACAGACTAACAACATGCTGGGTAAAAAAAAATCTTTTGTCTGTTCTCACTCTCCCAACCCTCAGTTTGAGTGGGTGTCCCCTAGGTCTGGTATTTTGTGAGAGGGAGAAGAGCATCCCTCTATCCACTTTACTCATGCCTTGCATATCCCCCCTCAGGCACCTTTTTTCTAGACTAAAGAACCCCAAATGTTTTAGCCTTTCCCCAGCCCAGTAATCATTTTAGTCGCTCTCTTCTGCACCTTTTCCAGTTCCACTATATCTTTTTTGAGATGCGGTGACCAGAATTGTACACAATACTCCATGTGAGGCCTTACTGTCGTTTTGTACAATGGCATTATAATGTTGGCTGTTTTATTTTCAATCCCCTTTTTGATAATCCCTAGCATGGAATTGGCCTTCTTCACTGCTGCCACACATTGGATAGACACTTTCATTGAGCTGTCCACCAACACACCAAGATCCCTTTCCTGATCCGTCATGGAGAGCTCAGAGCCCATGAGTTGATAGATAAAGTTTGGATTTTTTGCCCCAATATGCATTACTTTACATTTTCCTATGTTGAGACGCTCCTTCTGGAGCTCTTCACAATCTTCTCTGATTTTAACCACACGGAAAAGTTTAGTGTCATCTGCAAACTTGGCCACTTCACTGCTTATCCCTGTCTCCAGGGCATTTATGAACAGATTGAAAAAGATTGTAGCTTCAGTCTGCATTATAAGATTGAATTGCAAGGTGTCACTTCAACATGATTGTATGGACACTTAGCAGAGCTACAAATATCAATAGCAGAGAAGTACTGCAAGAATTGTTTGTAATCGTGAAGTTTTTAAAAAAAGAAACGTATAAATAAAACTCAATGTTGTATTTATTTACAGTGCAGGATTTTTTGAGAAATTCTAAGGATGTGATATTTGACAATTACATCCCTAATAGAAAACATATGAAACAGTTAATAAAATATATAGGCTTAATAAATGCATATTTGTCTTACAGAAAAATGAACAACTTGAATCTGCAAAATCTAGCTGCAAATTCAGTTAATGGAAATGCTTCTTCAGCAGTATTCTAAAATGGCACAGAACACAATACATTTATGGCATTTGAAATTTAGTTTTGAAATTAAGTAGTATAAGTTTATCCGGGGTCATATGATCAGTAATGCTAGGTGAATACTACGGTGTTTCTAAAAAAAGAAAACAGGTAAATGCAATAATCTTACATGATACACACCAAGGGGGGAGAATTGGACATATTTTAAAGCATCCTCTTAAATTTGTTCACAAAAGGACTCTCCTGAATAATAAAAAGGACCTTACACTCAAGAATGTTTGTAACCAGTGAATTGAATAGAGAGAGTTCACAGAGGAACTTTTGAATGTTGTTAACTTAAAAGATTTAGATGGAATGTCTCGCTGATTTCAGTAGACCAGGATTCTATGTGATTATAGTGCATATAGGTATACCTAAATATTACAGTGGACCCTCGTATAACAAACAGCTTGTATAACATAAAATTTGTACAACATAAAAAATTCCGGAGATAGGGGAAATTCGCTTAACATAATGACCTATGGGGAGAATCCGTACAACATAAAAACGGGATCACTCCATTTTCAATGCATTCCTATGGGAATTTGTATAAAGGAAAATTTGCTTAACATAATTTCATTTGGAACAAATTAATTCCTTTATACAAGGTACCACTGTATTTGATTTATTTTGGAAATGCATTTGCTGTTTGGTTAGAGAGTACAATTTTCACGATGCAGCTCATGGGAGATCACTTGCACTAGTTAGTCTATTGTTTTTTGCAGTCCAAAAGTATTACCACAAAAATAAGAATAGAAAAAGGACACTAGAAAACGTTTATTATAAAAGAACCATGCATGTTATGAAAAGAGTAGCATAATGCTCATCTACGTCAAGTATCTGGTAGCTTAAGGGCTTTACAGTAAATGTATTAACATATTAACAAGGAAATTCTCAAGACGTTATCAGAAGACGGAATTAGACGTTCATGACTGGGGTCAACTGAAGCAAGGAGTTTTGTGTGAGAGATCTTCCACTCTTGATGGTCTTCTCAATGCTTTCCAGATTCATGAGAAAGCTCCTTCTTTTCTTCAGTCCATCCAAAATGGCAGAACTAGCAGAGGCCATGCTTGGAGTTCTAGAAAATATTATTTTGTAAACAAACAACCAAAAAAGATTAAGAAAACCACATGTTCCCGTTGAACTGTTCAAAGTAACCAATTTCACAATGATCTATAAGCAAAATGGCTGCTTTTGAAAGAAATGTGTGTCTTGCATTACATCACTCTCATTGGTTAAAGAGGATATTATAGAAACTATCATACTTTCTTTGAAAAGTAACAACTCTTATCAATTGATATAGTCAGCAAAGGTCCCTTGCAGACACCTGCAGCTACTGCGTTCCTAGTTTCATTGGACTCCACCGTTCCCGCAGCAAATGTTGATGATGGGATTTTCCCCATATAATGCTGTTACTAAGGGACAGTTCTTCAGAGCACAGAAAAAGCAAAGTGTGCTACTTATATACTGTCGCATAGCTCTTAAAGCACTCTCTGGGTGGATTACATTTTTTTAATTATGCAGGTCACACACTGCCATGCCCCCTGCAAGCTGGGTACTCATTGACGTGACCGCAGAAGGACAGAGGTTGAGTCAACCTTGAGCTGGCTATCTGAATCTGTCAGGACCGCACTCAGGTGGTGAGCAGTGTTTTGACTACAGTACCGCAATTTAACCACTGTGCCGCAAGGGCTCATCCAGATGGAGCAATGGTTCCCTCACTTTGTGCTGCTGTATGCCTGATGAAAGCAGATCTTAGCAGAGCTTATATATATATATTCCTAAAACCTTATTGTAAGAGATCAACATCTTTTCAAGAAATAATTTGACGGGGGAGGGAGTTGATTGTGCTTCACAAACGATGTTCTGTGCTTCACCACCAACAGCACTATCACCGAAGGCTTCCAGTGTGAACCCTTCCCAGCAGAGGCAGACCCCATTGCAAATCTACTTTGGAAACCAGGTGCCCTTTGAAAAACTGAGGGAATCCTTTAAAGAATTATATGTGCTGGATTTTTCCTTTAGCTTGTCAGGGTGCTGAAACTTCAGAGCCAAGAAATTGTTGCTGCCTGAATTGTGCCTAGTACAAAGCAAAACAACAACAACGAAGACAACCTATAGGAGGTGTTTTTTTAAAAAAAAATTGCAATGCCAAGAGAATTCTTATCACAGAACTGATTTAAGTCTTGTGTTACTCCAATGCAGGGGTGGGGGTGGGATACGAATATTGCCAGGTCTCTGTCTGCCACAAAAAGGAGGGAAAAGGCTCCATTTATATAACCTCCCAGTAGATGCAGGAATGATTCAAGTGCAGTTAGACCTGTGATTGTCGCAGCAGGAGCTTTTCATAGCCATGGCACTTTGCAAAATAGCTTGGCTTTGTTTTGCAGTTGCTATTCAGGACATGAGCACAGTAGAAAGCTATTTTGCTTAAGCATGGCTCAGCTGCATATGGTTTCATGTCTACAACAGGTATTCTTCTGTTCTTAATCTGAAGGAAATGCTTCCAAGAACAAGTCAGTGAATACATTTGATTCATCTTTTCAATTAACCAATGGTTGGGAGAATATGAATTACATAATCCCCTAAAATACCATGTTATATTACTGAGGAACATGTTCTGACGTCCCTTTATATTGTCTGTGAAGGTTCTCAGTCATCCAGGTGAGTGCAAGTTGGACAGCGGCCTGAATAGGCTCGTTAGGTAGACAACAGCTTGAATAGGTTCATAGGTGGACCATGATCTGAATAGGTTCATTAGGTGGAACAAAGACCCATACTTAATGGGTGCTGGGAAAGGTTGCATAGATGGGACTTTCACGCACCCTGGGCCTTTGTCACAAAAATCTGACAGCTGCCGCAATTTGGACTGGTTTTGCACAATTATCTGAAGGTAATCAACATCCTCCATTCCAGTTTTAGCTTAGTTTATATCTCCTTTATGAAAGCAACTGTAAAACCAGCCCTGTCATTAGGAGAGAGGGTGCCTATAAATGCTACTAAGTATATAAAATAAATAATAAATAAACCATTACCAAAACACTGTGATTTAGCATGGAGAGAAGCACACACACACACACACACACAGAGAGAGAGAGAGAGAGAGAGAGAGACATACAGAGACACACAGACAGACAGACAGACAGACAGACACAGACAGCCCAACAGTATCAGAAAATGCAGTGTTACATTATGAGACTGTGCTTTCAAGTTCAGGGTTTTACATGTTCAAAGAAAACCACCACTCATGAAAGAGCTAAGGAATGTATGCCCCAGGTAAATGGGACATGCAGTGCAGCAACATCTGGAAGACCACACGTATCCCACAGAGCATGGAAACATTAGTTTAGCTACTAATTTCAGAAGTCCTCCACCCAGCATGGTTGGGAATGCTGGCAGTCTATGTTCTGTACCTCCCATCTCTAACATCCACGAAGAACCTGGGAAAAAACTTTACCTTTTTTCTGACACAAATAAGGTCACCAACATTTGTTCCTACCTGGGAGAATCGATCCCACTGTCTCCTGTGGTGCTGTGGTTTCCTGTTCCTTCCAAGTGGTTTTGCTCATGCTGGGTCCTCTGTTCGAAAACTGCAGCATCGTTGGTGCCATCGTGTGTCCGCTGTTTTCTTTCGAAGCTTCCCTTAATATCCCAGCATTTTAGTGAATGTGTGAAAGGTGCCAATTTCCCATCCATTTCATTTATTGACTTCTGCCAAATCCTGGTCTCTGCTTCATGCACGTCATAAAAGTCAAAAGCACAGGATTCAGTGATAGCTGATGTCTGCCCATGATCATGTTCACCCTCTCGCTCTTCACCGTTTTCGTAAACAAACTCAGGTATCTGACACCTACAACCTTCTCCTTCAAGGCTTATGTTCTGATACTGCTGTAAGCTATCCTTTGAGCTAATGAGACTAAGAAATTCATTGCTTTCCTGCTTGCTCTTATCAACCTTGTCCATATCAGTTTTGCATCCTGGGAAGTTGGTTCCGTTTCCTAATATGTTGGTACTTGTTTCTTGCTCTGTGTTGCTCCATTTCCCTGCATCTGGAGAACTACACAGGCCTTGGATGGTCTGCAGTTTGGACAACTCCACATGCTGTTGTTCATCAGAACTGCAAGCATCCCCATTGCGCATTTCCTGACTCAGGCTCTCTTCCTCACAAGTGAGTCCTTTACACTGTGAGTTAACAGACTCAAGCCATTTACTAGTGCTATCAGACTTCAGTTCATTCTTTAAAGCATTATTTCCCCCCGGAGCTACAGTATTTTCAGGCTGTTTAAACTTTTGAGCAGTATCTGCATCACTGGAAAGACAAACTTGTGGTAGCTGATCTGAATGTTGACCCTGCAAGTGGCATAAACCCATTGGTTTGCACTGGTGTGTATGGCTGGAATTCTGTGCATACTTCTTTTCTGTTCCTCCAGTGTAAGGAACCACCTGGGCCTCCGTGGCATTTGGGGCTTTTGCCCATCCATGTAAATTATGTTTACAATTTTCCTTCTCTCTCCAGTGCGCATATTTTCTATCTGCTTGCAAAATCTGGCACTGAGAGTAGTCTAGCTGTTCCTTTTTGTCCTCGTCCACATCATATTTGACAGCAAATGACTGTTTGATTTTGCAGTCTGCAGTTCTTGGGGAATCCAAAAATCGGGACTTTCGGGAAATCCTCTCTGCTCTAGGAGCCCTCGACATTCCATCACATTTTTTCTTACTTTTACGTTCTTTTGTTGACTTGCTGCCTCTACGTGGAATATCCTGAAATGGGTTGTTGATTTCTCTTTTGTATATCAAGTGTGATGGAACGTCTACTGCATCCTCACACAATGGCTTATTGCAAACTGGAGCTTCATTTGCAATACAGGAGAAGGGGTGTTCATCAGTGTTATCCAGTTTGCCACTGACTGTAACGAAGTCATTCGTTTTAAATTCTGTCAGTTCCTTAGGGATCTCTTTTTCTTTGATGTAATGGCTTTTCTTGTAATGCTTTGCTGGCTTATTTTGTTTTCTCCGGTTGCATCCCTTGGAAACATACTTGTGCTGCATTGTCAACACTTCTGTAGAGGTTCCTTTGCTTATATATTTCTTCTGTTCCTCTATCTTCTGCATCAGTACAGTGTGTTTATTTAAGTTGTCCACTGTGAGCACTGGGTTGATGCGCTTGATAATTTCATGTTCAACATCACGTGGAATGTTATCTAAGTTATCTTCATCCCTAACAGGCCATTCTTCAGGAGGAAACTGGGCAGAAAATGAAGAGTGCGCTTTTTTAGGTTTTCCTTTCTTGGAAGTGTTGCGCCAGAAAAGGCTGAGACCAAACTTTTTCACTTTCTCCTTTTCCTTCGTTGACTGTCTGGAGTGAGCAGTTTCACAAGAGCGGGTGACAGCGGCTTTTTCACAGGCTGGGTTTTGGATGGAAAATCTGGATTCGTAAGATCCTTTTTGACTTTTCCCTTTAGAGTGTTGCTTAGCTAGCTGAGGAAATCTTTTCTCATCCTCTGTGAAGTGGTTAAGGAAACAGTGACAGGACCGACAATGAGATCTGGCAGGCAAATTGTCTCTCACAAGTTCAGCATCCTCCATGCTGACCAGGTATGTGACAGAAGGCTCCGGAAGGCAGCTATCTTCCAGCAAGATTCTCTTGTGGAACCACATATCGTTATTAGAGATAAAATAGGTGTTGGGGGTGACTATGAAATAGCCTTCTCCAGTGTGATATATTTTCCGTTCTTTAATTAACAATCCAAGCGTGCTGTATAAAATATCACGTGTAGGAGTTGCAATACCTACAACAGTAAGAATGAGAACACATCATTATTCAATTTGGTAACATATTCAGTATACAAAATACTTTTGCTGTCTTATCATATTGAAGTCCATAACAAATGTATGTGGTCACTTAATTTAAATCAAATCAATTAAAACCATTTTATTTTTTAAAAATCTGATTTAATTTTTAAAACTTCGCTATTTCAATTTTTTAAATTTAAAATGGATTTTTTAAATAAAATGCTTACTGACGAGTAATTTAAATCATGGTTTAAATAAATTTCATTTATATAAAATCCACCCTAGTGGTAAACCACTTTTAAAGTACATTCTGATATCGTGTTTGTAAGTAAGTACCATTGCTTTTAGTGGTGCTTGCTCCTAAATAAATGTATATAAGTCTAAACACTTGATCACTTTACAAATGGGAAAGCAAGACTAAAAGCTGATGAACTGCTAAATGCAGCCAGGCTGCATGGAGATTAGAACAGTCAAATCATAAACAGAGCATCAGGTTTTTTTTTTTTTTTTTTTTTTGTAGTTAGAAACAGATTGCAATAGAAAATATAAGATTTCTATCTTATAGTATAGTGTGCATAGACTAATTTTAACAAAAAAATTCTGTAATGAATGAACATCACTGAACCAGTACTGTAGTGGCTGGAGTGTTGGACACAGCTCAGGAGACCCGGTTTTAATCCCCCCCCCCAAAAAAAAAAAACCAGCCCACAAGGTTGCTGGGAGGATCAAGTTGGAGCCTTTAAGCTCCTTGGTGGAAAGGTGGAGTATCAATTGCTGGATAGCTCAGGGAGTTGGGTATGAGGCTGTGAAGCTAGAGGTTGGGAGTTCAATTCCCCCACTGTGCTGCCTCCTTGACAGGGGCTGGGCTACCCAAGCTGACTTCTTTTCATGTTAATTACAGAATACTTTCTCGACTGAGACAGTAGGGGGAAGCAAATACACACTCAAAATCCATGAAGGGCTGCAATATAAACTCAGTGGCAGCAATGAACTGGAGGTGGAAAGAACTTTGCATGAGGTATTGACAGACTCCTCAGTTATTACCTCAGTAGACCTCACTGCAGAGCTAATACAGACATAGCAGACAGGCCTGCTCAGGCCCTTGAGGGACTGCATGACACCACACCACCTACCACAGAAATTACTGAAGATTTCATTTTTAGGAGTACACAGCCAAACAAGGGGGGGGGGAGGCACTGTTAACTATCAGCTTCTCTCATCATTAATTTTAGATTAGCAGCAGATATGTCAGCATGTGAAAAATCTTTTGTACTGGACTAAAGCAAAGTAAAAGAATTTGTTGTATGCCTACATTTGTTGCAAGAAAAAATGGTCCAGAGGTCCAGGAGTAGGAGAGCTTAGGTCCAGCTCAGAGTGCTGGCAAAGGCCAGATGTATCCTGATGACTGGACCATAATGTGCATTTTACAAGATGTACAAATGAAGTGGATGCTCATGGATAAAAAAAAATGATTTGACAGTGAACAATTCTGGTTGCAATTCCCCCACAACTGCTGGCAGAGTAGAGGCTAACAAAAAAAAATCTAATTTGAATATGACATCCCTGTCATATTGCAGCCCTACATGAGAGGTAAATATGATTTATCCTTACAGATGGAGTGGTGGAGTGAAACAGATGACAGCTTGTTCCAAACAAGTTCATTGGAGAAGTGACACTTGATCCAGAGTGTCTCGGACCTCAACAGAACTTTCTCAATCGTTACATGATCTTGGCTTTCATAAGGATATTATCAATTAAGAGAATCAGAACTGTAAATAGAACTTCACAAAGTACAGTAGACCCTTGTATAACAAACAGTTTGTATAACATAAAATCTGTACAACATAAAAATACCAGAGGTAGGGGAAATTTGCTTAACATAATTGCCTATGAGGAAAATCTGTACAACATAAAAATGAAATTACTCCATTTTCAATGCATTCCTATGGGGAATTTGTATAAAGGAAAATTTGCTTAGCAGAATTTCATTTGGAACAAATTAATTCCTTTATACAAGGTACCACTGTATTCAAAGTTGGTTTGGTTTTTTGTCTGTCTGTTTTGTTTCAGCAGTCATTTTGTTAACAGTCCTGTCCACACTGAAAAACTTGGTGCGGTTGCATCTGTGCTTAAAAGGTTCTTATTTTAAGTGTGATCTATTATAATTCTCATTTAAGCAACCCTTCTGTCCTCACTGGAGTTTGTACTACAGGTCCTCTTCTCCTACACTTCAGATTCCCTACAAAACAAGGTTTAACAGGTTGACTCACAAGTAAGGAGGCAGGAGCAGCGGCAGATGAGGACGGCTACAGGGCAAGGAGAGAACACTAGGATGAAGGTTGGGTTGACAGAAGGGAGGTTCTGCCCCCCCTCACCCTGCCTTTCCCAGCCTTTCTCCTCAGTTGGGACTGTACTGTTTCGGGAGGGGGGGCAGATGTCAAGGAGTCAACACAGCCTCCTTCACTGCCTTTCCTCTCAAACCTCATTCGTGAGGCTGGAGGGGCTTCCTTTTTTGTTTACTAAAAGAGGAAGTAGCAGACAGAAATGGCAATGCAACAACCTGGTGTGGTTTTGGAATTCGACTGCAATGATTAAGGAAATGTTAAAAATAAAAGATGAAAACAGAGAGAGTATTCCACCATTCCCTCTTAATGTCAAAACCTACCTAACACATCATAGGGTTGTCTCCTCAGTTAACATCCCCCAGTGTCATTTTGTTTGGGGGGGGGGGAGAAAGAGCTACTTGGCATCTCAATGAACCGTGCTAAAAAAGATTGCATAACCTAATTCTGTGCCAGTTTGTTGTGGGACAAATTTTAGGAAGAATCATTCTCAGTAAAAACCCTTTTTTTAAGTGCCCAAGAGTTCCATATACCGTAACTATATGCCAGTATGGAGTGCCTCAATGCTTCTATCCAGTGCGTTTGGATTCACCAACCAGGGCAGAGAGTCCTTCCAGACTG
This sequence comes from Phrynocephalus versicolor, assembly GCA_023846285.1. NCBI lineage: Eukaryota > Metazoa > Chordata > Lepidosauria > Squamata > Agamidae > Phrynocephalus > Phrynocephalus versicolor. The sequence goes on from JAHTLZ010003518.1 coordinate 19,727,275, forward strand.
GGAAACTCCGCTTCTGCTATTCTTCAGAATGGGAAGCCCCATTCTGCCCCAAAGGTAGACTTAGAACACTGTCAAGAAGTGCCACTGCCTTCATATGGAACCGCTACCATGATTTCATTGGGCCTGACAAGGATGAGCAGAAAAACCCAGGATCCTTGTACAGATCCAGTTGAGAGGTTATTTGAAAGAGGAAAGGGGAGGCAAGTAAATTAGCAAGGTGTCTGTTATTGTAATAGGAGAGGGTTCCCATATGGAGAGTGCACCTCTGCCTACTTTGTCATTCAAACCCATAAGCCACATCTGAACCAGACTCTGAATCACCAAGGGAAGAAGGCTACTTTATTTTATATCACTGCCTCCACTGCTAAGTTTCCATGTTATTAACTTCATGCTTTGATTTCTCAAGTAATCCCCACTCCACTAATTTGGATGACTACCAAAAGCCCCTATTTGCAATGCAAAGCAACTTAGAATAGTTATTAGGCTCTAGGATTTACAGAGGCAATTGAAATTACTTTCCCATTCCCAGATAGTGCTGCATTTTTTTTCCAGTGGAATGTTTATATGAAGTGTTCAAGTCGCCCATGATTTAACAGATTACCTGGGTAATGTTTCCCCAGCTGATCCAGTAAGGTCTCCTGTGTAACAGTAATATGAGCTGCATTCATATCAGATATAGTGCAACACAAGACTTCTGCCAAAGGAACAAACTGGGATTGTGAAATGGGATTCATGTTCACTGGAGAGACATCACCTAAAAGAATCACAAAAGGAAAGAAGAAAAAGAAAATTAAATCAGTTCTCTGTTCTTTTGAAGAAATGTCTTCCTTTCCTTCCTTCTCTCCTTTTGCAGTTGCCTTTTCAAAATTCTTTAAAGTTAATTGGAAGGAGGTGGCTGTAAAATGGCTCTAATAATATAAAAACCATTTTGGCAAGCAAAAAAATATTAGCACAGAATAGCCTTGAAGAAGTTTTTTAAAATGCATTTTATCTTGTTGCTTTTAAATGTTTTCAGTATTGATTTTATATACCATGTTAAATATAATACTTGTTCAATTCTCTTTTTAGTATTTGTATACGTGTACTTACTATTTTCAAATTTTAAACATTGTCCTTTTAATTATATGTGTCACCTTTCTAAGGAGAGAGGTGGAGGTAAAATAGTTTAAATAAATAAGTGCTTTGAAATCTTGGCTTGTAGTTGTGGCTTTTTAAAAAATCTTTGGAAGTAAAAAAAAAATTCCTACTATTTCCTGCCTTAGGAACTCTTCAAAAATAACCCTGGAGTCCCCTCAGAAGAAATCACCATTCTGAAAGGAGTGTCCTCCTCTCCCCTACAGGAAAGACTACCAACAGGCAAAGTTGCCCATGAGAGTGGAGTAGAAGGGGTTAACGTAGACACACAGGCATATAGAGGTTAGGTGGAGGAGTTAAGAGGGCAGTTAGAAGGCGCTGTGATGGGTGGAGGGCTTTTGGCGGGAGAGAAAAAGGAGGTAACAGAAAGCAAGGGGAAAACCCGGGTTCTCCCAACAGGCTGGCAGTGGGTCTGGATGAAGAACCCAGACACTAAAATATGGGGGAAGATGATGATGCCTGATTAGGAGGCAGAGAGTTATTTGAGACGGGGCAAACAGAGTGGGCTGCTCGTACTGGGGTGAACAAGAGGCCCGTGAGTACAGAAGGAAATGTAAAGAGATCCGCATACAGATTGAGAAGGAGAAAGCTTTAGCCCGTAGGAACAAGCACCTGAGGGCCCAAGGTCTAAGCCCCTCGGGTTGAGCTTTAAAACCAGGGGTATGCCCTGACGCAGTAGAGCTAGCGGGAAAGGGATGTGATCAAACCCCATTGAGAATGGACCGTGGAACCAGTCCTTAAATCAGGCATGTCCAAACTTCAGCCCTACAGATGTTTTGGACCACAACTCCTTCAGTCCTTTGTCATTGGCAATACAGGCTTGGAATTCTGGGAGTTGTGGTCCAAAACATCAGGAGGGCCGAAGTTTGGACATGCCTGCTTAAACCCTCCAGGAGGGATTGAAGGTGAGATAGAAAGACCTGAGATGGATCAGGTAGTGTGGACTGATTTTGTATCAGGTTTAGACCAAAGAGATGGTGGTTTCTTTGTTGATTTCTTAAAGGACAATCCTAATAACCTTTTCTTAGCCCCCGTTAGGGTCGAGGACGTGTCTAAGCCTCAAGTTGAGTTGTTTGTTAATAAGGAAGAAAAAGACAATAAACAGTTTGGTGTTTTGCAAAGAGAATGTTCTTTATTTCAAAATCTGAGGGTAGACAACGGGTCTGAAGACGAACCTGTACAATAACCTTTCTGTGAACAGCTGACTCCCTGCAATAGAGAATTCTTGGCTATAAAATGCCAGGCACAAGTCACAACATTTACAAGATTCTATCCTCAAAAGAATGGCAAGAGATAAATCCAGTTTCTGGGGGCTTTGAATCTACTCCAAGTTAAGTCTGCACTTTATGAGAATTCAACATGGTGAACCTGACTTGGAGATAGGATTCAGCACTTTGGATAACTATTGTTTTTTTGTTTTTTTATTTTATTTTATTATATAAAAATATATAAAATAAAATATATATTTTTTATTTTATTATATATTATGGATAACTATTGTTAAGTGCAGACTAAAACCCTGAGTGGACTGAAAGCCCCCCCACCCCAAACTAGAATCATCAGTAGATTTTTTTTCTACCAGATACTCTCAAGGCACAAAAATCCTATGTATGATCTAGTCAACATGGTGCAGCCACAATATGGAATAATCAGCACAAGAAAGCAGTTTTGGGCCGCCCCTAGCCCACCATATAACTGTATGCTAAACATCTCCCCTTACTGCGTTAGCTGAAAAAATACTCAGAAGGGGCCATGTCAGCAGCTATAACATTTGTGCTACCTTGACTGGCTGGCTTCTATTTCCTGGAGCCAATGAAGCAGGGGCTGAATGGTCATCTATCAGGCATGCTATATAGTGGTACCCCGACTTAAGAGCAGCTCGACTTAAGAGCAATTCAATTTAAGAGCGGAAAACTGTTGGCATTTTAACTGCTGCCTTACAAATTTTAGATATGGTTTGCTCGACTTACAATTTTTTTTCATTTTTTTGATTTTTAGATAGGTACCCCGACTTAAGAGTAGTTTGACTTAAGAGTATGCATTTGGAACAGCTTAAATTTGTAAGTCGAGGTACCACTGTAGTTGGATATAGCCTGTTTTGCAGATTTTGCCCAGAGCAAGGAGCTGAACAGATGACCTCCGTAATTATGACACTTGGACATAACTTCCACGTTACAATGTTTTAGGAAATGTTACAGGATTCCTCTCAAGCCATTTCTGGCATTCAGTGGGTAACACCGTTCAATTTAACCTGAAAATTAAGCATAAAATACAGTATCTTTTTTTAAAAAAAATGCAGTTTTCTCACATTACAGCTAGAGTGGGAAGGAGGAGCAATTGCAAAGACTCCCCCCACACACACACCCCTTCAGATCAATGAAATAAACAGCCATTCCTTTTGAAGAAGGTGCTGGACAGTTCTTGACCTCTGTTTTACAACTGGTAATGGTTATGTTTAACACACTGTGTTTAGAGAGGTTTCTAAGAATAATTTCCTCAATGATGTTGCTAAGCTACCCCTAGCAGGTGTATAAATCAGTGTCAGCTTGGCTTTGTATGGAGCAGAGGAACAGTTCCATAGCAACAGCTTCAGCAAAAAAACCTCTATCTGTAAAAAAAAATGGCTAAAAGCAAATCAAACAGCCATTTTGCCCATATCAATTTCATTCTCCGATCTCTCTGCATTTACTCTTATATAACTGTCTACCCAATTTTGTTACAGGCGGGCTCTCAACTAGATCTTTAACAGAAATGTGCACAAGGTGTGTGTATACCTACTATACACAATTAATGCATTTCTTTTAAAGGTCCAGTGGCTGCCCACAGCCAGATCTGTCAGGTTCTCAACCAGACCTTTAAGAGAAAAGCAAACAAATGCTTTAAGAAGGAAGCTTTCAATTTGTTTCATTTTTCACACATGCAGGATACAGACCAAACCAGAATGATTTCTCTCTCTCTCTCTCTCTCTCTCTCTCTCTCTCTCTCTGTGTGTGTGTGTGTGTGTGTGTGTGTGTCTCATTCACCCACTTACTCACAAAGTAGAAATCCCAGACAGTGGCGAGAAATGTGTGGAAAAGTATGTTCTGGGGACAATTTGGTTCATTCCAGTAATTACACTGTGTGATTGCTGTCAAAAGCAGCAAGACTAGGGTATGGGTCAGTGTTGGCAAAGCTATGGCACGGGTGCCAAAGGTGGCACTCGGAGCCCTTTCTGTGGGCACCTGACATGGCCCCTTCACAGTCACCTGTACTCAGGTTAAACTGCTGTATTTGCCCTTTGTGAAAAATTAGTGGGTTTGGGCACTCGATCTCTAAAAGGTTTGCCATCACTGCTACAGGTGATACCTTTATGGGCCACTAGAGGCACCAAGGCATCCTATTCTCACAGCAGTCCAAACAAGGGGTTAAATGTCCATCTGATCACACCCTTATAACCTAACAGCACCTTGAAGGCCACAGATTCCCTGTTCCTGTTCCAAAGACTTTGACAGAGCTGTATTTTTATGAAATTCTTCCAAAAACATGGCACCATAATACACAGCAAGAAGCCAATGGAAGTCCCTATGTTTGCTTAAAATGCAGCACAATATCCATATTGGGCAAAATAATCTTTAAGAAGCATTGGGAGAGGGATGGAAATAATTTGTTTACCAAACTCTAGCCAAGGTGGATTGCCAAATATTCATGTATTATTGACCTTCCAATGATTTTACCAGTCTACTCCCATACAACTAATTGCTTACACATGCGAAACCTGAGAGTGTCTTTTCAGAGCGTATAAGCGAAGTGCAATGTGGGAAAGTCATCAGCAATACAAGAGTCAGGTAACAAAACACAGGGAACAAAAAGACTCCAGATATGCTTCACTGACATAAAAGGATGGCTTGTTCTGTCCTTGTAACCCGAGTTTTGCTGGATTAACAGCACCTTTATTAGGCAGGTAGCACATTTCTGCCTCCCCTTTGACATTCAAATTTAGTTGTGATAGATCTCAGCACAGATCTGCTGTGCACTGGAGCTTCAAGTTTTCACTACTGAAGTCGAGTATAGCTGGTAGCTTAGGCCACTGACCATATTTAGGGCAGGGGAAGTCTTGGCATCATGAAGTGTGAGGCAACTACCTCAGGAGGTAATATGTATGGAGGGGGCAACAGAGTGGCAGCCCTGTAACCATTCCTCCTGCATCTCCCAACCACTCTCCTCTTTTTTAGGACTGAGCTGCTTTTGTAGTTTGGCCTACAGATCCTAAAGTAGCTTGCAATCCTAAAATGTGGAGGAGAGCCCTGTTCCACTGGTAGCACTGTAGTTAGACCTAACTTCCAGCTGTATATACCCAGTGGTGTACAGGTGCCAGGGCTTGTAGGGTCAAAGCCCTAAGGTTTCTGTGTACCAGGGACTCAGACTTCCCTGTTTCTTTTTGACCTTGGCTCCATATCTGACAGCAGATGGGGAAAGGGACAGTGATGCAACTGATTGAGGGTGGTTTGGTCTTGAATTGTCAGTTAAGAGCCATTAGGGGTTACAGAAGTCGTCAGTGACTCATTTGTACTGAAGTCAACAACCTACATTTTTAGATTCTCCTTACGGGGCAGGACGGCTATGGACACCATAACAAATGAGCACCTGAATGTCCAAATGAACCACCCTGAAACCGTATATAACTTGAAGACATGGCTTGTGTACATGGAATGGGGCCGTCCTTGCCCTTTGCCACAGGCAGCAAAATACCTCAGCCAGAACCTGGCTTAGAGCCAAACTACCAGAGGCACAGATCATCTGTGAGTATATTTCATTAAGAGTTCAGTTTTTTCCTTTACAGCAGCCATAGGGGTGGAACTGGATATTGCTTGACCACCCTCTGAGTAGCACAACTAGAAATGCAGGACAGGTTTTACCTTTTCCTTTTGTGTTCTAAATCATCCTCTCCCCATACCAAATGCTTGATTACCATACTGGAAATGCAGTATTATCCATGTCTACTCAGAAGAAACTCCCCACCCCCCAGTTCAGCAGGATATCATCCCAGTTAAGCATATACAGAATATTTGTATTGCAAATTTCCAATTTAAATATAAAAACAAAAATTTTCTATATTCAAGATGCACTAAAAAGTAAGAGATGGTCAAATCGGGTTTCATTCCAATAAAAGCACTGAAAGAAATACTCAATGAATTGAAGATGAGTGCAACAAACCAAGAGGAAACAGAACATATCAACAGTTCTTTTTTGGGTGGTTTCTCCCAGAATGTCCTTGCTAACATGATTATACTGAGTGGAGTGTTTGGGGAATTTTAGTTCAAAAAAGGGAACATTTGGGCACTCTGAAATGTAACTAAACACACATAGTATTATTAAACCATAGGTGGTATTCAGAAGTATAGGAATACCATATACAGTATCACTCTGCCGATGATATAGACTTCTAAATACTTGATCATATACAGCATTGAGAAGTCTGAATCAATTGCATGTCTGCTCTAGATGTCTCACTCACTCGTAGAATGAAGGTGATGGTATTAGATTTTTGGCTGCTAAGCTTTGTGAGATCAGTCTACCTTGAAATTCTGGGCAATAATTCCCCAATAACTGATTATTCGTATCACTACTGACCACCACCGTACTGGTCAGGAAACAAATGAACTCGCTGTTTGGGTGGTAACCATCACTAATATCATCTTCAAGGTGCTGCTTGTATAGCACTGCTTGGCTTGATGCAACAGCTGGAATCAACCTCAAGGATGACCTTACATGATGCAAACAAAGACAAGAAGTGTCATTTGTCATTGAAAACTCTGTTCCCTGAAGACCTCCTCTACCTCAGTGAATAACACCTGAACATTTTGAGGTCCTTTTAATAGTCATGAGGGCTAGGAGCTTCTTTCAAAAGAAAGGAATGATATTCCAAACATTCTGCAATTATTTATACAGATATGTTTAATTAGTGTAAATGCAGGATCAGGTGATAACTGTATTAGACCACTTAACCTAACACAAATAAACAGATAACATGGCAGGGGGTTGGACTGGATGGCCCTTGAGGTATCTTCCAGCTCTATGATTCTTCAGGTGATGCACCAGGTTCTTGGTGATCTAAAGAAGCTAACATGGCCCCAACAATAGTCATGAGACCTCGGCGCTTTAATAAAACCATATAATTTTTGGAACTACCCACAAGATCTTGGTGCACAAGAAGATGTATTGGCATCAAAAGCTAGCTGTTTATTGATTGGTTGGTTTGTTTAGTGAGTTTCATCAGAGAGAAATGTAGGGTCTTGCATCTAGGCAGAAAAATGAATTGCAGATTAGGATGGGAGACACCTAGCTGGAGAACACAGTACATGTGAAAGGGATCTGGGAGTCTTGGTGGATCACAATTGTTTACAACAAGAGTCAGCAGTGTGGTGCAGCAGCCAAGAAAGCCAATACAATTATTGGTTGCATCAAGAGAAGCATAGTGTCTAAATCAAGGGAAGTGATAGTACCACTCTGTTCTGCTCTGGTCAGACCCCACGTGGAGTACTGTGTTCAGTTCTGTGCACCTCCATTTTAAAAAGATGTTTACATCCTCGAATGGGTCCAGAGGAGAGTGATCATGATGGTTAAAAGTCTGGAAGAAATGTCTTACAATCAGTGGCTTAAGGAGCTGGGAATGTTTAGCTCTACAAAAAGAAAGTTGAGAGGGGATATGATAGTCATGTTTAAATATTTGTAAGGATGACATATCGAAGAGGGGACCGGTTTGTTTTCATTGGTTTCAGAGACTAGGACTCAGAACAATGGTTTCAAACTACAGGAAAAGAGATTCCATTTGAACATTCAGAAGAACTTCCTGATGGTTAGAGCTGTCCAGCAGTGGAATATACTGCCACAGAGGGTGGGTGGAGTCTCCTTCTTTGGAGGTTTTTAAGCAGAGGCTGGATGGCCATATGTTGGGAGTACTTTGATGGAGGGTTCCTGCATGGCAGGGGGTTGGACTGGATGTCCTTTGAGGTCTCTTCCAACTCTATGATTCTATGATCTAATAAAGACATTAACTACTCCTTTATTAGATGATTACTGAAGCCATGTGATCCTTTTCTGATGTTTAATTAGCTTTTCCTCTTGGTTGATAAAGAAGGTTAGAAAATGTAAACACAGGCATTCAAATAAATAATCTGTACTTCAAAACACAGTTACCAGATTCATAAAAATGCAGCATCAAAAGATAAAATGGAATGAACACAATTTTAACAATCATTAAATTAAATTAAACAAGACAACTTGTACCTTACTGTGCAATCAGTGTCTACTGTTAAGTACAGTACTAGTAGATATAACTTTCTCCTTTCTTTATCCCTTGACTTTATTTGCTCCCTTGAAATGAATCCACCTTCATTTGGCTGGAATAAAATCCTCTCCTCTATAGAAAAATGGGGAGGGGGCATCCTACACATGAGCCCATGTCCACCACCTCCTTTCTTCACCATCTCCTTTGGTTAAATGTTAAATGAATTGAATCTGACTCCAATTTAGTATGAAATCATTTAACTAAAATAACCTAAATATTCCGCTGCATTAGGACAGAACTCATTTTCTTGGCTTTTAAGTTATTTGCACTAAGTAATGAATTGTCTTAGTTAAAGGTGTTACAAGAGAAAAAGTGATGAAAGTTAACCATAACTTGTGACTTGGACTCTTCGTTCAGTTAAATTAGATGAACAAAAAATATTTGTCTAATTTTTCTCTTAAATGTTTTTACAGTTTTATAAAACACAGATCACACCATCCCACAAAATGCCAGACACATATAGATACTGTAGATAGATAGATAGATAGATAGATAGATAGATAGATATCCTTTATTAATTCATCTGTAGGTTTAAAATAATTAGAGAAAGATACTGTAAGAGTGTAACGGCATTCACAGATCAGTCTCATGGTCTAAGACAGGCATGTCCAAACTTCGGCCCTCCTGATATTTTGGACCACAACTCCCAGAATTCTAAGTTTAGATTGCCAATGACAAAGGACTGTGGGAGTTACATTAAGTGATGGTTTTGCTCCCTTGCCCCATTTGTCAAATAAATCATTATTCATAATTAGCATTAGTATAAAATTAACTCAGAATTTAAAGAGGTGATTAATGACTAATACCAATTCCATTGCCAGGTTAATTTCCAACCAACCTCTCCCTCTCCCCCTCTGCTCCCTTTAAAACCACATGCTTGATTTAAAATGGGTTTCCTCCCCTCCTTTCCTCTTTGCCCCATGGCTACAATCATCCCTCTTCTATTTAGTTTTACATCCAGCTACATGGTTTTCAAAGCAACAAGCCTACATTGTTTCCAAATGCTGCAGACATGCTTAGATCCCATCTGGCCATATCAACATATTTGATAAAAGAAAGCCTAAAGATCTAAAAGTCAGCAAGGAGGCAGACTAGTTGTCATAACTTTTCAAAAGAGGGATGGTGAACAAATGTCTTGAACTCTTCCACAATCCCCCAAAATCCAATGCAAGGACACATGAGATCCAATTAAATGGAACAAACTAACTGACAGTATTTAGAAAAAATAAATATCATTAAAATAACGTATCATGACACTAGCGATATAGATGATGAGAAGGAGAAAAAGATTAATTACTAGCATATAAGATCACTAGACATGACCCAAGCAGTCAGCTTAGCTTCTGAGTTTAAATAAACAGAGAATTACTGAGTTTTTGTTTTAAGCTTGTGAGAATAAGAGTCAGCTTCACGAGACATCCGGAAACCTGTGATCGATTCTCCTGTTTTTTTGTGGGTTTTTTAAGAATTAAAAACAGCTGCAGGTCCCCCAAATCAAAACCAAGACCACAGACCAAGGGTTTAACCCTTTCCCTTTAAACCCTCTCTTCCTCCCTCCTTATGTTGTTGTGCAGATCTATTTGTATGTGGGACACAAAGCAGCAGGGGGTGGTGGTTAAGCTAGCACAAGGGCAGGCAGGAAAGAGATCAAAATCCTCTCTCTAGGTGGTATGAATCTGCTCTCATTTTGGACAGCTTGTAACAATTTTTTCACTTTTTTAAAAAAAAAAAAGTTGGATACCTATCCCAGGATCTTGCCTAAACCTGATTTTTAAGCCATGTGGCATTTTGAAGCAATTGCTAAAAGACTAAATGATAAAGACTTCATGCAACATAACTTTTAAATCCATATACAAAGACCACATCAGGAGAGATCTACATCTGTTAAGGATGTCCCACAGATCCAAAGCAATTATATTTTGCAACGTTGTAACTGAGTGAACAAACAAACTGTCATATGCATAATTATAAATGAGAAGGAGAAGTTTTGTTGTGATGGTGGATCATTTTGGTAGAGACACTGAGGGGGAAATGAATGCTTTCTTTTGCTAAAGCCTGCTGCTGGGCTTATTTATTGTACCTCCTGAAGGACTTTCCACATATTCATGCTTCCCAAGGCAGAGTTAAAGTATGCAGACTTATTTTGTGTATATGCAGTTTCACCTATAGTCAAGCTATGTTGACAAGATCAGCCCAAGTCACTTTTCTGGATCAGTTCAATTCAACTTACTCTCTTAAATTTAAAAATTATCTTTAAAATTTAAAAATTCAACAGGAATCTGGAAGTTGAATTATAGTAGCAACTGAACTTCTTTTCATGAGGGATTGAAACGTTTTGCTACTCATCCAAGCAGCTTTGTCAGTCTGACAAAGGAAAACAGAAAAACTATAACAAATGCCAAGCAGAAGAACTTGTTTTAAACCAAAATTCAGAAAGACAATTATAAAAGCAGAAGTCTCGCTCTCATTTACTGGCAAAAATGTTCTGCTGAATTTAAATTTTAAATTCCACAGTACAGTATTTGTTTAGTGTGAAGTACTTCTGTTTTAATAGGCATCTCAGACCAAAAATTTAATTCATAATTGATACCTTAAAGAGAACAATAGTTACAGAGTCAAAAATTAAAATAATCACACAATATGTGAGCTTTTGCGGATAAATTCCACATCTTCAAGGCAAGTATCAAAAGTCCAAACATGGCAAGTTGAGGTTTGCCAGGACGTTAATGTTAGATGTCAAGTTCTTAGCAAGATGAATTTTGCCAGGCAGCCTTACAGGAAACAGCCAGGCTGTTATAAAGCTGCATGTGCAGTTTCACACCCCCGTCCTTCAGCTTTTCTATTTTGTAATGGCCACATTACAATTTTGAGAGGTCCCCTCCCCTTTCATGACAATTATAAGGTGTTAATTTCTAAACAATCTGGGTTTTTTTGGTCAGTAACTGCAATTGAGGGCTTAATGCTTGAACACTTCAGTAGATTTTGTTGTAAATACGGTTGTAGGGAAAAAAACTGGTCTTATTGGTTTTGATGCTCAGAGCTACGTATGTCATTAAAATTATCAGGGTGAAAGACAGAAATGTTTTTTAAGCACAAAACTTGATGGGGATGGAATTATCTCAATTTTTCTGGCAATTAAAGACATGATAACACAATGTATTTCATTACACATTCAAGCAATTAACTTAATGCTAGACAGTCACAGTTTCTATTTTCCCCCCTTCCTCTGAGACATACTTGCTGCCATCTTTGCTGTTTTTTTATTTCTTTTTTCTTTTTATTCTTTTTATTTTGATATTGATGTTATTTTCATATTGATGTTGTGAACCACCTGGAGTTCCATTGGAAGACGGGCGGTATAGAAATACGCACAAAAATAAATAAATAAATAAATAAATTTAAAGGAAGCATGAAATGGAGATGTGCAGAAATTATGGCACATTGAGAAAGGTACATGTACTGTATGTGTGAGACACCATTTTGAGTCAGTTATTTGAGCAGCATCACATCAGAATGTTGAATTCCAGATAGCGCATGCACAAAAAGTTACCTGCTGTCTCTCTCTGTGCAGGTGGAAGTCCTATTGTTATGATGAATGAGTGCCCTTGGTGACGTCTGCTTACACAGGGCAGGTGGCATGTCCTGCAACACAATCCACTATTCCCAGATATAAAAACAACTTGCGATATGGCAAGGACTTTGTTTTAAAAGAAGGTGGGTTTAAAAGAAGGTGGGCACATATTTCCACTAACAACATCATTGTCTGTTTGCTGTGAGGATCCACAACTTAGAAGCTGCAGGCTCAGTTTCTTGGACCTCAGGGTAGGGCTAAAAAGACTGCAGCCCCAAGTATAGCAAATGTAAGTTGAAATCCATGTTTGTGCAGAGTGAGAACACTTCACATGGGGTGCTTCTATGTGGACAATCACCAATCAAAATGTCTACTATAGCTATTCTCTTTCTAGCCCTCGTTATTAAGCTTGTTTGTAGTACAAAACAGAAGATTGAAATATCAGTAGGAAAGCAGGGAAACATGGGAGAACTAAAAGTGGAAAATGAAAACATCTGGACATGAATCAGGGTGATAGTGCAAATGACAAAAGCCTTGTCAGCTTGGAAGAGTAACCTTTTGGACTACAAATCCCATACCTCCTCAACCAATATGACCACTCTCGTTATGAGATTCTAGGGCAGTGGTGACAAATCTTCGGCACTCCAGATGATTTGGACCACAACTCCCACAGTCCTTTGTTATTGGCAATCTAGGCTCGGAATTCTGGGGGTTGTGGTCCAAAACATCTGGAGTGCTAAAGGTTTACCACCACTGTTCTAGGGAATTCTAGTCCAAAAAGTAACTTTTCCAGTCTTGGGTCTGTCTGGAAGCCTACATTCTCTCAATTCTTATATTAATTAGCCTTGATTTTCACAGTACTCTGAAAATTAGCCAGCTAGGAAAATGAATCTCAAGCCATTTCAGGAGATAGAGTAGGACTGATACCTTTCAAATTACTGAGTCAGTAACTGAAAGAGACCATTGATTTTGGGGAAATATAAAACCAGAATACTCCAGAGAGTTGGCAGGAATATAGTCATGCAAACGTTACCAGCCAATTTAAAATACCCCGAAAATGATATCCACCAATAGCTTAAACAAGGAAGGAAGAAAAGATTATTTGGGCTCAGTGTTCAAAATATGTGGTACAAATGTTAGCCGCGAATAACTGTGGTCCTGGAGTTCATATATAACACAAGCCTTGTTCTTACCCTGAGGAGATATTTCACAGCGGGGGTGGGTGGGGGAACGAACCATGAGTTTACATTGAAAAGATTTCACTCAAAAGGCAGCGAACATATGGAACACGTTACAAGGTAAAGCCACAAAGACAAGTCACATGAAAATGTTCAACAGGCAACTTGACATTTTTATGGAATGAGGGAGGAATGGAAGACATCAGGGAGCAGGAAAACACTAAAGGAACAGATGTGGAAGGAGCAGAAAGACTTTTCCATCCAGAACAATCTGACTTGGGTTGCCTATTTTATACTGCCAGCAATCCTGCTGAGTCCTCAAAGTAAAGTGACTATTGTGAGACTCAGATAAAAGCTATGGAAAATGCTCCACCTGACTTATCCGCAAATGTATTGGTACATAAACTAAGGTAATTCAGCAGCACAAGTCTCAATGGAATAGGCAGGAGCAGCCCAAGTACAGAGGGGCCAAGAACTTTCCTGTGAATTATGCTCAGGGTTCACAGAGCATTAAAAATAATCCTATGTCCAGAAAGGGCCCTGTTTGTTTGTTTGTTTTTCTGAATTTTGTATTCCTTTTTCCTTCACCTTTCTGGAAGCAACGCACCTTGCCTTTCGTGTGTACAGCCCCCACATGTTCCTCTTTTAAAAGGTGTAAAAGGACTGCCTTCACTCAGCAAAGAGACATCTTCCAGATATTATTGTTGTTGTTTTTTGGGGGTGGGCAGAATCCTGCACCACTGGCAGTGGATCAGGATGAAACTATGAAGAATGAAATATAGAGGAGGTGCAAGATGTCATTCTGGAAAGACGAGCTGAGAGAAATCTCACTGGTGAGCAGCTGCTCACGTTCCCTTCTGCACAAAGTTATTGTTCAACATTTCCTGGGCAAGTGTTAATAATTACCACCTTATAAGCTCAGGCATTTTGTTGTAATATGGATATACCTCAGGTCTACAGGCTCAAGCCAGGGTGTAAATTGACATAGAGCTAAATGTGTAGCTTAATGATTCACCTCAGGATGTGAGGCTTCTCTTACTTGTTTTGCAGATCACACAAGAGAATGCCCCCACTGCCATGTAAAACAAATGATCCATGATAGCCAAAAAACTGCAACCCAAGTTCCAAAGTATCTTTCTCTGTGCTCTTTTATGGAAATGCCAAACCATTCAGTAACCCAACTGCAGTTTGTTATAGACCTGCCTATATACAATTTATTGTAATAAAGCTTGATTGACACATATTGATTTAATTGGGAAACTCTCAGAAGCACTGAGATGCTTTATGCTACTTTTCTGTCCATCATCCATTTGAAAATTCGCTGGTTCAGAAGACTGCCTATCACTCGCCATCCATTTTTGCCCTCCCTTTCCTTCAGAGAGCTTCACGTAAGTTAACCTGATCAACAAACATCTCAGTTAAGGCAGGTTCAGTGGCACCAGTGAATTTCATGGCTAAAGAGGGAACAGAAGTTTGATCTCCTGTGTTCCAGTCCAACACTCTTAAACTTCCCAGGGTATGCTAGGTCTAGAGTACTGAGAAGTCGATTACTGTTCTCTTCTTCTGGAGGAATTCTGGGACTGTGCAGCTTGCCCACAGTCATACAGGCTGGCTCTTCTGGTTTGTACAGTAGGGAATTGAACTCATCAGTTCAAAGGGGCAACTGTGGATGTGACCTTGGATGATAATACTGGTGGGAATTTTTTTTAAAAAAATTGCAAGTGACATTTCACTAAAGTGATACAACTAGTGAAACTATAGCAGTTTTCTGGCATCGTGCTAAACTGGAAAAAATGTTCAGTGAAGAAATAAGAAGAACTCACTTGGTGGAGGTATTCATGATGTATTTCCTTCCTGTATCATGCTGAAGAGTATGTGAACACAGTGGAAACATCCTCCTCAAGTGGCTCCCTCTTGTTTTCCTCCAATTTTTATTACGCTTTTTAATGTAGTGCTATGCCATGTGAGCACTGGAATTCCACAGGTTGTCATATCAATTCAGTGCGATGTTAGGGGGCAATGTAGAGTAGTCTCCACATGGTGCGCCCCAAACAACATGATTTGTCACGGCTAAATAGCGCACACACTTCGGCTGATGGACTCACGAGAACCTCCTAGCAAGAAGAATCAGCACGAACACTGAGATTAAAAATGAGCAACACAGTAATGCTGTATTCTGTTATGCCATATGAAATGAATTACTAAAAGTATTATATTTCTTGTCATTTTTAAAAAAAAAGATGCTCCACCATAATTTTCACCCTAGGTAGAACATACGCATGACTGCCTCATTGGATTATATAGGCAACCATGCATGCTACTAAATAAATAAATAGATAGATAGATAGATAGATAGATAGATAGATAGATAGATAGATA
>JAHTLZ010003518.1:19742873-19772873 GCA_023846285.1 Phrynocephalus versicolor
ATAGATAGATAGATAGATAGATAGATAGATAGATAGATAGATAGATAGATAGATAGATAGATAAGGCAATGCTAGGAGAATCAGTTAAAAAAAACCTAGCCCCTGTTATCTCAACAAAAAGCAAGCAACCAAGCAAATAAATAAATATATAAATAAAAGATTTTAAAAAGTCATTAAGAAAAGTCAAGGCTTACCAACAATTAGATATAAGTTGTAATTTAAAGAAAATATACTGAATTCAACCATACCAACTCAGGCACAAACAGAAGGGTCAATTGCAGTGTCAGCACACCCTAGGTCTATGACTGGCTCATACAAAAGGTGGAATTTTCCAAGGGCATCCTTTCTTAAGTTAAAAATGTTCTGGCAGTGAAAGGATGAACAGGAATTTTACCTTACCTTCTCTCTCGTGCCACAAGACAGGCTATCTGTATATACAAAACAGCTGGGAAACAGGTCCACATATCCTGTGGTGAGCCAACTTTTCCCAGTCGAGGGTTATCTCTGTGGCCGTTGGCAGGGAGTTTACTTGTGCTCTACTCTTAACCAAAACCAGCCATCTAAGAGAAGGTCACTGCTATATAACCGGCTCTAAGAGAAAGGCAAATCTGATTTGCAAATCTCCTCAACCACCATGAAGATGTGAAAAAGCAGGAGAAAGGGATATACAGGACTGTGTATATTGAAAGAACAAACAACATATAAAATATCAGCCTATTCGTCATCATTGCCTGATCCAGAAAACCGCAGAAAATGAATTCATCTGAACCCTTGAAATCATTGGCATGGCTGTAAATAAAGAGATGTTGGGCCTGAAAAAGACAGAGCAAAAGTGGGGTGATTCCTTTAAGACAGGGTTGTCCAAACTTTTTGCCAGAAGGGCCAGATTTGGTGAGATGAAAATGTGTGGGGGCCCAACCATTCAGACACATTTGGCCTCCGGCCCGGACTTTGGACAACCCTAGGATGTGCAAGGAGGTAGGGAGGACGCTGCAGCAATGGAGCCGGTGACGGGTAGGCTGGGCAGGTGGCTAGGAGGATGGACGGGGGCAAAGAGGGCAGGCAAACAGTAACGCTGCAAGCTGACATCTCCATCCAATATGGGGAGGGGCCAGCTGGTGGGGATGTGTGGCAGGCTGAGCCAGTGCGGAGAAAAGGCTGCAGGCCATTCAAAATGTGAAAACGGGCCGCCTTTGGCCCCCGGGCCTGACTTTGGACATGCCTGCTTTAAGAGGAGCTGGCCTGGCAGATCCTTCACTGGAATATTAAACAGACAAGAGGGGGTCTATTGGGAACCTCAGATCCAATCCCACTGAGTCTGTTTCTCTCCATGGAATATGTCTGTGGAGATTCTCAGTCATCCAGGTGAGTTTATCTGGAAGTTGAGTCCTGGCAACTGGACTTCTTTTTCTTGAGAGACTGAAACGTTTCAGTTTTCATCCAAACAGCTTCGTCAGTCTGAAGAAAGCTAGTTGGTGAGTCTTCCATTTTATAGTCACTTTGACCTCTTGTCACTCTGGTCTGAAATAGGCTCATAAGATGAACAATGGCCTGAATAGGCTTGTTAGGTAGACAACAGTCTCAATAGCCTTAAGATGAAACCCATAAAGTATGGGTTGTTAGTTTGGTGGTGAAGGCATGAAGTATTTCTGATTTGTCTGGGTATTGTTGAAATCACAGCTTGATTAGTGGCAGCTCTCCATGAAACTTAATACAGGGCTGCTGATCTACCCGTATCCATTGAACTGTTACTGTACATATCCCATTTTACAACATAGCTTAATGTTGCCCTTTTCAGACAGGCAAGACTTTCAGGGCTGCATCCCTCAACAGGGCTTTCAGTTCCCCAATTCTGTACCTTTATAGGAATTCAATAGCAGACCCAATATTGGCCTTCCACTCTCTGATTCTTGGCCTAATTCTGGCCTTACAAACATCTTGCAAAGGTACAGTGATGATCTATGTGAAGCACCTGGCACTTCTCCTCCTGAGAATCCTACAGCTCTTGCTGTCCTGGGAGCACACCGCCCTTAACCTGACCCATAACATTGTAAACATGGTAATATGAGATGGGATCATCTTGGCAAGAGTCAAGAGCTATCTCCCCAGCAGTTATGACATCTACTAACCCTCCCCACTAATTTTTCCAAGTTTTGATTAGGAACAGCCTAAGTAGCATGACAAAGCCCTTTTAAATGAAAAGGTAGAAGGGAGTCCAATAATTCCAAACAGACAAATCATATAACCCAGTCTGTATATAATTAGATAAGGATCCTGAAAAGAGGGAGTTTCTTTTAGTTTCTTTGATCAGAGGAGCTGAACTCTGTGCCGTGTGCTTTTTAATGGATACCCAGCACTCGAACATGAGACCATTTACATCCTCTTTTGCAAGGCATTCCAGACCAGCTAACACTGAATGTATTGTATTACTTGGCAGTGAACTTCCAGCAGCACTCTGCACAGACACACAAGGGGCCCGTCCGCCCCCTCCCAAACGGATCCAATTGCAGGATCAAGGAGATAGTTGCTAAGTGAAAACTTACAATGATGTATCCAGCCATCGGCATGTGTAGCTATTTCCTTTGTGTATTGGCTTCCAAATTTGTGGAATGAAGAGTGCCACACAAGAGGAAAGGGCATCTCATAAATTGTTATGTTTATGGCAGCAGTAATATATCCCAACCCCACCCCTCACACCCACCCACACCCACACCCACACCCACAGAGAGAGAGAGAGAGAGAGAGAGAGAGCATATTGGTTTTACTATAGAGAAAATTATCAGGAAAAAATCCATACAAGGCCACATTTTGCATTTATTTTAGCAAAAGTAAAACCAGGCAAATACAAATGTTGGAGCAAATGCATAGGAACTCTATACCAACAAGGAGCCTTGCAGCTCTTTACAGGCTAGCAAGTAGTGCTTGGTACACATTTTCACGGACGGTGGTTCATTTATTTTGAGGCCAAAGCATCTGAAGAAGACGGCTGCAGTCCATGAAACTGAATACCAAGTACAACTTGTTAGCCTTTAAGGAGCCACCCGACTTCTTGTTGTTATCTCCTGCCACTGAATAACACTGCTAACCCACTCCCAGGAAACGGGAATTCTAAATGTACAGAGACCATTCAAAAACTGCTAACATCGGAGTGATAAAAAAAAAAGTAGACTCTCTGAAAAACTTTTTTCCCCTCCTCCTTTCTAAAAAGAAAAAGAAGTCTGTTGTTTACCTAGAGAGCATTTGGCTTCCAGGAGGGGAGGTTCTTCATCTCAGGAAATAAAGGGAAGCCCTCCTTTTCAATTAAAAAGCAGTGTGCTCTCATTGGCCTTGCAGAGCCAGCAAAAGGGGGGGGGGGAGATTAACCTTTCTGGAGGCCCTGCATTGTTCAACAAATCCTTGTTTACTCTCTCCCCACCCTTCCATATCCTCATGCACAATAGGGTGGTCACAAGGTTGTGCCCCTGGGAGCTAAGGAACCCTCAGGGCAGGGCAATGAAGAGATTAAAATCAAAGTGACACCCCCAGCTGACAGGAAGCCCTGGAGTTTTTTAAGCTTCACTTGCCTAAGCCTAATAAGGAATGCATACTCCAGATGCTCACTTCTACTCTTCCATTTTTTAAAGAGAAGGTTATTGGTCCAACAGCTGAGAAGAGATGGCTTGTCCTACCTTTCCTAACCCACATTAATCAAGGGCTTCTTCTACCTATAAAAAGGGGAAGGGGAACCCTTGAAATTAAGAAAGCCAACTTTTCTTAACACATGGCACTGTTTTACTCCAGGTTAATAAACAAGCTAAAATACAAAAGAGTGTTTGTGTGTGTGTGTGTGTGTGTGTGTGTGTGTGTGTGTGTGTGTGTGTGTGTGTGAGAGAGAGAGAGAGAGAGAGAGAGAGAGTGCTAGCCCATCACTCTATTCACTATACCACAGGGCAAATCACAAAACACAACATTAGGGATTGTTAATAGATTACAGGTGGACAAGTTGCTCAAAACACAATTAGCCAGCACAATCAGTCCTGAGATACAATGGGAGATACAGTTGAACAATATCTAGAGGGCCACAAGTTTTCCGCACCTGGCTTAGAATATTCAATAACAGCAAGGGTGAATGCATAAAGTCCCATCCTGACAATTTCCCCTATGGTTGCTGTCGTACGCCCTACCAATCCTAGCTACCACTATTCTTTGGTACTGTATTCTCCAATACTATACAGAGCCCAGTATCTCATTTCACATATAACTCTGCAACCGCCCAAGAAAGAGGCCTTCTGGCAGCTTTTAAACAAATTCCAACCATGTAAATGTCTTTAACTTCTATGGGAGTTCAAAGGGTTCATGATTACATAAAGACAAAAGGCATCCGTGTCAAAACTGGGTTGTTTTGGGGTGGATTCTAACTTCTGTACTTGTTTCCCTGTAGGAGGCAAGTAACCAACAGCCCCTTGGCCAATGCCAGGAGCCCATTCTGTCATCTGTTCCCATTTTCTAACTATGAAGGGAAAGATACTGTAGGTGTGTAAGCTTTGAGGAGACCTCTTTTTTAATTACTGTACCTGATAACTCCCGTTCCTGACAACAGCCCTACAGCCTTACAAAAAACTCTGGATCAAATCCAGTTAGACTCAGCCGTCACATCCAAATGTCTGAAACACCAGAAATGGTCATCCAAGATGCCTGGAAGTCATCAGGAGAAAGCGTGTCTGATGTAGCACTTTTCCTACGCAGAAGGGGCCATCTAGTTTAAGACTTGGTCATAATTTTTCTAGCTACATGTATGCAGTAAGAATGGAAGGAAACACATTTTCCTTTTGTTCCAACTCTGTATGTAGACTGACCCTTATTCACCCTATCAGGAACAAGACAAGCATCTACAAAGTGGGTCTGAGCGCCTTTTTAAAACAGGGACCGTGTGGGATGTCTTGTTTGGACTGTATGTTGTTTAACTGTGCTCCCAGAAGCACAATTTGGTTTAAAAATGAATTGACACATTTTGCACAACTTGTATGCAAACTTTTTTTGGGGGGGCATTGCTGCAGCAAGGAAGTGATTCCTGGGGAGTGGGGGAGAGGCTGGGTTCAAGGGAGGTCAGAGTAATTCGTGGTCAGCCTAACACAACACATCCTTGCTCTGGCAGCAGATTTGACAGAAGCAAATCCAACAAGTGAAGTCAGGCTGCTCATTTTTTTTTAAATTTTGAGGACAAAACCAATTCATGCCAGTTCTCCCCCTTGGAGGTGCAGGGACAAACAAAGAGCGACTGTCAAACTCTTTGCAGATTCTGTGCCATGGGAGCCCATCCGCCCGTCCTCCCCAGCACAGCGAAAGGGCTCCAAGATCACATCATCCTTCTGGCAGGGGAGTCCATCAACGTGCCCTCCCCTTCTTCCCCTCTCAGCTCTGCGCCCCTGAGGAAAGCCCAATGGGCAACCAAGCACTCCCAGAACACGCTCCTGCTGGACGGGTAGCTATGCAGGGCGTTATCTGAGCCCTTTTCTCTGGCGTAAGTCTTATTCGTCCAGTGGAGCGCTGCAGAGGGGAGTGGGTACTGAAATAAACGCTGGGAAAAGGAGGGCACGGCTGGCATCCAGTCTCTTAACGTTGCAGCGGAGAGGGCACCAACTGTGGAAGGAGGGAAAAAGCCTCCTCCTTGCTCGCCTCAGAGGCACTCAAGCCGCTGCCCAAAGAGCAAGGACCCAAGGACCCTACGCCCTCCTCTTGCTCGCTGGTTTCCTTTCAAAACCCCAAAGGGCGCGAAAAGCCCGCCGCTCCTGGGCAGGCGCATCCAACGAGTGCCCGCGGACGCGCCGTCCGTCCTCGAAACGCATCACGCCGCCCGAGCGCGGGACTTCTCGCCGGACCTTGGTTCCCGGCGGAGAGGAGGCGAGCCCGGGTTGGGTTGGCGGGACGGGACGGGGGCAGGAGGGGCCGGGCGGGGCAGACGCGGGCGGGCGAGGGCAGAACAGCGGAAGGGGGGGGGGTCCCCCTCCTAGCCAACCCCCCCCCCCCCACCCCTGGTGGCGAGACTGGTGGGGGGGCGTCCTTTGTGGGGAGGGGGGGAGAAGCCTCGCGCGCTCACTCACCCACAGCTCGGATGAGGAAGCCCCGGGGCGGGCGGAGCGCCCTGCGCAGCCAGGCGTCGCGGAGGAGCTGGAGCGGGCCGGCGGGGCCTTGCAGCAGGAGCACCCCCCCGCGCAGCCAGCCCTGCAGCCGCACCCGCGCCACGGCGCGCACCAGCCCGGCGTTCCAGTGGCAGGCGGCGTTGGCGCGACGGAACGCCTGGAAGACGGCCGCCCCGGCGCAGGCGCTCGCCTCCTCCTCCTCTTCCTCGCCGCCCTCCTCCTCCTCCTCCTCCTCGCCGCCGCCGCCGCCGTCGGGCAGGGGCCGGGCCGGGGCTGCCGCTGTCTCTTCTTCTTCCCGGGGCGGAGAACGGCGCAAGACCAGAGCCAGCGAGCTCGGGGCAAGCTGCACGGCGCGCCCGGGGAAGAGATGCTGAGGCGGCGATGGCGGCGGTGGGGGAAGAGGCGCCATCCCGGCGCTGCTGCGACGGTCGGCTCTGGGGCTCCCCGTCCGCTCTTCCCGCTCGCCGAGGCTGCCGCGGCTGCCAAGGGAACCGAGAGAGCGCTCTTCTTCTCCTTCTCCTTCAGGGCGAGCGAAGGGCGGGGAGTGTGTATGAGAGAGAGAGAGAGAGAGAAAAAGAGGGGCAGGGCCAGCCGGAGAGCCACCTGCTGCTCGTCCCGAAGGCTGCAGCAGCCCGGCCCTGCCTGCTCCTGCTCCTGCTGCCTGCTGCCTGCCTGCCTGCACCCGCCACACCGACACCGTGCGCTCTCCCCGCGGCCACACACATAAACCCCTCGGGTCGGCTTTATGTATGTGCGCAAAAGGCGCACGCCGGCGGCCGTGAGCCCGGCCGCTGCTCCCTGGGGAGGAAACGTTCTGCTCGATGCCGGGGGGGGGGAATACCCTCGAACTACACACACATACACACGCCCAGCTGCCCCGCCTTGGCACAAGCGAGACCTCCATCCCGTCCATCGAGTTTGCGTCTTGACTCCGGGGAGGGCTGGGCCGCTGAATTTAGTGGGACTCGCGTGGACCACAAAAAAACGAAAGCCCCCTTTGTTTCGAGGGTGACGGGGTTGCAAAAGCGTCCCCGAAGGAGAGCGTGTTCTTCTGAGCTTCAGAACGAACCGTCTGTAGCCCCTATGGATGCAAGGACTGTAGGCCGATTCAGCAGCCGCCTTCCCCTCACCCAGACCACCCCAGATCTCGTGGGAGGGGGAGGATCCCCACGTCCACGTCCACGGACCCCGCAGGTGCCTGAATGAAAAACACTGTAGTGGAAGGAGAGGGAGGGGGGCCTTTATGAGAGAAGCTCAGGGGCACCGGTGAAGTCAGCGGACTAGTGTGGCACAAGGTTCCCTAGTCCAGTGATGGCGAACCTTTTAGAGACCGAGTGCCCAAACGGATTCAAAACCCACTAATTTTTCACAAAGTGCCCATACAGCAATTGAATACAGGTGGCTGTGAAGGGGGCCATGTCAGGTGCCCACAAAAAGGGCTCCCAGTGCCACATTTGGCTCCCATGCCAGCACTGCCCTAGGCTCTCATCCACTTCCTCAAACGGAGATAAGCGTCCTTTTAGAAAATTATACGCCTGCAAATCCACCAGAGAGTCTCGGATCGCTAAATGTGAGGGCAATTCAGCGGCGTTAAAGGAAACAAGGCAGGGGGTGTGGAAGAATCACCATTATTGCACACGACAAGGGATTCTGTCTTTAGTTTTTTGAAATGGCAGAAAATATGGTCTTTTCACCATCTCTTCCTTTAAAAAGCTGCTCGGTGTGTCAACCTGGCATTTTAAATAGTAGAGCTGCAGGAATCAGTGAGATTTCTCTTTTATTTATTCAAAATAACATTTTTTTCTCATGACCCGCGTACAACACGTTTAAAAAAATTGTTTGACGTCACTCTATTAGTGGTAAACTGATATCTAGCTCTACAACGCTGTTAATGCTTTTGGCTTTTGGTTAATGGTACTGTGGGATTTTGTATGTTTCAATTTGTTAATTCATTTCATGCTCTAGCATTTAGAAGCTACCTCTTAAGACGTTTCCTAATAGTTCTCCATTGTGTGGTGTTGTGGTATCCAAATTAATTAATGCAGCTCCAGCATAGGTCACTGAAGAAATCAGTTTTGCTATTGGTTAAGTTTTCAACCCTCCCCTCCTCCCAGTGCATTCAAATCTCAGGTTCAACTCTAAATTGGTGCTGGGGAACTAACATTTTTTATGTTCATTGGATTGCTCTTTCTTACTGATCCTGTATCCTGCTGTTACAACAACAACCATGGGGTTGATAGGAGCAGTAGTTCTTTCAACAGCTGGACAGTCACAAGTTCCTTAGTCTGGCAACAGAGGATAGATCATGTTTACTCATAAACTTCCATTAGATGCAGTGGAATAAAAATTAAACAGGCTTCCTTAGGAAATGGCAGACTTGGCCATCCTTTTTCATTGTAATGAACTGAGTCCCAAAAAAGGGAAGATGGTTATTGGATGCAAACTCGTTGACTGCAAAAATCTCTAAATACTCCAAATTCTGGACAGCTTGGGAAAACGTCTTCTGAGTACAAGGCTGTGCCTATAACATCCTTATCCTTACTGTGCTCTACCCAGAATACTGCTAATCTTCTTGATTCATGCTTGTGTACATTGTTATTTGATCTAAAATGTGTTAGGACAAATATTTCCAAACGCGGATATCTAGATTAATAGTGAGGAATATATTGTGATAAGACCCACAATCAAATTATCCTGCACATTTACATACAACAGATTTCCTATCCCTGTTCCAGTGGTAAATCCAACTGCTTGTACATAAGTGGCATGGCCTTAGCACCTCAGTGTGTGTAGAGATCCATGGGCATCTGTAACAGTCCCTACCAGTTGAATGTCCTTTGGATCAAACTTAGGGTGTGGTATAGCAGTCTTCACAAACAGTTTATTACCACTTTTGTGACCTGGTGTTGCAAACTAAAAACATAGTGAGATGTTTTCCAGCTTCTTCTGCATGGCACTTCATCAGCTATTTCACTGCAGGACAAGAGTATGGTGTCTTTAGGGGAGATTTCATTGAGATGGCACTGCTCTATAATAGGTTGTCAACGAATTCTACTCTTAATTTAAATGTAGGGACTCTAGTCTAGGCATCTCATGAATCTTGGGCTGCTATTGGGTGATGGTTGGGAGGGATCACTTTTTTTTAAATTGCAAAAAGCCTGTTCCGTATGACGGCAGTGCAACATCTTCATGCAATCCACCATCACCATACCAGAAGCACCACATCTTCTCTATTCTCCCTCCACTATGTTGTTATTCATATGTTCCACCATGACGTACCACTATCAGCCAGGCAGTGAAGTGTACCTGCAGATCAGAAATTCAAATGACAACAGTCCAATAAGAGCCGGTGAGAGTATAGGCATGCATAGACAGAGAGGTATTACTGCTGACATGAGTAATGACACTAGAGGTGGTACCCATTCTCCCCAAAAGGAAGCAACAAAATGTAACAAGGAAGTGGATCCAGTTTAAGGATTTCTGCATCAGAACGACACCAGGTTACTTTTTGTGCCACTTGAATTGCACTATGCGTACCGATAGCAGAGACATCACTTTGCCGACTAAGGTCCGGATATCAAAGCTATGTTTTTTTCCAGTAGTGATGTATGGAAGTGAGAGCTGGACTATAAAGAGGGCTGATCACCACAGAATCAATGCTTTTGAGCTGTGGTGCTGGAGGACAGTCTTGAGAGTTCCCTGGACTGCAAGGAGATCAAACCATTATTTTCTAACAACATTGAGTCGGTGCGTATGTTGTTGTTGTTCAGTCGTATCCGACTCTTCATCACCCCATGGACCAGAGCTCGCCAAGCCTTCCTGTCCTCCATTGCCTCCCGGAGTTTGGTCAAATCCATATTGGTTGCATCGACACCATTCTCTGCCATCCCCTTTTCCCTTTGCCTTCAATCTTTTTCAACATCAGGGACTTTTCCAAGGACTCCTCTCTCCTCATGAGGTGGCCAAAAAGTACTGGAGCCTCAGCTTCAGAATCTGTGCTTCCAGTGAACATTCAGGGTTGATTTCTTTCAGAATGGATAGGTTCCCATACCAAGTGGTGATGTGTGTCACTTGGATCTCTAGCTCGGAGGAACAAAGGGCTGCCTTTCAGCACCAGAGAATGGCATGCAATCTGCTTGTGAATTCACTTGGTACTTTGCAGAGTTCAGATATGATACCACTGCTTTGTAATCTATGCCTTAACGGAGAAGCAGGTGGAAGCATTGCTCTGCAGAATTAAATACACAATAGTAATCAAATTGTGGCATTGTGCCAGCATTCTCTGTTTGTGCCTCATTTGCTAGGTTGATGGTCACATCATGCTCATTCCAAAAGCACAAGGCTCTCTTTGTGAGTCTGACACAGAATACTATCCATGCAGTGACTGTCCGGATGTATTTTAGCTTCCAGTGACGTCGAGGGAGGGAAAAACCTTTCTAATTTGACATATTCCATGTATGGCATAGACATTTGTTATGGATAATTGCTTATATGGGTCATACATGTCCATACAATTTATTTATGATGCTTCTCCTATCCAACAATGAATTGGCTTATTTTTAAAGACAGCCTTCACTGAGCACCCTTTATTTCTCATCTGAAAGTATTATAATTCTCATAATGACAGGTCAAAAGAAAATAAATGTCTTGCTTTATTCATTCATTTTTAACTCCTCACTCTGACGTATACACAAAATACAGTACGTACTGTAGTATTTCCTCTGGCATGTCAGAAGTGGCAAGTCCACATTTATCTCCCAGTCCTATAACATATTTTAAAATGCCAATTTAAAAACAGTATAAACAGATTGCTGACTGGATTCCTAACTCACTAACAGTGAGTTAGGAATCTGAGAGTTCAGTTCCCTAAACTATAAATAAATGATATTCATATATTTGTCAACAGTTATCCTTAATTTTATTTTTATTTACCTATATTTCTATTTATATATTATTGTATTGATTATGTGATTGTTTGTATTTTTATTAATTGTTGTTAACCACCCAGAGTGGCCTTGTTGCCAGATGGGCGGTATAAAAATCAAATCAAGTAAATAAAGAAGATACCTTCTGTGAGAAGAGTTAGCCTGTGTGGCCTTGTGCAAGCTGCACATTGCCAGGGTGCCCACCCAAAAGGGAATGGTAACCCCCCCGAGTACTCTCTACCTATAAAACCCTGAAAAGGGTTGCTGTATTTCAGAACTGACTTATGGGCAGATTGTTGAACTAGGACTCAGGGGACCTGGGTTCAAATTTCCACTCAGCCCTGGAAACCCACTGGAGATATGAAACTGGTCAAGCCATTCCTTCAGTATCTCATTTACCTGGAAAGCCCTATTAGGGTCACTAGAAGTGGGTTATGACTTGACAGCACAGTCAAACATAAACATATCCAGAATTGAAGCACATAGCCTAAATACAAATCAACAAGCCAAAATATGTGTATGTGTAATTTTGCCCCGACCCCTCAAATCGGCCCAAGTGTGGAACTGTGGCCACAAATCTGGCAATGACAATAAAAAGGGGACAGGAAAAATTGTCACAAAACAAACCTACACTTCCTTTGCATATACTGCCAGCAAATAACAGAAGGCGGTACAGAGGTGGCAATCTTTTAATGTTCCAGAGGCCTAAGGAAGATGGGACATGGGCTCCCACTTATTCTTTGCGGTACAGGAAGTGCCCCCTAGTAATTTTAAATATTAGAAAAGATTTGGAGGAAGAAATATCTTTGGAGAAGGTGGGCTTTCTGAGCACACCCTTCTTTTCCCCCTTGATATTATGTTTCCTAATAGTCAATAGTCTGTGGGATATGAAGGATTCTTCTCCACATCCACAGTTCAAACATATTATCCTTCTTAATAGTGCAAACCTCACATCAATAAAGGAGGGCTAACCATATGTAACACTGCAATCTCAGCATATGAAAACACTCAGTTGGCAAGAATGATTTTAGGGGATCCTAAGTCCTCCTTGGTGGTTGATTGTTGATTGTACATGGAAGTCATCACCAGGGCTAGCCATCCTGTTAGTCCAGTGGGAACGGCCTCAGGCATCCGACACCGTTGGTGACCAGCCATTTCTCTGGTATTGCCTAGACAGCTGATCTCTGTGTACAACATCACTCATTTTGTTCTTCCTTAAACTACTCTTGTATCCTTCAGTATAGCAGAGGACATTGTCCCATCGCCACTACTGAAGTAAAATTCAACTCCAAGTCTAGTTTACTTCTGAATGTGGAACAAGAATCATTTAAAAACAGTTTCAGACTTGCAGGAAGTAGGGAAGCAAGTACTGTATTTAAATGTGCACAACAGAGGCGCACGTATGCAGCTCTGATGGCATCTGTACTTCCAGACTACTACAAAAGCTTGCGTCACAATAAATTTATCTTCAAGGTGTCACAGCACTGTCTTGCTTTTGCTGCAAGTGCCAGTCCTGCAGACTTCTGAATTTCATGCATATATAAAGTTAATCCCTAGAAAAGAGGGAATGCTCATGCTATAGAACAGACAATATTAAAGAGGCAACAAAGGAATTAATGACATGTTGCAGATTGGAGTATCTCTTTCTCTCTGCCCCATTTTCCCCTGCTCTGTTGTTTGCTCCAGATGTACCAGACCTTTTATTTAGGTCACCCACAAAAGCCTACGATGCTGTTTTAAAGATACAGTCCTGGAAAACATATGAGGCCACTGAGTAAAATTAAATTGGAAGGGATGAGAAATGAAGAACATAGCAACGGTCAGGCCCCTTTCTCCTTTGTCCACATTCATGAATATTTCCAATCAGTTATGACAAACAATAAAGCCAAAAATGTAAGAATTAACAAGCAACTGTGGTATGAGGTAATAAATGACCAACAAATCCTTTGAATGCTGCTGATTCTCAAGTTCTCTGTCATCCCGTCCTTCCGTTTGCTTCTGCATCATAATGTTCTAGGATTCCAATATACTTTGTTTTTCAACGCTACAGTATACTACCTATTAAACACGGTGGATTCAGGTACCATTCAGTAATTTTTTTTTGCTGGTTTTCCTAAATTCTCACCACTAAGTCTTGAGAAGAGTGCATCCACTATCAATGTTTGCAGGCAAAGAGACACTGTGAACCAGGTGCCATTCCCGCCCTACGCATCTATTTATTTTCTTTAACAGACTCACGTCCTTCCGAAAGTATATTTGAAAGAATACATGGTAAAAAGAGCTCCAGATGTGTCGATTTATTACAAGCTACCCAAAGGCACAGATGTGTCAAAAGCATTTCTGCTATGGGCAAGAGGAGGCAGATGTGGAGCCAGACTGAGCAGCCCTGCAAGCACTCATAAAAATAAGCTTAACATGAAATGGAGGGGTTTAATCACTAGCTATATATGCTCAGTGCTGGCTCACTCAACATTTTGTACCGCAGCACTATTTAGGAGTAATTCAAGGAGGTGTTAATACTTTATGGATTTAATTGATAATAATGTACGTTTTTCAACGTGATTGGAAACAGGAACTGTTTATTCAAGATGTGTTTACAACCATAAGTGTCAGAGACAGCTACTTTCAAGGAACCCCCAGAGAGGAAGTGTACTAAATGTTCCTTTGAATAGAACAATTTCAGACTTGGTTTCTGCCCATAAGCCTGCATACCATTTATTATGACACTGTGGTAACTTCATAATTACAGCTAGCCTCTATTTTATCTCTGATTTGAAGTTCATGCTGTTACTCAACTAGTGAGTAAAACTTAAATTTCAAAATAAAGTTTTATATCTTATATTATTCCATTATTTCAACAAAAGTACTCTGACACTTTTTAAGGTTAGGTCTATAATAATCTTGTGTGAAATGCATGTTATACCTTATCCATCTGAAGGCTGCTTAAAATCGCAAAATTTAACACTGGGAAAGCAAATACCCAATTTAATGAATCCCATTATAAAAGTTGACAATTTATAGTAAAGTATAGCAATTTTTCCAAATAAAGCATTATACTGACATCAAGTGGCCTCATGTGCAATAATCAATAGTACATTTCCCATATCCTACTTTCTTTCAAGCAGCTAATATATCAACAATGGGCTAGATCAAACATTTTAAGGAATACAAAATATGTGTAATTAAATAAATCTATATTTTCATATAAATGCAATCTTATCAATGTTCTAATAAGTTTTTACCATCTTTCTTAAGCTCAATTGTTGTACACCAGAACAATATGTTTCCAGGAGGAAAATCACGATTTAAAGGGAAAAAATTGTGACAAGAAATTCAAAGTTTTCTTTTAAAATCTTTACTTGCAAAATTAAGCCACATGCTATGATTTATATCTGAATTTAAAAAGACTAATTAGACTGAAATAAAAACCTAAGAATGGCGTTTCTATAAATAATGAAAATAAAGTTTTCACTAGACCTTAAAGGAAAACATTTGGTAATTAAATATTTGCTACTTCCCATTAAATTGATTAACTTTATCGGTGGTCAAACTATAACAAAGTTTACCCTAAAACATTTTGCAATGCAAAATTATCTTCACTCAAGGAGTGTCTAATAAATTGAGGGCTATGAATTACAAGCAATCTTTCAAAGCAGGCTCACACATTTATAAAACTTTATACATCCTTGCTTGGACTAAAGTATTTATACTACTAAAATCAAACATGCATCACTTTCATACACTCCAGTTTCATGATTTATATTACAATATATAACATCATTTTCTCCCAGCAGCAGCAAGTTTGTCATACATTTGCTCCATTTTCTTTGGATTTTTGATCTTTATCGTCATCCTTCACAATATCCTGCAAAAAAAGGAAAACCATATCTTAGTGTAGTGGCAGCTTATGTTTTAAAACTTGTAAATTCATAGATTGACAAATTAATAATATAACCTGTCTCACCAGCTTGTGTGTGTGTGTGTTTTGCGTTGTTACAGTTGTGACTGACTCTTTGTGACCCCATGTCCTTGGAGTTTTCTTGGCAGGAATACTGGAGTGGTTTGCCAGTTCCTACTCCAGGCGTATTCCCTGGTGGTCTCCCATCCAAGTACTAACCAGGGCCAACCCTGCTTAGCTTCCGAAATCAGTCGAGATTGGATGCGCTTAGGGCATCTAGGCAGCTTTCTCGCCAGCATACTGATCAAAAATCTATTGTCTATTATCATTACAAGCACCGCACTGAGATGTCATGACACTTAGGATTTTTTTCTGTCTGCTATTTAAACTTAATTTAATTTAACTTGATTTAAAAGCTCACTTTCCCCATTTATAAGGAAAAGTGTCACACCCTTACAAATACCACATGCTCCTCATCTAAACAGTTACTTTTTCATTCCCATATCCACTGCTGGACACAATATAACCATATGAGAGACAGAGGGGAGGTGGGGAGAGTTTTTGTGAATTCACAGATGACCACTTGGAGAACTACTGTTACAAGTAAGTAGTCTGTTCTCCTTCATCATTCCTGTGATTTACACTAATGAGTTACTGGCCAGTGGAATGTCACTGAAGATACTACTGATTGATCAAATGATGCATCCAGCTTCCCTCTGAATTTTAGTCTGTAATGCTTAACAAATGTCATGGGCTGGGACCATGTGCCTGCCCTACAAATCTGTCATCTGAATGCCTTTCAGATAAGCAGCATGCACCGACATTGAATGTCTCTTTAAGGAATCAGGCAATAGTTTCTGAGCTAGCTACTAAGACAAGATAATGGTGCTCATCAACCAATGTGATATATTTTGGAAGGATATTTCGCTGCCCTATTATTTACTTGGGTATCAAGCAGTTTATCAGTTTTCTGAAATGTCTTTGTTCTTGACTCACAGAAAGTTAAGGCTCCAAGAACATCTAATGAGTGTGCCGAGATATTTCCAACTCCATATATAGGATGGGGAAACGGCCAATAGTACAAGAGGCTGGTTGATGCAGAAGTGTGCTGGGAAATGTTAATTCCACAAAGTTTGAGGTACTTTAATTTTACAAGTGACACAGTTCTCCAAGTTGGCCTTAAGTGTCATCAACCATTGGAACAAAGATAAACAATATACCTTTTTGTTAAGGTTTTAACAAGGGGAGCTAACTGGCAAGAAGTTTAAGGTAAGAACGACTACAGGTTCTGCCATAAATGAAGACTCCGGACAACAGTTGAGGTGCTGCTTCAGTGGTGGTCAAAACGGACCTGAAAGATAGCTGTTGAGTGGAGGAGTATGTATAGAGTGGGACTAACAGCTTTTTAGACTATGGAGGATTCAGAGGATGTTTGCACAGGCACACGAATCACAGAGACCACGAAGTACCAATTGTTACGCTCTCCGTGAAAAAATATGTAATAACTTTTACCTTCTTAAGAACAGAGTGTATTTCATCCATCACTGTAGCCAAAGTTTTGATTGTCTTATTCAGCTGACCCTCAAATTGCAACTTCGTATCTTCAGAGGACTTCAAATCCTCTTGCACTTGGCTCAGGTCTTTTTTGACTTCCTTAATGTCTGCAGATAGACCTTTATTCAAGTTCTCCAAATTCAATATAGTTTTTTCATCTTCATCTGAAAAAATATATGTTAGACCAAAATATTCAATTTGTGCCCTTCCAGACTTTCTCATTCATTAGAGAATATACACATAGGTAATCTAGCCATTCGTCACATTAGTCTGTGGCAGCAGAAAAGAAACCAGAAACGCGGCCACTCCATTCTGAACAAGTTGCTTTTACACACAGAAGCTTATGAAAAATAAAAACTAGTGTTAGAATTGCTACAAGACTTCTGGTTTCACATTTCCACATTGTAAAATATGAACTTCCATTGAACTTCCACCTAAATGGCAGATGCCTTCAGGAATGGAGCTACAAGAACTCACTAGTGATCATGTCCTTTTTAAAAGACCTACAAGGGAAGGTAACCCATAAAACTCCAGCTGACTTAGAATGTGATTGTCCACCTGTTAAGTGGGAGAAGTCTCACAGATCATATTGTATCTCCATTGGGAGAAGGACATTGACTCCAGACTAAATTCTAAGCACAACCCTAAGGGCTAGTCTGTCCTTTGAAATCTCAAATGCTTGGTTTCTAAAGCATCTCATTAAAGCCAAGCTTTTCAGAAATGGCACCATGATTTGAGTGAGTGAGGTGAGCTGGCATTTCCCCCGAAGGAGTACTTATTCTACGAGTTCTTCCTGACAGAAAGGTACCTTACGAGTAGCTAACTCCGGCTTGCCTAGGGAAAAGGCTTTGAGCTTAGCTGGACCGAACATTGTCCTAGCTTACTTTTCAGAAAGAAATATCTCAGTCAGTGCTGCAGTGGAAACCAGAAGCTTGGGCAGAACTAAGCCAACTAAGTTGAGGCTGTTCTCACAGGTGAGGCGTATTTAGGTTTCTATACAGTGACAGTCAGATATAATTTCCAGAATGAAAAACTATGGTTTTTGTATTCCAGAAAATCTAAAAATCCCACTACTAATGCAGGAGAGGAGGAAGAACAGGAACTCTTCTCGTTTAAGTAGGATGCTTCTATGAAAGGATGTGTAGCTCACTCTTCTGTCAAATGCAAATACCTTCTTTTGATCATTCCTAAGGTTTTATATAAAATAAATGTTTAGTGAGAGAATGGGGGAATGATGCACCATCTCTTCTCTATAGATGTTTATAGGAAAACACGAAAAGTATGAATCACTTCCACATTTATTACTGTTGCTTCTGCACAATGTCCAATGTTATCTTCAAATACGCACAGTACCACATATTTGTTTAAGATATATGATGAGCATAGTTGACACAAATCATTTGATCTGACACACGATCAAATAAAAAGTGGATTTAAAAACAAAATGCCAGAAAAAAATAAAGTAAATTTCCATTGGTTCAAAACCAACAGAATTTGACTTCAAAATTACCTAATACTGTATTTTTCACTCTATAAGAAACACACACACCCAACGGTAAGGAGAAATGCTTATGCATCTTATAGGGCGAAGGTCTGGCAGGTCCCAGTCCCTGTTGCAGCCTCAGTGGAGGCTTCCCAACCACACTGTTAAAAAAATTACCTTGCATGATTGATATTTTCCATAGAACAGAAGACGGAGAGTAAACAGCCCGACCAGAGACCATAGAGTTGAGAAATGGGCCCGAGAATAACCACTCACCTGATGACCACAGAGCCACTCTTCAAGACAGGCAGAATGTGAATCCAGGGGAGAGAGCTCTCCCATTCAGCCTGTCTTGAAAAGCAACTCTATGGTCATCACGGTGGGTGGTTACTACTCTCTAGCCTGTTTCTCATCTCTATGGTCTCCGGTAGGGCTGTTTACTCTCTGTCTTTTATTCTATGGAACAGACCAATCATGCAAAGTAATTTTGTTTAAACAGCTAGGTCAGGAAACCTCCACTGTGGCCACAGCTGAGTCTGGGACCTGCACTGGGTCCGGAGGCCTCTGCAAGGCTGGAGGCTTCATAGCATGGAGACCCGGGCAGGGGCGGAGTCTTGTCTTTGCATTTTACTCTTCAGCCATGCCACTCCTGGCCTCCAAAGAGCAGCATGGCTGGAGAGTAAACAGGGCTGGAGATGCACCAGGACCGCAGTATGTATGCGTGAATGCGTCTTATGGTCCAGTGAGTCTTATGGAGCGAAAAATATGGTATTTATCACTTCCAAATGTGATAAACATGTAAACGTTCAAAGCAATTACTCAGAAGTTCACTGCCTACCTGTCTTTTCCTCTAGTGTCTGAAGCTTCTGCTCCATCTCAGCCCGTGCTTTTTCACTCTTCTCTAATTTCTGTAACAGACTCCCTACATCCACCATAGCTCCATTG
Source organism: Phrynocephalus versicolor (assembly GCA_023846285.1). Classification (NCBI taxonomy): domain Eukaryota; kingdom Metazoa; phylum Chordata; class Lepidosauria; order Squamata; family Agamidae; genus Phrynocephalus; species Phrynocephalus versicolor. The sequence continues at coordinate 19,761,798 of JAHTLZ010003518.1, forward strand.
TACACAATGAGACCAACATTTTCTTCTGTCCCTTTAGATTCCTGTTTTATATCTGGTGATGGTAGCAGCAGCCTGTTTCCTATATTGGGTCAAAAATCATCATTAATATAAATATAATACAACCACCCAATATAACTGAGGATCTTCCAGCCACTACTTATTCCCATGTTTTTGCAAACACTCCAATACATTTATGTATTCAAGTGTGTGAGAACCAAGTATTTTGCACACAACCAAATGATCGCAAGATAGGTGAAATTGTCACTCATCTCTTTTATTTATTTTTTATTTTTTAAAAAATTTAGCTGCCCCACTACCCAATGTTCTCTGGGTGGCATACAACAATTTATTAAAATAAAACAACATAATTATTAAAACTATAAAATACAATACAATTTAAAACAATCAATCTGTAATACAAATTATAAAATCCTGCTGCTCATGAGCCCAGCTAAAAAATGCTGGCTAAAAAGGAAGGTCTTTGCCTGGCGCCGAAAAGCCAAAAGTGTTGGTGCCAGGTGGATCTCTGTTGGGAGGGCATTCCAAAGTTGGGGGGCAACTGCTGAGAAGGCCCTGTTTTGACATGCCATCCCCCACACCTCTTTGAGGGATGGCACCTTCAACAGGGCCTCCTGGCCAGATCTTAAGAATCAGGCAGGCTCATATGGACGAAGACGGTCCTTAAGGTAACCAGGTCCTAAGTCGTTTAGGGCTTTATATGTAAGCATGAGCACTTTGAATTGAGCCCAGGCAGCAACTGGCAGCCAGTGTAAATTTTTTAGAACCAGCGTAATATGAGTAATTTTTTAGAACCAGCATAATATTATTTTTAAAAAATTAAAAACATGTACAGTGGTGCTTGTGTGGATTCAGCTTCTATTTGCTACAACAATTCCAGACAAGTTATGGACTTTCACAGCTTTTCTATAAAGGCAAGATCAGATAACCCTAACCCTAACCCTAACCCCATACCACTGACACCAAGTGCTAAAATAATCAATTCCCAACCTCATCATGTAGCTTTCTCATAGTATGGGGGAAAGAGGGATATTACAGGGACAATGGGCAAGAATGAACACACTCCCTCAAAGCCACCATCCGAACCTCTATGAAGGACCAAAGCCGCTGCAACAGAGTCTCTCCGAGTTCCTTCTCCATAAGCCAATCCAGAAGGATACCTACCGACTATCACTACCAGCTGGACAATTCCTCTTTTGACTGTAATCAAAAGCTAGGGCACACAAGAGTCACAAGTACATGTAGTTGGCCTCATCTTCACAAGAATCCTGCCCCATAACCTTGGGCTATACAAACTGAAATGCACCCAGTCATATTTTGCATGCTGGTACCATAAGAACTTCTACCAATATTGTTGTAATGCTGCATCCAAGTCAGAAGAGTCCATGAGCAGCTTTATCCACTGCATTCCTCAAAAACTGATCACACCATTTTGACACAATGTCTTTCCCCCATAAGGAAACGACGGAACAGACTTCCCACTACTCTGGATCGGCTTCACTTTGGGTAGTAATTTAAGTAGTTATAGAAAAGCAAAATTTCTTCCCGTGCCAAAAGTAATTCAAGTATGAACACTAGCCTATGTCTAACCCTATGTCTGATCATTTTTCCCCTGAGTCTTCCAACACCATATCTTTAGTCATCTACCCAGCTTCCCAGACTCATAAGTCAGCTTGGATTCGACAAGAAGGTGCTTGCTTTGGAAGAATAAGGAGTAACAACACGGGATTCAAACAGACCTTATGCGAGGTCCCCACTTTTGAATTCTATTCATTTGCTGGAGTCCACAGCACATGGTCCTCCATGATTCTAAAGGGCTCCATTTACTTGCAAGCAGAGGACAACGGCTGGGAAAACAACACTGCACAAACTAAGCTACACCAGGAGATCTACTGCAAATCCTTACTTATCTATTCTAAAAGTAGCAATAGAACTTGAATGCTAGATAAGAACATTACTGCTATGGAATACAGTGGTACCCCAACTTACGACACGCCTGACAACCAAAAAATCCTGACTTACAAGTGGAGATCCTTACTTTTTTTTAAAATGCCCCCTTACGAATTCCCCAACCTACAATGGGGTGGGGAGAGCAGCAGGAGGACCAATTTGGCCTCTTCCCTATTTCCTTCCTCTCTAGGAATCTGGCCGAACTCAGCTGCTTTTAACTCTATCCACATGCATGTGTGGCTAGAGAGGGTGGGGGGGGGAGCTGAGGTTTTTTAAAAAGGTCTTTGAGCCACCGAGACAAGGTTTGCCTCGGTGGCTCGAAGACATTTTAAAAACCTTGTGCATTTCCCCCCCCCCCAAAAAAAAAAAACTGGGCACGTTGCGGAGGGGGGAAAGCACAGAGTTTTTAAAAGGTCTTGCCATAGGAATGCATTGAAATCTGTTTGTTGGAACAGATTAATTGATGTTCAATTCATTACTATGGGAAACCGCTCCCCAACTTACAAGCTAACGACTTACGAGCATGCGCTTGGAACGGATTGATCTCTTAAGTCAGGGTTCCACTGTAAATATTAGTGCTATTAAAAGTGATGAGGAAACAAAGATATTCTACAGACCTTTAAAATACTACACTTATTTGTACAGAGTAGCTTTACAGGAAAAAAACACGTTACCTAACATTTCCTCCTGTGGAGTTTCCATTTCTTCTGGATTTTCTTCATCTTTAGATGTATCTGTTAGTTTTCTATAAAAGCAAGACTCCCGAAGTATTACCTTATTAAGCAGCTTCTTAACCTAAAATAACACAAGGGAGCAAATTTATATGTTTATCTGGGACAGCACAAAATACCAATGTCATGGATTCTACAAATAATGAATTTTCTAACACAAATTAACGTGCAGAAGTACGACAGGCATATGGCTGACTATTTTACAGGAACATAATGATTTTAAATATATTTTAAACAATTAGGTATCTTTCCATGCAAACAGACTTGAAAATTATTTCAAGCAACATTCAGTAAGTAACAAACCTGGGCTCGTGAGAGATGTAATCCAAGTGTGTATAGTATCTCTTCTAAATCCTTTTCCAAAAGGTATCCACAATGGCATTGATCAAAATAAACGAAAGCCATTAGCAGATCACGGTTAACAGTTATCATCTGAGTTTTGTCTCTTTCCTAAATAAGATATTTTATGATCAGTGCATGTTGGTAATTACTTATTAGCCATTATTAAACTATTTCTACATGTCTCTCATACTGGAAAAATATGTTTATTTCAATGGCAGACACAATATTCAGGACCCCAGTGTACAAATTTGAAAAACAAAAACAATTTAATAGAAAACATGTCCCAAGGTTGTGTTGTCAGTTTCAGTAACACCCGAGTCATCAATGCAAACCAGTTCAGTTTATAAATATGAAAGGCTGAAAACACTGTTCATGTTTTCTGGACACGCAGGTGTGTGTGTGTGGAATCATGATAATTGTTTAATAATAAACTCACATTACTTTTGTAGTTGTGGTCTGCTTTGGGACTTAAATCTTAGCAGAAGAATACAGTGCACTAGCTGAAGTCTATTGTTTTTTTTCCCAGTGGTTGAAGCACTGGCATTTATTTCTCTCGTCTCCAGCCACACACACAGGATTTGCACAATCAATAGTGCAAAGGGAAGATGCAACTAATCTCATATGTAACCCAGAACGAGTAGATTATAAGTGCAACTGAAATATCACTTGCAGCACCAGATTAATTATCCAGGGAAATTGGATACAAAGTACAAATACCACCTCAGAGGGAGATGTTAAACTAAAAATATAGAGAAGATAGGGCAGTTTTGACAGGCTTACTTCTCCTCCCAATTTTCTAGCATCTTCACTGACAAGACAGTAAAGAGAAACAGCACAGAATACCTTGTCTTTAGAAGCCCTCTCTTTGCCATGGCGGTTTCCCTCTCTTTTGTCATCTCGCCTGCTCATCTCCTCATCATCCCTATCTATGGAAACAGAACTTACTTTTAGCATATTCATAGTACATTAGATCTTCACATTCCTGTGAGAGCTATCTTTGTCAAAGATGCAAACAGTTATTAATTACACATTAAGTACTTCTGCTATCAAGTTATACGTATAATAGAAAGCTGTGTAACTTTGCTCTGGCAGATCAACAGTTTGTTCCTGCCTCCTTTTAATTAGAATAATCGTCTCCAATATACCATCATCTTCATCCTCAGCATCTTCAGCTTCCATAGGATCATATTCTTCTTGGTTATTATCATCTTCCATTTCATCTTCCTCTTTAGAATCATCTTTCCTCTTCTCATCTCTCTGTAATTAATTTTCAAATATTAACACACCCCAAATGTTGGCAGTTATTAAAATCCCTCAAATGCCTTAATTGTGTACAAAAAGTTCTGAGTTTATCTGGAACTATGCCACTGCCCATTTTGCAACATAAGTCAAAAAGACCCAAAAGTCATTTCATACCATTAAGTCTCCAGTTGTGCTTTGGTCTGATTTGGACATAATTTGAAGAAAGAACGAAAAAACACAACTAAAATTATGTTACTTAGCAACATGCTTCAGAAGCAGAAAGGTGTGCTTTGATATACTTGTTTCTCAAGTTCCAATATTTAAATGGAAATCCCAATAACAGGAACAGGTCTTTTATATAGTAATGCCCCATTTATCGTGGGGGTTAGAGACCCGACCCGACCTGTGATAAAGGAAAATCTGTGAGATGCAAATACTGGGTCAGGTCAGGATGGGGTGTGTGTGTCTGGGGCCTCCTGCCCTTACCCCAGGCCTAGTGCTGTCCCGAATGGGCCTCCAATGGGCTTCCTGGGCCTGTCAGATACCCCAGAAGTGGTTTCGGGCAATTCTAAAGTCACTTCTGTTTTTCAGAAGTCACTTCCGGTTCACCGTAAACCATTTGTGGGGGCTCCGACAGGCCCAGGAAACCTGTCAGAGGCTCCAGAAGTAGTTTTGGGTGATCCGGAAGGCACTTCCAGTTTGCCGGAAGGCACTTCTGGTCCTCTGACCGGCCAGGGAAGCCCGTCGGAAGCCCGCTCAGGGCCGTGCCAGGCCTGGGGTAAAGTGCAGGAAGCCTCAAACAGGGGGCCTTGCCTTCATACACTGCAGTCCCTCAATATACCAGGGCCGCAGTATATGAAGTGCGAAATGGCAGGGGATGACTGTAGGAGGATGATACGGAATGAAGCCTCACAATTTGCCTTTCACTCCCAACTTTTCTTAGTGTAGCTAACGGAATATATTAATATATATTATGGCCACTGACCTTCCTATCATCTCTCTCGTCTTTTTTATCTTTTTCATCTCCAGATTTTCTTCTTTTAGGCTTTGGGTCATCATTTTCATCATCCCTTTCGTCCTTTCTCTCTTTCTTCTCATCTTTTTTGTTCTTTTTATCTTTTTTATCCTCCTTATCCGGAAGAGACAACAGTGATCTGTAGATTCGGACACCAAAGTCCCTTTGAAGCATTTCATTGAAAAGTTCTGCAAATAATGAAACCTAGAGAGGAAACATCAAAAGCAATTGTGATTCTTTTATGAATCAGCAGGATCACTCCCATCTGCAATCTGTTGTGAAAATAACAAAACATGAACAAAGAAAAAGAGTTAAACAAACAGTATACAGCCAGACAAGAAAACTACTATTAATAGTAATCACTCAGAGTGACAATACGATCAAAAATCCTTATTACAACCAGAACCACATGAAATAACATTTATCTTACATTGAAACTCAGCAGCATTATGAACTTTATTCAAAGAAAGCTCTGAACAAATTGAGAGAGGTGGCCACTGTTGACACTTTGTAGAAATAAAGAGAACTGAAGGCCCACTGCAAATGGTTCGAAGGCAAAATTCAGCTCTGTTATTGAAGAGGCCCTATTTGGAAATCACCAAATTGCTGTAGAGAAGCATGTCATAGGTGCCAATCTAGAGGGGCAGGAAACCGCATTTATGCTTTCACCTAAAAGTCTAACTTTGTGCCAGTTCAAATCAATTGAGTTGAGCTTTCGTGGTAGCATTTATTTATTTTTTTGGTACACCACGTTTTCCCTCTTCAAGAGTCATGCATAACCTAACGGCTCTGTCTCGTCACAAAATGAAGGCACAGAATAACACTGAAGGCCAGAAAGAGTATACTCTTTAAGTTGAAAAAAGAAATGGAAGAGCAGTACACCCAGTGCAGCTGGAGCACAAGGCACGCAGCTGGACATTCGCAGAACACGGTGAGGGTGAGGACCAGCCTAGGGGGAAGCAATTACCTCAAATGAATGTTCTTTGTTATCTTCTAGCCTATAATCCAGAAGAACGCTGAGGGACATAATACTGCAATCAAATTTCCCACTTTTGGCTGCCCAGTTAGGATGCACAAGGATGGCAGGTTCATCAGGCAAGATGTATCGTCTCTCTCGCCGCTGACGTTCCACTTCCTCTAAACGTTTTCTTTCTTCTTCCTATATGTTTGAGAAGATAACTTGTAGTGAAGATATCAAAGGTTTATTTACATGCTTAATTCCTGAAGAAAGAAGAAGAGAGCCCCAGAGCCCAGTGGCTCACTCAAAGTTTCAAAATGTTTCCTCTATATAAATAAGGCTTAAAGTAGGGGTGCCCAAACTTTTTGTAAGGAGGGCCAGATTTGGTGGCTGAGAATGTGTCAGGGGCCGGTTGCGCATGCGCGCCTAGCTTAACAAGGTTCCTGGCGATGCCAGTGGTGGCGGCCCGCCCGCGTGCCACCCCCGCGTGCACACCCAGCCCCACAAGCTTCCCGGCGGTGCTGGCGGTGGTGGCCAGCCCCTTCGCCCGCCCACCCAGCCCCACAAGCTTCTGCTCACCGGCCGGCCCAGCCCCTCAAGCTTCCCGGCGGTGTCAGTGTTGGTGGAAGGTTTTTTTTTTTTTTAAATGGGGTGAAGGAAGGGGGGAGGGAGGGAGGGCCAGCCAGCCGTGGGCCACTGAGAATGGCCTGACAGGCCGGATTTGGCCCCCGGGCCGGACTTTGGGCAGGCCTGGCTTAAAGGAATGCACTGTGCCTGAGCCTGGACAGTGTGTCTGCTGAGTAGAGTACTGAACATACACCGATAACACATGAGTTGAGATCTTGGGCTGTAAAACCACTTGGACTATTCTCATTAATCCCTATTTCTCCTCATATAATTGTTCTCTGTGGGGAAAAAGAGAACTGAGATGCACGAAAAAAAATGGACGGCATAAAGTAAAGAAACAAGAGAATATGCAAGTCAGCTATAATATAACAGGGCTGAAGGTCTTGTGTTTTCCTTGAAATACATGCCTGTCAATGGTCAAAGTAAGTGATGGAAATTCTGTTTTTGTTTACAAGAGATGTGCACAAGCTGCAAGTTTGATGGTTTGTTTTTTGGCCAAACAAGAGTTTGGTGCTTTCACCCACTCTGACAGGCACCCCCCAGGGGAGGCAGGGCAAGAAAGACAGGGTGCTGCTCCTGAGTGGGTGCCCGTCTAGAGAAGGTGGGACTGGGAACCAGCTGATTCAAATGAAAAACCAACCAGCGCAAACCCTGGGGTTGTGCCCATCTCTGTTAACAAAAGGATAGTAGGAACAGTCTGAAAATAAATAAATAAATAAATAAATGTTAACCATCCTCTGCAATAATAACTATTCACTAGAAGGGTTGAAGGCACATACAGCAAAGAGTGTATGGGATAAAAGATATGACACTCTGAAATAGGTGTTGTTATTAGAGATGGGCACGACTCAGAAAAAAAGTTTCGTTTTCGTTTTCGTCTAGGGTCTGAGTCGTTTCGTTTCCGTTTTCGTGGGCTAATTTCAAAATTTTTCGTTTTCGTTTCGTTACGTAACGAAAACACGAAAACGAAAAATTTTTCGTTTCTCCCCATTTAGCTCAATTGAGTGCTTTTCCAGTAACGAAAAACGAAAATTGGCTCGAAATTAGTCGTTTCGTTTCCGTTTTCGGTCCAGGTTGGTGCCGATTTTCGTTTTCGTTTCGTTTCCGTAACGAAAACGAAAAACGAAAAAGAAAACGAAAATACCGCTAAGTCGTGCCCATCTCTAGTTGTTATTATCCATACATATGAGGGAGGAATGCTGCAAAAAGCCTTCCAGGCAATTACCAAGAAATATTCAGAAGACTGGATGCAGACACTTCAAAAATTCACACACCCCAAAGCTCGGAAAGCTTTAGAATGTACCACAATGTCACTGAAGCTAATTTGGTCCTTTCTCACCCCAATGACCATCTTAGAGGGCTAGCAAAAACTTGCAGGGAAAGAAGATGCTTTCCTCACCCCTGCTATTATTTCTTTCCATAGATTACCAGCACTGCAAAGAAGGAAGATATGGCAAAAACACTACACCATCTTCTTTCAAATATTAAAATATTTTACCGAGGTGAGCAATACTCTGATTATGGGGGCCTTATACAACAACCACGTGCTTGACTTTGACCATGACTCAAATGATTCAAAAACCATTTTATCCAAATAAATTTGCTGCACACCCACCTCTTTGTCATCTTCAGATTTTCTCTCTTCTTCCTCCTCGTCTTCCTTTTCAGACTTCTCCAGTTCTTTCTGCTCTTCCTTTTGTTCTTCCAGTTTTAGCTGTTTTGTTAGGCGGGCTATCAGCTGAGATTTCAGACCCTTTGAACTAAGAGTTCGGCTTTCTAATTCCTTACGCAGGTCATTCACCTAATTCATAAAATATTATATAGTGAGTATTACAGGCAGTAATACAATATTTATTTAACCAACCAAACTGAATAATATAGTTATCAATCAACGAAGCATAAAGCAGGAAAAATCAATAGAAAATCATAAAATTCGCCATTTTATTCATGACAGATTCAGCCCTGCCCCCAAATGTAATCAATTACTGATATTCCGTTGCACAATCATACAAACAGTGTAACTTTTAGACACACATTGATTTAAGTTAAGAAATCTCTTGAACCACTATCTGCTACACAGTATATCACACAACTTAGTATGCAATAGGTAATGTCTATGGAGAGTTCTTAATTCACAGTGATTTGCTCTCAAAATTATGCTATTTGCATAACTGCACAGCAGTATTTCAGTCACTGCTTTTCAAAAATCCATCTTATTAAAAATGGCTGAAATACAGTAGGACTGCTATATCAGAACCCCCAGTTTTAGTTATCCACTGCCTGAAAATATTAGATAACACCTCTGCAAGAAATACAGTATGCAATTCAAATACATACTACCAGAACTGATGACAAGAGGAAACCAGAGACTATTTATATACAGTGGTACTTTGACTTACGAATGCCTTGACTTACGAAAATTTTGACTGACAAATAGGAATCTGCAGGTATAGGGAAAAATTCGAGTTACAAAAAGCCAGTTTTTTAAAAAGGGATAAGGAAATTAGAGATTCATATTCAAAGTGGCTCTTGCTTGTTTGCCACCCAACCCCAGAGTTGCAATTAGGAAGAAGGAGGAGCCATTTTGAACAGGAAAGCTGAGAACCGGGGCTTTTTTAAAATGACCTTTTCAAACTGCCTGTTTTGGATATATTTGGCACCGTTTCGGGGACTTCTTAGGACTTTTGGGTGGATTTCTCAAGTGGTTGAAAGGTAGGGAGCTGAGCCTCTGTCATTTGCATATCTGTTAATGTGTTTTGTGGTTTTTTTCATTCGGGGGCTGATTTCCCACTTGGAATGGATTAATCTGTTTTCAATACATTTCTATGGGAAACCCTGTTTCAACTTAAGAAAATGCATTTGTATAATGATGTCTACTCTGACTGATGGGTACACCCAGATCCGAACAGAATCTCAGGCATTTTCCACTCTGATGGTTGGGCACACCTAGATTCGAAGGAAAAGCCTTTTAGTGTGACCACTAGTCACATGACTGGATAACATCAAATAGTACAGTACAATCCCCTTATCCACTGCTTCAGTAACCGCAGATTCAGTTATCCGCAGGGGACGGTGGCAAAGGGGGGATTAAAAATAAAACTTACCGGCACCGATGCCACCACCCTCCTCCTCGCCACCACAGGCCAGCTAGGCACCCTCCAGAGAGGTGAGGTGGGGACTTTGAATTTCACGCTCAGGTCCCTGGTGGCAGAGCAGAAGTTTGAGTGGGAAATTCAAAACTTCTGACCAATCGCCTGGGACCTGACCCTGAAGTTCAAAGGACGGGTGTCTGACTGGCTGTGCTGTCAGTCTTTCCTACACATTTGGGATGGATTAATTTCATAACTAGAGGTACCACTGTACTATAGGGTTTCCATATCTGAAGGTTTTCAGAAGCTGCGCTGGGGGAGTGTGTGTCCGTAGTTCTACTGTTGTACTCATATATTTTAAAATTAAACATAGGATCAGCTTCAGAAGACACAGAACAACAAAAATGCTGAACTTTTGTTCACACTTTTAAGAATAACATTTTGTTTCATGATGTAACTATTTTCATGTGTTTCGACTATTTACTTTCATTGCCTTTGGATCAAGTTTAGACCAGTGAGTAGGAGTGGAAATCTCTTTTGCTTCTCCATCATCCTTTTCCTCTTCATCCTAAAGAATGAAACAAAGACACCTCTCTTCAGAAACCTTAAAAATAAAGATTCTTCTTTCTTAAGTCTGCAGCTGATCTGGACAAGGTCACAAATGTTTCATCAGGCTTCTCCTAAAGTTACCATTGCAATGAAGTCATACACACACATTCTACTACTTTTATAATAATCACAGTGTCTCTCTCACCAGTCAATAAGAGTCCTCTCTGTGAAACACAAAAGGATGATAAAACAACAGCAACACAAAGAACATCAGGGATGCACAGACACTGCTGGTCACCACTAACCACACAGTGTGTGATCTTCCCCAATTTTCAAACCACCCAAAATACTTCTCCTTTTGTTAGACCTTATTCATTTATTATTCCAATTACATTCTAAAACCATCTACATTGTTTCAGTATCTTGTGTCTTTCAAAGTACTCTTTTTTAAAAACAAAAGCTAATATATGAGAGATACGTTGAGTTTTGTACTGGTAAAACGACAGAACACTTGACACAACATTTAAAACTGAATCTTTCTCACTCAACAACTGG
>JAHTLZ010003518.1:19775373-19777570 GCA_023846285.1 Phrynocephalus versicolor
AAGGGCACAAGATTTATGATACAGATCTTCCATACTAGGACTGGCCATGAGCATAACCTGTCATAAGAGCCAGAAAAATAATTGTCAAGTTAATGTAAACAAGACTCAACAAAGTCTGGCACTATACGTGGAACTGCTAAATCCCAAGGGGTTCACATGTTTATAATTTGGTTTGGATTAAATTTTGATTAAGTGGATTTAGTTTTATGCGAGTAGTAGTTTCTTTTTATCTTATCTTGTTTCTATTTTTGATGTAAACCACCAAGAGTACATCCAGGACTTAATGGGTGGTATGCAAGTCTATAAACAAACAAAACAAAAACCAAGCATCATTACTTCATGTTTAACATTTGAATCGGTACTCAAACAAATACCTAAGACACTACTTTACAAAATGCATAATGTATCCATCCAAGGCCAAAATTCTTTGCAGGTCAGGAAAATGTTCTATATGAAAATATACAAAGAAGATCAAAGGTGTCCTATTCCTAACATCTGAAAACTGTTTCAGAACAAAACATAACCACAAATTTATTCCTGATTTCCAATGAATCCTGATTATTTTTAATACTCACTTTTCTAAACATTCAAGCAGATTTTTTTTTAAAAAATGGTACTTTAACCCCTACTGTTGAGATTAATCTAGATCTGATCTAATATCTTTTCCACATATTCTGTCAGTTTAAGATATGGTGTACAGAACACATACAGTAATTGAAAGCAGACCATTTTAGAAAATGATTTCTGTGACAGGAATCCTGTTCTCACAAGTTCTAGGTGAGAAGTCATTGAAGCATGTTAATACCCACCTTTGCACTGTAAAGATGATCAGCATCTGGTGGGTCCAGGACAGCCACATTCTTATCCAAAGGATCCACTTCTCTGTTCATTACATAGAAGTTGCAGTAGTTTCCTAACTGAAATGCTCTTGACATAGGAAATGCATCCACCCATGTAAACTGGGCATCAAAAAAGTCGCTTGGTATGTACAAGTTCTGATATCGTCGTCTGAGTTCCATCATATCACAACTAAGGCTTTAAACAATAAGAACATACATTTCACAATGGTAAAGAAATCTTGGACTATGGACAGAAACAAACAAATGTTAGGAACATGCAGCACTGAATCTGAACCCAAAATAATTTAATTAGACTTGTTTACAATGTTAGTACAGTATTTCTGTCTCAGTTTTGAAATTATTTTTGACTACATCAGACGTTTCATCCATTTTTGCCCACATTAATTACAGTTCAAAAAGTACTGCACCAGTGGTGCCAAAACCTGATTTTTAAAAGCTAGTGATCACTATACGTCCTGAGCTAACCTATGAGGCTCAGCTGAAAAAAAGGCCCAAGGCTTGGGAGCACAGAAACTATATAATCCTCAGCCCATTTGCTCCAGGTCCTACTGAAATTATATATCAAAAAGAGATTTTGTAGAGCTATGGGAAACTCAGAGACTGCAGATTGCTTCACTCCAAAAGTTCAAGAGCTATCACATTGAATTTCTTGAGAGAATTATCAGGAATCTTGGAAAAAGAAAAGAATTTGGCTCAAGGTAATCTTACTGTTTAGGTCTTAGACAAAAGCAATTTGCTAAGCTGTCTGTGAACAGAATTTCCCAAACTTTGCATGTCCATTTCAAAACGAAGATTACAATTAATAAAACTTCAATACTGCTTTCTTTTAAAGTTCTTTTACAGCTAGATACATTCCCTAATGACAATTTTAAAAATGTATACATCAAACTTTTATGATGCAATAATTATAAACACTAGAAATCTCAAAAAGATACAGAATGTTTCAGTTAGTGAAAAGAAAACTTGAGTTAATTTCCATCATAAATCACAATTAAGGATGGTCAGTTCCTGCATGTGCCCAGGGGGTATTCCGAAGCCTCTGACGCACATGCAGCCAATGTCTTATCTTTCTTTGTGCCTGCACGGGGATGAGCTCCAACGAGGAATTAGGCTGCGACATCATATTTGCTGCTCCGTGGTGCTGGCCAATCAGACAGGGAGGCAGGATGATTCCTGTCTCTGCACAGCTCCTGATTGGCCAGCACCACGGAGCAGCACAGATGACATCACAGCCTGATTCCTGGTTGGAGTTTAACCCCGCGCAAGCCCAGAGAAACGTAAGACATTGCCTGTGTGTGTGTGTGTGTGTGTGTGTGTGTGTGTGTGTGTGTGTGTGT
>JAHTLZ010003518.1:19786740-19809047 GCA_023846285.1 Phrynocephalus versicolor
CGACCACAGAAGAGAAGGCAGTGTATAGAAATGGGCATGGTAACTGTTGACAGTCTATATATCAAGTCACAAGAAACGGTATTATAGAAAATTAAGAGTAACATTCACGACCACAGAAGAGAAGGCAGTGTATAGAAATGGGCATGGTAACTGTAGACAGTCTATATATCAAGTCACAAGCACACTGCACTGTGACTCCAACTACTGACTGTAAGTTTTCACATGTACCCACCAAAACCTAACACTTAACCCTCTGCTACAAAATAACCTGACAACGTGACTGTAAAACAGTTAACTGCTTGCTTAACTGCCAAAAAAATGAAATAAAATAAACAGCCAATAAGTGGATTTTTTAAAGAATCACAAAGAAGTATACCAAGGTGGCTTACAATAATGAGGGACAATATACAGCCCAAAACATTTAAGACATATTCAAGTTAAGAACAGGGAATTAGAAGAGGCATCTTAGAACATTAAAAGGTAACATTAAAGCTACAAAGAGCATGCAAGAAGAAAACGAATCCATTATGACGGCTGGAAACTAACACGGAAAACAATTGTGTTCTTATGAAATGACTCAATGTAATCATGCATGGTAACCATATAAAAGTCACACTCAGGCATGTCTAAACTTTGGCCCTCCTGATGTTTTGGACCACAACTCCCAGAATTCCAAGCCTGTATTTCCCATGGCAAAGGACTGTCGAGTTGTGGTCCAAATAATCTGGAGCGTAAAGTCCATCATTCAGGGAAAGCTTTCCTGAAAAGGACGGTATTTTCCTGCTTCGGGAAAGACAGCAGAGATGGGGCTGTCCTGGCCTCCAGTGGGAGGGAGTTCCAAAGTCTGGGAGCAGCAACAGAGAAGGCCCTTTCATGTGTTCTTAGGAGATGGTGGGATGGAGAGAAAGGCCTCTCCTGATTACCTTAACACCGAAGCTGGTTCATACTGCGTGATTAGATATTTTAGACTTGCCTCAAACTACAATACCTCCCACTTTTTTAAAAAAAAGGTTTTGCCATTTTTTCATTTAAACACAAAAATAAATACTGTATAGCAAAGGCTAATATTTATGGCAATAAAATGCCCACTATTTGCTGTAAACCGCCCGGAGTTCTTCCGGAAGACGGGCGGTATATAAATATTAAAATACATAAATAAATAAATAAAAAGTTAATTATAAGGCTGAATCCTTTGACCTATGGATTCAAACTACATCTGATAAAAACAATAGTTTTTGTGTTTTGGACGAGACATGCATATATTCATCTAAACTTAACCACAGTACAAGAATTTTCCTCCTCCATATAACAGTTAATTCTTCATTTAGGATCGTTTTTGCATTCTATACCTTTCTAAAAATTTACACGGAACAAGTTTTTAAAAAAACCAGACATGATGTCTGATTATAAAGATTTAGCTTTTCAGTCACACATAATATTTTTAACCCAACACTTCATTACTCTACTATTTTAACATTTTTATTAACTTGGTTTTCGTGTTGGCTGGGACAAACCTTACAGCATATCAAACATAAGCTAAAATAGCAGTTCACGGGTTTTAAAGGAGGAAAAAACTGACCTGGTTGGGATACTGCAGTGGCTGTAAATTGGGTAGCCCAAGGAGGATTCTTCTGTCCTCCAAATTGAGCCATGGTGGAAAGAGGTCAGAGTCTTTTCTTTTTTTGTATTTTAGTCTTTTACAAGTGTGATCTGTTCAAAACAACAACAAGTGAGATCCACGATCATCGCAATGAGCTTTAAGAATATTTTAATATCAAGTCAATTCCTCATTTAATGTATATCCAACACACAGCTATCATTAACATGCTTACAAACAATAGGCCATCGAGAACTTCTGAAAATTCTTCTTTCACTGAGCATGTCTGTAAAATGACCTACTATATCAAACTTACATATATCAATGAAAATGTTCATTCACTGAAAATAAAGTCACCTTGCAAAGTTTAAAATAGGACAGTGATTAAAGATTGAGTCTGCCAACTGTGAATAGCAAGGATTCCTCATACAGGCACAACTGAAGAGAAATAACAAGGAATCACAGAGTAACCAATTTTAGTTAGCCTTTTCTAGACAGCCGTGCATTTCATCAGACCACTACAGAACGGAAACTAGCTACCCTTCAGTATGTTTGTGTTGTGACCCCATGTCCGTGGAGTCTTCTTGGCAGGAATACTGGAGTGGTTTGCCAGTTCTTACTCCAGGCACCTCCAGCACCTGGTATTCCCTGGTGGTCTCCCATCCAAGTACTAACCGGGGCGATCCTGCTTGGCTTCCGAAATCAGGCGAGATCGGATGTTCTTAGCTAGGGCATCTAGGCAGCTAGTTTAGCAGAAAGCAGATCACCCAGTGAAGCAGCACCTCATAGAGTGACAGAAAGTGCTAATTCAGTTACAATCGTTTATTAATGACAGAAGGAAAGCCCTGCTCCTCCCTAGCACGAGTCAGGAAAAACAACTCTCTACAAATGGAAATTTCCAAGAAAATCAGCACCATGGGAGAACGAAAAATTGCACCCATTGGTACTGTCAGGGAAACACAGACCACGGCCCCGATCTTATGCCCTTTTGACAGAAAGCCTAACTGATTTCGGTGCGATCTTCTTCCAAGTAAGCCATACAATTTTCTTTCGGCCAGCTTTCTTCGCTGTTCAGGTTCCACGCCTGTATATAATAACTGGGACAATAATGGGGGCCATACATCGAATCGCGCAGAAGGCCCCCAGCAACTAGGCGCCGTGGCATCGGTGCCGCGGAAGCCACACGCGCGTGGATGAAAGCCCGCCTTATGAATAGGGACGAGAAAACTGTGGATGGAAAAGGAATTTACATGGGGAGTGAAACAATGGGTGGGAGGCGGCGGCGGGGGAGGGGGGAATATCCCGTTTATATACAGTCTCTCCTCCAGCCACCACGGAGGAGCGCTCGGCTGAGGGAAGTTCAGGGCCTCTCTGGGGCTCAGGGGCCAAATCTCTCTGAGGGGCGGCGGAGGAGGACCGGGATTTGGGAGCGGGGGAGTCGGGAGGTCGGAGGAGGCCGCGGCAACGGGAGACGCGCCTCCCTGGGCGACCATAAAAGCGGGTGGGTGGGCAGAGGCCTGGCGCCCAAGGAGAAGCCCTCTCTCTATCTACCTCCTCTCCCGTCGCCGCGCAAGCACTCGCCCGCAGGCTCCTCTCTTCGGTAAGCCGCCCCCCTTGCGTGGCACCGGGGCCCGCCACGGCACCCACCTCCCTCCCGCTGCCCTTTTTACCTCAAACAGGCCCACCGGAGGCTCGCAGGAGCCATTTCAAAACTCCTTCAGAGGCGCACCCCCCACACCCGATACACACACACGCACAGCGCGACGGAGGAGCCAGGCGCATGCGCCGCGAGGAAGCGCGAGGTCGGCGAGGGCAGGCGCCGCGCACATTGGTGACGTTTCGCGCCGCGAGCCCCTCCCCTCCCCGTCTCATTCCCCCTCTCAGCCACGTGCTCCGGGAGGATCGGCTCCCCAGCCCCAAAACAATGGAAGAAGTGGATAGTGCGCACGCGCAGAGCGAAGGGTCGATTGAGGGAAAAGCCTATGAGAGAACGAAGGGAGGAGCAGGACGGCTGTCAGTTGATGGGCTTGGCGTAAGGGTCCGGCTCCATCTTGCTTGGAGGCGGAGGGCGTTTGCGCCATTTTGATTTTGGGCAGCAGGGCGCAGATAGGCGAGGCGAGCAAGGCTTTAAAAAGGCGAAGGAATTCGACTTTGAGTTTGTCCTGCGTTTATACAGTACATCCCACGGGTTTTCTTGTCTCTGAGCCACCCTGAGGTTCAGACTATATTCCAAGTGCCGTCCAACCGTTGCAGTTTTATTATTTACGTTTTTATAGATCCCAAGTTCCCTCATTTAGAATGTGCATGCTGGTGTTATCTGAATATACTGCCCAAATGCTTAGTATTCGTTATTCCATTTGATATATCATTTTGATATCTAAAGTAGGGATTTCTCTTCACTGAATATTGTACGGACGAGCAGGTTTTATTCATTTAAAACAGGTTATATCCGGGGTATATTTCAAGATTTTGGGATAGGTTAGAGAGCCGTAGAGAACAATTTAAACAGTAAACGATTTAAAACCATTTAAATTTGAAGCAATTTAAAACACAAGATAAAAGCATTTAAACCAGTGTGCTAAATCCCAGACATGCCAAGATCCTCAACCCCTAGAAGCCTCTAATAAATAGTCATGTCTTTCAAACACCTTGCCAAAACACGGCTATTTATAAAGGTTTCTAGAGGGTTGAGGGTCTTGGCATGTGTGCAGAGTCTTCCCACCATGCAACCACTGGCCTGCAGTGGTTGAAAGCCACTGGCAATTCGTTTCCCACTCTAACCCACTTTCCTCTCCAACCAACTCTTTCCCACCACCACCCCATTTCTACCACTGCCTGGATAAAATACTATTCCCAAAATTTTGCTGCCTTAGATTTGTTTTTTTTTTACATCCACACATTTCATCTTTGACTTCCCTTCCTCCCCCCTAGTTCTGGAAGATGAAATACTAGAATTAATAAGTTCCTTGAAACCTGGGAAAGCTCCAGGACCTGAAGGGGTCCTATGCGAACTCTTAATTAATGACCCTAGTTCAGGCATGTCTAAACTTCAGCCCTCCTGATGTTTTGGAGCACAACTCCCAGAATTCTAAGCTTAAATTGCCAATGGCAAAGGACTGTGGAAGTTGTGGTCCAAAACACCTGGAGGGCCTAAGTTTGGACATGCCTGCTCTAGTTGCTGGACAGCTCCTTTGGCTAATCTGTTTGCCTTGATTGATCAAACTGGGATCTTACCCAACTCTTGACTATCCTCAATTCTAGTCCCAGTTTTTTTAAAATGACGATCCTTCTTCCCCAGCTAATTACAGACCTATTAGTTTCCTCTCTACAATAGGGAAACTTTATGCCAGGCACCTATTAAAACGTCTAACAGATTGGGCCAAAGAAAAGCATCTTCCTAGTAATGAACAAATTGGCTTCCATCCGGGATCCTCAACCTTAGATCATGCACTCGTATTATCCTTTCTGGCCGAAAAATATTCAGTTCACTTTAAGGACAAACTCTATGGAGGCGTCATTTAATTGCGGAGTGCCTTTGACTCAATCAACAGATAACTCTTATGGATCAAATTAGCTTCCTGGGGAATTGATCCTCCTTTGCTCTTTTTAATTAGAAAACTTCACTCTTCTCATTCTTGCTGGATATGGACTATTCGTAGTGGCACCCTTTCAGATAGGATTCCAATAGTTAAAGGTGTACATCAGGGCTGTATACTAGCTCCGCTATTATTTAATATTTTTCTAACTGACTTACGTCCCCAGTTACCCCAATACGAAAAGTTTTCCCTTTGCTTGAATAACATCCCACTACCCATACTGCTCTATACTGATGACTTGGTTCTTCTTTCTACTTCCAGAATTGGACTGCGACACCTCTTGACAGCATTTCAAGCCTACTATGCCTCCAATGATTTGATAATAAATTCAGAAAAAACTAAAATATTGGTCTTTTCAAAATCCTGGAATCTGGTACCCTGGAGTATCAATAATAGCCCTATTGACCAAGTATAATCATTTAAATATCTAGGGATAATTTTCCACTATCATCTTGACTGGACTTTACATAGAAATTCGGCAATATCACTAAGAACACTTCAGCTAAATGCAGTCACCCACTTCCATTATAATAGCGGCAACCAGTATATCGCTGCAGCTCTTAAAGTTTTACAGGCAAAGACCATGAGCCAATTTCTGTATGGTGTCTCAATATGGATCAAAGTGGCCAATGAGAAAGTAGACCTGGTTATGGCTTCCTTTTAAAGACGTATTTTAGGCATCCCTAATATAATTAAACTATCAACTATGACCATTGAGTTGGGTATCCACCTACCTTTGACCATGGCATGGTCTAAATACTGGTTAAGCCTTTACTATAATACTCCTCCTGGTTCCTTACTGTATGATCTTATAAAATACCTTTTTACTTCCCCCGGGACAGTCTTTTTGTAATTAAACTTCAAAGCTTAGATTTTACTCTCGACTCTTTCACAGATATTGAACTTAACAGGGCTCATCTGATCATAAAGACAAGATTACTGGAAGTAGAAACTCAGTTACTTCCCTCTAGTCTTAATTCAATCTGCTCCCCACGTTATTTTAATTTACACCACTTTTGGACAAGACTTGTGTTATTTTCACAAGCTGGTAAACCCAAATAAGAGGCATGCCTTTATGTTAGCTAGACTTAACATCTTTCCTTCTTGTCTGGAAGATACCACAATATCCCTCTTGCTCAGAGGATTTGTAACTTTTGCCACTAAGAACCCGACACAGTCTCCCACATCTTCTGTCATTCTCTGGCACACAATAAGCCATGCAAACTCTTCATGGAGCAAATCCTCCTTGATTTCCCAGATCCTCCTGAAAGATATACAGGCTTTCTCCTTTAGGACAATTCTAAACTAGTCACTGCTTGAGTGGCTGAATTTCTAACGGCTGTATTAAAAAAGAAAGAGCGAACAACCCTCTGTGAACTTTAGAGCTTTTTCACACGACCCCTAAGATCCGCTGGCCCCTTAAATTCGGACCAGAGATCTTGGGGGTTCGTTGCTGTTCCTGCGTCCCCACCACTCCGCACTTCCTTGCTCCTGTCTGTGAGGGGAGGGAGGGAAAAAAGGGACAAAAGAATAAAGGCTTACCTCGTGGTGCAGGTGGAAGCTGCTCTGAGCCCCATCACTTCCTGATTCCTTCTCTTAAAGGGGCGGGAGGCAAAAAACAACAAAAAGAAGCGAGGAGAGCCCGGCACATCCGCATCAAGGAATTTACACCTCCCAAGAGCAGGTACCTGAAAAGTGCGCTGGGTCCTGCTTAGGTGGGCGGGGTCGCACTTAATTTCCTGTAAACTCGGAGCTGGTGGGGAAACATTTTTAAGCTCCGGAGCTGGGAGCCATTTGCCCCGGAGTTTAGGGATCGTGCATAAACGCTCTTAGTTAGACCATTGATGAGATTTATTTTATAATGTTCTGTGTAACTTAGTCTTTATGTACTTCCTTTGTTTTAATGCCATAAAAGGTTTATAGAATGGAGTGGGACTCTGATGTCTGTGCCAGTCCAGTGGCCAAGGAGGGGGCATTCCCCAGTTACAGGTTAGAAAGCCCTCCTCTACATATCCTTTTAATGCACAGCTTTCAATGATAAGATGCAGAGGCGGCATTATTGGCAGATCTCACAGGTTTATTAGGGTGAGGCACTCCTTCATATAGCCAAGTTCCAAGCCATTTAGGGCTTTCTAGCTTATGGTCAAACCAGAAACAAATTGGCAGAACCAGTGTTGTGGATTTTGAATGATGTTTCTGTCAACAGTCTAGCCACGGCTGCATGTCTCGCCTCTGGCAGCGTCTGTGTCAATGGGCACGCTTGTATGAAATCCAGAACAAACCAGAAAGACAGAAGAAGAAACTCCAAACCCTTAATAGGATTTTAAGTCCACATCATTTACTTCAAAATCATCAACACCCGTCTTTTTCTGCAAAGTCTTTGGCTATAAATATGCTATATTAAAACATTGTGCAAAGATATAAAATGAATCAGTTACAAATTCTGTTGACAAATTTAAATGTGTGGGGGACAAAAGAGGGGAAAGCAAAGGACTAAATGTTGTGACAGTTTCAAGCATAAAGGATCGTTGTCTCCCCATATTTGCAGGATCCATATACTGTATATATAACATGCATGGATGTCCCCTTGTGGTCTTTGACCCACTCCTTTGTCTGTGGCATATAGGGTTCCCTCCTATCTGTGTTTTCACATTGGCACATGTATTCCTGCACTGCCCTTTATATGATGGAATTAGGGAAAACTTATTGCTCCCTATTTAAAGCAGTTTTTAAAACCACCTCCTATTGTCAGGGCAAAATATATACATTGCAAAATGTCCTACTTCAAGTATGCTGTCTAATGTATCTAAATTCTGTGCGGCAGCAATTATAATTTGTGCTCAGAAGGTTTCAACAATTGCTCAAGCAGCCACAATTTAGGTTGGCTCAATTTATATGGTATTTCCCTCCCTTGTTCTTTCTTGTTTTGATGTAAGTAGTTCTATTTATGTATACTGTATGTATTTAGGATTTGTAATAAAGTATTCATTAATTCATCTGTGGTTTCAAGCATCTTGAGTTGATTGAGGAGTTGACCCCCATCCCATACCTCCACAGATTGCGGGGGGGGGGTTCCTTCTGTAATAGATTTGTTTCAGTGTGAGCTGTTGCAAGCCTTGTTAGTTTTCAAGCTGCCATAAGCTTTTATTGCTTTTTTCCTTTTTCTGTTTTAGAGAGTTTTGGCAATCACTGAGTGTATGACTGTGTAAAAAATGATTGTTGGTTGTATTGTTTTGTCCCAGCCCTTTTCTTGCCAGATTTTATCTTGCTGTATTATCATTGTTGTTTATTGTTTTCATATTTTTATTCTTATTTATTTCAGGGGTTGTGTTTGGCATATTGTAATGTGTTGTACACTGCCCAGAGTTCCTGAGGGAAAGTCGGGTGGTTAACAAGTACAAATATAAATAAATAAAATAAAGCTATTTAAATATGATAAGACAGAGTAATTCAAAATTGATTCCTGCCCAGACAGCATACAAATATTTCAAAAACATTTTAAAATCATTTTTGGTAACAATGGAAATATTTTAAAACTATTTCTAAATGTGTTGAAATGTCTGCAAAAATAGCTTACAGAAATATTTCTGAAAAATGTTTTGAAATATTGTGTGCTGTTTGGGTGGAGTAAATCCTTATTTAAAACTTTAGTTAGGTAAATATAGAGAGGAATCTGGATAAAGAAAATGTTGCTTTTGTAGTGGTATTGTGTAAGCATCGGTGGTGCAATTTCAAAGGATACGGACTGAGATGACTGGGTTCCTGGTTCAACCCTGGCCATGCCATGTACCAATGAATATTTTCTATAAAGATTTCAGTACATAATACTGATTGCTAAAGCAGTGAAGGGAACCTCCTTAAGAAAAACACGTGTACAGTGGTACCTTGGTTAAACAGCATAATCCATTCCGGAAGCATGCTTGAAATCAAAACACTTGCATATCAAAGCAAATTTTCCCATAGGAAATAATGGAAACTCAGATGATTCGTTCCACAGCCCAAAATATTTGATTACGATACTGTAATATAATACAAGGGTACTAAATAAAATACAAAATACAGTACAGTACCAAGAACAATAATCTGTATTTGAAAACTTTTGTGGCAGGTGCAGAGGAGAGGGGAAGCATCCCTGGAGGGGTCTGTTTTAAAAATGGGACGATGGGAGGAATCCCAGCTAGAGCAGAGGAGGGGGGAAGCCTCCGTGGAGGTTGCTTTAAAAATGGGGCAATGGGGGTGGGGGTGTCCAGGTTGCAGTGGTGGTGGCAGGGATGGCATGTTTATCGGTTTGGATCTGGAAATAGTACAAGATCTTGACTTAACTGTTTTCTAACAACTTTTCTACCTGATGTTCCCATGGGTATTTGGACACTGACACGTTATTTTTTTTTTCACATAATAACCAGTTCATTTACTTTACTACTCTATCATGCCTAATTTTGTAATCTGTTTGTGGGGTCTTTGGACATTCACAGATGAAGTGTGACATAGTTTCATCTCTTTTTTTGGCAGAGTCGACATTTGGTGTTGGCACAAATTCCTTAATTAATTCCTTAACCAATTCCTTAATTGTTGTTATAATTATTTTAATAATAATAATTCCTTAATAATGATGATGATTATGATTAAATACCAGGCATAGTCAATCAAAATTATAAAAACCCGAGTATCTTTTAAATAGTGCAGTATGTGTGCTATTCCTAATATTGCCTTTTTTTGGTATCTCTGATGGCATAATATTTCTGAGATCTGCAACTGCTGATCCTGTGCTGCTTATACTGTCCATCTAGCTACAAGGCCACTCTGTATCTACATGTATTTATTAGGAATCTCAAGACATACTGCACCAGAACCTGTAACAGGGAAACAAGACAGCTGTGGTGTGGATATTGGTGTGAATATAGAACACGTTTATTTGGGAGTGGGGGGGAAGGGAAGTAAAATATGGGAGGCAGAATAGTGATAAGGGGAACATGTTGCTATCTCAGGGCGCTTTTACACGACCCCTAAAATCTGAGGCAAAGGGCTCCCAAATGCAGAGCTTAAAATTGTTTTCCCACCAGCTCCGGGCTTTAAAAAAAATTAAGTACGCCCACCTAAGCGCATCTCAGCACATTTTCCAAGTACCTGGTGTCTGAAGGTGAAAGATTTCTGGTGCAGATTGCAATGCATTGAGTGCCAGGCTCTCCTGTTGTTGTTTTTTTATTTGCCCTCTGCCTCTTTAAGAGACTGGAATGCTTCCTGGGGCAGCTCCCAAGGGCAGAGCGGAGGTGAGCCTGCATTCTTTTCTCCCTTTTTCTCTCCTTCCCCTCATGCAGACAGGAGCAAGGGAGTGCGGAGGAGTGGGAACACAGCAAGAGGAGCAAACCCCCAAGATCTCTGGTCCAGATTTAAGTTGCCAGCGGATCTTAGGGGTGGTGGCTTGAAGTGCATCAGTTTTCTTTAAGCTTTTCCAAGTTTTCTGGGATATAGCGCTAATATTCAGTTGCTGGGGGGAAAACAGTTCTGTTTCATATTAAGCTAAAATGCTTTATCTGACAGACTTTTTGTGGCTTGCAGTACACGTCATCAAATGTGCAGTGTGCTATCTCAGTTGGCAGGTTATTCTGCATTTTCCTTGGCAGGACAGTGTAAAATCACTGGGGTAAGAGGGAACTGAAAAGGGGGGAAATGCACTGACAAATTATTTAAATTGAGATCATTAACAAACAGATGGATAGTAGGATAAATATCAACTCAACAGATAAATTGAATAACGTGTGTGTTGTAATGAAAAATAAGACAAAGACAATTGAACTAGAATATTTCTGGCTTACAATAAAATACTTGTACTTCTGAAGAAACTTAGAAACTATTTTATTTTATTGCAGTTTATCCTCACTTCCCTTGTAGTTTCCCTATTAATCACAGTACAGTACCTCACTTTTGGGCCTTTTTTGTTTGCTTGTTTTTACCATCTGTGAAAAGTGGATGGCAAAAAAGTAGCATCATTATTTTTTCCCTCATGAAGAAATATATTTTCATATATTTTCAGCCAAACCTGTTTATTCCTGGCAAATAGTAAAAACGAATCATATTAAATCTGAGCATTCAAAAAAAAAGGTCGTAATACAGGCTTGTACCTCTGCATATAACCTGTGATATTGTAAGAGGTACAGCCGATATACAGTAGTATTTTACCATTCCTGTCTTCCGGAGGTGTCCTGGGACAGTGCAGGTTGCCTGTGGCCATACAGGCTGGCTTTTCTTCTTTAGAATACTCTGCAAATGGTCGTTTCTCAGAATCAACTTGATGGCAGACCATACATATTATAGGAGGTGGCCTGCTTACACTCATTACATGCTTAAAGATCAACCTATTTGTTAGCACAGGAGCAGATGATAGCCAAAAGTAGTTATAAAAAGTAATCTGCCTGTACCTCACAACTGTTACTAGTATATATTTTATTCTATTTATATTAATGGATTTATTGACAGCGGAGGACAAAATGTGCTGTCTGGTAAAGTAGAATTATTTTGGGAAAGTTTGAGAAATACAGGAAAGAATAATTAAAACAGTCAAGTGCAAAATAGAAGTATAAAATTTATTTGAAAACATCCACAATGTTCTGTATTGTCAGGAATGATACACTTTGTATTTTTTTGGGGGGGGGGATCATGACAAGATTGTAAAATATATTTTCAATGACAGTAAATTTATCTTGACTTTTTAGGACTTTTTAAAAAGGAACATTTAAGGTTTAAACAGATATGACACAGATAAGAAAAAAAACAGAACAGACCATCTCCACAACAACAATCTTTACATGTATGTTTCAATACAATTTCAATGCATCTTGCAACATAAACAAGAAATCATGTACAACAACTGCTGTGCACCAAAAAGAGTAGCTTAATAAGATCTTTCAAGTAACATGCAGTCAAATCTCACAAGTCTTCAAGTACTGCTGGTAAGCGTTCCCTTGTCTGCAGAGAATTTAAAACATATTTCTTCTCAAAGAAATGAAGTAGCTTTTTTATTTCCTGTAAATATTGTGGAATAGTGAAGTGCTTTCCTCCCGTTTATTATGAACTAAAAATAATGGTAAATTGTTAAAATGTGTTTGCCTTTTTGATAATCTAAATACAGTAGATCGTTAAAGGAAAATAAAACCCACCAAAAGCAAAGTAAATGTTGAAAAATAAATACTGTATGCACTCGAGATTAAAACGACAACATCATCACACACAACAAAGAAAAGGTATGGGGAATACTAGTCCACAATAGAACTCAAGTCTCTTTCTGCTTTAGCATAATGTGTTTGCATATTTTAATCTAGTGAAACTGAATTTAATTAACATGCTGCTGAAACATCTTTACATTTTGGATGCAATCCAGTAAAGTTTAGTCACAACCAAATCCAATGGAAATCATTGGATATGCACCCTGATTCTATGCATTTTTACTCTGAAATGGGTAGAACTAATGAAAACACATCCCATGGAACACTTCCAAACAAAGATGCTTAAGGCTTTTTAGAGGGGCATATTTCTTTTAGATCGACGAAAATGTCAGTAAATGATGTGCTGAGTGTTCAAATTTAAGAACGTTTCATTGGAGCAGAAAGGGGGGGGGAAGCGAGCAGCAGAAGGAAATGATCTGGCTGGAACAGAAACGTCCTGGAGATGCAGTCCTAAAATGGAACAATAGGAGGAGGTGACGGGAATCCAAACGACGATGCACTAAGTGCTGTGATAGTTTCAAGCTACACCTAGTGCTATATTATCTATGACAAATTGGAATGAAGAATCAATCAAAGATTGAGTTCCCATTGTTGAAAATATCCAAATAACACTGAGTGAAAGCCCCATTACTTTTGGTGATACTGAGGGTATACTCCCATGCTCAATTACTCCTATACAAGACCCAATGAACTCTAGTGGACTTTCTGAGTAAACATGTATTGGATCAGATTGCACAGCTGCATTTTCAAACACACTTATTCTAGCCATGCCCAAGACTGGCTCTGAATCATGTCTAACTTTCACTAGATTGCATCCTTTGGTTTTTTGGATTACCCCTAGTCATGATCCAGTAAGCACCTTTATGCAGTCAGCTGCAATCCATTCCACACTCATTTCTCTTAGCTGTATCATGAATTTGCTTTTAGAGGCTGGAATGAGGTGGTTCATATCTTGCACATCTCTGAATTGCATCTGTACTTCTACAATACGTTGCATGTGAAGTTTAAAAGAAATCTCTTCAGAACTGGAACCGTAAGGTCTTACGCGTCTAACATCAAAATGTTTTAACTACAGTGAGTATTAGATCTGTAATATTTTTACAAAACACTACCAAAGTATCTGGCATTTGAAATCTTGGGCAATAGCGACATTCAGCATTGAAGGACACAACATTACAGAATCTCAAAGCTGCCATGGCTTACTAGAACTATAAAAAACGGCATTCACAGAAGCAAGACAAATGTGCATCCTCGCTATGTCTTAAGCATTTATTAAATATGTGTACAATAGGTATAGCGGAAACCTGGCTATCTAAATCTCTTGATTACAGCACCTGTCTCTAACTAAGTAGCAGTATCATCATACACTCCTTTTAAAGTTAACTTTGAATACTCAACAATTTCAGGGGTTCCACAAGCTAACTAAACAAGCTTGCACTGGCATACTATGCCACTACAATGTTTAATTCTAGTTCTTTTTTTTTTACAATGAAATGTTTGCTAAGAGGAAACTCCTGAAGACAACAGGATGCTTTTTCCTAGATTTTGTGAGGAAAATTTGTAGTGCTCTAATCTTATCTATGTGAATACCTGCACCCAGAAATAGTTATGTGAATGGACAATATCTCCAACCTGTTCTGAAAACAGCTGTTTTCCAGATAAAATGGTATATATAAACATGGTTCCCCCACAGTGCATGGTTTTGTATATCCGAGGTGAGGAATATATAGCTGCCCCAGATGTTGTGGGAAAACAACTCCCATTAGCCCTAGGCAGAAGAAGCAATGCTGAGGGCTCACTGGAGTTGCATTTCAACATCTGGATGGTCACACATTTCCCATTCCTCCTGTATATAGTTCTGGAATTGATCTTTCAGACGCAAAGTTTATATATCAGAAAAACAATTTGGGCCGTTTATTATCCTAGCATCACCGCATTCGTATGTTAGTCCAACAAAAACTTATGATCATAAGCTATTTATCACCACCAGGGTAAAATGAAATCTGCTATTACTACTCAAAGAATTACAACAGTTTTTCCTTTAATTTTTTTTTTTTGCTACAATAGGAAATGAAGTTGGATTAAAAATGCTATCGTTCCTGTTTCAAAAGATGAACATGGATCATAAAAATATTATTTATAAAATAATTGTTTGCTTAAATGTCTTCCAGATGCAGAACTTATCCAAATGGTCTAGTACATTCTGTTAGGATCATGTTTGCTTAACCATCTCATGGTCCAAACTGGCGGCTACCACATTCCTTTTGTCGGCAAAACAGGCAAAAAATACATCTACAGCTGGAAACTTACATCCTCCTGAGCAACTGTTAGAACTTCTCATATTATTCTCTAAAGCAAAAGACAAAAGCACAAATCTGAACTTAACTGGATAGCATGTGCGGAAAATGGGTGACCTCAAAGAAAACAATACTGATTGCACAGTTAACTTTTCTTTTTGGTTTTTTTTTTAAATAAGGCTTCTGTACATCATTTCAGTACTGAAGGCATCAACCTTCAAACTGGACACAACTTCTTAGATGGGAAGGCCACATATAACTTATGCTAGTACCCATTTATCCAGCAAAATGAGTATGACCAGAGGGGTATTCATAAATGAAAATCTACCTCTGTTTTGAGCACTCATGGGGTTTATATTAAATTATAATTCATTCCATCTGAACTACCACATTTCACTCAGCAACAGAACTTTCAATAGTTGTAGAATGATAATTAAATTTTGGAGCAGCATATTTTTTGTCACATGTTGTTTTGTGAAATACACTGGTGGCATAGATGTTTATGCACAATCTAGTTGCACATTTAAAAAAAATACAGTGAGAGATGGCCAATTGTACAGTTACATCTGAAGGATTTAGCCTCAAAGTCTGGAGAATATATGGCAGAAACACAGTATACCCAAGTTGCCCAACAGTGTACATTTTGATACACAAAAAAGAGAAGTAGCAGACTCGTGTTATGGGGTATATATTATGCCACATATCCACTTCCATAATGTAAGAAGTGGCCCTCATACTGGTTTTCCTTTTATTATATTCATTTACTTCATGTTAACCCCTCTAACCTTTGAACAAAAAGGGACTCAGTCTAGTGTAGGATACCCTCGTGTTGTAGGAGATGTGCTGTTCCCATTTTACTGTAGATATCTTGGTAATTTCACTGATACAGAATGTTTGACGTAATTAATACAACAGATTGAATATGCAGCTCATGTACCAGAGTAATCCAAGCTGTGGCAAACAGAACTTTTAGAGTGCCTACATTAGTTTAGAAAAGGAGTAGGATTGAGTTGTGCAGGTATCTTCGAGGTAGGGGATGTGGACAAGTTGAACTCAACGGTAGTACAGTCACTGATGGGTCTCAAGGATTATACCTAACTAGTCTCTTCTGCCAGTGGAACAGCTTCCCTTCTCTCCCCAAATATGCTGCAGGTGCCATATAACCCCTCCAGAGCAGGTTTTAGGAGACATAAAAGACTAATAGTAATCACTGGCTTTTCTCCTGTATCATTACTGTGAATTTAAATAAAGCATGAGTAGTGTTGCTATTTATATAGAACTGTGTTGATATACAGACAATGTTTTAAGGGAGTAATTCAATACAATTCTTAACTAAAATTATAAAGGTGTCTTACATGATGATATTTACTACGACACTAGAAATATTTATCGGCTTACTCAGTAGCCTGCAGATAAATGCTGGACTAGTCAAATGGTGGAAGCCACTTGAAAATACTTCCATCAACATATTGGCCCTAAATTAGAGAAATTCAGGCAAAATTTAAAGAAAAACAAAACAAAACAAAAGACACAAACATGTGGCACCTAAAGTGCACATGTGCACGAAATGTCATATTAAAATATGAAAGTTAGTCTTTAGGGTGCCGCATGTTTGTGTCTTTTGTTTTGTTTTGTTTTGTTTCGTTTTTCTTTAAATTTTGCCTGAAATTCTTGAAAAGATTAACACAGCTACCCTCTCTGAAGCCAGTGAAAGTGAATCATGGTTAAATATCAACAAATTCAGTGCCAATGTAAGCCTCACTAATTTTCATGGAAATTCAAACATTATACACTTTTATTCAACTAGGCCATAATGGGGTCCAAGATAATTTGCAGAGCAAGAGATACCACATAGTAATTATGGCCTGTTACTATGCCAACAGTTACTTGAATCTGAGTAACAAATTGTGACTTGATAGGGTTTCAGCAACCCACCCCTAAGCCCTTTGTCTGATATTCCCTCCAGCAACCAAATAAGTAAGTTACCTATTAAGACTGATACTCCCAACATCCCAGAAAGCTACATCCACCTTTCACAAGATGCAGGTAACTTTTATGATTTTTAAAAAACTAAGTCCCAGAAAGTTTTGTTTTTGTTTTTTAATTCATTATTTGGATACAGAAACGTCCAAGTGGAACGTTAAAAGGGGCATGGCTGCAGGCAGGGACCACTCAAGGAGCCAAAAGAAGAAGGCAGCAAAAGTAAAAATGAAAGACCAACGGAGACTTGAAAATATAAGCTGTGATGTTTTGAAAAGTGTATATTAGAGACAAGTAGGGGGAAAAAGGGATTTCTAAATGCACATTAGAGATTTTCATTTTTCCCCTTTCTTTTCTTTTTACTAAAGCTCCCAGAATCCCTCATGCTAGTTGGAATATTTTTATAGTAAAAAAAAAGAGAGAGAGAGACACCCCCAAATACACCTTTTTAGCATAACTGGCCTTGCATATGCTGGTCTGGACTACTGAAGAAGAATATGATAGACATACTCTTAACTTTAAACAAACCAAATCAACTGACAAGCTAGGGAGTTGGACGGAAAAAGGAGCCACCACTCATAGCACCAAAATGAGCTACGTATGCCTTAAACGCTTTACGGAGCCCAAAGTGGCTGCTAAGTTTATCAACAAGTGTTTCTTACCACGGATAAAGGAAAACATGCATTTTTTTAAAAAAAATCTTATCATTTTCTAATCTCTAGCTCCAGAACCAGCCAGCCTGGAGGGAGACCAATGAAAAGAATCGAAAGCACCGACTATTTTGATAGGAATTTTTGAGTTGCGTCAGCAGTTGGAGAAGGCTGCTCGTCACAGCTCCAACAAGTCACTGTTACAAGACAACAAGAGTATGACAAGCTTTTGTAGCTATAAGCTCGTTCGCAAATGTACATTGACTTCTATGTAAAAAAATGATAAATATTCTGAAATGCTACAATAAATAGCACACAGCTGTATGCCCAGTAAGTGGTTGTCAGTTCTCATTACACACATCTGCTTGCCAAATTCTTTTTGCGTGTAAAACAGCAGTTCCACCCAATGGACGTAGAATGTTAAGTGGCAATGTTGCTTTCTATGTAGCAATGCTGCTTATATGTTATGCTAAGTAATTCAAGTATACAGCTGAAGTCAGGATCATAGCTACGAACACCTCACTCTTAATTCCAATGGTATATTTTTAAATACAGTATTTTGGTAACTTGATGAATCTGATGAAGGCCTATTAGCTGCTAAAAAGGATTGTATACTCCCATCTTAAAATCACTGGCCTGTATGATGCTTATTAAGCTTGCCACAGTGATCTAATGAGGCCCTCCTTGTATTGTCTTGTCATGTGATCAGGTGTACCATGAGATCAACCTGTGAAAATAATCCCAACTGAAATTAATGGCACCATTTCAGATCAGTTGGACTTCCAAGTAATGAAACATACTGTCAGTTACATTTTAAAAACTTGTGCTTCTCCCCTTTAGCATTGTCATCTGAAGATTTTCCTTTCTACTAGTAACCATGTGACCTCTTTGCAGGATACCAAAAAGTAAGACATTTCTATATATTGTAACGTGATATGGCTAGCCTGATTTTAATTTTGAACTAGTCCTTTTCAAGGTTTAAGGTTTATTTAAAACCTAGCACAATGTAGAGGATTTAAAGGAAGGAATCAAGATGCTTTGTTATTGTACTCATAATGATGTGTGCTCTGCAAACTTGACATGTAACTTTGCAATCCTAAATGTATTTACTGAGAAGTATGCTCCATTGACTTCAATGGTATGTACTTCCAGATAAACATGCATAGGCTCATAATCAAGATCTACACGCAAATACAGTAGGACCCGTATCCACTGATTCATTATCCACTGATTCAGTTATCCATGGTTGGCAGAGGAAAAAATTAAATAATTCAGCAGTCATACAACAAGCTGCAAAGCAAGTTGTTGTTACAAACAGCAGCTGTAAAGCAAGCTATTGTCACAAACAGTGGCCATAAAGCAAGCTACTGTCTCAAAACAGCAGTCATAAAGCATCTACTGTCAGGAAACAACAGTTTAGGGGTGGGTG
This sequence comes from Phrynocephalus versicolor, assembly GCA_023846285.1. Lineage (NCBI taxonomy): Eukaryota > Metazoa > Chordata > Lepidosauria > Squamata > Agamidae > Phrynocephalus > Phrynocephalus versicolor. Next base: position 19,805,513 of record JAHTLZ010003518.1, read on the forward strand.
AGCAGGCATTCTCTCTTATCCACGGTTTTCATTATCCACGGGAAGGCCTGGAACCAATCCCCAGTGGATAATGGGGTCCTACTGTATCAAGGGTTCCATGACTGAAGCCAGGAATCTACTTCTGGGCTGGTTACAACTGTAGCTGAGTGAGTAACCATAACCATAATAAAGCTGCAGACGTGCTTTATGGGAATTCACAACTTTCCTACTGTACAGAGAGCTGTTCTTTTTAACGATTTTTCAGATCACAAAAAATATACAGATTTTAAAATGTAAATCTAAGGCACACAAAAATACCATACCAATTTAATGTATATAGATATTTAAGAAGCAGAAAACTGCTGGTACAAAACGGTGGTATAATATTGACCTTTACATTATATACATGTCTTACATATCCTCTATTTGAAGTAATCATAATCTCTGAACCAAGAAAAATGCAGCATATGGGTTTATTATTCTTATTACAAAATTTGCTTTACAAATAGAAAGTCTGTGTTGACATCTTCCTTTCCTTATATGTTGTGTTATGGCGTTAGAACTCCAGTTGATTGAATGGTTGCAGAAACACTGTACAAATGGGCTCATCAGTGTTGCAACATGTCTCACAGTCAAAGGACTTGGTGTGTGTGTGTGTGTGTGTGTGTGTGTGTGTGTGTGTGTGTGTGTGTGTGTGTAAAATCTAAAATGCAGTCATACTTGGCTGAGTTTTGGTGACATTCATATGATTCCTTAATAGTTCACAGGATCATAAATCACAGCCACAACTCAGAACATGTCAGGTTGTGTGGGCCATGAAGAAATCAATGGAAGTTGTTGCATGTTCACATACCATTGATTTCATTTACACTCCTGAAAGCTTAATGAAAGCTTACTGAGGCAGGCAAAATCCTCTTGATGGCTACTAGCAGATAGAGAAGTTCCTTTTTTTTTACTCATACAGGTGCCCAGGCAGAAGTAGAAAAGGTTGCTCAGCACCAGATTCCATACATGGTGCTCCAGCACTACATATGGATAACTTCATATGGTCCACATTGTTATCTCTAATAGCACCAGCCACCTGTTAGAAGAAGGGACAGAAGAGAAGCAGGCGCCAGAATACTGCCTAAGCTAGAGATGAGAAAATCTGTCAACCTTGTCCCTTCAGGTTTTTTAAATGTTAAGGTCTGTTACCCTGAATATGAAGAAATCTTTGAGTTTTGGTAAATTCTTCAAAAATGAACTATTGTACAATAAAATGCTCCCCACCTGCACTGGCTAAATTCAAGAGGTATTATCTCTTCTGAATGAGAAGAGGACCATGTTGTACCCACTTTGCCATATAGGCATTAAGAATGAGAGCCACTCTGAAAAACAAGCAAGCAAGCAAACAAACAAACAAACAGATGCCAGATCTAATTTAGCACCAATATGATTGCATATACAGGGATTCAAAGCCACATTTTTTCAAAGCTAAGCATTCAAAACCTTAGACCTAGATGGATGGATGTGTCTGACCAGGGGTCCTCCCACATCCCAAACATGAAGAACTTTGCAAATCTGGATAAATGATTGTAAAAAAAATGAATGGAAAAATTTCTACCCAATTCTTAATCCCACTGTTTTCTCTTCTTACTTTTCATCTTTGTTTAACAAGTTATTTGTCTAGCAGAGCAAGTTCAGTAATCAGGAATGCAGTGTCTTAAATCTAACATCTTACAAAGTAACCACCGGCTAAAATCCTCTTGCCTAATTACACCTGCCTAACAAAAACATCATAATATTTTTAAGTGACTCAAAAAATTACAGTGAACATGGTCAGCTGCATATTAACGTGTGTAGCTAACAATGTCTACAGCATCTTCTTACCGTGAGTCAATTTGCTTTCAAAAGTTATAGCACTTGTGTAACCAACCAAGAGGATTTGAGCCCTTCGAGGTAACTGGAATTATCTCACCTATGATATTTCTGCGTGATTGGAATTGATAGATACCTACAAGTGAATTTTAAGATCTATATTCACCCCCTTCCAAAAAACATTTTCAGAATGAGCACACAACTGTGGTAGACATTTTCAAAAACAAAAGCACCATGTCTACCTTTTGTAAAAAAAAACCCAACAGATTTAGACATTTGTTACAGCACCACTACATTATCAAGTATGTAACTGTCAAAATGTCTTCTGATTATACCTGTCGAATTTATATACACAATGGAAAGATGCAAATACAACCAAAGAGCCTAATTTTATGCACTGTGGCCACTATTCATACAAACCATGCTAATTTGGAGCTTGCTGATTTAAGAAGGACTAGTCAGTCGGTGATACAAGGATTGCATTTGTTTTGTTCGGATACACCAACTGTACAAAATGAGGGAAAAGTGAAAAGGAATGTGATACTAGAGGACTCCAGACAGGAAGTTGCTATCTCTCAGAGTTTAAACTAGGGTGGAAGTATAATGACCAGGAAGGTTAACTGATGGTTCAAAGGGATCAGCTGTTTACTTTGTGTCAGAATTCACCCACACACCTGATTTTACTGGCATGTATCTCCCAGTGGCCTCTTACTTCATCTGGTGTGAACAGTCTACAGTCTCAGCTGTTTTACTTTGGCAAACTGGTCCCCCCCCCCCCGATCACACACTGCCGCTTGGCATGCAAACACTTTTATCTATCACAGTACAATCCCATCCACAGAAGCTGGTAAGCCCCATGGCATCTCGTTAGCTAGAAACGTGATGCTGCTGTCGAAGAATGCCGAACCGTTTCCCCTTGCTATCACCAGTCCGAGACGGTCAGTAAGCACCTAAAAATGTGAACTCTTTTTCAAGCTTTGCTCCTCCATGGCAGCTGCCAGAGGTGGAGCACAGACAGATGTCCTCCATACAGATATTACTGTATCACCAAGACTCTGAAGGCATTTGTCAGCACTAGTTCTGACATTAAAAGTTTTGTGGCAGTTGAATATTCTTAGCCTCGAGTTCAGTGACCGCCTCAAACAGCAAATACTGAGGAATGGCAGCAAGTGGCACACAGCCTCAGCAGTGCCTTCTAAGTCACCCACAGCCTGTAAGTCAAATGGACCCAGGAAATAGCCTTCAGTGAAGTATAAGCTCCCACCAGTCCTCCAGATTTTCCATGCTTTGGCATGAAACCAAAGGAAGAAATTCTGCTTATAAGGCTGTTTATGATGTCATTATACGGCTAATGACATCATAAACTGCAGCAATGTTCAGAAACTGAAGATCCTCCTGTTCCATAGGCCCCTATGGCTTCCCCATGATAAAATGGGATCCCACAAGAGCCTCTGGATCTTCCAGAGTTGGGGAAATTAGATATTTTAAAAAAAATTCTGAACAAAAGCCACAACTTCTGATGTCAACAGTCTTCCACGGTGTCAATTATAGACCTGGATTTCAGCCAGTTATGTCTGGTACAAACTTGTCAAATTAGAAAGTCACTGGTAGGATCAAGCACCCACAATTTCTCAATGGGTTACACCTAATTCGAAGAAGAAGAAGAAGAAGAAGAAGAAGAAGAAGAAGAAGAAGAAGA
>JAHTLZ010003518.1:19809057-19829373 GCA_023846285.1 Phrynocephalus versicolor
GAAGAAGAAGAAGAAGAAGAAGAAGAAGAAGAAGAAGAAGAAGAAGAAGAAGAAGAAGTGTAGATAGAAAGGTTCTAAGTCTCTAATGTTTGCATTAACATACATTGGTTACAAATTCAAGTGGAAACATTTTAGAAATGGGAAAATGCATGGCACATTGCAATTGCTCCTTAACTAATTTGTGAATTATGATGTGTCTCAAACTGAGACAGCCTATCTGAGACCCCATTTCTTAAAGGGAGAGGTCAGGGCCAGAAGCTGGTATCTCTGCCCTGTCTGGTCCCCTCCAATGTGCAGTGTTTTGTCTGAACAGACATCTTGGATTTTACTGTCTCTCTTTTAACATAGGGAGATAAAAATAAGTCTGCAGTCCTCAATTCACTCAAGTATAATAAACACAGTGGGACTTACTTCTTTACTAAGCATGCATAGGATTAGGCTGCATACTTACAAAGCGTCTTTGAATTGCTAACTGTTGATGAACATTCTGGAAATAATTGTAAACTCAAGTGAATTATAAAACAACTGATGCTGCAAGTCTCTTTTAAAATACAAAATATTAATAGCTCAACTCTAGGGAGACAGTTTCAGATGTCATAATAATTCTTCCCCTGACGCTTTAGGAACATTTGGTTGACATATATAACTTGCAGTGCTCTGTATGATATATAGAGAGACTTAAGCAGAACACTTTGCTTTAAGCACTTACTGCTCAAGTAAACTATGCCAAATAAACTCTTAGAACAAAATATCTTATGCTTGTTAATCCAGATTTGCAAATAACAAACTTTCTGCATTTTATTAACCTTTTGTTTAGAAACAAGCCAAACAATGAAGTGAGGAAAAAAGGAGTGGAGAGCAAAATCTAAAAATCAGATATTCTTAGCACACATGAACTGTTTTTATAGCAACATGGAACTCTTAAACAGTGAGGGGGACAAATAAATTCCTTGGTAGAGAATGCACAAATCTTAGACAAATGTAATTCTTATACTATTTCAAGTTAACTTTAAAAATAGAAAGTGCTTTTAAATATATATATTTACAGTTTGCGACCTCCAACCATCACTAGTGATACTGTTTGTGTGGGGATGTGTGGGGATCACACATGCGCACACACAAGCTATACATATATGAAAAATCTATACACAGATAAAATCATCATTGGTTCTTAATCTTTTTTTTTTCTGGGCTTCACAGCAATGACTGGAAGCTGTTGGAGCAATGGCACCATGAAGAAATATAACCAGCTTATCTTGTACAGTTCACTGTGATTAAGCACCAAGATCCATGTACAACTAATACTGTCTAACTTGATTTTATATCATAAAAGGTGAAATCTGTTAAAATATTTATAAAAAGCCCATTTTGTAGTAAACAGATAATTCAAAGCACCAAAGTATAATTTCCAAAAAGGTAATAAACTGAATAATTCAATCAGGGTTAATAACCTAGCCAAAATCATTTAACTATACAATTATATTTTTTTCTTTTCTTTTCTTTCTTTTCCTTTTTTTTTGCTTAAAATGTGCTTCAGAATCACCAGATGTTAAAATATATAAAGTCACAGTTTAAGAAAAAAATGTTTTTTTTTTACCTCAGCCTTCAAAATGGTTGAGATGAACAAAGAGTAAACCAGACAAGACTTTGTTCTTTAACAGCACCTTTAGGAATTATTGTGTAACACTGCTCCAAGGCAAAAGTTGTACAGTTGTTTAAAAAAATTATGCCCAATGATTATATGGCCCTGCAACTCGTGTGAGGGCATAAGTAGACACCGTTATGATGTTATCATGGGTTACTGTTAATGCTCGGCGGGATGGGATTTGGTTGAATTCATTGTCTTCATAAACAGTCTCTCTGGTGGCACCGGCCTGGTGCGCATTCCTGTCATTGGGTTGCAGATTGTTGTTCTCAGTGCTTAATTTTTCTGCTTCTTTCTCTTTTGCTCTTTCCGCCATCTTTGCCTCCCACAGCGCAATCCCATGTTTTGGCTCATTCAAGTTTTTATGTTGATAGAAGACTAAGGATATCCGTGTTGGATGATTCCTGTTTGGCTTTTTAATTGGAGTTGTGGCATGGAGTTCACGGCGCGCACATTCAATTAAGATGGAGCCGTGCGATGGTGCAACAGCCACCCCACCAATGTCACTATCCAAAAAATTATGCTCACTGTCTGACCACATTTCTTCTTTCTCTTCACAATCGGTGCCTTTCGGGAGCTCACCACCTGGTTGTTCACTCACACTGGCAAAATCACAATTTGGGATTTGCATGAAGCCATCTTTTTGCACTAGGCGCTCCTGGGAAGAACTGATTTCATTTCTGGCTACTACTTCAGGAACATTTAAATGCAATGAGGACTCACACAAGCTTGCCAGCTGTGAGGCAGAAGAGTTTTCTAATTTAGCTTCACAATTTTGTCTGCTGACGTCTTCTTGTTCAAGTGTGTAGGGCAGGTTTTCTCTGTCGGCTGCGGAGTAGGAAACAGCAAGGTTTTGAAGAAATGAGGGTTCTCCATCCCTCTTTTCATCCAGCAAAGTTCCAGTATGATCACTAATGGACACATCAAAGTTTTTACCTTTGGGTGTCATCTGAGGTTTGTTATTACTGCATTGCAAATACCCGTAGGGAGTAGAAAAATCTTGTTGACTCTTAGTCACTGGCATTATACCACTAGCTTTTTGATTTAATGGAGAGCAAGAATGTAAACTATCCAGCTTTAAAGGGGAAGAAGGAGCGTATTGCTTTAATAAGGAGCAATTTGTAGTAGTGCCTGAATTCTGTTTTACATTTGGAAGGTGATCACCTGTCTCCGTTTTAGTCCTGTGTTGCAATGTATTAGATTTGCTTCCTAAGGAGGAAAACATTAAAAATGTTCAAATAACAGTTTTAATACTTATAGGTGTTTTTAAAAATGTATCCAAGGACAATTTACATTTTATTTATATAATTCCTGCCTTTAATTATGCAAATGTTTCTTCTTCTACCAAGCAAAGTTACAAAAAAGCCACCTTTTTTCATGGAAAGCAGAACTCCTGGAATTGGCCTTGTAACTTGTATAGGTATGCCATACAGTGAATATTCATAGTTTTTGTTTTGTTTTTAAGCTCTGGTCTAGCTCAATTCTGCATGCATATAAAAGAATGAACAGTAAACACAGAGTTACAACAAATGAATAATAAACAATAAAATGAATAATAAACAACAAATCATGGTATACATAGATCAATCACAAAATGGTGATGAACAAGATCCAGTTTCAAGATCAGGGACAAAAGTCTAGAACACTTGCCTGATACAAGTGCTAATGGAAAACAATGAGCTCTACAGTCTACATTACATGAGTTAAGACAGGTGAGTCAGGAGTTGGAGAACAGCAAAATGGGATTCAAGGTAAAGGTAGGTAGAAACATCTCAAGACAGTAAGAAGGGCATCTCAGATCAAGGCAGAACAGCTGCAAACAGCGTTAACTAAGGTGAATTGTAGAAAATGAGGAGGCGTTCAGTATAATCTTAGCTATTTAAACACAGAGAAGTTTCTGCATAACATTCTCTCCCCACCCCCCACCCCGGATCGCTATAAGAAGAGTGTCACCTGAGAAGTTGTTCCTTGTCACAGGTTTAGAAGTAAGGACCAGAGCTTGACAGAAAAGCACAGGGCAAAAACTTTATAGACAAACATGGCCAAACTAGTTGATAGAGAAATATGAGCTGAGGAATGAGTGCACTTGAGAAGGATCACTGCATTAAAGTGGAGGTTGCACTAAGTAAACAACCGGATCCTGGGTACAAGCTTTAGCCGCTAGTATGTAGCTTAAACCAGCCTGCATGTGGCTCCAGGTGGGGAAGGGAAAGGAGACACTCAAGATTTCAATCTAGGACAGCATAATGAAAGAGAAAAGGAACAGAGTTCCCACCCAACAGTTAATGTCGTTTTTCATTATTAGTTTAGAAGCTATTTGAATGGTATACAATCTGCAACAGACATGCATTATACACACAATAAATCAATTGTATTTTTAACATAAAATTTAGCACTACATGGGTATGTACTATAACTACTCTGGACTCTCTTAACACAACATTATCTGTGTCATAAGCAACTGGCAAGTCAGCCTGGTTAACCTCTGCTGCACACTTTCAGCAACTTACTCATATCAGAGCATATGCTGAACACGTGTTCTAATTCACATGTTGTTTTACTCTGCTTTGATACTTAATAGATAAGATGCAGCACGATCAATACCTTAGAAGCCCTTAATTTTTGGTTCAAGTTCTGTTTCTTCAGTTGCACATGCCCATCCCGCTGACTATTGAAATTTCAGCATTTTATAATTACTCACCTGAATTCTGTGAAGCTTTACTGGTATTGTCTGACACTCCATTTTTCCCCTTGGCAGGCACAGACTGTTTCTTTTCTGCTAAGGTTTGCTTCTTCGTTTCCCCTTTCTTCTTCTTTGTTGCTCTCCGTGGCTCAGCTAACATTCTTACTTCTCGGGGGAAAGCAGTAAGCACTTGTATGGCGCCAGCTTTTATCTTGGCTTCCAGCCCCTCCTCTGTGCCAAATTCATCTGTTTGTGAAATTTTGTAAAGAGGTAACACGTGCAGTTGCTCATCATTTGGTATCACCCCCACCGTACGGTTATCTTCTTTTGTTAAAGTACAAACCTAATGCAAAAGTGGGTGGGTGGGGGGGGAAGAGGATACAACAACCTCAGAATTACAAAAGACACTTAAGAAAGTAGTTCATTTATCACATGGCCCTCTAATGCCATTTCTGTGACATTATTATAAAGGCATTCCTACTGTTGCTTAGTAATTGTCAACCTCAAGGTAACATCATCTATTGTAGAAATGTTGAGAAACTCCTGTTCTCCATAGTCTAAAAACACTGGGGGCAGACAGCATCCACCGGCAAGTGTTTCTAATTGTCTAGCTTGAAGCACTCTCAAGCCAGGCTTAATCACGCCAACCTGTGTGTTCCTTCACAAATGACTAGCTTTCTATCTGTGAAGATTCTCAGTCATCCAGGTGAGTTTGTCTGGAAGTTGAGTCATGGCTACTGGACTTCTTTTTTGAGAGATAGAAACATTTCGCTGTTCATCCAAACAGCGAACAGCGAAACGTTTCTCTCTCTCAAAAAAAAGTTGCAATTAAAAAGAAAAAAAAGAAGCAAGATACAGGGACACTTAAAAAAAAAAACTATGCTGAAAGTGTCCAAAGTGGCACGTCTATTTTTCTCCTTTAGGGAAGGAGGCCCTTTGGCCAACTCCACAAGGCCTTTTTGCTAAGCACGGTTACTCCTAGACACATCAGGAAATGGAAAAAATACATTTTTGGCAAAAGTACAAGGGCACCCTTGTCTCTCTGTTGTAATACTAGGGCTTCAAAAATGACCCTAAGGGTTGCCTGTCGCTTGCTCCTTGCAAAAGTGTAGGGCAGGCATGTCCAAACTTTGGCCCTCCAGATGTTTTGGGACACAGCTCCCACAGTTCTTTGTCATTGGCAATCTAAACTTAGAATTCTGAGAGTCATGGTCCAAAACATCAGGAGGGCCAAAGGCTGGACATGCCTGGTGTAGGGGAAAGAACAATGAAACTACTGAATTGTGTGACGCTGCGGAGCAAAATGGAACAAGCAGGAAGCCAAATGCAAAGCAAGGAGCAGAAACATCACATACCACCGTGCTTCCATTGTGCATGTTGTGTGTATCCTTATGGGCATGGGCGCAGAAGTCAATGCAAGCTGTGACGCCAGAAAAAGGCCGGCCTTCCTTGATCCCAAGCCGACAATCGGGACCAAGATGTTCATTTTCCACCTAAAAACAAGATACCTTGATATCAGTTGGAGGAGAGAGACCAAGGAGAAAGGTGGGGTAAAAATATTCAAAATAAAATAAATAAATAAATAATAGTTTCAGGAGGACTTCTCCTTCAAAGTAAACATCTCAACTGAAAGCAAAAAGCAAAGTGTTCTGCTTATATACTACCCCACAGTGCTTCAAGCACTCTCTGGGCAGTTTACAATTTAATTACCCAGGCTACACATTCCACCCCCACCACCCTCAGCAAGTTGAGAAAACGATACCTAACATGTAGTCATAGATCACTGTTAAAACTACATGGCCTGGCATAGTTGTGCATGATACTGCACAAAATTCATCCCAAAGTAGAAGTCATATTCCAACCATCGGTTCTGCGGGTGTGTTGTGCAATTAACTGTGCTGCATAATCAAATGAGCAAACAGGTACACAATGCCGATTGCAAGGTGAGCTTCGGCAGCCAGGTACAACAGGAATCTAGCTGCTGGATTTAATAGGGCTTATTGTGCAGAAACTGTATCTAGGTTGAAAAGAGAAAGTATCTTTCAGGTAAACCTGCAAAGTGCCCTAAGGCAATCTTCTGACAGAGATGTTTTTGAACATTTGCATTGATTGTCATCTTCAGACCTTTGCAGTTTTTCTCCTTTTACTAAGTAGGAATAAAAAATGAGGCACCATACATTCAGTGTGTAGGTACGTAAATCATGGCTGTTTTCTAGACCTACCTGATTCTGGAAAGCATCAGGGGCAAGTTTCTGATACAGCGGAGCCACATCAGTGGCTAACATTTGCAAATTATTTTCCAGATTTTCTTCCTAGACACACAGAGGGAAGACATCCTGTAATTTCATAGTTTGTGAGCTGACCAGTTAAAACTATGAAAGCATGATCAACACGGTTTCAGTACAAGATTTATTTCTCTTCCTATGATTTGGGTGGGTAGCTCATGAATAAACACACTATTGTGTAAAGATAAGACCCTGCAATATTTCTGAGAAAAGTCAAGAAACTGATCGCCTTGACATATGAATGGAATTTAACAAAAATGTACTTCCCCCCTTGCCTGGGTTTTTTTTCCAAGGCCAGAAGCTTTCAGAGATGGTGAAAGGAAGATTATGTTGACAATGACAGACAGTTGCTGTATTTTTCCGTCTATAAGACACTGCCATTTATTAGACACCCCAACTTTTTAGGCCCCCAAATAAATAAAATAATAAATCTCCCTTGAGTTCTCCTCCACCCCCACCCCCACTGTTTCCTTTAGTTTCCTCATTCTAAACACCCTCCTCTGCTTTAGTGGGTTTGTTTTTTGTAGGATCAGGCTCCGTTGGGCTTGAACAGCCCATTAAGAAATGCCTTTTCACACATAAAAAGTCATGGCTTTTTTCTCTTTTCTTTCCAGGAGGGCATTTCTTAATGGGCTGCTCAAGCCCAACAGGCCCGATACTGCCAACAAACAAACAAACAAACAAACAAACCCACCAAAGCAGAAAGGAGTGTTTAGAAAGGTAAATGAAAGCAAACAGTGGGGAAGTGGTGGGGGGTGGAAGAGAATTCAAGGAAAGATGGAGCCTGATCCTGTAAAAAACAAACCCACAGAGGGAAACAGTAAGGCAGGGGTGCCCAAACTTTGGCCCTCCAGATGTTTTGGACCACAACTCCCAGAATTCCAAGCCTCTATTGCCAATGTCAAAGGACTATGGGAGTTATGGTCCAAAACATCTGGAGGGGTGAAGTTTGGACACCACTGCACTAAGGCAAGTTTGGATTCTCCTCCACCCCCAGAAAAGGCTTACTTCCGCATATACAAAATACTCTGAACATTGTATCTTGGAATCTGCTCTGTAATATGTTGCAATTTAACAATTACAAAGGTGCATCCAAAACACGAGGGCTCTAGAGTCCATGAAAACATAAGCCAAATAACATTGTTAATCTTCAAAGTGTCTCAAGATTCCTTGTAGCATTTTATAGTACTTTAAAATGCTCTAAGCATTTCTCATACATTTCAGTCATCAACTGTCCTTTAAAGCAGACTGTTCTCATTAATTTTCCTTATTTAGGAGATCAGGCATAACTTGTGACTCAGGTTAAGGGAAACAGCAGTTGACTTATAGCCTTCTAGTCAGTTGATATCAGTGCATCCCAACTTCGGGTCCCCAGATGCCCTTGGCCTCCAACTCCCAGAAATCCTGGCTAGCACAGCTAGTGGCAAAGGCTTCTGGGAATTTCAGTCCAAAAACATCTGGGGACCCAAGGTTGGGAACCACTGGCTTATACCAATTGTGAGGTGTGATTCCATATTCACAGCCCAGACCATCTGGAGTGGGGAAAATAGTAACAACAACTGGCGGGGGAAGGGGGGGCTCAACTACCAGTAAAAAATTGCATTTGCTTTAAAAAGTTGCTTATGGATTCTTTCCTCCATTATATCCATCTGAACTATCAATACTGTGACTCTGAAGACAGAGCTAAAAGCTTGTAGTTTTTGTCATTTGATCCAAATCAAGTGATTCCCCTGCTATGAATTTTGGGGTTCGAGCGAATTGGAGCTAAAATGAATGATGATGAATTTAGGTGAAGTTTTAACTAGGCAAAGAAGCAACAGTCAGTTAATTAACACAGAATAAATAATTAAAACATTTAATTAGAAGATTGTTCATGAGTCTGCTGCGCCAAACACCTACCCATCAAAATCTCTGTCACTTCAGCAACAAACTGAAATCAAGAGAAATATGAAGACCTAATGGAAGGCAGGCTCTAAAAGATGCCATGTTTCCTGCTTTCATAACTGGACAGTCAAAATTTCATGTTCCCTTCTCCTGCTCATCATACTTCCTAAGGTGATATCTTATTACAACATTTTGCAAGTTCTGCTACTCTTCTAATGATGACGGTGGTTGAACAGACATCTTATTTCTAGTTTACTTTTCCTCTACAGAGGAAATGTGGGGTCTCACATTAACCATTGCTTAATGTGAGACCCCAACCACGCACTGTGGTTACTCTTAAAGCCAGCTCCCAATCTACAGTTTCAAACAAGTCTGGATTATCAGTAATCAGATTTTGGCAAGGCTAAAGAATATGCAGATCTATGGTTAATGATAAAATATAAAAAAAAAATTCCAGCTTTATTCTAATAATTTAACTCTAAGACTTGCTGGATCTTCCTCTTGTAGTTTAACTATACTGTATTTTGATGTTATATGTGAACCAGTCAATGTCATGGACTCTAGCACAATCAAAATGTTGTTATCTATCAAATGTATCTATGATTATTTTCAAGGCAGTAAACTCATCTAGCTTTAGAATCTATGCTATGTGCTATTCTTACCTAAAAGTATAATCTTAAAGTTCTTTACATTAAACCTCATCTCTCTCCGTCCAGTTGTTCAAATGATCCATATCTGTCTTTACTTTGAATCTATCTTCTTCTGCATTAGTATCATCTAGTATAATTAGTATTCATCTGCAAAATGATCAATGTTTAGTATTCAGCTAGGACTTTAAGAAATAAATCTAATTAAAAACAGTAACAAAGTACAGCTTTAAGTTGTGCTTAATTAGGGCTTGCTTCAACAAGACCTAACACATACCATGAGAAAAACACAGATTAGCAAGGCCCTTGCACAAGGATGACAAATTTGTGTAGTAGTCTACAATACAGGAGACAATCCCAATAAATTTACATTATTTAGACTGATACAACATTACTGTACTCTCTAAATTTTGTCCATGATGTGTGTGTGTGGGGGGGGCGGGCGGGCACCCACATGTTCTGTCACAACAGAAACAAAAAGGGTGAAAAAGCTCTCTGTTGGGATTGAAGGGAGCACAGAGGTTTGTATGCACACATCTCGGAGGGAATTTTGAACTGATACCTGGAGGGGGAATGCTTTTTAAAGGGACAACATATGCCAAACCACTGTACGTTATTGGAGGCACGGAAGGATGAACTTGTGAAAGAGCCAACAAGTCAACTGCACACAGAATACTAAGAAATGCATCATGCATCAATGACAAAGTGTTTTCTTACAAAAAAAAAGTGCTACAGAGAAACCATGTTTCAGTCACAGTGGCAGAGAACTTGAAAGAAGCTGCCCAGATGTTCATATAAGGTTTGGGTAATTTGTGGCTAACTGCTGAAGTCTGAAGTCTTGTTTGTGTGCCTGATCACAAAGCCAACTGCACAACTGAGATGGAAATCGTATATGACCCCCCAATCCTGTTCCCCCCCCCACGGGACAGGATTCCAACCACAACCAGAAGCTAATGGGTATTAACCCTGGCCACAGGCGCACGGCACTAACGCAGCACTGCACGGTCACACAGCTTAGAGGAGAACGTGGGATCCCCCCCCCCCAATCCATTTGGCTGTCCAAAGCCAGGGGAAGTCAACAAGGCCTATGCTCGGCTCTCCCTATATATCACTGCACCCCAGTGTGACTGCAGAAAACATCATTCAAAATGCTGAAGAGCGTGATGGGCAAAGCAACGGTCTCCAGGGTTTTTATTCCCCTATACATCCACTGTGCTTCCCTGCCTTTCATGATACTCCTCTCTTCTTCAAGAGGCTCCTGTATGTCAAATGGAGGACAGGGACAGGGGTCTCCCTGTCAGTAAACTGTCAGGCCCATGAGCCCCACCCCATCTGCCAATGAGCTTACTCAGAGCAACGAAGGAGGAGGGGCCACCACGTGTTTCTCCAATGAAAGCATGACCCAGATAGAGGCCTATGTCGTCCTATCAGTCTTGGTGGCTTGGAGAGCATCCCTTAAAGGGTGGGGTGGGATTGCCCTACACCTGGTGGCTGGCAGGTATAGCAAAGCAAAGGGAACTGGTACATCCACAGAAGTCCAAATACGAATGGGAGACGAAGTCTCAGGAGGGAGAAAAGTAGAAAAGACCTTTATTCTCCATCAAATCATTTTTAAAAAGCTCTGGCTCGACGCATTTTGGCAGAGGCCTTTCTTCAGGAGCGAGCTTTTTTCTTCTATGGTCTATAACAGCTCCAGACTTGATTTAGAAACGCATCGAGCCAGAGCTTTTTAAAAATAATTTGAGAGAGAATAAAGGTATTTTCTACATCCTGAGGCTCCGCCTGGCAGATGTAACAGCAGCTCTGTTGCCAAAGAGGGGTGGGGGTGAAGAGAGGGCACTCTGAGAAGGGCAGGGTGCTCAACAGATCCAAAGAAGGAAAACGAGTCTGAGAAGAGGGAGAAAAGGTCCCAAGTGGAGCCTTATGTGGAAAGAACTGGAGAAAAGACCCCAAGGAAGTGACAGGAAGTGCCCCCCCAGAAAGGCCAAGAGGAAGGTGTGATGGCTGGGAATATGGATCTGGGACCTGTTTCTGGTACAGCTGAGGATACCAAAGAAGGTAGGGTGGGGATCAGAGCTGGCCTGACCCACTCGTTCCTCTATGGCTCTCTCACTCCGGGTGGCCACCCCCAGGGAGGCCCGTAGGGTAGTAACTCGAAAACGGGCCTTCTCGGTGGCCGGTCCATCGCTTTGGAACAAGCTACCCTGTGAGATACGCCAGGCTCCCTCATTGGCATCCTTCAGGAAAGCCCTTAAAACCTGGCTGTTCAGGGATGCCTCTGGCGAGTGCTAATGTGGTACCAAGTTGTTTTTTCCCCCTTCTCTTTTGTCATGGTTGTTAAGTTTTTGCCTCTTGCCCAGCACTATTTTACTATTTTATATTGTTTTATTGTTGTCTGTTTTTCAGCCTATTGTGTGAACCACCCAGAGTTCCTTTGGGAAATGGGAGTGGTATACAAATGCAAAAATAAACAAACAAATAAATAAATAAATAAATAAATAAATAAATAAATAAATAAATAAATAAATAAATAAATAAATAAAAGTACAAAATCCCCAAGACCCCCCCATCCATTTTACCATGGAGAATATGAATGAAATCTGGTGCTAGTGGAGGAGAAGGGAGCAAGAGCACTGATACGAAAATAGGTCTACGAAGAAAGACTTGGACACTAGAACATGTTTTTTTTTTTTTGCTGAAAGTTCTCCCTGCACTAGCCCACACTGCTGAAATATAAACCCTGATTTTAAGGGGAGTCTAGAGGCAGGAGAAAAGCCAGGCCAACTATCTCATCTCGCACACTCTCCTGCCAAGGAAGAGCTGGACTCACTGGACAGATGTCTTTCTTCCCAGTGAGTGGAACTGGGGAGCAAGACTAAGACTAAACAACCGAGACTTTTGGCAAAACCAGTCGTTGTTAACCCTCCCCTCCCAATTTCAATAAGTCCTATTCTATTTCAGCCTCTTGGTTGAGAGTGCCTCGATCCATGGATTGGAAGAGACATGCCCTGCTTGATGCTATGGGGCAGCTGTTCTGTTCAAAGCACCAGCTCTTCCCAGAGACAGACTGACAAGAGTCAGTGACTTAATCGCTGCACTCCCCTGTTACCGACTGCCTTTGTCCTGCGCGAGTGAGCAGAAAAGCAGACCCCCTCCCATGTTCCTCTGCATTTGGTATGGAATTTGTGAGCAGGGACCCTGCCTTTGAAAGGAACAACCATTTAAATGCAAAGGGAATGTAGATAATTACACATAAGGATATGCAACTCAGTCATGCAAAGCACTCTTAATTAGAGGAAAACTCTATCTCCCAGGTTTCCCCATGCCAATGGTTTTTCATTGTTCATGCTCAAAAACTATCCTCATTCAATCCATCCACTCATTCTACTAAAGACATACATACCCACACTCCACAGCTGCATGCGTATACTGTGTTTCCTTTACCAGTCGAACAATTCTCTATTGCTTCCGGCTCTTTCCTGACCACATAAAACTACTCTCAGGGGGGAAGGAGTCACAAAATGTTTTATTGGGAGGGGGTAATGGGTATTCTTATATGAGTTGTAGCCCTTGTTAAATAATTGTTTTCCTGGCCTTTCATGCATGAGTTTATATAAAAAACATGCCCTCTGGGTGGAGAAAGAACCTTCCACTTTCTGAGAAGGGACCACTTTACCCCATTAAAAATGTGTTTTTATGCAAATGCTGGAGGAGAGTCGCAGGCTGCTCAGCTATATTTCAAGTGGGTCATGACCTGAAAAAAAATGTTGGGAACCACTGCTCTAGACCCTTTGTCAGTTGTTTTTCCTCTTTTCACTCTTTCCCTGACTGGGGAGTGAAAAATAAAAGCTTTCACAGAAAGGAAAAGGGGAGGGGGAAATTATGATCTTCAACCCAGTAAGCCTATTGCTCCCAAGGGAAGAATTCCAGAAAGATAATAAAAAACAGAGTTGAATCCAAGCCCCAGGGAAGAAAGCAATATGTCTTGCAAGATGGGGAAAGCAGGAGGCAGGGTATTGCTCAGTATCTGCAGGACACCTTCCCCAGGCAGAGACCTGGCTGAGGAGAAAAAGAGAGTCCATGCTGCCCGGCAATCTGCACATATACACTCCTGAGCATATACCAACTTCCCTTGAACTTTTTCAGGAAGTGTATTTACTAGCACCGTCCTGTTCCAATGAGGCATCCGTCTGCACCCTGACTGCCTTTAGTCCTTAAAACCAGTATTCAAAATTATTCGTGGAGGGAAGTGGGTGAGAGGAAGTACTTACTTGCTGGTGATCATCCGTAAGAAGTCTAAATTTCCTAGGGATTTTGCTTCTGGCAAACTTGCAGCCATTGTAATACATACTCCACGAACAACCGAAAGAAAACGATGCTCCGCATGTCTCAGGGTCAAGACCCTGGCAGGCGCAGGTACGACTGCAGAAGAATCACATGAAGGGTAGTCAATTACTGGCATGGACAGCTTCTTTATAAGGGATGCCCCATATAACACTGATCAGAAGAGTGCAAAAGATGCATATAATTGTTTACCACCAATTTAAAAAAATTACAACCAGTTTTAAAAGACACAAGCAAGGCATTCTGCATCTCTTTCAGAACCTTTTCTCATATCAGATTCTGAACATGACATAGTCCCGCCCCATAGAACCCAAGGTATTGCCTGATATTATGGAGGGATGTTGCACCAGGCTACTTGCCACATAAGACTAGCACTGCACCTAGCTAAGCACATAGCAAAAAAGAAGCTGCAGGAAAAGGAACTGTCTGTAATCAACTTCCGTCCACCTGTCTAAAAGGAATTGGTGCCAACTTTTTAGTGTCAAGTTATGAATTTTTAATTGATTGGTTAAATGGTTATATAATTTAAAATATAAAAATGGATAGTAACAAAATGTGCAAAAAAAACATTGTTGAGTTCTGGCGAGTAAAAGGGCACATTAAAATAAATGAGGAACATTATAATGAAATAGGGACAATATATTTTAATAAACTGCTGGATAACTCAGGTTGTGAGTTGATTCTCCGCTGTACCTTCCTTGACAAGAGCTGGATTTGATGATTCAAAGGGATCCTTTCCAGCTCTCCAATTCTAAGATGATGATTAAATAAAAGTTTTGTATTAAATAATATAGGAAACATTTTTTAATGTTGGATTGGCCAGCAAACACCATAGTTGTTTCATATTTGACAGTGACAGGTTTCCAGTTGCAGTATCACACTGGATAAGTATCAATGAATCTTTGAAATGACTGTTTGCAAAACCTTGTACAGAAAAAAGCCTACTTCAGATAGGCCACCTAGGTTACTTTTAATTTGTGTGCAATCCTAGATGGCTATTGGTTTCAGCTATCCTTAGAAAAATTGACAAGATATTTCAGTCTCTGTATTTTGTGCATACCTGAAGATTCCGAAGAGCAGGCTAAAAGTAATTTTTTAAAAATAAAATCTCATCTTAAACTCACGCAATGGTTGACTTTGTGTTCTTGAAATGGAATCCTACTGAACAGCATGAACAGAATGCCTCTGCAAAATCACTTCCAGTCTCTTTATTGATGGCCATTGTCTGAAATCAACCAGACTTCTCTGAGTCAGACTGGCTCAGATAGTTAACACCACACCACGGAAGTGCACTTACTCTTCATTCAGCGCACACCTACGGCTGGTCGGACAGCCATATTTCCTAAGACTCTGGGTCAGCTCCTTGTAGAGTGTGTCTGCCAGAAGATGAGGAATCCCTTCCCAGGCCAAAATAAGAATCACAATAACAGCAGTTTGGCAATGATGGCCTGCACGCTGACGAACCAAACACAACAGCTTTTCTTCGTCACTACTTCTTCGTATCACCTGAGAAAACAAATTCAGTTGGTTGCAGACCAGTCATTCAGGATCAAAGATTACATGCCCATTGATTTTTTAGAAACATGATGATTTTGCTCAGCTGATGTTTTGACAACCTTTTCTCTCAAGTTGGTCACTTGGAACCAATAAAATCCATCAGCCTTTCAGGTTGAGTGTACTTCTACAGACAATTCGTACCGTTTCTAAACTGAAGCTTAAAGCGGTGGTTAGCTATCAAATTTGTCCAGACCATTTAAAAATATGAATCTACGCAAACACATGAACATAACAGACATCCAGCTTAAAAACTGAAACAAAACTCCTCCTTCATGTATTACTTGTTTTATACAGTATATACATTACCTGTTAGCTCATGAAGCCCTGCCTTCATACATACAGTGGTACCTTGTATAAAGGAATTAATTTGTGCCAAATGAAATTATGTTAAGCAATTTTTCCTTTATACAAATTTCCCAGAGGAATGCATTGAAAACAGAGTAATCCCTAATCACAACCATTTTTATGTTGTACGGATTCGCCCCATAGGCAATTCTGTTAAGCAAATTTCCACTATCTCTGGAATTTTTTTATGTTGTACAGATTTTATGTTATACAGTTTGTTATACGAGGGTCCAGTGTATATTCAAAGTGACCTATATACTAGATAATGTTTCCTGATTATGAATTATGAATTAGGTAAATTATTTTTTTAAGAAAATCAATATCAAAGGTAACACATACTAAAAACATTCACAACCTTTGCTTATATAAGCAAATGTACCCAAGTTTTGATGGTGTCCCATAAGACAGTGCATGAGTAAAGTGGATAGACAGACACTCTTTTCCCCCTTACAAAAGACCAGAACCAGGGGACATCCACTCAGATTGAGGGTTGGGAGAGTGAGAACAGACAAAAGAATTTTTTTAACCCAATGTGTTGTTCGTCTGTGGAAGTCCTTGCCACAGAATGTGGTGATGGCATCTGGCCTGGATGCCCTCAAAAGGAGACTGGACAGATTCCTGGAGGAAAAGCTCATTATAAGTTACAAGCCACGATGGGGCTCCAGGCTTTTTTTTTTTAAAGAGTACTTCAAAGCAGGGGAGTGGTATCAGGAGACAGATGTCAAGTCTCATGTGCTCCCAGCAGCATTTGGCATGGCCACTGTGAGGTACAGGAAGCTAGACTAGATGGGCCCTTGGCCTGATCCAGCATGGCTCTTCTTATGTTCTTATGTAAGGCATAACAGAAGCCAATAATGTACTTTTCAGTATGGTATGTAAGTGCCAAAAAAGAAAGAGATGCTCTTTCTTGGATGCTCAATCAGTGGATGCTCTAACATCCAACAAGGGTCTTTCCATTCCTGGGCATAGCACCCATACAGGGGACGTTTTTGTACCTCAAGTCCTTTGTTCATTTTGCACACTGTGGATTTATTGGTCTGCACTGTTTTACAGACTTTGGAATAAATCGTAAATCCACAACTGAGTGGAATTTTTATCAGATTTAACCCAATTGCCACAAGATGCAAACATTTAAGTCACTATAGATCACTGACGGGTCAAGCCAGAAAGCAATTACAGAGCTAGTTCTCTTCGTAACACAAACATGAGTTGTCAACCATACTCTGCGTGGTCTTACTTTAAAAACATACTATGCTTCTGGGAACATTTTCCTCCAAAACAAAGAAGGCATTCTCTGCATGCCATGTGGGACGTTTTACTGCCACCATTGCCAAATTTCAGTGCTATGAGTTCAGTCTATGGGGTCATCCTGATGTCAAGCAACACAACTTATATAATTATGGATTAAGACCAATGTAGACATGACAGTTCAGTTATTCTGGGGAGCAACCTGTCTTGCCACTCAATCATCTTGCACAAGTTACCACCTTTAAGCATTATTCAGTGAGAGAGGTACTCTGCTCCAGCGGCAGAACCAGAGGTTGCCAGTTCATCCCAGGAAGGGCACCCCAGGACCAAGGCTAGCCTTTGTGACCTCTGGGTATTTTATTTTACTTTTACAATGGTACCTCGTAAGATGAATTTAATTCGTTCTATGGGGCAATTCGTCCTACAAAAATTGTCTTGCAAAACACGGTTTCCCATAGGAAAGCATTGAAAACAAATTACTGTAATCAGTTCTGGATGGAACGGATTAATAGGTTTTCAATGGATTCCTATGGGAAGGCTGTCCCAAACCCCCTTTATCACCGGACAACAGAAGGTTGTTCCCCCTGCAGCCGACAGACAACTGATTTTTGACAGCTCCAAGCTGTCTGTCGGCTGTGCGGGATCAGCCTTCCGCTACCGGTGACCCCAGAAAAGGGTGGAAGTTTTTCCTCTTCTTTGCTGGGTTGGGGCAGGGGAAAAGCTTCCCTTGCAAGCAGCCTGGGCTGGGCAAGGATCACTGGGTTCCTGCTTTGCCCACCAAGTTGGTGGGTGAAGCAGGGACACAGTGATCCTCGCCCAGCCGTGCCGCCACCACTGCCGCTTGTGACGTGCCCCTTATACACACTGGCTTTTCACTCGCTGCCACCACCAGATTAATCTGGACACTTGTATGTACAGTGGTACCTTGTATTACAGACAGCTTGTATAACAGAAAATTTGTACAACATAAAAAATTCCAGAGATAGGGGAAATTTGCTTAACATAATTGCCTATGGGGAAAATCCGTACAACATAAAAATGGGATTACTCTGCTTTCAATGCATTCCTATGGGAATTTGTATAAAGGAAAATTTGCTTAACATAATTTCATTTGGAACGAATTAATTCCTTTATACAAGGTACCACTGTATTTGAGAGAGAGAGTCACACCAGGTTATATAGTTTTAAAACAAACATGAAACGTTTATTGGTTTACAATTAGGTGATCAGTATTATGATAGCTTTAGCCAAAATTATTGTATTGCACACATGAAATCTTATAATAATGTGTTTCCTTTATAAACCAGACCCTTTTCAGTGGCAGGATCTCCCACCTGACCAACTGACAATCTAACTGACTTTCAGCTCTCTTAACTGAACTCCTCTCAGCTCTAACACAAACTGAACTCCCCCATCACCCATTAGGTTCCAATATATAACATTCTTAACCACTCCCACCAGCTTGGTGATTGGCTATTCAAAACACACTCATGAATATTCATACTTGTTTTACTCTTTTCGCCACACCGCTTCCCTCAGAAAGCCCCCCTGATGCCAGGGATTGGGTGTTGTACACCAGTGCTCCCCAACCTTTTTTTTGCTGCGGCCCGGCAAATGGTCGACAATTTTTCCGTGGCCCGGGGGGGGCATGCACTCCTCCATGCCCGTCCCCCTCCCACACTCACTCGTGCGCGCGCGCACGCTAACACACACGCACGCACGCACGCACACACACACACACACGCACACACACACACACACACGCACACCTCCCCCCCACCCGCTGCAGCAAAGCGGCTCCGCGACGAACCCCAAAGGCGGAGGAGCGGCGGGCGCACGGTCGACGACCCTCCCCCACTCCCCACCCTCCGGGGTCCGTCCGGGCGAGTGAGCCCTCCGCCGGCCCCTCTCTCACTCGGCTCCGCCCTCTCTCCCCCTCCCCACAAGCCACGGGGCACGAGGAGGAGAAGGAGGAGCGGGCGATCGCGGCGGCGGGGCAGGAGTGATTGCAGGGGGGAGGCAGCGGCGGGGGGGTTGGGAAAAAAGAGATATCGAGAGGCAGCCTCCCCCCCCGCCCACCCTCCTTCGCGCCTGATCTGCCGCCGCCGCCGCTGTGGCTGCTGCTGCTGCTGCTGCTGCTACTGGTGGAGGGCGAGGAGGAGGATGCGCCGCAGCTGCCGGCGGGCGGAGGAGGGAGGCAAAGGCGGCGGCGGCTCCTCCTGCGCTCCTCCAGCCTTCTTCCATTGCTTGCCGGGGGAGAGAAGAGGAGGAGGAGGGCGGAGGAGGAGGAAAAGGGGAGGCAAGCTGTCACACCGGGCGCTTTGGCGGACACTGCGAGGCTCCTTCCCGTGACCCCCCCAGCCCTCCTCCTCCGCCCTCCACACACACACACACACACACACCAAGAGGGAGGACAGCGAGAGAGGGGAGAGGCTGGCTTACCGGCGTCCTGCCTTCCTCCGCGCCGCGACCGAGAACCCCCCTCAGCGGCCTCCTCCTCCTCCTCCCTCCGCCGCCGCGGCCGGAGCCGCCGCCACCTCCATGGCTGGCGGGCCGGTCGGTGGGTGGGCGGGCCGCCGCCACCGCCGCGGTTGCTAAGGGTCGCTCCCGCCTGGCGGGCAGGCGCGCGCCGCCTCCGCCTTCTTCAAGCCCTCCTTCTGCTGCTGGTGCTGGTGCTGGTGCTGGTGCTGCTGCCGCCGCCGCCTCCGACCAAGAGGAGGAGGAGCGACAGCACCACCAGCGACCGCGGCGGCAGCCCCCCAACGCAACAAGCCGCCCGCCCATTGGGCCGCGGGTCGCCCCCCAACAAGCGCAGCGCTCATTGGCTCCCCTGCCTCCTCTTCCTCCCTCCTCCTCCCGGGGCGCGTGCTAAAGAGATCAGGGACGGAAGGGAGGAGGAGTTTCCCCTGGTTTCCTCTGGCGGCCCGGTGCCGATTGGTCCACGGACCGGCACCGGTCCGCGGCCCGGGGGTTGGGGACCACCGTAGTACACTACTTGGTCTGTAGTACCCGATCTGCAATAGTACCTCGTAAGACAAATTTAACCCATAGGGGAAAAATTGTCTTACAAAATATGCCTATTCACAGAAATTTCATTCGTCTTACACGTTTTTCATCATATGGGTCATTTGTTTTACAAGGTACCACTGTATTTTACCTAGAAAAAACTGGAAACATCTTGATAACAAAAATCTGTGAAATGTGCTGTAAACTTCTCTTCCAGGAAAGAGAGAAAATAACACCGTAACTTTCAGTGTGGTGTCCAAAGCTAGTTCATTCTACTTCAAATAAATTGGTTAAAGAAGACAAATAGAAGTTATGGAATAAATCAAAACCCAAAGCAAGTCTTGCTGTCCATAATCATCATACCACTGAGAGAGGATGCATACATTACAGTATAGTAATAATTTCACACATTTATGTAAGGCTTTACAAAAGGATTTTTAAATCAAAGCTATGCATCATGAAAACACAAGTCATATAAAAAAGTTTATATACTCATTTATTATACCTAAAATATGTCATCAGCAATATATTTAAAGAATGAGACCAATTTTTATTTGCATTTTAACACGCACAATCAAATGCCTATTTTTAGCATTGTGCCTACTACAACTGCTGGTACACGGCTTATCTATCTATCTATCTATCTATCTATCTATCTATCTATCTATCTAT
>JAHTLZ010003518.1:19829383-19867246 GCA_023846285.1 Phrynocephalus versicolor
TCTATCTATCTATCTATCTATCTATCTATCTATCTATCTATCTATCTCTACAAAATGGCCTTTCCTGGGTAACTGCCCACATTGAACCTTTGCAGATATTCCCCAAAAGTGCCTCCCTTAAATATCAGAGAGGGTAGGCAAGAGTGTAGACTGTATAGACACTCTTCAAGTCTATCTGGCCTGAACTGAATTCCTGAATTTCAGATAATGTGTTCCAAAGATCCCTGGGCAATTCTGACTTCCCATTTTACGTGTACTATTTGAAAGTCAAGTTATGTTGTAACAGCAAATCAATATATTCTTCTATGTGATTTCCAAGCAACAAAAATGCACTGTGCATTGGTTATTTGTAGGGCTGCAAGCTTTAATTAGATTAACAACTAGATCACTTATAGCTTCAGTTTTTAATTGCTACATGGTGACTGTAATCAAAGAAAGCAAATTTTTAAATTAGTGGAGCCATGAGATACGAGCACAGTATGCATATTTATGTACTGAAGTCATTGTGCTTTTCTAACCCAATCCTATAATAAGGAATTAGCAAGAATACATTAAAGGTCTAATCTTCAGGCAACTGGTAGCTTTTATGTATTAAAACTTAACTTTTTATAGTTTGCTATTAATGAGTAACTTCCAACATGTCCTGCCTTTGACAGTTCGATTCAGCTTTTGCAAACTTAAGCCTGTGGCTTCCTTTAGGGAACCAGTCCACATTTCCTGCTCCTTCCACCTTTCTCAGCATGACTCTCTTTCCAGAAGACTGTCTTACCATGAGGTGCCTCAGTAGGATACTCCCGGTTTCAACATTTTTGCCTGCAGAGATAGTTCAGGCTTGATTCGATCCAGGGCCTAATTGTTCAGATGTCTGGTAGTCCAGGGTATCTGCAAAGCTTTCCTCTAGCATCACATTTCAAACAAATCAACTTTTTCCTGACAGATTTCCCGATTGCCCAGGTTTCATGCCCATATATGATGACTGGAAATACAAAAGTATGAATAATTCGAGGTTTGGTCTCCAGGGACACATCCTTACACTTGTTAGTTCCTTCACTAGTGCCCTTCTGAGTCTCAGCTATCTGATTTCCTGACTGCAGTCTCCATATGGATGGATGACTGAACCGAGACACACAAAATCTTTCACTATTTCTTCATTTTCAGTTTCTTCATGATTGTGTCATTCTTCTGTAGTTGCAATTTCTGTCTTCTTAATGTTCAACTGCAGTCCGGCTTTGGCACTTTCTTCTTTCACTTCCACTAAAAGTCATTCCTAGCCATTGCTGGTTTCTGCTAGTAAGATGGTGGCATCTGCATATCTTAAATTATTGATGTTTCCCCACACATACAGATTTTCACACCCCTTCATCTGAAACCAGTGTGCTTTCCAAATGATATGTTTACCATTTGTTTAGACTGAAGAAATAAAGGCATAAAACGTAGCCTTGTCCAACACTTTTGCCTATAGGATACCATTCTGTCTCTCCACATTATGCTGTAGCAACAGCTTCCTGTTTGCTGATATTTACAAAGCACAAAATAGCCAAGATCTGTAGGTATTAGCACCCAACCCATAATCGAGTTGAATTCAGCATATGGTATATTCCTTATGGAATAAGAAGCAGACATTATCCCAACAATTGTGATATTCTTTTGGCATTTCTAAGTATAACAAATGTGTAGGCAGTGTCAATGAGCAGTAGATATTTCCGAATTTTCCTCTTTCAGGAATAATTAACATTATTAAAATCAGAACATGCAAAACCAGTTTAGGTTATATGGAGGTGCATGATGTCAAGTTTAAATCCTACCTTCCTTTCAAGGTATCCAAAAGGGTACACCAAGTTCCTTAGATCTGCTTAGCATCATATTACCTCTACATATCACACTCTTGTATTGTTCACCTGCACACCCACTCAGAAATTTATTTTAAAAAATGTTAAGAACACATTTACTACCTAGACTCCTGATAATAAAACTGTGAATCCATGGCAACTTCCTGATTTCAGATTATTGTAACCCAAAGCTACAACAACCACAAGCAATTTTAAAAAGTCTTTCATGCATTTATTTCATACAGTAAAAGTAATTGTCACTCCAAAAATTAGATATTGACCTTGCACTAATTACCAACTCTATAAATCATTTAAAAATATATGATACAATATAAGCCCAATTCTTTTTAAAAAGGCTAATTTCCTTTAAAAACTGATGGTAAGTTCAAATTAACCAGTAAAGAACACTTGCACAAAACATGAGCGTAATCAGTAAGTACAGTATTAGTTGGCCAGCATCTGTAGATAGACATAAGTATTTTCAGAGAAAGTATTAGTTTCTGAAACACAGCTTCCAGCAGGGGCTAGCCAGCTTTCTGGATCTGCTTGGTAATTGTAGTGGGCAGCCTCTCCTATGAATATGTTATCACTTGAGGAATGGAAAGAACTGGTACAGTATTTGCATAGCTAATAATAGAGCTTGGGGGAGGAGCCAGTGTGTTTATATACCTGTGAATGTATCTGTATTAGTTCAGATAGGGAACTGCCAATGTAAGATCTAGTAAGATAGGGCACTGATGATCGTAAAGTGGAGGGAGCTGCCAAAAGTTTATCTGGTCCAGTCAGGGATATATATAGGTAAGGATCCGATAGAATATAGAATTATTGCTGAATGTATTTAATTTTGTTGTTTCCATAAACTTGTTTTGTTTATTTTAAAAAGAACTTGTAAGACTCCTATAATTTCAGTAATAGAAATAAATTTTAAAGGTGGCAGTGTTAAATCAGAGTCATAGCTAGGGTTTTCAGCACCCAGGCAGGGGAGGGGCAGCTGAACTTAACTTGGCCACAAGGTCTGCAGCACACTTGGGCTGTGCAGACAGCTCACGGAGCTCTATGGATGCACCAACAGCCTGCTTGGGGGGGGGGCAACCTGTTTGCAGCCTACACCTGAGATTGAACCTCCACCCCATTCGCCCTTTGTCTTCACCAGCAACCTCTGGGAAGCCCTGGGCTTGGCACCGCCGAGCTGGAAAGCTGAAGGTGGCAGCGCTGACGAGGGTCCCAAAAATCATTCCCCCCACCACCAAGGGGGGGGGCTTGGGGGGGCGGCACTGCCTTTCCTCTCTGCAGGCTGCTTTTGGATCCAGGCAGAGGCTCAGCACTGAGGATAAAGGGCACAAGGGGTTCTCAATGTGGAACAGCCTCCCTAGGGAAGTGCGCTCTGCAGAGTCCCTGCTGGCCTTCCGCAGATCCTTGAAAACCTTTCTCTTTCATGAGGCCTTTGGAGACCAAGTTTGATTCAATTTAATTCCCCCCCCTTCTTTTTCCCACCACCATCTGCTTTTTGGTTAGCCCTACCTGTTTGATTTTACTAAGCTAAACCAGCTTGATCAGGGTGTACTGTTTTAACGTATTGTTTTAACTTATTGTTGTTTTGTATTCGTGCTATGTATATTTGTTGATTTGATTTGTTCTGTAAGCCGCCCAGAGTTCCTTAGGGAAGATGGGCGGGGTATAAATTCAACAATTAAAAAAAAAAGCCGAGATATGGTGCAAAGGGGGTCCTTGGCATCCTGACCAAGACTCTCTGACATCCCAGCCACCCGACCCAGGCAGAAGCGACCAACCAGGCGGGGGACCGCTGGCTCTAGGAGGCAGGCAGGGCATTCTGGGTAGTGAATTACAGATTCATAGAACAGTGCATTCTCAAAGGCTTTCACGGCCGGGATCAGATAGCTATTGTGAGTTTTTCGGGCTGTTTGGCTGTGTTCTGGAAGTTTTCCTTGAGCTCCATGCCCTCTGAAGATGCCGGCCACAGAGTCTGGTGAAATGTCAGGAAGACAAACTTCCAGAACATGGCCAAACAGCCGGAAAAACTCACAACCGCGATCATAGAATAGTTTAGTTAGAAGGGGCCTTTTTAAGGCCATCAAATCCACCACCACCCCCGTTTCATGCAGGAATAGAAATCAAAGGATATCTTGAATGTCTCCAGTGTAGGAGCACTCAGCACCTCTCGAGGTAACTGGTTCCACTGCAGTACTGCTCAATCTGCCCCTACACAGAAGATGCACTACCAGGTGCCCTGGATAGGAAAAGGAGTGCATTGTTTGGAAACCTGCACATCCGCTCCACAAATAGCTCAGTGGTTTAGGAATCTGGCTGCAGACCTGGAGGCAGGGGGTTCGATTCCCCACTGGGTCTATTTCAAAGGGGCCAGACCCAATGACCCATTGGGTCCTTCCCAGCCCTGCAATTCTGAGATCATCATCGTCAGTAGCATCACCATCCCCTCCCTCTCTCCCCTTGATGGTCCCCCACCCCTCCTCCCAACCCCTGCTCTCACAGATCCCTTCCCCTCAGCTCTATCCTGTCCCAAGGCCACCTCTCTCTTACCCCACAACCTTCTCCCCTTGGCTCTTCACCTCCTTTAAGGAGGGATCTCCTCTCTTTCCACAATGCTACCCCACAATCTCCCCCTTACACACACACACACACACACACACCTGTCTTCCCCTCTGACCACAGGTGCATCACCTGCTCCTGCCCACTCCTCCTCCTTCTTCTCTCGGGGGGGGGGCACATGAGAGGGCCCCAGGGCTGAGGAGCCCTCTCTGTGGGCAGTGCGCTCCCAACATGCCTCTGTTGCTTCCGCCAGCCCGGCTCCCACAGCTCTCGGCAATGCAACACCTCACTCCTGCACCTGGCCAGCCCCCCCCCCCTGCACGTGGAGAAGACCCACCTGCACAGCACAGGGGGGAGGGGGGTCCAATGACGATGGCAGGGCTCCCGATTGCCTTTTCCGAGGTGGGGGAGCTCATGGGTGTGCAAAGCATGGGGCACAATGTCAACCTCACCAGCTCCTCCAGTGCCTTCAGACCTCTGCTCCTTGGGGGGTTTGCCCCCCCCCTCGGTCCCTCTCCAGGTCACACTAGTGCGTTAAATCCCAAACACACAACAATAATTCACTACAAACCTGGAACCTGAAAGCCTCAGGCTAATACAACAGAGCATAGGATAATAATATAAAAAAGTAAAATGTCTGGTGTGTAAAGTAGCAGAATGATTATTTAGCAGATTACTATTTTACTAAGTACATATTTCAACTTTCCAGCAGCATCATGTCTTTGAGTACATTTCTCCGTTATAGTTCCTTCAGAACCCTTCAGAACTGAAGTTGACTTGAAATGAACACACTGAAAATGCATTCTTTTTTTGCTTGTAAGAAGCATAAAAGATGAACTCCTAAGAGCAAATCAAATATGTAGAAACTGCACATGGTACAGTTTTGCTGAACTGTACCACCAGGGGGATGTTATAGGAGAAAAATCATATATCTGCATACATTAAACGTTTCCTACATAGCTTGTTTAAGAAGAAAGGCTGCCAAGCCCTTTTTGTTTCATACTTAAAAGGGCATACTAAATCGGCAAGTTTCCAGAACAAAAAATGGGCAGAAAAAGATGACATTACAGCATATTCCCATGGAACAGTGATCTCCCATAATGGCACCAAACTGCAGGAATTGTAACAGAGGATTTGTACAATCATATATGGCCAGATATGGTAAATGTTTATTTTTCTCAATGGCATTTACTTATGTAAGTAAAAGTCTTACTGCCACTAGAAATATTAGTTTTTACCAAGCTCACAAAAGAGAGAAAAGGAAAAAGCTGAGAGAATTTCGTGAAAAAACCAAACACACACACAACTTTATTAGGCCACACACAAAAATAAATCTCAAAAGCAGGTGAGCTTTCATGTCCTACTAGACTCTTCATCAGGCTAGGCTTTGCAGAGCTTGCGGGGCTCAGAATAGTTTCTTTTTTTAAAAAACCAACCTGAACAGATGTTGAGGCTTGGATCTGAGTTTAAAGTCAAGTTCCAACAAAGAGACTGCAAACTTACTTTGGTGCTACATGATCTTACATCAACTCTGCAGATGGAGTTAGGCAATTTATTCTATAAGCTTCTGGTGAAAAGCTATATACATCCAGCTAGCCACAGTACTGGGAACACTTGAAACTCAACAGCTGGCCAGGATGATTCTACAACCAAATTCTTGGTAGCTGTTGCCATGTTGTTTCCATGTGCCTCAAGAGAAAAAAAATAGCTGGGAACTGAGATATTTCTGCTCATTCCACTTTCAAAACTGTGGTGATGCCTATAAATGCTGGCACTCTACTAGCAGAAACTGGGCACAATCTTCACTTGCATACTTTTGCCAAAGAAAATTACAGTCATCAGTTCTTCAGTTTAACCTGTTGAGCTTCTTAACCACATCCTGCAGACTCCTTTCAAGTCATTCTAATCCTTACTTACTCTACATTGCTGTTTTAAAGGCAGTCAGACACAGGCTGCATCCTAGCTGCACAAAACAGGGCAACTCCTCCAGCAACAAAATTTTCTTTTCCCTTGTTCATAATGTTAAATTGTACAGTAAGAACACAAAACATATCCAGGGTAACAACTGAAAGGAGTAGTAGGCAGAAGAATAGGGGTCAAGTCTTAGCAACTAAAATATGAACTTTGAAGTTGAACTTTCTGACAACACTTTCAGAAGATCCTAGTTAGTTTCCAATAAAGCAGAGCAGAATTAATATACAGTACTGTATTTAAGTTTATTTTTGGTTCACCTTCTTCCACCAGCACATTTTTATCTATCTGCCTCTGACTGCATAATGCAACTCTTGTTCTGGATTAAGTCATATTCCACTTTCTGATATAAAACTTTTATCGGTGTTTATTTTTGAATTGTCGGAGTTACTTTTTAGTAACTCTGTTAAGAGACCCCAAATGAGTAAGGAAGGAGAAGGACTGTGTCCAATCAGTTCTCTATACAGCTTCTCTTATCATCAGAGACCTGCAGAGGTCCAGAATTCTAGTCATACCCATGGCAGTAAGCGCACTGCATTGACCTTATTCTGGTCATTGGCTGGCAAGACAAGATGCCACTGTAGCATTAAGCTTGGCTCTCTGTCCTTGGAATTCCTGCCATCCCATGTCTTAAGAATTGTGCCCAAGAATTCTGCTTACGAGCTGTTGCTGCCTAAGCCAAAACACAAAAAGTTGCCCCTCTATTCAACTCCCATGTGCAATATAGATTGGTATGTGAATGTTACTCTAGCACTCGTAATATGACATTGTTCTCCGCCCCGCCCCCAAGATGCTGATACGTTGATGTGGTCTTCCCCTATCTATAAATTGCATCATTAATAGTTTAGGGTGAGCAGAACTAGCCATGTGACATGCATCACATTTTTCTCCAAGAAAAAGAAATGATTAGGGGGGACTCAGGGAGAACAGACAATGAGCTGCCACTAATACCTACCCCGTAAGGCAGTAGCCTGCCTCTGCCTAACGGCAGGGCCAGTATTCCAACAACTCAAAGCACAAGATGGGTTGAGAAGTAGCAGCCAAACAGATTTTTTTTTAAAGACTTGGTATCCCCATGAGAATGGTGACACCAAGGATTTGCTGGAGGTGGCATTCCAATCCTTTCACTCCTGGGTCATATTGAATATTGACGTGTACAGTATAGAATCTATATGAGGTGTGCACAGGACAATCAGCGTGACCAAAAGCTCTATCACCCTCTCTCTCAATAAATGTACAATTGCTAATCAGAATCCCCGAAGGGAGGGAGGAAGGAAGGAAGGAAGGAAGGAACAGAAGCCACTCTTATCCATGCACGTGAAAAATACTCGTATACAGTAATACCTTGGTTTATGAGCATAATTCATTCGAGAAACATGCCTGCAAACCAAAACAGTCTTATATCAAAGCAAATTTCCCCATAAGAAATAATGGTAACTCAGATGATTTGTTTGGGGGTCCCATAGACCACACAAACTGTACACACAAAATACCGAAACTCACAAAAGAAGTTGGCTAGAAGTCCACATCCACACTATGGTTTAGGTAACTGGCTGCGGAATCTGCTCTACTTGGCACTAACAACTGGATTTTAATGTGACAATAATAGCATGCAATTTGTAGCCCTATACACACTTGACTAGCTGCTGCATGATTAGAAATGGTTTGGAAAAAATAGAATTGAAAGCAAATTAAAGAAAAATATAAATATAAAGAAAAATAGATCCCTATTCTGCACTCTCCTTTGAAAACGGTTCTGGCTGGTGCCAGGGAGATCCCTATTCTTCTCTTCTCCCTCTGCTTTGGAGGTTGCCTGAGATGGAACATTCCAGATAATCACCCAGAATCCAGCAGGGGGTAGAGTCAACATTGGCTCACTTGGGATCATGTGACCATGTGACCTGCTCCAGTGACTTGTACTGCAAGACATTGCTTCTTGATCAAGGCAAAATTTAGAAGGGATGTTTGCTTGTCTTGCAAAACACTCTTAAACCAACTTACTCTTAAACCAAGTTATTACTGCATAGTAGCACTATTAATAAGCCCAAAAGACTGGTGTTTCCCATATGTGAGTTTGGTTATGCACATTGTGGGCCTACAAAACAAAGCAACAAAAACACTCAGATGAATGTTGAAAAGAAATGTACCACAGTGCTCTGAAATCATACGCTACTGTGTGCTAAGAGGACTGGCAAAGGGGGCTGTCAGTGAGCAAAGGAGCTTAGAGAGGAAGGAAACCACTCTGGGTGGGGCCTGGTCCCTCCCCAACCTGCTGACAATTCACGTCTGTAGACGGGCAAAGTCCTCACCACCCACATCCCTGCTTCTCAGCTCATTCTACTGAAGCACCTGCTTCTGTGTCACAATGAGAATGTGGAAGCATGTCTTCTGGGCCCAGAATAAGCCACGTTTGTGGTCGACCCCTTAGTGTAAGAAAGACAACTCCCTCCGGTGCCACTGGGAACAGTTCCTTAGTCAAACAGGCAAAATTGAGGGAGAACCTTCAATACGCTAAGTCCTACACAGCTCCCAGTAGAGCTGGCAATATAAGCTCAATGGTCATTGTACAAGCAATAACACAGGTATGGTTCTTCTCCCATGATAACATGCAAGCTCCCCCCCCCCGACTCCACCTCTCCACCTGCAGCAAACCTGTAAAAAATCATTTCCCCCCTCAGTGAGTGCTGATTGTTCTGAGCCCAAACAGACAAGTTGCCATTATTCTTTCTGTATTCAGTTAAACTTTTAGCATAAGAGTGAAGTCCACAGACTGTAAACCGTAATGCAGGTATGACTCATGTGAGCTTTCTGCAAGCACGGAGAATGACATTTAAGAGTTCACCAGCCTACAGACACTTCTGCTCCAAAGTACCTATTTCATTGTACCATTGTCGTCCCTGCACACACTGCACGTAGTGCCACTGAAGTAAAATGGGAGGAAGAATCAACAGGAAATACTCCCTTATTGATGACAGAAAGGGCTGATGACGCTCACAGCAAATACTGTAGCTCTAAACTCATGAGTTTATTAATACAATAAACTGTCTTTATATAATAACAAACATGCAAATAGGATGACCTGAATTTGGTCTTAATTCTCCTAAGAACAAGAAAAGGTGTAAGTATGTAACAAAATTGATTTTTCTGACAAAATTGTGAACAGCTACATGATAATGTGATAACACCAGAAGCACTTCCTTCGGAGTGCTTCCATTTATAATCTGAATAATCAGTTCACGTACAAACAAGCACTGCAGAATGACTCATTCCAACAGCTGTGACGTTAAAATTTTTATTGGTAAAGAACACATCAATATCTGTTTTCAATTGGTTTCCCTCTGCAAACATCCACCTGAGGCATCTAGCAATTTCGGCCTCACTTGGTTTCTACAACTCCAGAGTTGTTCACAAAGAAGCAGAGCCAAAACAATCACCCCAAATTACAGTATACTGTATTGTGAAGGAAAATTATATCACAGTTTGCCACTCCCCATCGTGCAGGGGCCACTTCATTTGTACTAGTACAGAAAAACCATCAGAATGAAGTACAAAAGAGGTGGTGGAAGATATTGAAAACAAATGGAGATCTGAAAACAGGGTGCAGTGTGCTAAACCTTGGTGTAAAATTGTGGTCAAGAATGTAAGCTACTGTTTATGAACCCAGCAAAGCCATGAATTCACTCAACTGGGGACTTTGGGCCTGAAACATGGGGAGTCATCAAATGTCCTCATTGACAGTTTTCACAGAGACAAGCTCAATCTAAGCTAGATAAAGAAATAATAGTTTTGGGGGGAGAACTTAATTAAAACCCCACCAACCCACCCAAGGCTGAGTTGCTGCGGCTTTGGGATTTCCACTGCCAAAAATCATCACCACACACCCCAAACACACACTAAAACATAAACCATTGTTCCCAGAAATGTACAGGAATTTTGGTTTATATGAGGTTCCAAATACTGTACATTGCAGCATCCCTTGCACTGATTAATAACAAAAACATCCATTTGTCAAACTGGCCACTTCCTGCCTTAATTGTCCCTCTCTTTTCTTCTTCTTTTTTTGTAATCTTGTGTGCCCCCACACTTTGGTTCCTAGAGCAAACAACTGCCCCTCCATACCTCTGGATACTTCATCTGATTCAGACATTCCAGAACTGAAGGATCTTAAAAATGAGTCACAGATTCCTCATTTCCTTACTGCCCCACCCTCTTTGAGCCTCAACTCATGACATCTAATTAGGGAGGACTGCTCAAATCATAATTCCCTAGTTCAGACACCATAAGACACGAATATGATGTCCAGCCATCTTGGGAAGTCTTTTTCTATTCCAGAAGCATGACAAAATTACTCCAATAAGTATATTTAATACAAGCCTTTTAAGTACAAAGCATTATTGGGGTATTGGGGGTAAAAAAAACTTTGAGGATAAAAATAAAGATATATTACTACAAAATAAAAACTCACCCACTTGGCAATCGGGCACCCCTGGGAACTTTTTCCTTCTCGGCCTGTATACACCACTACTTCTATTCTTACAGCACTTCCTTTTGCTCCATACCTGCACAAAGTGGAAATTATGGAAGAAAAAAAGTATAAATCATACCAGACCATTAATACAGTGAACAACTAAGCAAAGAGTAGCAAAAACTACTATAGAACCATCATGATGCATAAGAAACAGGCAGAGAGCTCTTTTCTTTTCTTTTCTGTTCTTTGTATGCCTCCTTGTTCTCCGTAAAGGACCCATAAGTTAGAGGATAACATACTTTTGAAAATAAAAGTCCATCCAAGCTTAAACAACAGCAGGTAGAACAGTGAAATATACCGTAATTAAAGAGCAAGGAAAATTAAAGTAGAAATAATTTGTGGTGTTTCTTTCTTTCTTTTTAAGAAAATGCAATTTTTTTAAAAACAGTACCATCAACATTAACCCCTCATCAACAGACAAGCAGAAGAAGGATTTCCTAAAAGCTCTTTGAAAGTCAGGCAGGCTCTAATTTTGATCAACCTACAAGGAAAGGAAGTTTGAGACTGATAGGCCATCCATCCAGCATCCCTCTCCATCTACATATAGCCCTTCACAAGAAACACCAAGCAGGGGGGAAATCCCAGAATCTGAATTTTTAAAACAGTTAACCCAAACACAAAGCAATTACCAGGCTGTTTTTCAACATGCCCTCTATGTATCTATTGTTTGGAGCCACAAAGTAATCAAAATGCCTAAAAGATAGTGAGCACAAGAGGTTATCTTGTAGACCGTCGGGACCCCATTGGGGGGTTGAACGACCATTTCACAGGGGTCGCCATGATGGCTTGGGTCTGGAGGAAGACGGGGAGGAAAGGGGAAGAGTGAGTTACTGATTGATAGGTTGGAGGGGGTGTCAGTCAATGACACTGGAGGCTGAGATTGGCTGAGGATGCCTGTAGAGAGGGAAGTTCTCTATGGCACCTGCAGCAGTGGCTTGCCAAAGGGGGCTTGCGGCCTCTTCCAAGCAGGGCAAGGGGTCACCACAAAATGAGGAACTGTATTAAAGGGTCGTAGCATTAGGAAGGTTGAGAACCACTGTTGTAGACCATCTTGACTGCTGACATGGGTGTGGTCAGCATTCAGGCTGCCCTTTGCTATGTAAAGTTTGCCACCTTTTTCCTGCTGACAATGTGGGCATTATATCAGGGCATTTCCTGGCATTTTAAATCCAAAGGCTTTTTTTTAAGATTAGCAGTTTGGATTAAACGAACATTGCATTCTAGTTGGGTCTGAAATAGAAAGCACACATCTCAAAGGCCCTTCAGAAGAAGCTCATTTTACTTACGCTATTGTCAAGTTGACAATAACCTTTAGGCTCAAACTGTCCTATAGTGCA
Source organism: Phrynocephalus versicolor (assembly GCA_023846285.1). NCBI lineage: Eukaryota > Metazoa > Chordata > Lepidosauria > Squamata > Agamidae > Phrynocephalus > Phrynocephalus versicolor. The sequence continues at coordinate 19,841,617 of JAHTLZ010003518.1, forward strand.
GTTTCCCAAATGGCTCTGTTACCCTTTATCTACTTCCAGAGCATGGCTATCTACAAGCCACCAGAACTCATAACAAAGAGACAGATCTACCCGAGCTCTGAATATCACTTATCTGCTTCCTGTCCAACTTCCAAAACTAACAGCCATTAATCTTATAGAATGCATTACTACATAATTGCTCATCCGCATTATAAAAAAAGAGTATGCTTTCTCATTACTGTAACTCACACCTATAATTCACACTTAGAACAATCAGGTGAAAGAGGGTTAGGAAAAAGATTGTGTTAGGAAAATGAACTGAATACCACATAATCTACTGGTACTACTACCAACATTCTTATTTCACAGCACATAAAATTTAATACGTTCAATAGCTTTTAAATCACAAACATTTATTTGCTCACCTGTCTTCCATTATTTCCCTCACTGCAGCAACACTTGGTCCAGTTCCAAGGTGTGTATAATACGGCCCTTCATCCTTCTCTATAATTTGTTCTACAAAAAGGGTTAAAATAACTGTTACAATACACGCACACACACACACACACACACACACACACACACACTCTTCAATGTCTTTTCAAAACAATACATAATCCATAGTCACTAACCTAAGGTGTTTGGCTCTATCACTATAAGGCTATATTGTTTAGCAGCCATTCTTGACAAGGGCCATATGGCCCTGTGAGGGCCCCAGCAACATTATGGGGGCTTCAGATTGGAAACAATTCTTCACACACCCGTTTATAAAGTTTGTTGAATGACTTACACAATGCTGATTCGGCCTATATTCCTTTGAATTTTTAAATGACAAAAAAATGACATGACAAAAAAAATGTAGGGCATGGCCAGTTTAGAGAATAAGCTTCTTTCAACACCTGATGGGCAACCCATCTTTGTGTATGTCTGCCTGCCATGTAATGGGATATAATTGGATCAGACCCTCCAGTCACTTGAAGTTGACCATCATTTTCTTTTTCTGCTGTGGAGACATCCCTCTACTGTGTAGATACCAACATCACATTTTTAGGTCAGTCGGGAATCCTTCTAGGTCATCCCTTCAATAAACCAGTCACAGCAAGCTGGTGAGCTCAAACTCACTTGCATTAACTGGGAAAAACACCCTGAAATATGGATGTTCAAGCCTTTACCAGCAAGGATCTTGGAGTGACCCAAAGGCTTTTTCTCAGTTAGGAGATGAAAACTTATAACAGTTCATCTCAGTGCTGACTAGACAAGGAAGACCAAAGGAAATTTCCAAGGTCTGCTCAATGAAAAAAACAACCATTAGAACAATTTGTTTCAGAACACTACACAAAAACAACCCAAATGGCACTTACCAACACAATCACAAGATGGAAAATCTGTCTGCCCTTTCTTTGTTGGGGTATCAATTAGGTTTTTTGTAGGAGCATCCAAGAACTTCATAGGAGATTCCAGAAAACTACTGAGTGTATTATTTGTTGGAGAACATCCTAAGACCCCTCTACCCAGCAAGTTCTCAGTTTCCAAGTTTCCTGACGTTGGAAATTTTGTTGCACTTACACATTCTACATTCTGCACATCATCTCTTGGAGGGGCTTCAGCACAGCTACTGGGTAGGGTTTGTAGATTCTGACACTTGAGTTTTTCCCCAATATCTTGCTGGAATTTTGCTTGGCTATCCTTGCACATCCCATCTGCTCTCTGACTAAAGATCTGAGGCAAAGGATGCATCTGAATGATATTCTTGTTTTGCTGTACCTGAGAATTCTTGTCTTTTTCTGTAAACATCTGCACATTTTCACTTCCTTGGTTTAAACAGGATTTTGCTTCTAAGTGACAAACTGTCAGAAGATCGTGGGTGAGCAGGCCACTAGGGGGCAGGACAACTGGAGCCCTGCTTGGAGAACTTAAGCCCATGGTTTTGATGGACTCAGGTACCATTTCATGGCCAAACAGCTTATCTTTCATTCTGTCTTGCACTAAGACGGGTAAAGGCCTACGGAATATAATTTGAGTTTTTGGGAGAAATAATGCAGCTGGTTTTTGTTGCGATGACAAAGTACTCCACTTTCGTGTCTTCTGGACTTTGGTTTTGGAAGATTTTTTCCCCAAAGGAGTTAGCTTTGAATCTTGCGACACAACCCGGCCAAGCTTGCGGAGTCTTGTAGGTTTCTTCTGCATCTCCTGTACCTCACTATGCTGGCATTCTTGTTGAAGCTGATTTTGCTGGTCAGGCACTGGCTGAGGCTTCTTTTTCAATCTTTTTGCCCTTGGTACTGGTTTATCATTTTTCCGTGATGGCTGCCTTTGCTTGACTAACAATGAGCTATAATTGTTCCTTACAAATACCGATTGTTTCTTCTGCAATAGGCACTGGTCTTGTTTATGTTTGGATTGCATATCGGATGGTATTCGGCTAAAAAGGGACCCCTTCTGTTCTGGACTCGTTTTGCTCGATTCAATTATTGCTGCAAGTTGAGTTAACTGGGTGGCTACCTCTTCTTCATCCTGGCTGTGAATGCTGCCTCTAATTACAGAATTACTCTTTGAATTCAAGCTATGAACAGACTTTCCTTCCCATTTCCCCAGCATGTCTACTTTGTTCCTGCGTTGCTTGACAGTACTTGAGTTTTTGGGACATGGCCCGATGGCAGCTTTAGGATGGAGAGGACATTTCTTGGTAGGATGACCTGAACTTCCACCAGAGGCTAAAGCAGAGAAAGATTTGGTATCCCGTGGAGCGCAATGCAACCGACGCAATAAGCTCGATGGGCCTGGGGATTTAGTAGGGAATTCGGAAATAGCACCTTGACCATTGTAAAGCAAACTCTTGGGAAGAATTCTCCTCTGCGAAGGAATGTGAGAAAAGAGCTGCTGGTCTCTTTGAGAGCAAGTCCCTTTAATTGCTTTCAATGCGGAGGATGTCAAGGAACAGGCATTTTCTTTCCTGAAGTTGTTCAGCGAATGTGAAATCTGTTCGTCGATACCTTGGGCTCTTTCGGTTTTAGCTGGTGATGAAGGGACCTCCGACAAACGTGTTAACGCCTCAATAGCTACGACCTGTTCTACAGTTAAATTACGATTTTTGATCAGAGATAAAAAAGTGGACTGAAGTGACGAATCTTCAGTTTGGGGATCTTTGCTTGGGACAGCTGAAGCACCATCATGAGGACAGCCATCTTTTCGAAGCACGGGAGCACACAATGGCTTGTCCGGGAGATCTAATAACAAACTGGGTTCTAAAAGTGAGTTCTCAGATTCCTGAAGGACATTAGAGTTTCCTGCCTGTTGCATGAGAACATGATCCTTCTTTCCTAGAAGAGCACCAAATGTTCCAACCGGCAAAGAGCTGATGTGGTTCAGCGGCGAAGTGTCGCCCCAAGAGGCATCACAGTGTCTTTCTTTGCAGCTGTTTGACGGGTCTGCACTTGTACTCAGGTCTGATTTTTTCAGCAACGCATCACATTCTGCTGGTGAGTAAGAGATACTTTTAATGCCATTTCTAACAGTTTGTGCAAACAACTTTTTAGATTCATCTAACACACTGGAAGAATGGATTGCTTTTGCATTTTTTTCCAAATGTTTTGTGTTCTCATCTCTGGTTCCAGCTTTGCAGAGGTCACCATTCACATGGACGCTAAGTGACGGCTTCTCACTGTGTGCCCACTTGTCCGTTTCTAAGCCGGTCATACTTCCCTTTTCATTTGTCTGTACATTTTCCCAAGGCACAGGCTTCACCTTGTGTTTTTCACCATGACTGTATACAACACATTCCATGAAATCTGGTTTGTAGCCATTGACTGGTTTGTTTTCTACATCTCCCTGAAAACATAACAATATAAATATAATTGAGTCAAAGCTGAGAACCTTGAATATACAAAAGCACTGGAAGCAAGCAACACAATAGTTCTGATATTATCAAACAGATGAAAAACCCAATTGCTGCCCTATCAATTTCAATAAAATTCTCTCACACTCTGGTGAAGAACAGCTTTCAAGGGCCAGGAAACCAAGTTTCCTTGTCCTGAAATAACTCCTACAGAAATCAGTATCACAACACACCCACCCCGCAAGCACACTTGATTGCAGGCCTGTTGTAGAATCATGGCTTATATTCATACACAGAGAATAACCAAAATCTCCAACAAAAGAAATAGCAAAGCAGTACTATAAAAATACTTCCACTCTTTAAAACATGACCCCGTTCAAACATGGCATTTATTTATTTATTTATTTATTTATTTATTTATTTATTTATTTGGCTTATATACTGCCCGTCTTCCCGAAGGAACTCCGGGCCGTTTACAACAGGAAAGAAGATATAATAATAAACAATTAATTAAGTAAAACAATTTAAAAACAAGAAACAATACCAAGCAACTGTATTTATGTGGCTAAAAGGCCAACATTTCTGAATCTAACATCGATCCTGAGGTTATATTTATTTATTTACATATTTTTGCATTTCTAGACCACACCGATTTTCCCAAAGGAACTCTGAGTAGTTTACACGGAAGCAAAACAAAAAACAACAATTAAAAGCACATAGACAAATTAAGAAAAAACATGGCCAATAATAACACAGTGGAGACCGGCAAGAGGGTGAAGACTCATGTCTGGCAGAAAACAGTCAAGTAGAGGGAAACATCATAAACATTAGTGATCGCCAAGTGCTTCTTTAAAAAGCCAGGTTTTCAATACTTTTAAAAAGGCTATTAGGGACTCAGCCTGGCAAATTATTCCATATAGCTGGGCCAGCCAACGAAAAAGCCCGATTACAGGTGGAGGCCTTACAGGCCTCCCTAGGGATGGCCACCCAGGGCGATAGTGCCAGAGATGCTCTGGTGGGCCGGGTCAGTGCTGACCTTTGGGTTAATAGCTCTGCCAGATACTCAGGTCCCAAGCCATGGAGGGTTTTGTAAACCAAAACCAGCACCTTGTACCTTATTAGGGAGGCAATGGGTAACCAATGCAGGTGGGCCAGAATTGGGGTGATGCGGTCAAAATGACCTGCACCAACCACCAGTCTGGCTGCCACATTCTGGACCCACTGCAACTGCTAAACAAGGGTCAAGGGAAGCCCCATGTAAAGAGTGTTACAGTAAATCTATCCTCAAGATGACCAGTACCTGCACAACCATCCTCAGGGAGTTCCCATCAAGGTATGGGCAAATCTGGGCAATAAGCGTAAGTTGGAAGAAGGCCAACCTCGAAACGGCTGCCACCTACAACTCCAGGGACAGACGGGGATCCAGGACGATGCCCAAACTCCTCACTCTTTCGACCACTCTTTCCCATCCAAGCTGGGAAGAAGGCCACTATACTCACCCCCACCCACCCCCACCGAAGAACAGAACCTTGATCTTCTCCGGGTTGAGTCTGAGCTGGTTAGTCCTGGTCCACTCCATAACTGCAGCCAGGCAATGGTCAAGGGTCTGGACAGGCTCCATTGCAGAGGAGGAAAAGGAGAGGTAGAGCTGTGTACTGATTACAGAAAGTGGCCTCATGTAGATGACTTCAGCCAGTGGCCTCATGTAGATGTTAAAGAGCATGGGGGAGATCACTGACCCCTGGGGCACCCCACAAGAGAGTGACCAGGGAGATGACAATCCCCCCCCCGGCTCACTCACTGGGCACGGCCCTCAAGAAAGGAGCGGAGCCAGCCCAAGGCTAGACCAACAATCCCCACCTCAGAGAGCCTGCCAGGAAGGATACCGTGGTTGACAGTATCAAAGGCCACCGACAAGTTGAGAAGGACCAACAAAGTAGAGCAACCTCTGTCAGCCCCACTCAGGAGATCATCATGCTATGCGATGTCTCAGTCCCATAGAGCAGTCTCAGTCCAATGAAGTGGCCTGAACCTGGATTGGAGGGGCTCCAGGACATGATCTTCCTCCAGGAATGAATGGAGCTGCTTGGCGGCAACCCGCTCTACCATCTGGCCCAAAAAGGGAACACTGGCTATCGGATGATATTTGGACATACCATCCACAGCCAATCCAGATTTCTTAAGAATAAGCTTAACCACTGTCTCCTTCAGCCGACTGGGAAAAAATCCATCTCTAAAGGAGGCGGTGGCAATCATAGAAGCCCATTCTGGCATGCTATCTCCAGTGATCTAAATAAGCCTGTACAGGCAAGGATCGTATGGAGAAGCTGTTGACCTGTAATGGACCAGCACCCTGGAGGCCTCAGCTGACATCACAGGCCCAAACTCAACGAAATGAGGAGACCGAGGGGGTGCAATGCTGGCAATACTCAGGGACAGGTCAGTGCAACCAGAGTCCAGATCAGCACGGATGTCCTCTATTTTAGACTTTTAAAAGGCTGCAAACAACTCACTAGTGAAATCACTAGAAGGCCCCAGCTGACCAGGATTGGTGAGGTCTCAGACCACACAGAACAATTCCACTTGACAATTTGAGGTCCCACCAATTCTCAGGGAGGCATAAGATCTTTTAGCATCCCTGATCACCCAAACATAGTATTTTGTCAGCACACATACCGCAGCCTGATTAAAATCTGTCTGATCATTCCTACATCTGCTCTCAAGCCTCCTCCGTTCTTGCTTCATCACCTGCCACTCCACTGTGAACCACGGCGAGGTGCGGGTTCAGCAACAGATGAGGCACTTGGGGGCGATCCAGTCAACAGCCCCGGCGGTGTCCGAATACCATCGGTCCACCAGGGTGTTAACTGGGTCATCAGCCAGACCGTCCAGAAACCGGTCAGGGTCCAGAAGCCTTTAGGGGTGGGCCCAGATGGCAGGACCAGGCTCCATGTGGAGGAGGGCGGCGACCAATAGGGAAGAGATCAGCAAATAATGATCTGACCATGACAAAGGCTGGGAACATATAGTCCCAACCATCCGATCAGAGTCCGCAGATGTGGATGCAAATACCGGGTTTGTTGAGTGGAAGGAAAACAACAACAAAGCTGAGTCAAGTCAGTAGTGTTATTATCAGGAATACGCAAGGAGGAGGCAAGGGATACATTTTGATAAAACATACTCACCCTTTCCGTTCTGAGCTTTACAACAATTCAGACATAAGGAAGTACAAGTCCCTTTTATCAAACATCTTATTATAGCTATCTGAGGAGGGGGTTCATGGGGACGTACGCATATCTTTCCATAACAGTGGTTCCCTACTTTTTTCTAGTCATGATCCCCGTTTATAATAGCCAAGTCACCTGTGACAACCTTCACCCCCCACCACCATGTTAGCTTTAAAAAATCTTTTTAATGGGATATAGTCATCTCTTCTCATAAAGCAGAGGCTTCTTATTCTTCCTCCACCCCAGGGTCTCTCTCTCTCTCTCTCTCTCTCTTTCTCTCTCTTACACACACACACACACACACACGGACACGGACACGGACACGGACACAGACACGGACACGGACACACACACACACGGACACATGGACACAAGTTTTGATATGCAGCTTTCAAAAGTCAAAGAAGAAATTATTAAACAAATATTAAAACACATATAAGGTGACCCTCCAGAAAAAATTTTTGTGGCACTGCTGGGAGTCATGACACCCAGGTTAGGAAACACTGGTCTATAACAAACAACATTAAGATTTCAGTTATGTTATTCTTAAGTACTGGCATCCACTGTGAATTTTTTTGCTTGTCCACATCAGGGAACAGAAGCCCATTTAGAAACAAATGGTTATCATTCTAAGCCTTTTTACTAAGGCCAGCTAATGATCAATGCTTTGAGATTTGAATGCTTTTTCTGGAGATGGAAAGAGAAGACTGTATCTGAGACTCTGAAACAGAGGAAGATCAATTCTGGCGCAACCCTACACATTGTTGTGAAGATCTGGGAGTAATGTGGACATGAAATTGCACTATTTGCAAGGCAGATTATAAAGCCAGGACTTTACAAAAATATGGAGAGGCAAAACATGGACATATTTAGTCACTGAGGGGAAAAAAAGCTGAAGTGAATTCTGCCCATCAGATTTGAGTTGCAAGGGGTTACTCAGTGAGCAAAACAATTCAATTATTCAGGGCATTTTAAACCAACTGTTTCCAACATAGTACCTACCAAAAACATTGGGACTACAACTCCCAACAGATACAAACAAATAATAAATAATGAAAATGGTCCTGCTGCCTGGGGATGATGGGCACCGTAATCTGACACATCTGGAGAGCACTGGGGTGGAAAAATATTATTCCAGAATTCTATGTATGATGGTGTTTTGCGTTCAGGTAGTGTTACTATGGAAATATGGCAGAGACAGTCTTTAGCATTAGAGCTGAATAGTAGGATATAGCACCTGCGTACCAAATTCAACCCGTGCTGTGACAGGTCATCCGCAACCCCAAACAGCCAGCACCAACCAGTCTTCATCCTCCCATCCTAGTGCCTCCCAAACCTGTTGGGCTGCATCTCTCCATCATTCCCATCCTGAGCTAGATGTGCAGCAGTCCAACTTAATACAATGGCAGCTTCCTATATTCCTACACAGGATGGATGCCTGGAAGCTATTTATGCTGGCTGGAGTAACAGAGAAGAAATGATGGCAAAGGGAGCGCTGGGTGCTCAGACAGCTGCTTCCAACTACCACAATGCTATCACTGGTGCCCTACCACTAATCCTCCTTTTAAACAGTACTCCCCTAAAGAGGGAGTGCAGGTCAGAGTCCAAAGTGACAGAGCATTACTTGGGAGGTCTACAGTATATTCTAGTTGCCAATAAACCTATTGGGTGACTTATGCCAGTCACTCTTAACCCATCTAACAGTTTTGCTGGAAGGACAAAGTAAAAGTAGAATAGCCATGAAGGGCTTCCGGCTCTGGGGAGGAAAGATGGGCTTAAAAGTAACAACTAGTGTTTCACTCCTGGGTAAAATAAAGTCTGAGAACAGAGGAAAAGGCAGCAATCAAAATTATTCAATACGGGGGACATTTTGAAGAAAACAAAGAGATGAATTCTCTGAAAACAATACCTATGGAATAGCCAATTCCAGGCTCTTAACACAACTGATGGTTACAGAATCCAAGCCCAGCTTTTTCAAACTGTTTGCTGCAACTTCACCTAGCGCAATCACTCCCAGTCCAATTCAAACATGGAGGAGGTCAAGAAAATGTTAACTAACTTCAACCTGCTGGTTGCCAGGTTGAGAACCTGGCTTGTGGCTGCTCCCGCTGTTGGGCACAAGCAACAAAGGGGGCCCCTTTTGCTTCAGCAGGCTTTTAGCTGCCTCTGCCTTTAACCGTTGCCCACTGGTGCGGCGCAAGCAGCCAGCTGATGCTGCAAAGACTGCCGTCACCAATTCATTCTGCTTCCCCCACGCACCCAGCAACACCAGCAGCCAGTGTCTGGGCTGGTCCTTCCCTCTCGCACAATGACAACTGACAGGCTGGCGCTCCTGGAGCCGAGCTTAACATCTTACCTGCTGGCCATAAGGGAAAGAGGCAGGATGCCTCAAATGCCATGACAGACTGTTAGAATTATAGTTTACAGGGAGGCTGTAAAAAAATAGCCAGTGTCAAAATGTGTGCCGGTCAGTGGCTGCATTCATCATCCAGATTTAGCCAAATAAACAACTTCTTGGCCAGCTCTTTTTCATTCCCCTTTCTCTTTTGCATCAAACTGAAAGAGATCCTGATTTGCATGCAGCTCTGGGAAAGGTCTCACCCCATCCGACTATCCAGGAAAGAGGAAGCTAGTGTCAGAATCAAGTTCCTCTTTGATATATTTTGCAAGAATCTGTGCTTATCTCATAAAGACGTGTGCTAGTTGTGTCCGACTCTAGGGGCGGTGGTCATCTCTATATTCAAGCCGAAGAGCCAGTGTTGTGCAAGTCCATGGCCATGTGGCCAGCATGGCTGCAAGGAAACAGTGTTTTACCTTCCCGCTTTTTACAGCGGTACCTCTTTATCTACTTGCATTTAAATGCTTTCAAACTGCTAGATTGGCAGGAGCTGGGGTTAACAGCAGAAGCTTGCTCTGCTGCGTGGCACCCGGGATTCGAACCACTGAGCTGCCAACCTTGCAGCAGACAGTTTTCAGTGCTCTAGCCTGATGAGCCATCACACTTATCCCATACTAGAGCAGCACATCTGGGTGAGTATGGTAGCACTTCGAAGGGGGCAGAAAAAAATATTTAAAAGTAGCTGGAAGTGCAGCCAGACCAGGAATGTGTCTAAGCAGGAAAGAGTGGATTATGGAAGGGGAACCTCTTTCAAGGCCCAGACGTATTTGCCACATACCCAGACAGCAATTTACACCTCATCTGAAGGGCAATTCTTGCTTTATTCTGGTGTATGGGAGCATCTAAAGCACAGCTAAAAACCTGAGAGGCATTTTTAAATGGAGCATTGTGCCTTGCTGCTTTGAATATATTTTTGGTCTTGATTTCGTTAGCATGGTATTTGTTTGATTCTTTCTAAATACCTGTATACTTGCTGTTTATAGTTTTTTTTTTAAATAACCGTTTCACTCTTTAAGCCGGCTTGAGTTCACTTTAAAGAGACAGGTGGGGTAAGAATATATTAAATAAATAAATAAACAAGCTACAGTACTAGGTAGCATGTACCATTCATTTTCCCATTGTGGTGTTCCCGAGCTGCATAGGACTATAACAGTGTTGGTGAACCTATAGCATGGGTGCCAAAGGTGGCACTTGCAACCCTTTCTGTGGGCACCTGACATGGTCCCTTCACAGCCACCTGTATTCTGGTTAAATTGCTATATTGGCACCTTGTGAAAAATTACTGGGTTTTGAATCGCAGTTTGGGCACTCGGTCTCTAAAAGGTTCACCATCACTGGACTATAATTTCCATCACCTCGGTTAATAATCAAGCTGTGTATTATGGGACCTGTAGTCAAAATTACCTGGAGTGCCTTTACTCCAGGAGTGAAACACCAGTCATTACTTTTAATTACTATTCAGAATGGCTGCCTGAATAGTAATAAAACCAAAAAGAAAGTGGGGGCAGAAGAATGAAATGTTTCTAGTCGGGGTGAAAACAATTATTTATTTGTTTTGTTTATTTTATATATTTATATACCACACATCTTCTAGGGGAACTCCGGGTGGTTTATTCTACATTGGGGAGATTAACCACATCCCACCACCTGTATCACATTGCTTCCAAGTATAGATCCAATGAAATGCCAAAGCATCCTCCATGAAAAAAAGAAGCCCTAAAACCTAAATACAGGAATTAATTCGTTCCACATGAAATTATGTTAAGCAAATTTTCCTTTATACAAATTTCCCATAGGAATGCATTGAAAACAGAGTGATCCCATTTTTATGTTGTACAGATTTGCCCCATAGGCGATTCTGTTAAGCAAATTTCCCCTATCTTCGGAACTTTTTTATGTTGCACAGATTTTATGTTATATAAACCGTTTGCTATACAAGGGTCCATTGTACTTCTTTTGTATGCCAACTTCTTTCTGCTATTGGTCCCATGCCCACAGGCTGCAACCTGTCCCATTTATCTTCACAGGTAGGCAGGCAGCTAACCTCAGTCACTGCTTCCTGTGTGGATTCCACTGATGACCCCATGCTTTTCAGACACAACAATCTTTGCCTAGTTCCTTTCTTCTCAATTGAACATCCTGAAAGTGGCACTGTCTGGCCTTCAACAATCTGGAAGAGCAGAAATACACTTTGGCTATCTGCTTGGGAAACTATTAGTCATGTGGCCTAAGGAAATCCTTACGGGGGCTATTCCCGGTCTTCTTCTTTGCCTGTTTTTGTTTTCTTTCCACGGAGTCACACACACACACACACACACACACACACACACACACACACACACACATGAGGTTTGTTAGTGTTACATTTTCCTTTCCCTAAGCTCACTCAACACCATTTGTTACTGCTTGTTCATCTCTAACTTCCAAACTGCTGGTCTTTGATTTACCTTTGATTTCTCGAGACCAACTATTCCCAACCTGGCGTTGCCCAACATGCTGGACGACAACCTCCATCATGCCAAACCCATGCAACAGCCTAGAGATGGTGGGAATCCTGACTTGACATGTCTACAGATCACCATTTCAGTAGAGTCTGCTCTACAACTTATATAATCATATGCGTGTACAAGTCTACACAGAAGACACCGTTTCTGGTACAGTTTTATCAGATTCTTTTCTCTCTTTTTAGTAGCAGCAGCTGTGTTATCATCAAGCATTTTCGATTTAGGGTAACCACATGAATCATTGACCTCCAAAAGGCCATTAAATTCATGCAGTCCCTATAACAGGCCTGCTCAAACCTTTCAAATCTAAGGGCTATGGCTGCTTTACTGGGTTATTCTACTTTACAGGGTTATTCTATTTCATGTTAGATATTTCTCTTTTCCTACTACTGTCTTCAAACTGATTCCAGTGAATCTGGTCTTCTTCCAGTATTTCTCACTGAACTTGGAGGAGGGAGAGGGGACTTAGTTCATGCTAAAATGCACAGGATTATGCTGTTAATCCAATTAAATAAAAGTAACCCACCTCTCCGTACTCTCTTTCAAAGTAAGAAAACATTGCATAGCAAAACAGGAGTGTGACCCTGCAGGAGACTCTTTCCTCTCTGTTTTGTATTAACATAGCTTGGGATTGGGGAATGAGGTTGGGAAAGACTATAATAATGCACTATCAACCTAGAAGTGCAAGTGCTGGGGAGACTGGAAAAATCGGTGCTACCTAATTGGGAAAATCTTGGTGGAACTCTGTGTTTGGTTTGCGAGAGACCAGCAGAGCCTGAACATAGGAACATAAGGATCTTGTCCATAAGAACAGCCTTGCTGGAACAGGCCACAACCCATCCACTCCAGCATTCTGTCTCACACAGTGGCTCACCATTTGCTTCAGGGTATTCCCAAGCAGATGTCTTCACCTGCTTATGATTCCCTGCAAATGGCATTGAATGCTATCCTGCCTATCTCTCCAACCCGGAGAGATATGAATAAAGGGCCAGAAAATTCATAAAGACATGCCTAAAGGGCCAGAAAATGATCTACAACAGGGGTCCTCAAAGTTTTCAAACAGCGGGCCGGTCCACCACGACCCAGACACCACTGGGGGCCGGATCACAGTCCAAAAGCAGCTGCGGTGGTTGGCTTGCTCACAGAACAGGGGGTAGGTGGGGGGGTTGCAACTGGTACCAGGGGCCGGATTCAGGTTCTTGGGGGGCCGCATCCGGCCCCGGGGCCTTAGGTTGAGGACCCCTGATCTACAACATGTGAATAGAATCCACTTTTATCCCAGCAGACGGAAAGCCAGTCAAGCAACTCTGGACTGTTTGTTAACCAGAGTTACCTACGCCTTGGCTGAGTGAAGACAAAATACCAGATATTCTCAAATCTGCAATGGCTAGGGCCTGCTTGAAATAATTATCAAGCCATAACACAGCTAGTTTAACAATCCCATTTCCAACCTTCACTTTCTGGGAAAAGGTGCCCAATGTTTGCCCAGGAATTCGAGTCATACCTGAATATCATCACAGCCGTCAAAGCATATAACCAGAGAGAACAAGATGCTTTCCTGAACATAGTCACAAAAACCAGAAACTACGGCTAGTTATCCCATGACACAGGCAGCAAAAAAAGAAATACAGTAAACCCCTGCCTATTGCGGGGGTTAGGGACCTGACCCAACCTGCGATACTTGACAATCCGCAATATGCGGATGCTGGGTCAGGTCGAGACTAGGGGGCTCTCTGGGGGCTCTTGTACTTACCCCAGGCCTGGCACTGTTCCGAACAGGCCTGCAAGGGGCTTCCCGGGCCCCTGGAGGCCAAAAAAGGGTTTTCTAGTGATCCAGAGGTCACTTCTGGTTTACCAAAAGTCACTTCCGGTTTGTGGGGAAGCACTTTTGGGGCCTCTGACGGGCCTGGGAAGGCCTTTCCTCCTTACCCCAGGAAGCCTTTTTTTCCTATACTGTGGACCCGCAATATACCGGGACCACAGTACTGTATATGAACCGCGAAAGGGCGGGGGACAGCTGTACGTTGCTTCCAGCCAGGAGTGCAATAGGAAAACGCCTGCCATTAAATTAGTGGCTCGGATACTCATTTAGAGACCACTGGTAATCTGAAGGCCTACACTGCAGGGTGAAAAGGAAGGAAGAGAATGGCTAGCAGTCAGAGAGAAGGCAAGGAAAGCTCACCTTATTCCTCAATTTCCCAATTAAGAGCAACCAGCTTCTCCTGAAGCTTTTCTGTGCTGCAGAAAGATTCAACGCTGCATATAATGTCTCTATACTGTTGTTTCTTAGGGCAGCACCAGGTAAACTTTGCCCACAGCTCAAGTTCTCTGCCCTCCTCTGGGCTCTGAGGTCTGGCTGAAGCTAAGGTACATCTCCACTCAGCTTACTGCTGCCTCTGGTTAAAAGCAGGCATCGGCAATACTCACAATGATGAAACCCAGGGGCTGGGACCCCCCTCACCCCCCCAAAAAAAGAGGGTTGCAGAATCTTTTCTTGGGAGTTGAGGCCTACCTTATGTGTGTTGTAGCCCTCATTAAATAATTTTCTCCATTTGGGGAGAAAGGGGGGACAGAAATATTTTAAATAAAATAAAATAAAATAAAATAAAATAAAATAAAATAAAATAAATTATTGAGCTGGCTTGTCAAAGACAATAGCATGGGCCACCATACCTTATATAAGGCTGGGAGCACTTAGACTGCCACCGGTAGATGCAGACAGTTTTACAAACGCTAAAAATGAGTAGCAGATACAGAGCTGAAGTGCCTGAAGCATATGTACACCTGAGAAGATCCGGTAAAAATAACAAATACACTGGTATAAGCTTGCCAGTAAAATTTTATTTTTCATTTCCCTGACCAACATGTGTCAATTTTCCTGACCAACATTAAACCACAAGTTTAAAAATGAATAGGTTATGTTGCATCAATGCAAAGCTTAAGGAAATGTTCCACTTAATTTTTTTTTGAATTTTTTTTTTTTTTTAGAACTACAAAAGTCCCAACTGGAAAAATATTTGTCAAAGTAAGAGATTTTAATATAAGTTTCTTTCAATGTTAACTCCACCAACATCTGTTCTGCAACTGCACTGAAAATTACAAGATACTTGTACAAACTCCAATTCAAGTAAACTCGGAATGCTAACAAATGGCATAACTTTTTGTTACTGTTTTAAAGGTAGGCCAAAACGTTCTATCTAAAATGGTTTCTCTAAAGCCACGTGACAAAACTTGCAGAAATTGCAGTAATAACCAAGTTTATATATATATATTAATCACAATTTTCCTGACTTCAAACCAATTTTCACCTTTCCCTGACGAATTTCCATTTCACTTACTTTCCCTGACTTTATGGAAAGTAGTAAGTAAGTAAGTAAGTAAGTAAGTAAGTAAGTAAGTAAGTAAGTAAGTAAGTAATAATAATAATAATAATAATAATAATAATAATAATAATAATAATAATAATAATAATAATAATAATAATAATAATACTTTATTTCTATGCCACCTTTCTCCCCAAAGGGAGAAGTTCACATTCAGCTTGGCATGCAACTTTTAACTTTGTGTGTTTCAGAAGAGGCAACTAAGCTGGCCTATGCAAGCATATCAAGCAAAGACAGGGGGGGGGTGAGACAAAATCTCGTGGCACCTAAAAGACTGTAATATTTTAATGTAATCTTTTATGGAGAAATCCACTTCTTCAGACATTTCATGTGGTTACACTTCTATTCTCATGTAGCATATCCATGCATACATACCAGTAACAATTAGTATGAATAAAATTTTACAGTATGTGCATATCTGCACACCCAGACATGCATGGAACACAATCTACTGTAATATTTAGATTCTTTCAGAAGTGGAATTCTCCTTTAAGACAAGAACTGCACTCTCCATGTCCTTTGTTTTAAGAGAGAAGGCAGGGTTCAAAAAAACACTCTGCAACCAAATTTTGGCAGTACATTCTGGAATTTTGCAAATATGAGGGAGGAGCACCTACAGCAGTGATGGTGAACCTTTTAGAGACTGAGTGCCCAAACTGCGATTCAAAAGCCACTAATTTTTCACAAAGTGCCAATACAGCAATATAATCTGAATGCAGGTGGCTGTGAAGGGGCGTTGTGGGGTGCCCACAGAAAGGGCACCTGTGCCATAGGTTTGCCAACACTAACCATATATCAACCACCTCCGAGCAGCACATTCACTCAAATCAGAATGCTTAACTAACTCGAAAGCCACAGGAAACCAAATGTGTGTGCATGCATGCATGCACGCTACCGACTGTGGCTACAGTCACAATTAAATGATTAAATGCTGCTCATCTGTATAACTTCCAGGCTGGGTTGTTACATAACCGGCAAGCTCAGAGAGCTTTTTCCAAGTCATGTCTCTCCAAAAAGGAGACAGTTTAAGGCAGCCAGTAAAGTTCATCATTGGAGATTGCAAAATACAGTATGTACTGGCATACACCCCTCTCCTCTGGCTTTTAACATAGCTGGAGCATCCACACCTACTCAAGATGCCATAGTTCTCAGTCTCAGCTGAGGTCCTCTTGGCCACCATTAATTCCTATGCTTGTGCTCAGTTCCTCAGGAATTTTTCTTTTGGACCATGACAAATTTATAACTCAGGTCCCATTTGTCCTGATCAATTTCATTTTAAAAAACTGTCCCTTTCTCTCAATTTTTTTCTGCATTATTTTAACTTTCCCCTGCTATTTTAGTACAGATTTTGGATGATTTTATACATAAAGTGGTACCTCAACTTACGAAATTAATCCGTTTGAAATGAATTTAGTAAGTCAAATTTTTCATAAGTCAAAGTGTGGTTTCCCATAGGAATGCACTGAAAATCAATCCATTCCAGAGGATGGAATAAGGTCAAAAAAGGGGAACAGATTAATTGCTTTTCAGTGCATTCCCATGGGAAGACTGTCCCAACCCACCTCAATCAACCAACTGCTGATTTTGACAGATGCGACCTGTCAAAATCAGCTGTCTGTTGGGGGCTGTGGAGAGCAGCCTTCGGCTGCTGTTGATTAAAGGAGATAACTCCCTCCTACTTCTTCTTCTGGGTGGGGAGGAGAGGAAAGGCAGCAGGTGCCCGCCACAAAAGAAGATGGGGTAAACCAAAGAGCCTTTTATTATGATGGGTAGCTCACACAGGTGGACGCGTGCGCCGCACACACACACATACACACACATTGCAGAGTCAGGAGGAGGGGAGGGAGGGAGGGGGAGAGCGAGCGAGCATGCATGTGTGGGGGCTGATGCCCGCTTCCAAGCTGTTTTCTTGTTTTGACAGCCTGACCTCTAAAGCATAGAACTGCTGAGAGGCGTGGCGGCAACGCAAACCCAAGCAAGCAGCTGGAAAATTTAAGCAGCGCTGCTTGCTTGGGTCTGCCTTGCCCCCGCACCTCTCAGCAGCTTTTTTCATGCGAGGTTCGGCTGTCAAAACAAAACACAGCTGGGAGGCAGGCGGCAGCTCACACACATGCGCACACGCACACATTCTCCTCCTCCTGACTGCAATATGTGTGTGTGTGTGTGCGTGCGCGTGCGCGCGCGCGTGCATGTGCGTGCGTGCACATGTGTGGGTGGGCTGCCGCCTGCCTCCCTGCTGTGTTTTGTTTTGACAGCCCAACCTCTAATGAAAAAAGCTGCTGAGAGGTGCTGGGGCAAGGCAGACCCAAGCAAAGTAGGGCTGCTTGAATTTTCCTGCTGCTTGCTCGGGTCTGCCTTGCTGCCATGTCTCTCTGCAGTTTTTTTGTCTTTAGAGGTTGGGGCTCCTGACTCTGCAGGTCCAGCTCTGAAGAGTGGGGGCCACCCTTACACCCAACAGCCGGACCAGTCAAAGAGCGCTTTTCAGTACGAAGCGCTGCCCCCCTGCGTTCTGTGTGTATGTAGTGTTTCCGGAATCGGGGCATCGGTCTCCAATTTGAAAGGAAATCATTGGAAACTGATGCCCTGGTTCCGGAAACGTTATGCATAGCATGCATGGGGTGGAGCTTTGTACTGAAAGGAAATCATTGGAAATGGATTTCCTTTCATTACTCGAGTTTTTTCGGAAATCCATTTCCAATTATTTCCTTTGTAAGTTGAATTTTTCAGTAGTCGAAGCCATGGTAAGTTGAGGTACCACTGTATTTCGTATTTTTACTATATTGTGCATTACTGTTAATCATAATCCTGGAGTCTAGAAGACACCTGGACATAAGATTGGAGGCTGAGGAACTGATAGTACCAACAGAGGGGAACCCAAGCCCCACTACACTTTTATTGGGCTAGGTCAATAGAAGTATAATATCCCGTTGAGTTTCAGAGCCTTCTGTGTTCACCCTGTCCACCCTGTCTTGCTGGTGTCCTCCTCTTTGGTTCTTGCAACTGACTGGAACACAACAACAGCTCAGAGGACTCTGGTCCTTTGGGCCCTTTAAAAGTATCATTAAAATTGCAAAAAAAAAAAAACCCTGTTGCATTTTCTTCTCCCATTCACTCTTCCTTCCCCTCTTCAGTTATTTCTCCGATACTAAATTCCAAATCGAAAACTCCTCAGGGCCGAATTCTCTCCCCCCGGACTTTGTACAAGCGTGAACGTGCAGGCACACAGACACTTTTTCAAGTCTACTTTATAAGAAGACAAATAAAGCCAGAATAGCACTCAACCTTTAAGATAGTGCCTGTTTATGTTTCACATAATCAATTGGACTGTGCTTATTGAGTTCCAAAGAATTGCCTGAGACTTGTCTGACATGCAAAATGTTTTTTTTAAGCAAACCTGAAAATGGCACAATTACAAAGCTGCCACAATATTCATTTTGCCCTGCACTTATGACTGTTCTGATCTGTTAAGGGTTGAACACTTCCTTTGTGGCCTTTTTCCTCTCTCAGATCTCTGTGTGACCAGCTGATCTGCAACCTCACTTCCAAAAGGGACCTTGGCACAGTTAGAACTCAGCAGAAAAACTAGGAACTGTGCTACTTCATCCAGTAATCTTATGCTCAAGTTGTTTTTTGGCAGGTTCTAATGCCATCTATACTAGTAAATATATCTCTCCTTACCATGATATAATGTCATATTTGACTGCAATATTTGACCGCCAAGTTCATGTAAGCATACGGTATCATGTTTAGAGACAGCAGCATGTCTGACTTGCAACTATGGATACAGATTACATGTTACCTAACTGAAGATACTGTAGCTATGCACTAATTCAGACTACTAAATCCAAGGAAGTGGTCTCCTGCTTTACTTTGCTACTTGTCTTCCTATATGCAAGTCATTCTTCAAAAATCATTCAAGTATAGAAGTTATCTACGAAACGTTATTATCACACGAGAACAGATGTTTCCAAGTATGAGTGAAACAAAAAACGAACAATATAATTTTATCTTCCAAACATTCCCACTTGTGCTCTTCCCCAGCATCTTTGGATGTAAACAGTAATACATTATTTTGCAAGAAATTAACTTCTCCTAGTTTCAATCTGTGTTAAAAATTCTTCCTAAGCATCTGAATATAGTATATTCAATCTTATACTAAATGCACAAGAAGAAAAACAAGAAATATTGCTCATTACAAAAAAGCCTGTTCATTGTTATGCACCATTTATGTTGGTCCTAGTAAAACATAAATTACTAAGTGTGAGTGATGGATCTCAAACACAATAGCAATTTAAGTGGAAAAACAGATTAGTATTGGAGAAGTAGAGACAGTAAGTGCCACTTATAGGGTTGAAAACCATGATTTGCTCATACTTTAACCTTTTCCGTATCTTGTTGCAAAAGTCTTTGGTCAAAAAAGCAGGATGTAGATAGCTACACTATAAACAAAATGTAACATTTTAAAAATTGGGGATGGACAGAATACTTTGATTCTTCCCATTCTGAATTCATTTGAATGATTGATTTTCAACAGTGCAAAAGCTGCATAAATTAGAAATCTCTCTACTTGACCTCACAGCCTTCTGATTCACCTAATGCTGCAGAAACATCTGCTTTGATGTTTAGCACCTCTAACCTATTTAAGTCTTTTTACATAAGGTGAATAATTATTTGAGATTATCCAGTGACATAGTTAAACCCAGCTCTTTGGTGGCAGCCTTATAGGCCACCTAGTACAGTATTACATTATTTGTTTCCACCTGTTGCCCATCAGTCACTTTCATGATATCCTTAGTTAATGATTCATGTGGATTCTCTTCCTGGAAATGATGCTGTACTACTTAGCAGCTTTTTCTTGTCTCTTCTGTACAGAAGTAGATGAAAGAGAAAAACTTCTTGGCAATAGTTCAGATGCAACCCAAAATCATTATTTGTTGTTGTTGCATCTGAAGTCACAAGAGTCATGGTGATATCTAAACTCCAGTGGCAGAAGAAAGAAAACAATACAGGTTCTACAAAAAAAAGTTAAAAACTTCATTTTATATGAAAGTATGATTTTAGCTTTGAATTTTGAATAGGGTATGACTAGTCAACATTTGAAAATCCCGAGATAACAAACTTAATTATTTTTGAATGTAAAGTGAAAACCTAATGTGAAAGCCTGGATGTATTTGTACAACCAAAAAAGTTTTTTTAAAGCTAAAATAGAACCCCCATGATAGACACATACTAACACCAAAAGCACTAGTGGCATGTTGCAGAAGCCATATCTAAATTAATATATGATATGTCATGTATCACTGTTTATTTGGGTTTGTATTGTAAACTCAAGGCTCTTCTTGTAAACAAATGTTACTATGTTCTAAGATACTGATCTATAAAAGAAACACATACCCATTTCAAAAAAAAATGAGAATTCCTATTAATCCTACATATGTATGGTCAGATCTTTCAAAACCACCCCCATAGACTTCCTCCTTTCTAAGTACATCCTGTGACAACACCCATGTGGTTTTGTTTTTTTACTGAAAAAAAATATGTATCCTTGAAAGCACTGTTCATGCAGATGCTTGATTGGGTGCCAAGCATTTTAGACATGTACAACATTGGTTTTGTGCATTTTTCAACTTAACATACCATTTTTTCTTAAGTGGAATGCACCAATTCCATAAACCTGGAAATTCTGGAAATAACTGTCTTTGCAATTGGATATTGTCTCCAGTTCCATATTCAATCAGGGAAAAAACACCACATTCTAAGCAAATTTCTCATGCAGTGTTAGATGTGTGCCTCATAAAATAAATCCGCAGTAAGATGAACTCAGACTACATTATACACTTTTCCACATGTCTACATCACTGCAAGTACATGTGCATTTCCAAACAAACACACAAGACATACTGAAGACATAGAGACATTTTATTTACTCCTCTAATGTCAAACCAGTAAGAAAATTTATTTTCAAAATTAGAAATACGCATTTAAATCCAAAAAGGAGGACGATATGTCACATACAGATGTTAGAAAAAAGTATACCGGGGAAGGCAGAAAACTTAGTCACAAATACTGTAGCAATAATATACCTTTGCCCAGGAAGAGCATTCTCATTGCTGTTTAGTATTATGTAGTTTGTTAAGTGAATGGCAAAAAGTAGCTGTCTATCCAAATTTAATGTCACTGTTTTAAAAAAAAAATCAGTACATTAGATCATCACTGTACAGCAAGCTTTCGTGACTACCAGTATCAAGAATATGACACATGATCTAGTTACTCATGGAGGATTATGAGTCAAAATGATCACTTTTCCAAGCTCTGTAACCATGCCCAGAAACAGCTGGGCCTACAGGAGGTCTCCTCTATGCCCCTCGGAAGCTCCCCACATTTCTCTAATATGAAGACATTCACTCTTCCCCCAACTCCTTATCACTTAGGAGAAAAAAGCTAATATGTGGGAAGCATTGCTTAAATTAAGCAGATGATAACTATATAAAGCAAGAAAATATGCCCTGGTTCTTTTGTATTTTGCATGAGTCTGGGAGCCATTTCTGATCCAATATAGGATTCAGAGAAATAGCCTATCACTGCTCAACTACTGCCAGCTTTAGCATGTTATTACAGAGATTATTAGAAGTAACTTTTCAAAATCTACCCCAAGAGTGTCTGCAGCTTAGTAAGGCACCAAGGCTGATCTGACAGGTACCCAGGATAAAAGAAGGGGCAAAAAAAAAGTTTTTCAGCTTTAAAGGGTAGTCATCCCATGGAACATAAGTTGGGAAAACATAAGAAAAAGAAGAACAGAATCACCTGCACACCACAGCATGAGACACAACCTAAGTATGGAGTTGCCTATATGGATCATGTTGGTTTAAACCTCCCTTGTTGCACTGGGAAATCTCTCTTCCCTAGGTCCATATACTATAATTTCTCTGCTCTTTAGGCTGCCCTTTGATTGCAGCAGAACAACAATGGAAAAAATTGAGTGAAAGCAGTACTGTACAAGAGCACAATAATGGTAAATGCACCTTGTGCAGCAAAACGTATTAGTTGGCTAAGGCCAAACGGTCTGTAAGGTGTAGACTTAAACTTCATTAAATCCCTATATCTTGCAATTTTCATGAACTAGAGTTCCAGCACACACATACTTATAAATACATTATATGAGTATTGTAAAACATGTACATGTTTAGGACAGTACATTACATTTTATAGTCAACCAGTCAAAACGCCAACTGAACAAATATTTTTTCTACAAACACCCAGCTTCATCAAAGTTACTTTATTCTAAATAACATAAACCAACCTAGTATCTGAGAAGCAAGCTTGAGGGTATAAAATGCTCAGAATTAGACATCAGCGGAACTACTGTGCTTATCAATGTTAGGGTTTGGTGAATAAGCCAACCAAAAATTCACACATATCTCAATACACAACATGAATTTCAATACAAACAAGGACTAATTGCACTCCTAAACATATCTACTCACAAGGGAGTCCCACTATGGTAAACTCCCTGAAAGCACACACAGTGTTGCAGTGCAAATCCTATTGAGTTTAGTAAAGGGAATTAATTTTCTCTAAAGCTATTACAAATGTTGACAGAGCATTAAAAAAAACTAGTTACATTTATGCACAATTTTGTCTGGCAATCTGATTCTTAACAACGAACTATGAACAGTGCAGCCACCAAAACATACATTAAATATTTCCACTACACATACCAAGTAAAAACCAAATAACACATAGTACAAAAAAACTACACACGCACATACAAAATCCAGGAGGCTTACAGGATTCAAGATATCGTACCTGTCCAAATTAGTAAGTATGTTCGGACTTCGTCTTCTGACACGAAGTTACGCCGGAGGGACTGGCAAACACTCCCGTACAAACATACCAATCTACAGACACAACACTTTTAGAATCCTGGAAGTGAATACACCAGCCAAGATCCAGAATTCTGACACATGGAGTATTGCTCAAGTGGGAGGGGCCCAAATTCTGTATGATGGAATGGGGATTCCCCATCGTAAACAGGGATTTCCTTTGCACGTGCCCAGGAATTCCTGTCTTACGGAAGAGAACAGGGTAGCCATTTATAGGGGTCACATGTGTCTGCGCAAGAAATTCTGAATGGGCACACGAAGGCTTCTCCTCATCTCATATTCTTCCAGCTGCTTCATGCCCACACCAGACCACCTGTGACTTCTAGATTTTAATTTATGATTTTAAATACATTTCCTGCTCAATATGCATTT
Organism: Phrynocephalus versicolor; assembly: GCA_023846285.1. Taxonomy (NCBI): domain Eukaryota; kingdom Metazoa; phylum Chordata; class Lepidosauria; order Squamata; family Agamidae; genus Phrynocephalus; species Phrynocephalus versicolor. Next base: position 19,865,198 of record JAHTLZ010003518.1, read on the forward strand.
TTGGGGAGAAACACCACATTTCAAGAACGCTTACCAATTTCAAACCACCATTGTCTGAAACCCTCCTATTTTACAGAACAGGGAGCAATTCATATTGGGGAAGAGCTTATTCAAATATTCACATTTCACACACAGCCAAAACAAATCTGAACACCTCTCTCAAAGAACAGAACTGTCACTCTTCGTGCAAACCTAAAAACATACTGTATTTACTCAGCAGTAGCGTGCTATGAATGCAACAGGACTTAATCGATGGTAAACATATTAAAGCTTGCAGCCTTTATAAAGCAAAGATGATACAAATCCTACTCAATACATCAGAATGGTTCAATTTTAACCTAGATGCTTCTGCACCAAAGAAGTTAAATCTCTACCAAAACAAACGAAAACATACCAAGCACATACTGAGGGAATGACAAAAAATATTGTGAGCTTTTAATATTAATTATAAATATTACAATCTAGAAAGGAGCACTTTCCTGACATTTCTATTCTGCTTCTTTGTATTCTATGGCGTGAAACTAGTGTTTCAAACTGACTTCTTTTTTTCAGTAAATATTATCTATAAAACAAATGAGCGATTATTACCTTGACAACTCTTTGCTTTCTCCTCTGAGGCCTTTTGTTTTCAGTTAGCACCTAAAGGAAGACATCAAATCGCAGAGTAAGTCTTTGTGAATTAGCAAGGACATTTACTATGATTCCTTTCCAACTCATTTTCCCCCTCTTGAAACATGAAACGACTTTAAAATACAACCACGGGGAAGCTTTCTATGCAGGACTTAAAAAAAGAAAGAAAAAGGAACCGATGAGACTTGAGACGCTGAAGTCACCGGAATCAAAACAAAAACGGAAAAAAGAGGGTTAACAAGGAAGGAGGGGAGGAGGGGGGGAAAAGCCCACAACCTTTTCTCCGACTCAAAGTCGGGTTTAATAAGGCTCTGCATTCTTCACAGCAAAACCCACAAGGTAGCCATCTTGCTTCCTTCTGCAGAAGAACCCTTTACAGTGTAGCCCTCCTTCACGCTGCTTTTTGGGTATTATTATCATGGTGTTTTAAAAGGAACAGCGGCAGCGGCGGCGGCGGCGGCAGCAGCAGCAGCACAGCAAGCCCTGCCTGCCAACACTAGGGACGTGCTAGGCATGCCTCTCAAATATTATTACACAGACACACACACACACACACACACACACACACACACACACAGAGAAACACACACAGACACAAACAGGCTCCAGAAAAGGCTCAGCCAATGGCCGCGCCAGGCCAGCCGCTACCAGAGCGCTCTTCCCTTTTCGCCCCAGCCCTTCCTAAACAAAGGGTCTCCTATGTGGGCTTTTTTCTCGGAGCAGGAGGACACAAGGGCGGGCGCAAGCTGTGACATGGAGCCCCCGCGACCGCGGATCCGGCCCAGGGGCAAGAGGCAGGTTGGCAGCCGGGTGGGGTGGGGTGGGGGCTAGGGAGGCAGCAGGCAGGCGAGCGAGCGAGCAACGGCAGACGCGGAAGCGAGGCGCAAACACATACGGTATGAGTGAGTGAGTGAGAGAGAGAGGCGAAGTGGGGGGGGGGGGAGAACCAGCCGCCCCAGCTGTGGGGTCTATATTTGAGCGAAGGGCTTAAGGATGAATGCAAGAGCGAAGGGCATCTGGAGGAAAGATGGGTATCTGAGCCTAGCCTAGGAAAAGCTAAGGATCGCTCCTTCACCAGCGCAAAGCGCGCGCGCACTCCCAGGGAAAGTATTGTGCATTTTGACTTTATAAGGCAAGGGCTACGTATTAGTGATCCCCCCCCTTTTTTTTTTGAGGGTTAGCCGAGGACGCAGTTTGCCTGAGCAACCCACTCTCTTGGAGTACGCGCGACGGCCACGCCTCGATTCTAATTAATAGCTAATGATAAGGAAGCGTACTGAGTGGGCGCAGGAAGGAGGGATTAGGTATCTGCACAATGCCCTCTCTTTTTCTTTCTCTTTGCTACAGAGGAAGACATTCTAGTGCCTTAACTTTATTATTATTATTATTATTATTATTATTATTATTATTATTATTATT
>JAHTLZ010003518.1:19867256-19881318 GCA_023846285.1 Phrynocephalus versicolor
TTATTATTATTATTATTATTATTATTATTATTATTATTATTATTATTATTATTATTATTATTATTATTATTATTATTATTATTGGTGTGTGGTATAAATATGCAGAGCCTTCGAAAGGCTGATTAGTTAGGTTAAGCCAGGCATTTGTCTAGCGCCACTTCAAAAGAAATACAGATTTCAATCCTATTCTTTCTGTAAGTATTTTCTTCAAGATACAGGTTCACTGTGCATACTCACAGACCAGCGAGGGGACAAATATAGTAAAGGAGTAACATCACATCAGAAAACATGAACTGGGTTGAGTCACTAGAACCAATACATCATTCTACCAACACATCTGTTTTTGACACTATAAAAATGGTTTAACTCAATAAAGGAAGCCACAACTTTAATTTGCAAGACTTGAATAGGGTGGTTAATGGCAGGACGTTTTGGAGGTCACTTATTCCTAGGGTTAGAGGCAACTTGACAGAGCATAAGAAGGTCCCCCCCCCCAAATGGGTAAGTTAGAAGAAGGGAGAGAAAAATTAAATAAGCTCAGAATTAAAACCTCACTTCCACCGCAACATTCCATGTTAGAGCTGTAGTCCCACACCTGTGTGTGGAGAGTATGATGATCAGGAAGGCTGGCCTGGGATACAGACCTGAATAACACTGCCTTATCTTTTAATTGCTGGAAGGTGGATAGGCAACTTATGGCCCTCTGCACCACATGAGGAAACAGCTCCTTTCAGTCCCAGCCCACACACCCATTGTTGGGGGAAGGTAGGAGCTCCTGTCCAACTAGGTGGAAGATGAAGTGGGTGATGGTTGTGGGGTTTTGCTTTTTTGTACACTGGCCAGAGTAGCATGAATTCACTAATAATTGTCATAAGGACTGCTTGCCACATCCCTGCTGGCTATACGAGTTCAAATTTCTAGCTTACCACCTGTGCATTGCTCATTTGGAAGGGATATTCATGAGGTCTTAGGATCTGCATTGAACTCAGCTTTCCTAATGTCAGCAGGCAAATTTATATAAGCTTATTTGGAGATAACTAGAGGATTCTACCTTGGAATGGATATTTGTCAAAAAGCTCCAAGTTGACCATTCACTGATCTAACCTTGCAGTTAAATCCACAACAGTTACCAGGATGCAAATATTTGCTGCCCACTACCCTCAAATACGTATTGCGACATGCCAATAATCAAAAGAACCTGGCTCACAGACTCTTCCGTGCTCACTTACAAAAAGCCCTTTTAGTCACAACCCAATTAAGTGGCAATTCATGATGATAAATGTTATTTGTCATCTGCACTGTCATAAAATACTCATAGCCCACTGCAGTTTAATCAGCTAGCTACCAATAATGTTTTAAGCCCACATGAGCTCATGAGAGGATGCTATGCATTTAGTTCTGTCCTTGGGGTGTGCAAGTGTGGAAGAGACCTTTTCAACTGTGTGGGGTCATCCTCCACTTACTCTAATCTTTCCTAGCCTAGGCACAGTATTCTGACATGCTGGTCACCAGCTCCAATCTATGGTGCCCAAACCAGAAGGGAGCCTTCTGCCGCCTTGCTGTTCCTCAGGAGTAAGTTATGAACCCCATCGGACCCAAAGCAAAGGGCCACAATTCCTACAACCTGCAGCAACAGTGTGAATCAATACTGATAAAAACTGAGTTGTTAGCCTCAGCACGGGGCATCATCATCCATTCCCATCTCCCGGTATACGGATCTTCCTTCCATACCCACTCCCAGCCTGGGGGAAGGACGCACGGTTTCTGCCTTTTAACTTCCCCAAACCCCACCTCCACAACTGTGGGTGGGTCAGTCTTTCCCGCCTTTTCCCCTTCTCCAATCCTGAGGGATTCTTCAAACTTCCTCTGCTTTTCTTCACGCTCCTTCTCCTCCCTTATTCGGGCATCACTAGCCTCCTCCCTTCACCTTTGTTTTTCCCGCCATTCCTCCCTCTCAATCTTGACAGGTGTGAGCGGCACTCTCCTCCGTGGAGCCCCCTCAGTCTTTCCTGCCCCACAGTTACCTACACTTTCAATGCATACTTTTTTTTGGGGGGGGGTGTATTTTTATTTGTAGCACAGATGATAAACAGAGAACCAAGGGATCGGGCTGGCCCTACTACTAGACAGAGTGGCAGAATGGCTAAGAGGCTGCTGCATCACTCTGGCTCTCTGAATTTCATAGCTTGCCCTGCACTCTCCAGACTAGTCAGTTGCTCTCAGGCACAGCAAAGGACATGGCCCTATCACCATGAAGGTACCACATCCATTCACTTCTGTACACAGAATGGATAGGTCGTATCTTGTCCTTTGCCTCAGGCAACAAAAAGTCTTAGGCTGGCTCTGCCATGGTGTGATAGCTATTCCTCGAGTGTAAGAGGGAGCCATCTTGTTCCTGGGCAGAAAGAACTAGCAAGTATCTAAAGCGGCATGTCCAAACTTCGGCCCTCCAGATGTTTTGGACCACAACTCCCATTGACAATACAGGCTTGGAATTCTGGGAGTTGTGGTCCAAAACATCAGGAGGGCCGAAGTTTGGACATGCCTTTGAGTTACCCCTTAACTGTTCCTCATTGATGGCCAGAAATCATGACATGTTGCTTTATTTAAACTGTTTTTAAAGAAAAAATTAAAAACACCAACTCACGCTTCATGAAGTAAATAGGTTACAGGCGATACCTATTGGTATTGGGAAGTAAATAGAAAACATGTGCAGACAGATGTTAAACATACAGATGCAGAGGTACACGTGTGAAAATCACATTAATTGTATTTGTTGCCTTGTAAACGTGTAGGCGTGTGGGAACACATGCAACCACAAACTGAGAGGTTAAAGAGATGATACTACCCAAAGCTTCAGTTTTTAGTGCATGAAAACTATGATAAGATTAACCAGCCTTTATCTCGACTTTCTGGGCAAAGTTGAAGAACCTGTGTTGTCCCATCTTGTGTTTGTTTACTCAGATGTAAGTCCCAATCTCTTCAGCAGAACTTATTTCTAAGTATGCAGAGAATTACAGCCTTAGAACATGGCCAGGTGCTCCTATACCAACTTGTCAGTTTTACTGAAAACAGCAGTATTTATATCTGCATAAATATAGGCAACAACGTCACACTTGATCAATATACCACTATTTAAGATTTAAGGATTTTCAAGTACAATGGACCCTTGTATAACAAACAGTTTGTATAACATAAAATCTGTACAACATAAAAAATTCCGGAGATAGGGGAAATTTACGTAACATAATCACCTATGGGGAGAATTTGTATAATATAAAATGGGATTACTCCATTTTGAATGCATTCCTATAGGAATTTGTATAAAGGAAAACTTGCTTAACATAATTTCATTTGGAACAAATTAATTCCTTTATACAAGGTACCACTGTACTGTTACTTTACAGGTATGTCTGAAAGTTTGTATATAAACACAATCAACTGCACTACATAAATGCTATTCCAGAATTTGAAACTGCCCCTTAGAACCAAAATACAAACTCAGTACTTATTGCTTAAGAAATAAAAGAATTTGTTTTATTAGATTGTATGCTCTGAAACTACAATACCCAAAGCTCAAAATGAGTATAAAGTATCTAGTTAGGTCTCCCTGCATATCTCCAGCAGTGTTTTGGGAGTTCATACTGAAAACCTGATCTTTGACTCCACACTTTTCTGCTTGTTGCATTAAGAATGTGGTTTTGAAGAGTACTTTGCATACAGGTATAAAATTTCCCAGTCATAAGGGTCAAAACGGGAAAAAAGTATAATTCTAGTGGCACAATTGTCTAGAATTCTCAAGATGAAAACAAGGGTTCGTCTCCAACACAAATTGGAAGAGACAGGAGCAAATTCATAATCTGAAAGCATTATAGTCAAGGTCCAAAACCTGTACCTATTCCTATGCTACAGAAGTGCCTAAGAAAATGAAAGTGACAGCAAAAAAGAAGTGGAAGAATGGGTGGTAGCTCATTAAATAGGCAGAGAGAAGGCTTAAAGTAAAGGGTGAAGAAGCAAAGCTACAATACAATGGGAAGGTCAGGAGAAATCAAAGAGAAGCATGTTGTGCTTGGAAAAAAAGACTGACAGAAAAGCCCGAACCTATCCTTTTCTTGAACTGGCCTCTGATGAAATCTTTTTAACTCTTTGTGTTAATCGCTTCCTCTCTCCACTCTGAGTTTTTTCCCCCTTTTCTGGTCCCCCTGGCAGATGTCTGTTTGCTAAATAATTAAAAATAAATCGGTACTCTTTCTAGCGCAGCCCCAGTGTCCCCGAGATGCAAGAACTAGTTGATGTCCTCCATTGTTTGGCTTTGGAACTCTGAATCAACCTTCTCCAGCTTCACTGTTGAGCATTTCCTTGGTCAGTTGAGTTTGGAGCATTTTCTTTTCTCCAAATGAGCTTGGCAATGTGGAAAAGCCCATGCTTCCAGTGCCTCAGCTCTTGAGATAATCAGAGAAAGCTCTTCTCTGAGTCCTGCTGTCTTCAGGATGGAGACACAAGAGAAGTCCTTCCCATTTGTTGTTCCGAGGCTGCGCAATTCCTTGCAGAGGGAGGTTAGACCGATACCCTCCCTGCTGTCCTTCCACAGGCAGGCAATCGTCTTTTTATTCCAGCAACAATTAATTGGTTATTTGAGAAAAGCGGTTTTAACAATATATTCCTTTAATTTTTTTATGCTTCCTAGAGTATCTTGCATTTTTGTTTGTGTGTTTTGTTTTGGCCTGGTTGGCTTTACTTAACACTTCGTGGCTCTTAATGAGTTTTATTTTCTTATGTTGTAAACTGCCCCAAACAGTGCTTGCACTAATAGGGCAGTGTGCAGATTAGTTAAATAGCTAAATCCAACCATTACCTATCTTTTCATGTTTCTGATCCTCCCTTTTTAACATTACAAATATTTGTATGTTTTTATCTGTGCTTTGTTTTTAATCTATATTGTTTGTGGGGGGGGTTCACATGGGGTCCCATCATAGGAGAAATGCGGGATACTGTTATTTATTCAATTCAACTCCCCCTTTTCCTTGTAAAAGTGAGGTCTTGGCACAATAGCTGCAGTTCACCACTGCCTGTGCCTTCTGCCCCTCTAGCTTCCACTGAGGACTAAAGGGGGGGGGCTTTCTTTGTGACTTGGAGTACTCCGATACCAGGCATGCAGGAACAAGAGTACCACTAGGGTAAGCAAGACCTTTCTCACCACCTCCTCACTAATAGTTCATGGACATTTATTTTCAAGGTATAATCTGACAGATGTTAGCTCATTCTCTCAGGCAGTGAGGGCTCCCCATTCAAGGCACTAACTGAGGCCAGCCACCAGTGGAAAACAGCAAGGGCCATATTTACAAGCTAGTAGTCTGCTACCTGGGTCACGAAGAGTCAGTCGTGACTGTAACAGCACAATGCACACACACCGTCTGCAACCTTATTTTCCAGATGCCCAGGACAATTGGGAAGGGGTTGCCGCTTATCTGCCTACCTCCTTCCCTGGCCTTGACTAACAAACCCCTCCTCAGCCTTTACTGCAATTCAGGTCGTTTGTTTTTGCTCAGTTTTACTCACACATATCTTTTCCCTCTCCCCCACCACTATAAACAAAGGTTATCTCTGTAAAACAACCGCCTTGCCAATTAGGGAGGCTTCACGCCGGCCTGGCTAGTAAATCAAAGCATAAAAAACAAACCAAAATACTTTACAAGAACTCAGCAAATCTGAGGTGCGAGTAAAAAGAACAAAAAACCATTTATCAGCTCTAATAGATGCATAACAGAATCCACCCCTCTGTTACCCTTAAAAATACAGCTCTTTAAGGCATTGACCCTTCACCTCTCTCCTAACAAGGCTATAGAACAAACATTGCTACTGCGGATTTATCTGGAGGAAAGACCACACAGTAGCTGTAAATATGACACCCATTCCAAACAGAGATGGAGAACTTCGTTTAGCCCAATGCCCAAATTCAGTTTTAGGTGAACTGAGAGAGGGGTTTGCATTCCCACTGAGGATGTTGCCCAAGACAAAAGGGGGAGGGGAGGCAAAATACCAGCATCTTAGTTGGTAACTCTTGCTAGGAGGAACAGGCTCACAAAGGGAGTGGGTGCGTTTGCTGGGTCTTCTGAGGAATCCAGGAGGGTCCAATTCAGCCTGAAGTCCCCTATGCCTCCGGGTTGCTGAGACCTTGTCTAGAATCCTGGCTCTGTTCCCTTTGACACAGTCTGGCACCAAGAGGCTTGACCTAAGATGTTTTGCTACCTGAGGGAGAAGATTGAGCCATGCTCGCTACTTATTCCAGGTACAGAAGTCAACTAGAGTTAAAGGGCAATCTTGCTGAAAGGATAATGTACTTGTCTTGATCATTTTATGAATGATCCCCTGCTATTGGGCGTACCGCCCCCTTAAGGTAAAACAAACAAAAAGTCAGTGTAAGCTGGATAAAAGAGAAGCACCTGACACTGCACCTGTGCTGAACCCTTGCCTTTCATTCTACAGCAAGATGCAAAAACTGTTGGCTATTATTATTACTGAATTCTGCAACCTGTGCAAGTACATTTCCAGAATTTAATAAGTGGTCAGTAAGGTACTATTTTCTAGGTCAAATTCAAAACTTTGGTCTGAAAATGCACTTTGCCAAACATTCACTGCAGTTACCATATTGAGCCGAGGGAGCAATGATTTTCAGCTGTTTGCTGAGATTACATGCCATATTCTGCCTTTCCTTGCTCTCCTCCTCCCCTCTCTTTTTCTTTGCAACAATGAGAGAGGCAAGCTAGGCTGAAAGAGTATGACTTGCACAGAATCTGCCCGTATATCTTTACAGTTTGGTGGGCATTTGAACTCGGTGGGGCCAAGTAGGGATTTCGACACAGGTCTCCTGAGTTCCAGTCCAACACTCTAATCACAAGGAATGGGTTTTCATGTTTTAACAAGGCACACTTCCATGTATTCCATGTTTGTTGGTTGACACGTGAAAGACAGCCTCTTAAACATGAATGCTTAGCAAGCAGGGGGTACACAAAAGTGTTGTGTCCCCTCTTTTTGGCTAACCTCTCTTTCACTCTTTGTCAAATCGCCTAATAAATTTTTCATCCAATAGCACAAAGGCTGCTAAAACCAATCAGCATACCTAGGGAGACACAAATTTTGAATCTATAGCAGGACTAGAAACCAGTGAGACGGCTGTTTTTATTTCACTCATTCCTTGGGGGTAGGATTCCTTTTTGCTGAGCTCCAGGTGGCCTCCATTCTGGATTACTGTCTCTACATGTCTATCCGCCTGCCTCCATATTGGATCCTTTCCTTTACTCCCTTGATTGGGTGGGGAATCCCCCCTTCTTCAAATTATTTTTGCTGATTCCAGATACCCTACCTATAACAGCATGCCTCTTTCAGTTAGTCCCCCACCCCACTCCAATATCTTTGGGAATATTTTTCATTATGTTTCTTGTTTGGTACTTTCCTATATTAAATTATTTGTGCTGCTGCCTGTTGGACTTGAAGATTGAAAGGACAAAGTGTTAAATCACCCTGTATTCTAATAGGTTTTGATTGTGGGTGTGTTTTAATTGTATTTTTCCCCTTTTATTTGCTTGCCTGCTTTCCCTGTGTATGGGGGTGCTTTCTCTATTTTACTGCTTTTTTAAATAAAACTGTTATTTGGAAATGTTAGTGGGTATTCTGTTGAATGTGTACATTTTCATGTGTTTTCTTGGAACTGTTTTGTTTCCCTTTTATTTGTTTGGTACAGGGGGTTAACCTTTATGTTTTTTCTATGCCCCAGTGAGATGTGTGAGCATTTCTTGATTGTTTTTCTTTGTGTTAAGGTAGTATTGATGGCTTTAGTAAGTCAATGTTTCTGTCTGCCAGGCAACAAAAACAGACTGCCAGGCCACTTCCTCCTTGCCTTTTATTCCTATTGTTCTGCCCAAGTTCAGAGCATCTCTTTTGCAATTGGCAGGTGTCATCTGTAGTCATATCACTATTTTTTTTTATTTGGGTGCTTCAGTGCATTTTGAATTAGGTGGTGGATGAGAAACTAATATTATTTTTTTTTTTTAGTATTGCATTGCATTGCATTGCATTGCATTGTTTGATGATGATTTCTGTTTCTCATGTACTGCTTCCTGCTTTAGTAAAGTAGATTCATTATCTGTTCCCTTGCCTCTGCTCTTCTTGGGTAATTGTTAAGGTTCTTTAGAGCTTGTGAAGTGGCTGAAAACACAAACTAGAAACATTAAATGAATTAACCAACGGCTTTTCTCTTTCATGAAAAATAAAAAGACTGTTACACAAAAAATACAAAACAACAACAAAATACCTCGCAAAAGAACATGAAACAAAAGAAATATGAAAATATTCACCATGTACATCCTATAATAACCACCACAACATATTGGCTATATCCTCCTGCATACTATAAACCAGTGCTGTTTTGTCAACAATTATGAAATAGAATTTGGTTTTTTTGCGAGATACTACATATCCAATTAAACCATATAGCACTAAGTACTGTATATGTCTGTGAAGATTCTCAGTAATCCAGGTGAGTTTAACTGGAAGTTGAGTCATGGCAATTGGACTTCTTTTTCTTAAGAGATTGAACTGTTTCAGTCTGACGAAACTATTTGGAGGAGCAGCGAAACGTTTCAATCTCTCAAGAAAAAGAAGCCCAGTTGCCATGACTCAACTTCCAGATAAGTACTGTATATGCTTACTGTATATACCAGAAGAATGATTTTGAAAGATTGGTATACAATCTGAGAAGAACATGAATGCAGCTCAAAAGAAGTTGGAAGTCATTCTGCTTTTTTCTTTGGTACCTCAGTACTAAATGTGAATGTGCTAGGGATAATTAAGAAGGGTTTAGAAAATAAGTCAGCAAATGTCATTTTGCCTCTTTATAGATCTATGGTGAGGCCCCATCTGGAGTACTGTGTATAGTTCTGGTCACCATACCTCCAGAAGGATATTATGGAAATGGAAAAAGTGCAGAAGAGGGCAAACAGAATGATTAGGTGACTGAAACACCTTCCTTACCATCTGAGGCTGCAATGGCTGGGCCTCTTCACTCGTGAACGACGGCACCTAAGAGGTGACCTGATTGAAGTTTATAAAATCATACACGGTATGGACAAAGCAGATAAGGAAACACTGTTTTCCCTGTTGTACAAGACTAGAACTAGGGGGCACTCCGTGAAACTTTAGGATGCTAGGTCTCAAACAATTAAGAGAAAGTACTTTTTCATGCAGAGGATCGCTGGTCTATGGAACTCCCTGCCAGAAGAAATGGTGACAGCTGTCAGCCTTGAAAGCTTTAAGAAAGGATTGGACAAGTTCATGAAGAACACAGATATCAATGGCTATCATCATGGAAGCCCAAGGACAACCTCCAGGTTTGAGAAACAGGCAGGATATCTCTCAATGCCATTTGCAGGGAATCTTAAGCAGGTGAAAGCATCTGCTTGGGAATACCCTGAAGCAAATGGTGAGCTACTGTGTGAGACAGAATGCTGGACTGGATGGGCTGTGGCCTGTTCCAGCAAGGCTGTTCTTATGGACAAGATCCTTACAAGAAGCCAGGGTCATCACAGTTAATCTTGCTTCCTCTCTATCTTGGCCCCCCAAATTGGACACAGCACATTTCAGCTATTGTTAAGTATCTTTTCAGAATAAACACTCTGATATAAATAGTTGTCCATCTGCATCTTTTCTAGGTGAGGTACGTGAATGCATAGTGGCAAACCAGCTCCACATGTATCACTTTTAACCCTGTTGACAACCTGGCTCTGCAACTGCCCTGGTAGCTGGAGTGAAGATGATTTTGGGGGGGGGGAGGGTGAGAGGGGATACCATTCACCATGTTATTCCTCCTAGGATCCTGCCCTTCTGAGATAAGATAAAGATGTACTACTATTTTGCAGCAGCTTTGTTCATTTTTAAAAAGTATGCTTCAAAACTGTTGGTACTGAATCCTACTTGGTACTGAATCCTACTCTCATTTCCCATGACATATGCAATATGTCATGGGAAATGAGACTGTGGTTTCATTTAAATAGGAAATAAGAAACTCTGGCATATGCACCATTCTCAGTCGCAGTGCTACAAACTATGGTCTGGAGGACCATTTGAATGCTGCTAAAATGCTGCGCAAATAGCTGCAAAAATGACATGCAGGAAAACAGCAATCTGTCTGACAAAGAGCATCTCACCAGAAAGTAATGCAATTGTGCATTGATTTTGTTTTCTGAACGTGACACTGAGCATGCAAATTAGATACACCCCACTGTAACATTCTCACTGAAAATGTGGTTCCAAAGCTGTCCTTCTTTTTCTAGCAATGTAGACAGATTTGTCTTTTCTGTACCAGTCCTTACACTTATGGTGCATTTATCCTGAAATAGCTTTGTTCTGCATTACCATTTTTAAAACATTGCCTTTTGGTTGCAATTATATAGTGCTTGAGTGACTGCAGTGTTGCAGCAGGAGAGCTCATGCGCTTGCAAGCACAGGGATTTCTTGATAAGCTGGGATGATTGTGTCATACACACACACCTTACAAAGGTTTCTCGTTCCCTCTGAGCTTCACAGCAATCTTCACAGAACAATATACAGTTCTGAGCTAGTCTTACTGCAATCCAAAGTATTTTGGGTGACTTGGACTGGAATTGGGATCCATTAGCTCTACAAAAGGTCTACCAGCGATGAAGCTGAAATATAGATTAATACAGCTGCCTTTGTCTTTGGATTCTTCCTGAAAGCCTAGCACTGGGATGAAGAGCATCTGGATTTCAAAAGTTATTACTGCATTATGGTTTCCTCAACTTGGATTGCAGTATACATTCGAGATGTAATGCCCGGAGTGGCCTTGTTGCCAGATGATGAGGTATATAAATATAATAAATAAATAAATAAATAAATAAATAAATAAATAAATAAATAAATAAATAAATAAATAAATAAATAAATAAGATGGGCACTATGTGCTTTTTTGCTATGCTGTCACACATTCCTTTCCCTCCCTCCCCCTCACCGGCACCTCCACTCACTAGCAGTTGCCCACAACTCTGTTCCTCTCTCTCATGCCATTCTCCAGTTGGGGCAGGAGCCTGGGTTTCCTTGCTCCTCCTCCGGTGACAGCCAACCACTCAGACGAGGAAGCAGGACAGAGATTCCCCTTGTGTACCCGCTGAGTGGTTGGCTGTCAGAGGAGGCGGGGCAAGGACACCCAGGCACCTGCCTGGATTGGAGAACTGGACAAGGAGGTGTGCAGCAGCGTTCTCCAGCTAGTGAGTGGAGGAGGGGGTGAGGAAAAAGAACACACATCAGCTGTTCTGTTGGGTACAGTAGATTAACTGGGATGAAGTGTAACGAAGCGCTTTGTGCCCATCTCCAGTATGCATCAGGTGGAAATTCCAGGCTTGCCGTGTATTTCAGTGGAGCCAGGATCTCTGCACTAATTGTTCTTTTGCTGCTGTCTCAGATATCCCCCCCTCAAATGTAAAGGAATACTGTATCCCCTGCTGAGTAGGAAACTCCCAAGGAATGCTATTCACTATCCAAGAGTCGTCCAGTGGCGCATCATAACATTGAAGTAAAACGTCCAATTAAAAGAAGAGAACCAGAATTCACTTCTAAATCATGTCAAACTGAGCTAGCTTCTTTTTAGCCAACCAGGTTAGTTTAGAGCTCCCTCCTCTGGCCAGCTGTGAGAGGCCATGTAAAATGTTGAGAAGGCAGTTTGATAATTATCTCCTTGAATAGCAGGCCTATGAGCTGGGGGAGATTTACCGTATTTTTCCATGTATATACCATGCTACTTTTTTCTAAAATCATGATGCCAAAAATTAAGGGGTGTGGTATACACAGAAGTAAGCCTTTTGGGGTGGGTGTGGAGGAGAACCCAAACTCACCTGGCTTTTTCCCTCCATGGTTTGGTTTTTGCAGGATAGAGCTCCTACTTTCCTTGAGTTCTCCACTCCCACCCCTGTTTTCTTTCATTTCCCAAACGCTCTTCTCAGCTTTGGTGAGTTTCTTTTTTGCAAGATCAGGCTCAGTCCGGCTTGAGCAGCCCATTAAGAAATATGCTTAGAAAGAAAAGAAAAAAGCAACACCTTTTTTGGTCAAAAGGCATTTCTTAATAAGCTGCTCAAGCCTGAAGGAGCCTGATCCTGCAAAACAACAAACTTACCAAAGCAGAGAGGGGTGTTTAGAACTGGGGAAATGAAAGAAAACAGCAGGGGCGGAGGAGACCTCAAGGAGGATTTATTAATTTTATTTATTTGGGGGGGGGTCTAAAACGGGGGCATTTAATAAAAGGCGGCTTCTTACAGATGGAAAAATACGGTATGCTCTGACCAAAGCTAGACAGTTACTTTTTGAAAAGCCCCCCTTCCTGTTCCTTGGTATATATACTGTTTTAAATAGAATTTAGGATCTTGGCTTACTTAGATTCTAAAAGAGCATTTCACTGCAACTTTTGGTGTTGGGTGTTACTTGCCATTCTTTTTGGTTACTTCAAAATTTAGGATTGACAAGAGACTGGGATAAGGTTTGACAAGTTCCTGACAAAATTGCTGTTAAAATGCCCTTAAATGTACCTTTTAAAAGGAATTAGAAAGCATTTTTGCTCTTTTAATACAGTCATTTCATTCTCACTCATTCTTTGCTTTTGAAATGTAATTTGTTTTGCCCTTGTTGGTGGTGGTGGTGGTGGGGAAGTAACCCCTCACAGGTGACCGTTACTTGTCACTCATTATTTCTCAAGTCTGCTTCTGATCACAACCAAAGAGAAACTAATGCTTCTCATTTGTACTTGAGCATTTCCATTGCTATGCCAGCGGAAAGATGCCCTTCAATCATTGCTCAGTGGTAGGTCACCTACTTTGCATATGAAAGATCACAAGCTCAATCCCAAGCAGATGCCTGCTTCCAACACTTGGGAGCCCCTCCCACCACCACCAGTCAAGTGTTCAAGCAACTGGGCCAGAAGGCGGTCTGACTCAGTATAAGACTGCTACCTATATTTCTGCAAAGGATGAGAAATCACATGTTGATTTGGCACACTCATGGGCAAAAATCTGAGCCCTTTGCATAGGTCTCAACCTCTGTGCCACTGATGCCCTTAGTTTGCTATTTTATTGCATTATTCCACCTGTGTTTCCATGGCTGGTGATTAAATAGCTATATGGTACTGGGAGAACTAGGTTAATAGACGCCTAGTAAGACTGAGGCTGTTCAGCCTTGGAATAGTTGGGAGCTTCAGAAATATAACAGTGCCGCTCATAGGAGAAAATCCAGACTAAAGCAGCATTCCTCAGTTCCACCCAAGTTGAACAGCAGAGGGTCAAGTGGGAATGTGGTTACCTTCTTGTCTTCCCTGACTGTATTTTTGTTTTGAAAGACTGCATGTATTGCACCTACAAACAGCTTAAAACTAGATCCCCCCCCCAAGAAAGGGTATAAAAGCAATATAAATGGGGCTTCCCAAGTACAGTACCTTAAATCAAAACTGCACTACTGGCATGAAATCAAGATAGCAAATGGAGTTCATTGGGTAGCATAATACAAAAGTACAGTCTTAAAACTAATTATTTTGAGCAGTAATGTCTGGCATGTTGTTATGAATTTAGGGATGTGTGCTAAAACTAGCTGACCCCGTTTCCTCGATGTCTGGAAGCCCCCATTTCTTAACCGCTCTAATTCTGTAGTCATGCTCTGAATTAAGTAGGGCATTATGTTTAACATCTGCTCTGTATTTGAGTAACTGTGCAACTCAAGGAAAAGTGAGTCCCACTGGAATCTAAGTGCACTGTAATTTAACTGGATCTAAGTGCACTGAGCAGCTGCCTAGATGCCCTGAAGCTAAGCAGAGTCAGCCCTGGTTAGTACTTGGATGGGAGACCACCAGGGAATACCGGGTGCTGTAGACACCTGGAGTAGGAACTGGCAAACCAATCCAGTATTCCTGCCAAGAAAACTCCATGAACATGGAGTCAGGAAGAGTTGGCCATGACAGTAATGACACAACAACAACAACAACAACAACAACAACAACAACAACAACAACAAC
>JAHTLZ010003518.1:19881328-19897373 GCA_023846285.1 Phrynocephalus versicolor
AACAACAACAACAACAACAACAACAACAACAACAACAACAACAACAAGTGCACTGAACACAATGCCGGACTGTGGTGAGAAGTTGGGCAAGTATTTTTAACATTTAATCCACATTGTACAGTCATGGCTTTACAACCATGTTAGGAAGATTATTTATTTATCATTTATTTGATTCATTTCTATACCGCACCATTTTCCTTCAGGAACTCTAGGCAGTTTACAGAATAAAAATAAAATAAAAACAAGTTAAAAAAACAATACAAACGGGAAGGAGGGGGAATACCCTCAGCAAGATGCAGCAGGATATACTAACAACAAAACAACAACAACAACAATACAACAGTATACTGACTGAGTAATGTCTCCACTTACCTCTGAGGGTAGCACTAAGCCCAGTGGTGGCGGTGGCGGTTTCTTCAATTCTTCACATTTCCTTTTTTTACATATACGGTGACTTGTTTTGCGTTTCCTGCAGCAGCTGCATTCTTCACAATTAGTTTTTCGCAAGCACGGCTCACATACTCCACAGCGCCGTCGTTTCTTCTTCTCCACCACAGGTTGTAACGAGGCAAAAGAGACAAGGAGACTACCCACTGAATTCCCACAGGAGTTTGGCCCTGAAGTTACAACTAAATCGGGGTGATACATCCTGGTCTCCTCAACAAGACTGATTCCTTTTCCATCTTCAAGACCCATGGGGTGTATAGGATCCTGTGGCTTTGGAAGGGGTTCCTCTGGTAGGGTGCTTGCTTCTGCACCCCCTCCTATGTCTGAGGACGGCTCTAAATGAGCACCTTTGGAGGAGTTGCACCAGCATTCCTTAATGACCTCACTGCTGCTTACCAAAATAGAGTCAGGGGTGCTTTTTTCTGGGTTGGATGACACCAGCGGCACAGCCTCTGGGTCTAAATGGAATGTTTCCGATGCAATTTTTTCTAGTGTCCGTTCAAGATCTCCCAAGGTAAAACTACTCAATAAGGTATGAGGAAGGTGTTCACAAGCTGACGCTTCTTTTGTTTGGCCACACCCTGAATGATTTTGATTAGAATTGAAATAAGAATCAAGTGCTTTATCGCTTGGCTCTACTTCTACAGGCTTTGGTAAATGAGACTGCCCACAAGGACCTGGTTCTTTCAAACCACCTCCAGATTCAACGATGCCACACAAATCAGATTCTTCTGTACTGGTAGGCTCAGGATCTTGCCTGTGGCAGGACTCGGGCAACTCACACGGATCATCTAAATGCAATTTTGAGATCAATTCTGAGGTAATTGAAACGACAGCATCAGGTTCACAATGGATTAGCACCACGTCCATTTCGGAGGGAGGTTCTGAGGCAGACAGTGATCTTTCCGTAAGCACCTTTGAGTTTGTTTCTGAGGAAAGAGGCACTGTGGAGTTAGAGGATGAACCAGAGGGATCTTTGGAGTCAGGAAGCAAATCTAGACTGCTTTTCAGGTGTGGGTTCATAGAAGTTCCAACTTCATTTCCAGGCACCTCTAAAACGATGGCAGAATCGAGATGTGAATAGGGAGTGACAGACTCAGTGGCACTGGAGATGTTAAATAAATCATCTGGAGCCTGTTTGACGGAGACAAGTTCTTGAGGTTCACTTTCCTCTTGGAAGGCTTCAGGATGAGGGATATTTGGCATGTCATTGTGAGAAGCAAAAATACTTTCTTCGGGAGACGACTCTCCTTTTTCGTCTTGCTGGTCACATTCAGAGGGATGAGCTATCTCTTTGCTGCACAGAGTGCCATCTTCTGTGGAAGAAGGCAATTCCCCTTTCTTGTTGAAATACTGTTTAGATGCCTGTGCCATTTCTCCCATTTCTTTCTTTTTCGGCACACAGGGAGGTCCCATGTCAGATTTCTCTCTTCTTCCCAGGGCAGCTTTCTTGGTCCTCACGATGGTCGCTGTTTGGAAGAGTCGGTGGGGGAAGGGCTTCCTACGAAGTGTCATGGTAAAACCACTGCTGTTTAAATGAGGTTGGTTGTGAAAGAGAACATTCTCCGTTAATTCCAGGTTCATCCAAGGTGTTCCAGACAAGGTTTTAGGGACACTGCTTCGGAGAAATCGGCAGGAGGAACCCAACGGGGGCTTCGGTTCTTGTGGCTTTTTCTTGCCATTGTTTTTTTCCTCCATTAACTTTTTGCATTTTGCCGAACATGCTGCCTTTGGGGAAGTCTTCTGGGAGTCTTTCGTTACTTGGCAGGGTTTCTTTTTGACCGGGCTTGGTTTCTGTTGTCTTAACTCTTCTCTTTTAACGGAGCGAGAAGACCTGGCATCACGAGCCATCTCTGTCGGGCAGCAGATGGGCAACTAGGAGTGGAATTTAAGATCATGGATTCCTGCAGAGGTGTTGGTTTTTTAATTTTGCTCTGTTTTGTTTTTGGACTTCAACAGAAGCTTACATATTCAGCTTGGCATCTTCTGCGCAATACAGAGCTGAAACAGAAAAACAATAAATTAAGAACTGGAAATTCTTACACATTTAGATAATATTTACATAGTATATTAGAATAGCCATTCTCAACCTTTTGTTTACTGGCCATGGCCAATAAACACAATATGAAAGAAATATATCTGGATCAAAACAGGACTGCATAAGTCTCACAGCAAACCTTATAAGGGGATCTGTGAAGAATTATTTCCAGTCTATGCTCCCCTTCAAATGTGCTCAGGCTTCCCAGATGCACCTCTCGGGTTGAGAATGGCTATACTAGACCATTGAGAGTACCTCACATGCATTGTCTCTGTAATCTGTACTAAGGATTGAATGTAACAAATTAAAAGTAAACCAGTTACCTACACTGAGTTCATTTTGCCAATGAGGGGTGTGTGTGTGTTAATGATTAGATTTGTTGGATTAGATTGCCCCTCCCAAATCCTGTTAGGCAAAAAGCTATCTGTAACCAATTTTGCAACTTATCTCAAATCAATACAATCTGGCTTGAACACCTGACCGTTCTTTTTAGAACTTTTTAGAACTTTAGAACTTTTTAGATTGGCTGGTGGCCAGTCCTCTCTCTTTAAATTTAAATAAAAGAGGTTTATGGGTAAAATAAGCCGGATCTTACACTATCCTCTTGATATCATATGATTTTTTTTTTTTTTTGCATGGGATCTTTCCCAATCACCATAAACTCATCCTCTACACTAGTATATCTGACAGCCCATCTCTTCCCAGACAGATCACTATATCTTACTGGTACATCATCCATTCCCAGGTCCCACCTCTCTACACACAGATTGCAATTTCTAACTTACTGCCCCCGACTCTTGAGCTACCCACAAAATTGGGTGCCTCTAGCACCCAGGAGAACAGACCCATATAGAATAAGGAATCATTTTGTATTGTTTTGTTTTGTTATGATTTTGTTAATAATAAAAAGAAATGAAAAAAAAGGAAATGCTATTTTTTCTGTTCCATGCCCATTTCTACTACTAATCACATAGAATTTACAGATATGAAATGTAATAGTAACTCTTTACTAGTAACACGAGTTACTATTCCATCCTATACTCTTCAATATGTTCATCTAATAGTAATTCTAGTAGTGAATTTAGGTGGTGTGGTTTCATAATATTGTTTTTACCTGAAGAACCATCAATTAGCTCAGTGGTTTAGCCACCTGGCTGTGGAGCCAGAGTTTGAGGGCTCAATTCCCTATTGTGCCTCTTTGACAGGGGGCAGACTCAATGATCCATAAGGTCCCTTTCGGCTTTCCAATTCTAAGATTATTATAACAGACTGGCACAGAATGCTCTATAATATGGTAACCCCACACCACTTAGAAACAGAGTATTCATTTTGCTTTCTACACTGCACTTTTGCCAGCCACTTAGCAATTATTTTGTTATACGTTTGTATTTTCAACATCTGGATCTTCAACATGGGATTCATAAACCTCAAAAATGTGTTGTGTCGTTATAGTCTTGACCGACTCTTCGTGGTTCCACGTCCATATACAGTGTGGGTGGTGGGGATCATGCGTATATATTTGCGAGCATTCATCTTCCTCTCTCTCTTAAATAAGCACCAGAGATAAGCTGCAGACACATCTTACAGAAATGAGTTTGATAGCACAGTCTTCTATCTAGAAAAAGTCTTGCTGTGTTCAACACAGCTTACTTCCAGGTAGGTGCACACAGGGCTGCAACCTTGATTAAAACCAGACAAATTCCCATCAAAATCAATCTGGATTAGTAAAATCTTGCCTTTTTTTCTTGGATACAGTGCAACTACATCTCAATGCAAAAAGGTTGTCTCTAACCAATTTTGCAGCACTATTTAGTGGTGTGGAAGGAAGGCGGTACAAGTCACAGTTTCAAAATACAGATATTGTAGGGGTTAGGAGCCCGACCCGACATGCAATAAAGGAAACTCTGCAATATGCAGATGCTGAGTCGGGTCAGGACTTGGGGGCTTCCTACACTTACCTTAGGCCTGGTGCTACCCCAAACAGGCCTCTGATGAGCTTTCCGGGCCTGTCGGAGGCCCCAGAAGTGGTGTCTGGCAATCCAAAATGCACTTCTAGTTTGCCGGAAACCACTTCTGGGGCCTCTGACAGGCCCAGGAATCCCACTGGAGGCCCACTCAGGGCAGCACCAGGCCTGGGGTAAGTGCAGGAGGCCTCAAACAGGCCCATGCAGCTTGTCTCAGGGGCATTTGCTGTCATATACTGCAGTCCTGTGATATACCAGAACCACAGTATATGAACCGCAAAATGGCAGGAGACAACTGTACAGTACTACCTTGGTTTAAGAGAACTTGGTTTAAAAGCGTTTTGCAAGACAAGCAAACATTTCTTCTAAATTTTGCCTTGATCAACAAGCAATACCTTGATATACAAACAGTGGAGATTAGAAGGTCACAGTGGAGGGAGAGTTAGCTCTCTCTCCCTTCCTCCCTCTGCTGGATTGTGGGTGATTGTCTGGAACATTCTGTCTCAGGCAGCCTCCAAAGCAGAGAGAGGAGAGAAGAACAGAGGTCTCCCTTGCACCAACCACAAACATTTTCAAAGGGGAGTGTAGGTTACTGTATCACTTTTCTTTATATTTATATTTATATTTTTATTTAATTTGTTTTCAACATTCTTATTTTTTCAAACCATTTCTAGTCATGGGGCAGCTAGTCAAGGGTGCATAGGTCTACAAATTGCACTTTATTATTGTCACATTAAAAATACAGAGTAAAATCCAGTTCCAAGCACAGCAGACTCCGCAGCCAGGCACCTTAACCATGGTGTGGATGTGGACTTGTAGCCAACTTCTTTTATGGGTTTTGGCACTTTGTGTGTACAGTATGTGGTCTGTGGGACCCCAGAACAAATCATCTTTTGCATTGCTAAGAATGTTTTGGTTTACAAGTATGTTTCTACAACAAATTATGCTCATAAACCAAGGTATTACTGTATTATAAAGGGTGTAGGGAAACAAGCGGGGAGAGGATTGTTAGCGAGTTTTACCACAGATTGAGGAAATACAAGGATTTCAATTCAGAAGTTCACAAGGGCTTAAGCAAACTCCACTGGTGCACATCTACACTCTGATGCAAATGTACATCTGGTGGCACTTTGGGATGTTTTGTTCTAATAGGATTCTTTTGTTCTAATGGAATCGTTTCCGACAAATGTTAAGATTGTTCCCAAGCCTTTTCAAAGCAGCGCGGCTGAGAAAATGCAAGGTTGAATGCCACCCTGGACTCAGAGAGTTAGGACACTAAATGACAGGGAGCTTGATCTAGTTACTTTTTCGACTGGAGTTGCCACAGCCGCCCTGCTGGCTGAGAGATTCTTGGGAATGTAGTTGGGGGGGAAAACAACTTAACTTTTCCAGTCTCTTGAGATTTCAGCTGTAGTTCGTAAATAGTGGCCTGCAGTATGTTTTGAGCTTACCAGCAAGATGAAAAAAAGGAGTTTGGGCTTCTTACGGATTCTTAAATGTTGGTGGATGCACAAGGTGCTGAATCTAGTTGACAGAAGAGATATTTTATCATTTCAGTAGAATTCCAGGTCTGTGTAGGCCCCTTGCCACCAGGACAGGGGTGCCCAATTTTTTTGTAAGGAGGGCCAGATTTGGTAGCTGAGAATGTGTCAGGGGCTGGTTTCTCCCCGACCCTGCCACCCCACTGCAAGTCCCACCCACTGACCCCTTGCAACCCCACCCGCAGGAAGGAAGGCAGGGACCAAGGGAGGGACAGAGGAAGGTGGAAACCAAGAGAGGGAGGGAGGGAGGTGGGGAACAAGGGAGGGAGGAAAGAAGGAAGGTGGGGACCAAAGGAAGCACAGGGAGCCATGGCCACAGGTCGTCCCTTGGAAGAGGCTATCTGTGCGACCTTGCACCCCCCAAGCTCCCCAGCAGTGGCAATGGCTCGCCCGCCAACCCACCCCAAAGCTCCTCGGCAGCGGCAGAGGCCCACTGGCCTGCCCACCCCTACACATTCCCCTGCGGTGCCGGTGGCGGCAGACCGCCCAGCCGCCCAAGCTTCCCAGCGGTGTCAGTGTTTGCAGATTTTTTTTAAAAAAAATGGGGCGAAGGAGAAGGAGGGAGGGGCGGGCCAGCCAGCCGCGGGCCACTCAGAATGGCCTGACGGGCCGGATTTGGCCCCCAGGCCGGACTTTGAGCAGGCCTGCACTAGGACATTTGTCACTCACAATTTAAAGGCAATTGATCATCTATGTTTCTGCAAAGCAAGAGGTCAGAGGGACTAAGAAGTTCAGAAAAGATATATTAGCCACAATTTATAGTATAGAAATTTATTGATTTTCAGGAATTGGATCTCGAGGCCCTGTGAAGAGAAGAGGTTGCTGCCCACTGGATCATTCCAGTGAAGGAATAGGGAAATGGGATTTTCACCTATTCCTTATCTCCCCACCCCCAAAGTCCTCTAAACAGCCTGGCCATCTTCAAGGAAAGGGTGGAAGTTTGAAGGGTGTTTTGGAACAATGTAGAGACATGGCTGGGGTGGCTGGAACGAGAAAGGGAAATGGGTAACAAATTCCCCACTAATTTTGCTCCCCCCTGTGAGAACCTCTGCAGACCATAGAAAATGGAAGTCTATCTATTCGTGGAAGAACAACAAAGATCTGCGTTTTGGGTTGCTTCCCAACACTAAACAGTCATTTATCCTGGCAAGCAGAAACGTGATCTGTTTGGTTCAAACAATAAAACATACAAACTTGTAGAGTATTTACCTTGAGAGTAAAAATGAAATAATAGAATGAAGATTATGGCATCCCTATCTGTTAGGCATTTGTCTTTCCTGGAGTATATATATGGCACAGCCACATTTGAGCACAAAACATTCGATTCTGGATCATTTTAAGTAGGTGACCACACAGTAAATGCAAAGCAGGAAAAATACGGTGGTAAATGAAGTCACCTGCCAATGTTATTAAACTGCAACTGAATTAAGTGATAATGGGTTTGTCGGGTGGAGTACAACTCCTTTCAAACAGAATAGCAGCAGCAAGATGTAGTAAGCAACATGGAGAGTTGGGAAATCATCTTGCTGCAAGACTTTCAGACAAAATCTGAACAAGTATTGGTGATAGTCTGCAGAGATAAGAAAATGCCTAGTTTCAAGATCATTGTAGTAAAAGATGACCTTGTCTCTTTCCTCTTTGATTTTGAACCCCCTTACTTTGGTTAGTTTCTCACCCACTATTCCTTGTACACTTTCGCTATATGCAGTCAAGTCACCTCTGACTTATGGCAACCTTACGATGGAGCAGTCTCCACAATGTCCTATACACAACATCCCTTCGCGACTCTTGTAAACTCAAGTCTGTGGCTTCCTTTTTGGAGTCACTGCACCTCACATTTGGATTTCCTGTTTTCCAGCTGCCTCCAACTTTTCCAAACATCACTGTCTTTTCCAGAGAACCCTGACTTCGCACGATGTGTCGAAAATAAAAACAGCCTCAGTTTCATCATTTTTGCCCTCTGAGACAGTTCGGCCGTGATTTGCTCTAGGACCCATTTGTTTGTCTTTCTGGCAGTTCATGGAATCTGTAAAACTTCCTTTCAGCACCATATTTATACTACAGTATAATTACCTGGCAGCTTCCCCCGCTTTTTTTTTTTTTGCATGTTAAACAGGAAACAGGTAGGCCCTCTTCCAGGTTAGTGAAATATAAGTGTATTTAGATGTCTGCAGGTGTGTGCCTGGGCTGGAACTCACAGAATTCCTGGAGAATTCCTGGAGAATCAGGGAATAGGAGTCTACCTGCCCACCCCCCAAAAAGGTTGAAAAAAATAATGGCATACCCCTATCATTCTAGCCACAAGATGGTAAACCCGTGTTGCGAATCTATAGCACAGGTGCCAAAGGTGGCACTCGGAACCCTTTCTGTGGGCACCCGACATCACCCCTTCACAGCTGCCTGTATTCAGGTTAAATTGCTGTATTTCCACTTTGCAAAAAAAAAAAAAAAGAGTGGGTTTTGAATCGCAGTTTGGGCACTCGGCCTCTAAAACGTTCGCCATCACTGTGGTAAGCCTTTGTTGATTGGACAACATGTTCTCTCTGTATATAAAACAGTTGTACAAAGTAACATAGTGCATAGGCCCCGTGACATGTTTGTTTATTTATTTGATTGTTTTTAATATTTTTTCCCACCTTTCTCCTTGGACAAGGAGCTAAGGCGGCTTACAATAATGAGGGACAATATACAGCCCAGAATATTCAAGATGTATTCAGGACATATTCAAGACATAGGACTAATGAATGAGGAACACAGTGGTACCTCGACGTACAAATTTAATCCGTTCCAAATGCATGCTCTTAAATCGAATTACTCTTAAGTCGGGATACCTATCTAAAAATTGGAAAAAAAGTTTACAAATGAAAAAAATTGTAAGTCGAGCAGACCATAACTAAAATTTGAAAGGTGGCACTTAAAATATCAACAATTTTCTACTCTTAAGTCGAGCTGCTCTTAAATTGGGGTACCACTATACATGTGTTAACAACCATCTTGAGCCTCAAGGCCCCTCCCGTTCAAAGGCGCTCAGATAATACAGCTAGGAAAGGGCCTGGCCAGTTGAAGTCATGCATTAGATACGCTTCATCCAAGCTAGCGCCCTTCCAATGTGCTAGATTACGTCTCCTATTATTCCTGGCAAGCATCTGCTGGAGAAACAGGGTTTGTAATCCAACACATGTGGCAGCTGCCCAGGAAGGGAAAGATGAATTAAATGAACAAATCATCTGACTCAGCATAACACAGTTTTCTATTTCCTAGACTAGACAGATCACTCAGAAAAAAACAGAGCCTGGGAAACGTCACTAAAAACAATCCTCAAATCAGACAGCCCACATTAGTCCAGAAAAAGTAGCACTTTCAGTTTCTTGTGGGGGGGGGGAAATAAAACAACACCTAGTATCATCTATCCTTACAGCTAATATTCTGGCATTTGCTTAAGAATTATTTTGTTGTCCCTGACGAACAAAACATGTTTGAGCTCCCTGCCTGTGTGAGTTCCAGTTTTCCGTACAGTATCCCATAGAGCCAATTCACGCAACGCACACACCCCCATAGAGCCAATGGAATGACAGCTGCTCCTTTCCTTGAGATAAAAGCTAAGGCATCCTGCAGTTCTGATCAATGGTAGTATCAAGTTTTGGCCACAAAACAAATGTTTCTTAACAACTGCTTATAGTTAGCTAGTTCATTTATACAGATTACTCCACCCCTTCTGGAGTATAAAACCAAACTTACGGCTGTTTCTGCTCTAAAGCAGACTTCAGGCTTACATGATCTCTCTCTCTCTCTCTCTCTCTCTCTCTCTTTCTTTCTCTTTTTCTTCCCCTCTCTCTCTACTAGCATACTTGAGGCCTAGCAGCTAGAGGAAGTGAAAATAATTGTCAAATTTGTTAAGAATTAAGGGACAGAATCATTCTGTGCAAATAAATAATCACCCATGGAACTTGTGATAGGCTTGCCAGTCCGTTTACATAACAATCCACTCCTGGTTTTCCCTGAAACATACTTTTTCAGCAACTTAAATAGGGGGAGGAAGGTTTTTCCCCCAGTTGAAGATATTGCTAGTTAATTGGGAGTCAAAACCCCTCACCTGACCTACTATAAATCATCTACCTTGAGGTGTACCAGTGGATCTCCATCTACCAGCTGCCCTCCCTTACTCTAGAATAATTTTTTTTGACCATTACAACAATTGTCTCCTCCTACATCCCGAATCTTGATGCAATGGCCATCACCTAACATGGAGATGCAGTTTTGTCTCAATGAAGACAGAGATCCTATGAACCTTTTGGTGCGCAGGACTTGAGTTTTAGGCATGCCCAGAGAGTTGGAAGGGGTATGAGGTACATATGTAATAAATACTGCATGTGAATGAAATCAAAACCAAGAAACCAATTGTAGGGATCCTCCTGTTCTCCTGGAACAAGTCTTTTGTGAAGCAAAGAAGTCTTAATTTCTCGTTTGAGACCCAGCCACCATAACAAAAACCAAAAGCCTGAGCCGTTAAGGGACTGACCATGACAATATACTGTTCCTGGGGGTAATCCCATCACTACCATGCAGCAACTGTGAAAACAACAGGGAAGGAAGCTCAGAGGGGACACCTCTCAACATAAAACATAAACTTCCAGGGCAACGGCCTTGGTTTCACTACAACACTAAAAAAAAGGGGGGGGGTGAAGTACATGCCAAAGAAGGACAGGCTCCCATAAGAGAACGATCATATCACATTGTTTTTCCATATACAGTGGTACCTCGACTTACGAATTTAATCTGTTCTGGAGGCATGCTCTTAAGTCAAACTATTCTTAAGCCGGGGTACCTATTTAAAATTTTTTAAAAAAATAAGTTAAAAAGTCAAAAAAAGAAAAAAATATTTGTAAGTCGAGCAGACCATATCTAAAATTTGCAAGGCAGCAGTTAAAACGCCAACAATTTTCCACGCTTAAGTCGAATTGCTCTTAAGTCGGGGTACCACTGTATCATCTCACCACCATCTATCACTAAACTAGGCTTAAAAACAAACACAGAATTGTATCTACTGCTTACCATGCTGCTTACAGCACCAAATTGACCTCCCTCTGAAAAATATTAAAACAGCCCCCCCCCCCCCCCAATTACAGCAGTTTGGCTTTTTAAAAGCCTCTGTTGGCACAACCATAGGAGTCGATTCCTGGAGGGGTATTGGGGAAAAACGTGTGAGGAAAATCTTCAAGACACAAATGGGTTTATTCTTTTTTTGGAAAGAGTCATTCCTTTTGTAAGGAAATGACAATAATAATACAAATGGTTTGTATAACATAAAATCTGTACAACATAAAAAAATTCCAGAAATAGGGGAAATTTGCTTAACAGACTCGCCAATGGGGCAAATCCGTACAACATAAAAATGGTCGTGATTAGGGATTACTCTATTGTCAATGCATTCCTATGGGAAATTTGTATAAAGGAAAATTTGATTAACAAAATCTCATTTGGAACGAATTAATTCCTTTATACAAGGTACCACTGTATTAGAACTGCAGAGCCAGAACGGACCCTGTGTGTGTGTTGCGTTGTTACAGTAATTACCAACTCTTTGTGACTCCATGTCCTTGGAGTTTTCTTGGCAGGAATACTGGAATGGTTTTGCCAGTTCCTACTCCAGGCGCCTACAGCACCTGGTATTCCCTGGTGGTCTCCCATCCAAGTACTAACCAGGGCTGACCCTGCTTAGCTTCTGAAATCAGGCGAGATCAGGTTCTTAGGGCATCTAGGCAGCTATAGAAAGGACCCTATGAATCACTAAATCCAGCCCGTCTCAGGGAGGCACATCCTCTGGCTTATGCATCCAGATACCTACACCACTGATACATCCCCATCTATAGGCATGGCTGAATCAAAACTTCATCCTTTCATCAAGTTACAATCAATACTATGCCTTCAATCTCAACAGGTTTGCTGAAAGAATGTTAAAAGGCAACCATCCACTGCTCAACTTACACTCACTCAAGCACTGTGGGATTCCCTTTGGATCCTACTGCAGGCGGTATGAGGCGTATGATCAGTACCAATGGCATTTCACCTATAAATATGATTTTGGGTCATAAGATCCAGTTTTAAATACATAATATTGCTGTAATTCTAAATGCTGGTTTGGCAATATCTCCAAATCAGTCTACAGCAGTGTTGGCGAACCCATGGCACAGGTGTCAAAGGTGGCACTCGGAGCCCTTTCTGTGGGCACCCGACATCGCCCCTTCACAGCCAACTGTATTCAGGTTAAATTGCTGTATTGGCACTTGCCAAAAAAATTGGTGGGTTTTGAATCGCAGTTTGGGCGATTCAAAGTCCATCACAGGTTACAAGCCATTATGGGGATGTGTAATCTCCAGGCTTAAAAACAGGGTACTTTATTTTACTTCAAAGGCCAGATGCAGATGCAGATGCAGATGCAGGAGAAAGTCTTATGCGCTCCCAGAGGCATATGACAGGCCACTGTGAGATACAAGAAATTGGACTAGATGGGCCCTTGGCCTGGTCCAGCATGGCTCTTCTTATGTCAGTAAATCCTGCATATTTATTCAAAATTAAATTGTACTATTTTCTGTAGGGTTGATTCCTAGGAAGCCTGGGCACAGGCTGGCAACCTTAAGATTCCTAGATGCAGAAGGTCAGAATGGAGATGCCCATGCATTTCCCAGGACTGCCATGAAACAGTTAACCTACTGCCCAAGGGAGAGATGCAGCTGATAAGGACCATTACACAAGGAGGCTGGCCCTTCTGTTGGGCTTAGGACAGTCACATGACCCATTGCCTAATAAAGGACAGGCTATATGCTTGGGAGTGAGGGAATTTTTAGAAAAATAGTTGCATTTTGAGGACTAGAAAAGAAGCAGAAGAGGGAACTAAGAGAAAGCCTGCGGACTTGTGGGTATTAAAAAGGCTTAAGGGAAACCCCATTTATCTATTGCCTTCATGTCATTTAGCTAGGGAAATGAAAAACAAATGGATGCCAATCGAAGAACGAGAGACAGGGTCTTTGCAAACAAGATGTGGAAATCGCCCCACTAGCCGATCCTCTTCTCTCTCCCAACATGATTGCACATACAGATATGACGGTGATTATTCTAATAAACAGTACTAATTAACTTGTGAATCGACTTCCATGGAAAAAGCACCCTTTCAGGAAACAAAAACAAAAAACAAAAACTGGGAGGTTCATTTACTAACGCTGTTACTTTTCCTCCATTTACAGGAACGCTAAAAGGCCTTTCAAGATGAGCTATCTGAGGAGTGGGTTTTCTTGTCCCAATCCCCTCCCCATGCATTTCTATGAAACCAAGTCTCAGTCCAGAGTCTTAATCCACCACTCAGCCCATTGCACCATAATGGGTACCTAATGAATGCTTACTGCCAAGTAATTTCCCATTATATTCTAGGGAGTGGGGGTGAGATATCTATGAGATGATATTAGATTTGAACCAAGAAATACGGAGCTGACATCACTGGCTACTGGGTTGTCATGCCTAGGCTTACCACAGCCGAGCCCAAGAGGGGCCACAACTGATTGCCCAGCCCACCCTTTTTAAAAAACAGGTGTTTCCCCTCCCCCGACGTCAGAGCTCTGAGGAAGTGTAGGCCTACAACATTTTCAGAATACACTACTTGCCTCCATAAATGTCACCAGTAAGGAAAGCAACACTACAGAGGCACATTGAGTCAAAAATACCATATTAATATCTCCCCCCTTCACAATGCTGGTCCTCTGTAAACCACTGATCTAAGTGAAAATAGAACAGTAATTTCACGTCAGAAATAGAGGAGGGGAAAACTCTTTCCATAAGATAACAATGGAATGAGATGTGTTCTGGGGCAATAGATACCATACTTCTCTAATGTAAGGGATTTATGTGACTTACTGCACCTTTTTGTGTATTTTACACAGGGCTGGAGAATCTGTTGCTTTTCTGGTGTGGCCGAATTCCAGACCCCATCAGCCTGCCTGGACAATGGTAAAGGATCATGGGAGTTGTAACGGATTAACAACTACAGGATTTACAGGTTCTTTAGTTCCACTTGAATGGTCCATCTGCTTTTCAGATGTCCTGACCTGTTAGGAACATATTCTGTTTTACCTACAGATTGCTTAGGGGTAAACAGTTTGATCCTTACACAGGCAGTTTAGTTTGGAACATCCATCTTTAAAAAGTCAATCTGTTAAAAAAGTAAGCATGCACGCCACAGTTACTTGCTGTTGAACACGATTCTCCCTCCCCATCCTTTCAAGTCAGTGAGCTCACCAAGGCTTATCTAAACAAATACGTAGGGTGTACCACTGTGTAGCCAGCTTTATGGGGAAAGAAGAAGAATCAAGATAAGGCACGCTACATGAGTTTTGTCCAAATATTATCATTATTGGGTGTGCCCCCCACTTCTCTCCCTACATACTTCTCTTGTATAGTGCAGTCAGTATAAGATGCCATCTGTCAATATGCAAATTGTAGTACAGTATAGGACAGTGATGCTGAACCTTTTAGAGACCAAGTGCCCAAACTGTGATTCAAAATTTTCCACAAAGTGCCAATACAGCAATTTAACCCGAATACAGGCACCCATGAAGGGGTGATGTCGGGTGCCCACAGAAAGGGCTCCAAGTGCCACCTTTGGCACCTGTGCCATAGGTTCGCCAACACTGGTATAGGACAAATATCTCCAAAGATCCCCTGCATACTGTAATTAAAAAACTGTAAACCGCCCAGAGACTACTTGAAGTGGTATGGGGCGGTATATAAGTGGAACACTTTGCTTTGCTTTTAAATGACCTCAGTGCAGACAAGTCAGGCAAAATGTAAGCATTATGTTGTTGCTCAAACTAATATTGACCTGCACAGGCAAGCATCCAGAGTATAATCTCAGAGACTCACTTCTTGGCTATGTTCTGTGCAGGGGACCAGTGAAGTTGCTCTTACACACACACACACACACACACACACACACACACACACATTGAGCAGTGCTTCAGTTGCCCTCGGTATTCAGAATGCTGCCAAAGATGGGACGTCTCATCTGCCACTTCTAATAACTTGTTAGGTCTGCTATCCAATGCAAAGAAAACCAGGTGCCACACATCAGATTTCGCGACGATGACATTTTAAACAGAGACAACTGTCCCGTTTTACCATTTTGCCCTGTAAGATATCAGTATTTCTTGAAATAAGAGTTGCTTTGGCAGATGATGCCCGTTATTGCCGTCACATTGAACGGCTTGTTTTTCACTTCTTGGGTCAGTCTCCACAGCATGGTAAATGTGCCTGCAAGGGACACCCAGCATGATCCCTCTTTTCAAACATGTCATTTAAGGAGTGGGGGGGGGATCTTCGAAAGTACCAGTTCTGTCAGCCAAAGGAAAGAATGACTTAACAACATTTATGGAATTGCCAAATGACAAGTTATCCCATGTATGAGACGCCACAATTCAAGAGCCGCTTTATATCTTAGGAAGCAACACAGAGTGACAGGTATTCCACTGGCACGTGGGAAGCAGAGAGAAGTGAGCAGTGCGCAAGACAGACTCAGGGCCAATCACAGCTCCGCTGTGCATTTCAGGAAGGGTGACAAGCATCTCCTTTCACAATATACATCAGATGATTAAGCGCACATCCAAACTGCCGCTGCGTCTACAATCAGCAGTACACACGTGTATTGAACAACTCAGGCTTGTGTGCCTGCATTTTAGTAAGTGCTGCCACACACACACACTCCAGACAGCTACAAAAGCGCAATTCCTGTTGCATGAACGATGCAGATTGGTAAGAGGCATGAGGGCACACCGGACTGCTAATGTGGTCCCTGTTTCCACTGTAAGGATGCGCTGATCTGACTTCAATCAAAAGCTGTAACCCCACATCTCATCTTCAAGGATAAATGCAACAGCAGTCCCCTTTATGGTGGAGCAAACACAAGATTAAAAGGGGTCCCTGTCCTTTCCAGTGTTCCTCAAAGAAATAATAATAATAATAATAATAATAATAATAATAATAATAATAATAATAATAATAATAATAATAAT
>JAHTLZ010003518.1:19897383-19912090 GCA_023846285.1 Phrynocephalus versicolor
ATAATAATAATAATAATAATAATAATAATAATAATAATAATAATAATCTGGAGATTCTACACACACAAACACATTTGCTTCCCAGCAGAGCGAGCTTTCAGAGGGAAGCAAAACTGCACATTGCTCTCTCAGGACTCAAACTTATCTAGTGTGGAGCCAAAGTTCCCTGTAGCCTTTTAATGAGCTCTTCCAAGGCAGAAGCCTCGGTGTTGGGCAATAATGACATATAGAGAAACGCCATTCCAGAAGCAAGTTTATCAGCACTGGGAGGGGGAGGGGGAGGGGGAGGGCATGGAGTCAAGCCACCGCCTCTGCTCTTGTTTCAACCAGGTTTCCTGGGGAGGTCGTGGTCTGGAGCTGCCCCATCCTCCCCAGCAAGCGAGGAACCCAGCAAGGAGTTAAATTCCATTTTATTTCACGACAATCCAGTGATTAATTAGCGGCGAGATCAGCCAAGATGCACTGCTGTAAGAAGAGCCCAGAGACACACAAGACCACTGCTTAACCCGTTCGGCTTTCGATACAAACAACAAGCAAGCAAACACAGAAGAGACCTTTCAACCCCCCTCCCCCTCAAAGTAACTTCTGGAAGATGCTGTTTGGCCGTCTTTTCCTCGAAAAAAAAAGGAAAAAGCCGGAGGTGGAGAAACGCTCGGCGGGCAGGCGGGCGGGGCTCTTTAAATCGCTCCCAACCCCCCCCCCCTTTTTGTATGGCGATTTAGAGCAGCTTTGCCTGCCTGGCGGGTTTTTGTATCTAGGCAATTTTGGGCACTTTTAAGGCGAATCGGCGCTAGGATGGCCGCAGATCGGACGGCCACTATTTATCATCTTGTTAAAAGTTAAAAATGTGCACGCACATTTTAGTTCCTTTCTTTTCTGAACAGAGGAAAACTTCCGAATCCCCACCCCCTTTTCCTTTCCCAGTTTCCCCGCAGAGAGGTTTTCGGCAGCGCTTAACTTTTTGCCCAACTTTTTAAACTGCCTCGCCTTCCACCTTTCCACGTCCCTCTCAAGGGTGTGTGTGTGAAAAAAACCCCATACACATCCAAGTTTGGGGAAGGGACTATTTTAACCAGCCCGAGGTCGGTGCTGCTGATGGAACGGGCTTCACCCTCTCTCGCCTTCCTTCCTCCCCAGCAGCTTCCCCGGGAATCGATCCGCTCATACATACCAGGCTCGCTGCGTTGTCAATAAGGCACCAGGGGGGAAAGGGCGACCCGCGCATCGCTTTGCAATCCGCAACGGCAGAAAAGCAAGTGAAGTTTCATGGCTCGTCCTGACAACTTGTCTTTTCCAGACCGGAGGACGATTTACGCCCCCACCCCCGTTTAAAAAAAAAAGGTAAAATTTCCAGCGTAAAATATGGAGACCCCCCCGGTCCCCACCCCCCGAGCAATGGGGGAATAAAACGTGCTCTCCCCGGAAGGCTCGCAACTTCCCCGGCCAGACCCTCTGATGGGGGGGGGGAGGCTCGGCGGAGCTGTGCTCTCGAGCTGGACCGAGCCCTCCGGCGACAGCCAAAACGCGAGCTGGATCGCCATGCTGGAATGGGATTGCTTGACTCTCTGCTCCTGGACTGTAGGGGCTAATGGTTAGCCCCAAGTTTTATTTTGTATTCCTTCCTTGCGGTCAAGATGCATTTGTAGTGTGAGGAACGGATCCCTTTAATAAAAACTGATGCAGTTCTCGAAAGCTCAGATTACCATCAGGAATCAGGTTTAAAATTGGGCAGTGGCCAGAACTGGGTGACAAATTATGGTTAAAGAATCCTTATGGGCTGACCCATTTTATTTACTTCATCTTATCTACCACTATCCATAAGCCAATGTGGTGCAGTTGGACTAGATATGGTGAGACTTGGGCACAGAACCCTGTTGGACGTTGGAAGTTCAATGCATGGTGTGGCAATTGTAGTAAAGGTAAAGGAAAGGTAAAGGTTCCCTCCCCACATGCGTGCTAATCGTGTCCTAGGGACGGTGCTCCTCTCCATATTCAAGCCGAAGAGCCAGTGTTGTGCAAGTCCATGGCCATGTGGCCGGCATGGCTGCAAGGCAACACTGTTTTACCTTTCCACTTTTTACACCTATTTATCTATTTGCATTTACATGCTTTCAAACTGCTGGGTTGGCAGAAGTTGGGGTTAACAGCGGGAGTTCACTCCGCTGCATGGCACCCGGGATTCGAACCACAGTGCTGCTGACTCTGTAGCCAACAGTTTTCAGTACTCTAGCCCACTAAGCCCCTGCGCCTCAATTACACAATTGTAAGCACTCCCTAAACAACTCGCACTACTTGAAAAGCCTATTCAGGTCACGTAAGCTAGAAATTATGTGGTGGGACTTAGCAACAGTTCAGAAGTTTTCCAAAGAGTCTTGAGATATTGCATGAAAATATCATTTTTCCAGTGATGCAACAAACCACAAATACACTTTTAAATGATTATTAAAATGTATGTAGTATGTTTACTTCTGAAAAGCCTAATAACTGGAGGGTGTGTGCTAGTGGAAAAGTATACATGCTTAGCACTACAATAGATCTAGGCTGCAGAATAATCAAGTGGGTGAAGTTATTTAATAATGGGTGTAGGGGGAGATTTGGAGAACTTAGATGACCTTCGCAGACTCCGTTTTAGCCAAATTATGACCTTCTTGCAGCTTTATTGAAACAGAAGTAGGACCCTTTCTGTTTCCTCAGAAACACACCCAAGATTGGCATGGTGGAGTGGCTAGAGTGCTGAACTCCTGCAACAGTTTGGTAGAGTGGTTAGTGTTGGACTGGAGCTTGGAAGATCCATTTTCTTGTCTCCGTTGTGCCATGAAACTCACTGCTGTCTCTCAACTTTGAGCTCTTTGGCTGAAAGGCAGGATAGAAATGAGACAAATAAACAGACCCAAGTT
This sequence comes from Phrynocephalus versicolor, assembly GCA_023846285.1. Lineage (NCBI taxonomy): Eukaryota > Metazoa > Chordata > Lepidosauria > Squamata > Agamidae > Phrynocephalus > Phrynocephalus versicolor. Next base: position 19,900,281 of record JAHTLZ010003518.1, read on the forward strand.
CAAATCCCCTCCTTTGCCTTGAAGTCGGAAACTGGCCTGGTAACAACCAGGGTCCCTCAATTGTCTCTCAGTGTTGTGGTGGAGAAGGGGTAAAAACAGAACAGAAAGCACAGGGTTTTTTTTTGGGGGGGGGAGGAAATATAATAAATGTAATTAATAGACCAAGCTGTAGACACTGTACATGCTTTAGAAATACTGTGCACACAAGTCCCTATTCTGAGACTGTCTTAGAACTTAAGAGTAATATAGCTTTACTTTGCAAGATCTAATGTTTACTGAAAATCCATGGTCAGTATCTATATTCTGATTGACAAAGCAAGAATCCATACTCTAGATTTTAAAAATATGTATGTAACATGTGTCTTTTGTAGGATCAGATAGAACAGAGCTTCAGTATTGTTAATACAAAACAGCAGTACCTCAACTTACAAATTTAATCCGTTCCGAATGCATGCTCTTAAGTCAAACTACTCTTAAGTCGGGGTACCTATCTAAAAATTGAAAAAATAAGTAAAAAATGAAAAAATGAAAAAAAATTGTAAGTCGAGCAGACCATATCTAAAATTTGTAAGGCGGCACTTAAAATGCCAACAGTTTTCCGCTCTTAAGTCAAGCTGCTCTTAAGTCGGTGTACCACTGTAGTTGTGTTGTAGGTAAAATTATTCCAACCAGAGTCCCTTGCATGAGGAGATACCTGTGGAAAATGACAGGGGTACAACCTGAAAATCCCTCCTCTGCATAAATGAAAGGTACTGGAGCCCTTGTGGCACAAGAGTTAAACTGTAGATTTACAGCTGAAACTCTGCTCCCTGTCAGCATTTGATCCCAGGAGATCCTGGCAGCTGGTTCAGGATGCACTCAGCCCTCCATCTTTGGCAAAACAAGTACCCATCTTGCTGGGGGAAGGGGTATCCACGTGTAGCCTGTATAACTGTAAACTGCCCAGAGAGTGCTTTAAGAATTATGGCACAGTATCCAGTATCCATACATCCAGTAGTGATGTATGGAAGTGAGAGCTGGACTATAAAGAAGGCTGATCGCCGCAGAATCAATGCTTTTGAGCTGTGGTGCTGGAGGAGAGTTTTGAGAGTCCCCTGGACTGCAAGGAGATCAAACCTGTCTATCCTGAAAGAAATCAACCCTGAATGTTCCCTGGAAGGACAGATTTTGATGCTGAGGCTCCAGTATTTTGGCCACCCAATGAGGAGAGAGGTCTCCTTCGAAAAGTCCCTGATGTTGGGAAAGACTGAAGGCAAAAGGAAAAGGGGACGGCAGAGAATGAGATGGTTGGACAGCGTCATTGATGCAACCAACATGGATTTGGCCAAAAGCCGGGAGGCAGTGGAGGACAGGAGGGCCTGGCATGCTCTGGTCCATGGGGTCACAAAGAGTCGGCTATGACTGAACGACTGAATAACAACAAACATAAGCAGCACACTTTGCTTTTTTACCTTTAGCACATAACACTGGCCATGACTGACCAAGATAAATTTTGGTGCAACATTCTTTGCAAGACTCCTGGCAAATGAGAGGCTCTAAGTGGGGTATTAGGCTCTACCAAGGAACCCACAATCAGCCTGGGATTACCATTAAGCAAAATAAGCACGTACTTTGGGGGGGGTCAACAAGGGAACAGGGCATCACCAAGTTTTCTGTTCTGGATTTACAATGGACATGGTGCAAATGAACACTTTCCTTAACGAACCACCTTCCTCTTTCCTTTGCCCTCTACTCTCTCCTCCCCTCCCTCAACAGCCCCATGGAAACCACCTCCATAAGCTGAAGCAACGGAGTATGAACCAGCAGAAATTTAAAAAGTATAAAAACTTGGCTTGTGACAAAAACTTATGTTTAGAGTGAAATCATCAATTATCATAACTTGGAGTTTGTGTCTTTATTTTTACTTCTGTATCTTAGGAGGTTGTGTGGAGGTAAGGATAAAAAAGAGCTGTTGCTGTTTTAGACCCATGGCCTCAGCACTATATATGCAAGCCAAATAAATAACAGCACATGTTAAAAACACTTTCAGTGAGGTTTTAAACTCGTTTGTGCTTTTCAGTTTACAGATTCTGACAAAATCTGTCCATATTAGTCAAAGCGTAAAAGTGCAAGATTTGGCTGGAAGCGGGAAATTTACAGTATACAGGTATATGATTTTGTATCTAGTATGTGGTTCATTTTTGCCACATGCTCTACAATTCAGTTGCAATTCAGTTACACAAACATACACAGATGTATGCAATAAATCTTTTTTTCAGAATCCCTGCAATATGTACAATATGTACTTTCAACGCTAAGTGTGGACAGGGTGAGGAGGCTGAAGAAAGCTTGGCATATGGTCTGCTTGACTTACATTTTTTCTTTTTTTAAACTTATTTTGTCAATTTTTTAGATAGGTACCCTGACTTAAGAATAGTTTGACTTTAGAGCATGCATTCGGATTGGATTAAATTTGTAAGTTGAGGTACCACTGTATTAACATAACATTTCTCATAAAGGTTTCCTCAGTTGTCAATACCATGTGGCCATTAAAGCATGGGACCTTGGTTGCTCCTTCTGAGTAACTAGAAAAGGTAACCTGAGGCAACTCAGGGCAAGTAATAGAGCATTGATTACATCTTCTTTCCACATGTTGCACGAAGTGGATTGCAATCCATGAAAGCTCACAGTGAAATAAATATGTTAATCTTAAAGCACAATATTTTCCGTATTATATACTGGGTGGATAGGTAAGTGGTGTAGATATCTGGCAGCAGGGCCAGAGGGTGGCAGTTTGATTCCCGGACTGTGTGGAGGAGCTAAACTGAGTTTGTAGTCTTAGACAAGCTACACAAACGCACGGGGCCAGACCCAAGAAGGGACTGAGATAAATAATTTCTGCGTACCCTCTACCTAGAAAGTGCTGGAAAGGGTCATGATAATTGACTTGATGGCACATGTATTATTATTATTATTATTATTATTATTATTATTATTATTATTATTATTATTATTATTATTATTATTATTATCAGCATCAACATCAGCATCAGCATCAGCATCAGCATCAGCATCAAATTATCACACAGCAAACAAGATAACTACCCTGGATTTTGTATTACAAATCACTTGTCGAACACTTCCCAAGCGTTTAGGACTATGTGATGTATCAGCGAATTATGCGAGCAGATCCCAGTAAGGTGGCCTTCTGCAGCTGACTGATGGTGACTTTGTCAACTCCAAATTTTTTATTATGATTATGATTATGATTATGATTATTATCATTATTATCATCATCATCATCATCATCATCATCATCATCATCATCATCTATCTTTCTTGCATTTTTATAGGCCACATGTATAGATTCACAATATGGCTAAAATGCTGTACGTTTACAATATTGTAAAAATTCAAACATTAAAATCATTAGTATTGAAACAATGTAACTCTTAATAGTCTCTGTACAAGTGGTGGGGCCTATTAGGATTGTCTGCCTTAGAAGGCTGGCAGGTTGTAATTATTTCCTGACAGATCTTGGGGGGATTTCCTGTCATCTTGGCAGGTGATCCTGTTGAAATCTCAGTTAACCTCCGTAATGGGGAAATGGCTAGTAGTGCCATTGACATCAATGCTCCTAATAAGCCTCTCCTCCCACAGGGTGGAGCCAAACAAGATCTCTAATTAACTAGGAAGTTGATGGTGATGAAAGGAGTACAGAGGCTACACTACAGTGACAATAGTGGAGAACTAGAGTGAATTCAACCAAACAAGGGTCTCACTGGGATCCTTATTGTGTTGTTTGGGTTGGCAACACAAACCACAAAGCTTTCTCCTCTGCCACAATTGCATCTGCACAGAACTGCCCTACGCTCTTGGTATGGTCAGGGGTCTGTTATGTCTTGGCCCACAAGAAGATAATGTGGCCTTCTCAACAGCTTTCTGTGGATAATTTGCACAATATTTTGCAGACAAAGTATCTAGATCTACTCTGACTTGGATCCTATAGTCAATAAAGATCTGGTGGCTATTACTTGGGCACCTGCTTGACCTGTGTTAATAAGTACAGACTTGGGATATGAATAGGCTCTTTGGAGAGGTGTGACCCACCATAGGCATGCTGGATCCTTGTCCTTCTCAGTTTATGAAAGCACTCAAGGAAGGACTGACCAGGTAGATAAAGGGAGCAGCAAACCCCTTCTGACTCAAGGCATGATTCTGTCCTATCTAAACTAAACAGGCCTCCTTTTGGGGGGTGGGTGGGTAACTATCTGGACCCCACTTTAATTAACAAGTATAAGACAGTCTTCAATTACCTGTTTTTGGTCAAGATACTGGAAGATGTAATTGATCTCTCAGTTCAAGGGGTTGCTGGATAAAACAGATTGCCTAGCTCTATTTCAGTCTGACGTCAGACCTAGTTAAGGGACTGGGACAGCTTTGGTTGACTTGGTGGATAACCTATGTTGGGAACTGGACAGAGGAAATCTGTCCCTTTTGATTCTGCTGGACCTCTCAGTTTCTTTCAGTACCATTGACCCTGGTACCCTCTTAGGTCACATCACTGGAATGATACTTGCAGACATTATCTTGCGGTGATTCTGGCATCTCACAGGGTTCTGTTCTGTCTTTCATGGTGTCCACATGAAAATGCTGGGAGTTGTCCTGAGTTCTGCAGTGCGGTGTCATCAGTATACTGATAACATCCAGATCAATTTCTCCTTTCCCTCCAACTCCAATGCCTGTTATCTGTAATAGACTAGAACACACACTAGATGGAGATGAAGAAATTGAAGCTTAATCTTGGCAAGTGCTTCCTGGTGAATCATAAGACAGATAAGGGAATAGTGATTCATCATCTGATAAATAGTGTTACGCTGTACCTGATGACTCAGGTACACAGCTTGGGGGCACTCCTGGACCCATTCTTCAGACTGGACTACCAGGTTTCAGTGGTGCTTAGAGTATGTTTGCCCAGGTAACTGTGTAGTGATGTGCCTATTCCTGGAAATGTCTGACTTGACTACAGTGATATACTTACTTATATGCTGTCAGATTATTGTTACGTGCTCTCCTTGGGTCTGCCTTTGAAGACTGTTTGGAAACTTCATTGGTTCAAAATGCTGCCATTAGACTCTAGCTGGGACTGGTTAGAATGATCACAACGACTTAGTAGTCTGCCAGTCTGTTTCTGAGCCCAATTCAAAGTGCTGGTTATGACCTATAAAACCCTACAGATCAGTGGTGGTGAGCCTTCGGCAGTCCAGATGTTTTGGACCACAACTCCCACAGTCCCTTGTCAATGGCAATACAGGTTTTGAATTCTGGGAGTTATGATCCAAAACATCTGGAGTGCCGAAGGTGGGCTTGGGCTTATTTGAAGAACTGTATATTCCCCCCCTCTCTGAGATCTTTGTGGGGGAATGCCCTTTTCTTGTTCCTGCCACCATTCCAGGGACTGTCTGGGCAAAACTTGAAAAAAGGGGGATTTTGGTGGCTGCTCCCAGTCTGTGGAATTCCCTTCCACATGAGACCTTTCTTTACATTTCTTCCACCAGCAAGTGAAAACTCTTCTTTTAAAAACTGGCTTTTAATCTGTAAATGCTAAACAGGATTAGCGTTTATAGTAGAGGACGCATCTGTTAAAAATTATAATGCGTATTTCATCTGTGTAAATTGGTTTTCATCAGTTATATTAACCTTAGTATACTTATTTATGACATTTTTATCCCGCCTTTCTCCTTAAAAAGGACCCAAGCAGCTTACATAATTAAAATACAATATTTAAAGTTAAAAACAATAAGTGTACTGTACAAATACTATGAAATCAACCCTGAATGTTCACTGGAAGGACAGATTTTGAAGCTGAGGCTCTAATACTTTGGCCACCTCATGAGGACAGAGGACTCCTTGGAAAAGTCTCTGATGTTGGGAAAGATTGAAGGCAAAAAGAAAAGGGAACGGTAGAGAATGAGATGGTTGGACAGAGTCATTGATGCAACCCGATTTGACCAGACCCCAGGAGGCAGTGGAAGACAGGAGGGCCTGGCGTGCTGTGGTCCATGGGGCCAGGAAGAGTCGGACACGACTTAATGACTGAACAACAACAAACAAGCTCATACTTGAGTGATGGCTGCAACAGCATACAGTCAATATTTGTTAGCACATCTCACAAGGCAGGGAAGAAGGGAAGTGGTAAATTGAAGAAGATGTTACACGGCTACAAAAGCTATAAATTATTGTTTGTTTCTTTGTTTCTTTGCACTAATGTAAACCACCCAGAGTGGCCCTGTTGCCAGATGGGCAGTATATAAATCCTATAAATAAATAAATAATCTTCACTTCCTGCTTGCCTACTTCAACAGAACCAGGAGTACTGTACTTTCTTAAATACAAATTGCAAGGGCATGTAAGGTAAGCATTTGATGATGCAAACTGCAAGGGAGGCGAGACAGCCATGTTAGGTGGCATATCATCATTCTTCCAAGGACCAGGTTATTTCTTTCTTGCACCTGCAGAGTGCAGAAAAGAGAAATATTAAATCAAACCCAGTGGAAAAGAAACATTTCCCTTAGCAACAGAGGCAACCAACAACAAAAGCAAAGCAAAACTCACAAAAAAATCTCAAAAAAGAGAAGCAGGCATCAGATGCTCCAAAGGAGAGGGGAAATAGTACACACCAACTAAATCCATAGTAGTAATAGCAGTCTTTTGTTTGGAAGCTGCTTAAACAGTTTTTAACAGTTTAAAAACTAGCTGTTTTCAAATTTAATTTATCTAAGTTTTAAATAAAATCGGTGTTGCAGAACCTTTGGTCTGAGAGTCCTGGTAAATGAAAAGTGTATATTAATAATACATATCATATTATTTTTGATACATTTTCCATTTCCAGAAATAAACATAAAATGATAAATATTTTATATAGTTTACAAGCTGTCAGAAGAGTGACGCAAATGTCTTTTGCAATACGAGGAAGTTTAAATATCTGAAGAACAAAAAATGGTGCATGTTTTCTGAAATTGCTTCACCCTAAAAATAAGGACAGTCTCAATGTTTTAAGGAGCCACTGCTATATTTCTTTTTCTTTTGTGCAATACTTGTACAACTTGTCCTTCCTGTGAAACAGGGGAAAGGAAGTGGACTCATCCAAGCAGGCTGGACCTTGTTGCAGGGGGCAGACCTACTGAATCCTTTATCTAGCTTTGCTCCCTCCCAGATGCCCAATCTCCACCTTATTCATCATAATGCACATGCAAACACATAAACACGTGGATGCCAAAATAAACATAAAAATCTATAAAGAAAGAGAGAGAGAGAGGTCCCTTCAGGGAGAAAGGCGGCATTGAAATAAAGTTGTTGTTGTTGTTGTTGTTGTTGTTGTCATCGTCGTCATCATCATCATCATCATCATCATCACCACCACCACCACCCTAGAGAGAGCTCAAGGCAGAAACTTAGTAAGAGAGGCGAGAAGGAGGAGGCTGCCACCTCTGGACAGGGCCAGATTAAGACCCAAAGAGGCCTTTGCACTTGAAAGATTTTATTTATTTATTTTAGAGCATTTTTACCCTGCCTTTCTCCTTGGAAAAGGATCCAAGGTGGCTTACGCGAACAAGGGACAATATACACAGTCCAGTATAATTAAGACATATTCAAGATTTTGGTGACCCACCATATATATCTAATTCAAAATATAAACAATAATAAACTATAAAATTTTATTTATTGAAATTAAACAAAACTTACAGTAAGATGGGAAATAATGTTTATTTTTGTATACTTTAACTTTATATTTGAAAAGTTCTATTTTTTTAAATTGCAAAGCCTTTGCTCAGATTGTCAAAACTAATATTATGTGACACATCTACTTCTATCCTTAGAAGAGAGATAAGGCATGCAACCTGCCTTGTTGCATAGTGGTTCTGAAGGGGTTTTTAATATAGTTCAACTGAAACAATGAACGACCCGGGCATGTCCAAACTTCAGCCCTCCAGATGTTTTGGGCCGCAACTCCCACAGTCCTTTGGCATTGGCAACCTAAGCTTAGAATTCTGAGAGTTGTGGTCCAAAACATCAGGAGGGCTGAAGTTTGGACATGCTTGCTAGTTAGCTGAACAATTTGTGACCATTGTTACAAAAATTTCTGTGGTGCTCCCTCTCCCCTTGATGCCCCAAAGCACGTGCCTATTCTGCTTAATGGATAAACCACCCCTGCCTCTGGACCACACTTTTTTCCCTTAAGCCACAGCTTAGGAAGGCCGTCGCCCCACGGCCGCCACCGTGCCCGCCTCCCGCCCGGGAGACTCATGGAGGCGCCACACCGCCCCTTTCTCCCTGGCTTGCTCTTCCAGGATATCCGCGCCGAGCTCCGCCTCTGAGTTCCCGCTGGGCGGAGACAGGCGGCCGGCCGGGCAGCCCGTCCTCATGTGCAAGCGGGCGCTAGGCACGGCCTGAGAAGAGCCCCGGCTTTGCCTTGTGCCTGCCTCGCCCCAGCAGCCCCCAGCACGGCCCTATGGCCACCGAGGCGACGGCGACGGGGCCCGGGCCTCGGCTGCCCTCGTCTTCTGCGCGGCGGGATTTCTACTGGCTCCGTTCTTTCCTTGCGGGAGGTAAAGGCGGCTCCGTCCTTTTGTGTGTCGCGAAGGGGCCAGGGGTCGCGGTGGGGAGGGGGAAGCTTGCTCGCCCTGAATCCCTGCTTCTCTGCGCCTAGTGGGGCGCGGGGGGGGAGGCATGTAGGCTAGGATTTGGGGTCACCAGGCGGGGTCCCCTCTTTTTTTCTCTGATCTCCACGCAGGACTTCCGCATCCTGGCGCTTTGTGCTGCTTTTTGCTCATTGGGACAGTCCCCCCACACACACACACACACTAGGCTGCCTGTGTCCTCTTTATATCTTGACTCCCTTCCAATAGCTCCAGCTTAAAAATAAGGGTTAATCTCCGTTCAAGTCGCGGATCTGCTGGGAGAGGAAGCCAGGCATGAGCCCTAAAGAAGATGCCTCCAGAAACAAACCTAAGGATTCTCTGGAAGTTGAGTCATGGCTACTGGACTTCTTTTTTGAGAGATAGAAACGTTTCGCTGTTCATCCAAAATATCTGAAGCTGTTTGGATGAACAGCGAAACGTTTCTATCTCTCAAAAAAGTCCAGTAGCCATGACTCAACTTCCAGATAAACTCACCTGGATGACTGGGAATCTTCACAGACAAACCTAAGGATTGTGCCTTGGTGACCACGAGGGCAGGATCCGCTCTTGCTTTGCCCCAGGCTTTTGCTCAACGTGACCGGGAACTCTGAATAAATAACTCCTTTACCGGGGTCTTCTTGGCTCCTCGGTGACCAAAATCATTAGGGTACCCATTCGAGTAATCGCTTCTTGAGAATCTAGTCGTCCTTACCTGGGCATATTTGTGTAGCAGCTATTGATTAATGGCTAAAATCATTTTGATACGCGATGGGGTACACATAACAGCCAGTTTCCTCATGATTTTCAGAGATTAAGACACAGGAGTGTCAGTTAGTCCATGTAAGCATGTGTTCCGATATCTAAATGAGGAGCTAAAGTTACAAAACTTAAAGGCTAGTATATTGCATTCTGAATTGCTTGCTGGATTTCAGATCCTTTGTAGTCTAACAGGTAAGCTTGGTTGTGTGAGGTTGGGGGGACAGAACATTATACAGATATTACCTATGGACTAGTGGAATAGTGATGGTAAGAGTTAACACAGACTTCTGCCTTCTGCTATGACAGAAAGAGCTACTTTATTGCTCAGTTCTCTTTCATAACTTTCACTGACCTATAAAATATGTTCTAGTGAATGATCTGGAAATACCAGAATTTGTAAGGTTTGCACAATTGTTTTTAATTAGGAAGCATTGTTTTCTTCCCAGTTTTACAAGCATTGTATATAGATACCTCTTATATGGCTCTTCTGATGTTCTTATATTTGCAAAAATCAGGAGCCCTAACTTGGTAGCTGACTCAAATGTCCAAATTTCAAGAAGTTAACCTATGATTTATTATATACTGTTAAACATTCTGCAGGATGGAGCGCCTTTATTTTTGTTTTCAATTTGGCTAGAACTGTTAAGTTTTTCAAACTTGAGAGGAAAAATAATGCCACTGTCCCTTTCAAAGGTGAGGCAATTGCTTGAAGTTCTGGAAGACAAAGGAGCTATCTGAAGTCCTTCTGCCTGTCCAGATCAGCAGATATGACAAGTTTATGAAAATTACACACACACACACACACACACACACACACACAGAGAGAGAGAGAGAGAGAGAGAGAGAGAGAGAGAGAGGGAGAGGTGTATGGAACTATGAGTCACTTGCAGTTCTTGGATGAGAAAGTGTGTGATTAGAGTGCTTTAAAGAGTCTGGTGTTTCTGCTATAGGAAGGATTTGTATTATTGATTCTGCGATATATGGCCTTAGGCTTTGAGTTCAATGTTCTGTTTTCCCCAGCTTAGTACCTGGATCATAACTCTATAAGAATGCCTACCTTAGTTGATAGGTGTATTAATGTTATCAGTACACGATAACATTTCATTTAGTACTTGAAGGCAGTTAAGTTCTCAAAGAGTTACATTTCAGTTAGCTAGGTACATATTACAAGAATGATGTAAAGCAGGACACATTTATTACCCTGGTATGAGAAATAGGATACGGTACTGCAGTCAAAATGTGGGGATGTGTCAACTAAGTAGGTTTGGAGTGGGCAGAAGCCTCTTATGTTGGCACCTGATCTCAGATACGTCAGCACAAGTAGACCTGCTATGTTGTCTGAAATTAGCAAGGAAGAGAACAAAAAATAAGTTGGAGAAGGAGAGGAATTGCGTTCTACCAGGTCCAACCCCACCTTTGACCCATACTCACAGCTATTATGCCAGTACAAAGTTAGGCCTTTAAGGGCTTGTCATAGAACCTATTGTCAATTCTTGCATATGTTAATAGAATGGCCAAATGAGTTGGAGAAAAATACTGTACAGCCATATCTGGCATCATGCCTTTTGTAATCCTAGATTTGCAGAGGTCAGCAATGACATTATTTTATGGCGCAGCTACTTGGCTGTTTGCCGAATACAGGAGAGAAGGTGGCTATCATTATCCGTGCCTTGCCTTAGGTGGAACACAAGTTAGGAACTTCCCAGCTCATGATGTTAGATAGTACACCATGTTCTCGCACCTTGTAGGGTCAGACTCTTAAAACTAACATAGAAAAACCTCTGGAGATGGACAGTATCATGCCATGGCTAGTAGGTTGAAGATATTTTTAAAAAATGTGATCTTTGTGTGCTTTGCAGTTTATCGGAGATGGGTCCACTACTGTTTTGTCAACAAAGCTCATAACCAGTGAGGGAGGGAAGTCATGCTTACTAGCTGTGGGTTGAACTTTGAAAGGATAAAGTTTTAAAAATAGCACTTGCTGACTATTTGACATGGTCAAATATTGAGGCATTGAGCAACTAGTAAAGTATGGTCATTTTCTGTTTGTATCAAAGGTGTTGCAGGGTGTTGTGCCAAAACAACCATTGCACCGCTGGATCGAGTAAAGATTTTGTTGCAAGCTCATAATCATCATTACAAACATCTAGGTAAGCCAATTATACTTTACTTTCATATTGCTTCTGCAGTTATCAGCAAGTGAAGCAGTGAGGGCATTTAGTCTATATGTTTCAATAGGATTTCAAAGTTAAATTATCAATGACAAACGTTGAAGATTTATCTATCTATCTATCTATCTATCTATCTATCTATCTATCTATCTATCTATCTATCTATCTATCTATCTATCTATCTATCTATCTATCTATCTATCTATCTATCTATCTATCT
>JAHTLZ010003518.1:19915774-19958603 GCA_023846285.1 Phrynocephalus versicolor
TATACTCCTTTTGCATGAAAGAAAGGATGCTGCAACACTCAGCTGTTGACTAGAATTTCTATACGGATTCTAACCATTCACAAGAGCAGTGTCTTGTGAAAAGTTTTGGAAAGCTATCTGCTCGATACAGACAAAAAAGAGGAATAAACTAACACATGGACACATTGCTAAGCTTGTTTCCAATTTGCAAAATCTCTACTTTCTCAATCCATCACAAGGACAAGTCATCAAGACAAAACAGAGTAAGTTTTCTGTGCCCACAGACTCATATCCAACATTTAGTGAAACAGATAGTTCACTAATTGTACTGAATCAGATATTTCCATTTGAAATGGAACTTAAAACTATCTCAGAGAATGACTGAGTGAAGCTGAAGATGCTATAACTTAACAAAAGAAATGGAAGCTATCAGTATATCAGGCTCAGTTATCTTTAGTTAGAGATCCTAAAATGTATTCAAGTGTAGTAAATTTCCATTAAATATAAATACATGCTTTTCTTTTTCTTTATTCTAATGAAATTATTTCCACATGAATGTTGAATGTGTTTGAATATGTAGTGGACCCTCGTATAACAAACAGCTTGTATAACATAAAATTTGTACAACATAAAAAATTCCGGAGATAGGGGAAATTTGCTTAACATAATTGCCTATGGGGAGAATCCATACAACATAAAAATGGGATTACTCAATTTTCAATGCATTCCTATGGGAATTTGTATAAAGGACAATTTGCTTAACATAATTTCATTTGGAACAAATTAATTCCTTTATACAAAGTACCACTGTACAACATAAAAAATTCCGGAGATAGGGGAAATTTGCTTAACAATCCTCTATGAGGTGAATCTGCACAACATAAAAATGGTCACAATTAAGGATTATTTTGTTTTCAATGCATTTGTATAAAGGAAAATTTGCTTAACATAATTTTATTTGGAACAAATTAATTCCTTTATACAAGGTACCACTGTATTTAAAAAAAACATGCCAAACCAGATAACATTATTTAAAGTACTGTACTGGAAAAATGCCCAGTCCGACTTTTTCTAGAAAGTCCATATCACTGCTAAAAATGTTTCCTCAGTTGAGAAACAGACCTTAGAAATTTATACAGTGGATGACAATCAGAATCTTAAGTAGCACCACCACCCGTGTGAGAGAGATCAGGCTCAGAAATGCATCTAAGACAGTGCTTAGCAATGCATGTACAGTGGTATCTTGTATTAAGGAATTAATTCGTTCCAAATGAAATTATGTTAAGCAAATTTTTCTTTATACAAATTTCCCATAGGAATGCATTGAAAACAGCGTGATCCCATTTTTATGTTCTACAGATTCGCCCCATAGGCGATTATGTTAAGCAAATTTCCCCTATCTCCGGAATTTTTTATGTTGTACAAATTTTATGTTATACAAACCGTTTGTTATACAAGGTTCCACTGTATTAGGTGTTGCTTTTGGATAAGCATGCTTTTAATTCAAATATTCTGCAGATTTAATTGAGTATTACTGTATTCCTTTCACCAGATAACAGTCCAACCTGGTAAGTCAAAATAGTTGACAGTACCAAAATTACCAGTATGTATTTCCAGGTTATGGAGAACGAGTATTCAATTTCTTTAATTTGGTTCTGGCATGCTAACATTTGTTCTAAGTCACTGCGTCCCTGAACCTAATATGGATTTTTTTTTTTAAGTAAGGGAAGCAGGATCAATATCGGCAAGGGCTGTTTGAGCAAAGTCCTGTTAGTTTTTGGTACATCTGCTTCCCTTCAACTCTCCATTTTTCAAGCTACAAGGATTCCCACTTTAGAGTTTGAGATGGAACTAAACCGTCCCCTACCTGTTATTTTATTATTTTATTTTAATTGACATTTTGATCTCTTGATTTTTAATCGACATGTTGATTCAGCTTCTGCTTTTGATCTGGTTTTCAAATCAAAAGCAGACTATTTCTTCAAATCTTTGTGTTTCTTCCATTTCTTACCTCCTAACTCCCTGGACTACTCTTCCATTCACTTATCACACATACGCGTATGAATATACTGCAGGTTCTGTTGGGTTCTCAGCTCTCTCTTTTCTTGGCTGTCTGTTTTTCCTCTTCTTCCTAAAACACTTTATTGTGATTAATTTGGCTCATTCATTTGATTCATTTGGTTATTATTATTCTTTCTAGTTCCTTCCTGCTTCATCATGCTTTTCTGCTACTACTTACAGTATCTCCAGGCTGTATTTTTCAGCAGCTTTCTTTCTTTCTTTCTTTCTTTCTTTCTTTCTTTCTTTCTTTCTTTCTTTCTTTCTTTCTTTCTTTCTTTCTTTCTTTTTGTCAGTCATATTTCTTTAACTGTTTGTTGTATGCTTGTTTGTTCTTAATGGCCAGAATCCTACTGGGATTTTACTCATGTCTTAAAACCAATTATATTAGTTGAAGCCACTCATTAATAGTGTTCATTTGTATACCTGGCTGTATTCCAAGTGTTTGGCCACTTGCCTATTAATTGCAATTTACTGCTGTGACTAGGAACAAAATTCTGACAAGGTTCTCAAGCCAAAGGTTAGTCCTTTGTCCACAAATTTTCTCCTCTTTTGTCACTCTCCTGGGCAGTTTTCCTTTCCTTCTTATTAGTTGTGGCGAGCTGGTATTCTTCAGTCAGGTTAGAGATTATTACGTCTAGATGGAGTTGACTTTCATGTGATGAAAAGAATAGAATCCTGAAAGTGAGGTTTCTCTTCCAGACTTCAAACATGGATTTTGGTTCACCATGAATGTTACAGTAAACCAGACATGTCCAAACTTCAACCCTCCTGATGTTTTGGACTACAACTCCCAGAATTCTAAGTTTAGATTGCCAATGACAAAAGACTGTGGGAGTTGTGGTCCAAAACATCTGGAGGGCTGGACATGCCTGCAGTAAACCAAGGGCTGTGTTATCCATTGTTGAGAACTCAAATAGTTTGGGCTTCTAATCTAGATGTATAGCCAGCACTGTATACCCTAATATGCTTCTTTACTGTTGTTTCCTGTTGTAAATGCAGTTGCCTCTGTTGGTGGAGTAGTTACTGCAACTGATTTCTATTTGTAAAATCATACTTAGCTCTAGCATGGATTTATTTAGATCTTCAAGAGTGTAAGTGTAGGTTTAGAAAAACATGATGAGATTTTATTATAATTATTTTAACTTATTTTTTCTAGGAGTTTATTGATACTTTTAAAAAACATTAGAAAATCTGATTTAAATAGAAATGTAATAGATAAATATTTTTATTCACCCTGTTTGCAGAAATTATGATTGCACGTTCACATCAAATTGCAGTTGCTGATTAATCTATCAGTCAGCTAGTAACTTGGTACCAGCCATTTAGGGATTATAAATTTAAGCCGTAATTAAGCTTTCTACATGTATTGTTAGATTCTTCAGATATTGCTTACATACATTGTTTGGAATGTTGCCCTGTCTTTAAAACAGTGATTGATCTCTTAAGTTTATTTCTTTCCTGTTCTTGTGTAAACCTCCATACTGTCTATGCAGCCAGAAAAATTAGAAAGTAAATGCAGAATATGCACTGATGACAACCAATAACAGTGGCTATCATCAAAAATAAGCTATTATTCCCTTATAACACTATCTTATTGTGACACATGAACCATATCATAGTAAAGATGTGTATGTTGTTATTATTATTAGTGTCTATTCATCTATGTGTTGTCATATGGTAAATCTTAGGAATAATATATATTCTTCAGTGTTTTTTTTTTCCCATAGGTGTAGTACTCACTAGAATTTTTTGTGGTCTGTCTCTACAATAATTATCAAGTTTAGCATGGAAATAGATTCATTTCTAGTAGCTCAGCTTTTCTTTCTGACAATGGCATTCATTTCTCATATATGAAAAAGTTAATAAGATTTTACAGATTTAAACAGCTGAGGTAGTAATCACTGAAGGAGGAATGCTGTACTGTATCTCTTAAATGTTTGTTTTGTGATGCTGACAGGTGTGATTTCTACTTTGTGTGCTGTACCGAAAAAGGAGGGCTACCTGGGATTGTATAAAGGAAATGGAGCAATGATGATCAGAATCTTTCCATATGGTGCAATTCAGTTTACAGCTTTTGGCCAATATAAAGAGGTAATTCTATCTTCTTTTCTTTTACTGCAGCGCATATGTTGGTTTAAAACATGCACAATTAACATCTTATTATGAACATAAGAACTATCATATTATTATGAACACTTGTTATTGAGTGTTCACATTTTATTTTTGTACTCATGAAGAACTAAATGCTATTACTTTTAATGTTTAAAAATCTACATACTCATTGAAACATAGTAAGTAAAATATTTTCTGACCTCTCCATAGAGGCCATCAACAATTTTACTTTTGCAAGCCTAGGCAAAAAAATAAGATTAAAACAATTATTTATTTATTGGATTTTTATACTGCCCATCTGGCAGCGAGGCCACTCTGAGCAGTTAATAACAATCAATGCAATGCAATGCAATGCAAAACAAAACAAAATATATAAACAAGCATATAACACATATAATAATGTAAAATCAACATAAAATAGAGTAAATATAATAAAAATAAAATTAAATAACATATAAATTCCGTTAAATATATAATATTATGGGCGGGCAAATCAGATAAAAATGTGTTTTAGTGTGTGGACACTAGATTTATGTTAAGTTTGAGGAAGTGCCTGCTTGTAAAGACAGTTTTAAATAGTTTTTTTAAAACCAGCCAAAGAGGGGGCCAGGCAGATGTCAGGTGGAAGGTTATTCCACAGGCAAGGGGCAATGGCAGAAAAGGCCCTATTTTTTTCTCTCCTTTTGGAGCTCTTACAGTGTTAATTGCCTCAAATGCCTAGCCTAGCCTGGGATTGGGTATTATGGGCAGCTCTCACTGGGAAAAGGCTCTCTAACAAGTAGCGAGGTCCTGAACCTTTTCCTGCCAGAGGAGAGATGGCAGCACTCCTTCTAGTGAATCTTAGTAGCCAGAGTAGATGCAGTAGGAAAGAAGTAAATATTTACTTACTTTGGGCTGAAGAATGGTTGAGTTTGCAGTACCCAAAATTGTTACCCTTTCCAGTGAAAAAGCTCAACATGGATTGCATATGCTCTATAGCCACAGAATATTTTAATATATGTTTGAAACGGGAAATAGAAAATGAGTGAAGGTGGACAATGGAGTTCAGCTAAAGCTTTTTACTGCTTTACAGTATCCTGTAGGGCAGTGGCTCCCAAGCTTAGGTCCACAGATGCTCTGGGACTAAAACTCCCAGAATTCCAAGCCTGTATTGCCAGTGACAAAGGACTGTGGGAGTTGTGGTCCAAAACATCTAGAGTGCTGAAGGTTCTCCACCACTGCTGTAGGAGAACGATTGGCTGGCTGGAACCCTGAACAAGAGCACTGATACTAGGGAGAGGGAGATATAATGCAATGTTGCACATCTAGCTCTGATTTTCAACAGGTATGATGTTCTCTGTGAGCCAGGATGCATTTATAAACTCTTTGTCCATACTTTTTTAAAGAGAGAATGTAACACTGAAAATGATGAAAAGGAATTTATTTTGCTTGCAGAATTGTAGTGATATTCACTTACCACGTACTAAGGAGTATTTATTTCTTCACTGGAAACTTAATAATTTTGTAGATAATAAAGAAGAAGCTTGGTATTTCTGGGCATATTCATCGATTAATGGCTGGTTCTATGGCAGGTATTTTATTCTTCCGTATACTTTGTTAATTATTTGCATGCAAATTTCATTAACTAGGCATTTCTTCATTGGATAAAATGGGGTCCAATAGGATCCAAAGGATTTGCTTGATCAGAGGCAACTAGAACATATTTCAAAGGGATATGTGGGCTCTTTCAAACTCTACCAATTTCCCCCCAACTACTTACAGCAGCAAAGGAGAATCTGTCAGAACTAAGAATTAGAGATGGGCACAAAGTGCAACAAAGCACTTTGTGCTGAATCTCACATGTGGTACCACAGGTGCTACACTTAACCTCTCCTCTTGCCCATCACTGGCAGGACTACTTACCTTCTTGGTGTGCTGCTGGGGTCCTTCTTCTCTGGTGGCACACCAGCCTGGGAAGGAGCTTGGGCTGTCCTTCCCCACCTCTTCTGGCAGCCCCTCGTTGGCTGTGTTTGGAGAATCCCTATCCCACCTCCTTGTTGGATTAGGCAGAAGTCCAGGGAGCTGGAGAAGGGCAGACTGAACTCTTATTTGGACTGGTGCACCACTGGCAAAGGAAGACCCTAGAACTGCACCAGTGACAGTGAGTGGACCTGTGGGCAGTGTAGCAGGGGAGAAGTTAAGTGCAGCACCATTGTGGTGCTGTGGGAATGAGTCAGGGTTCCACCACACTTCATGCCCATCTCTGCTAAGAATCTGTTGATAAGAGGCCATATACAGTATGTACTTCTAGGAAACTCTCAGGAAAGGAATTCTGTTGGGTACCATACTTGATTGCATTGGCAAGTAAGACTGGATAACCAAATGTTGCTGAATTATAACTCACATCTTCAGTGGCATCTGGAGAGTCACAGGTTCCTCCATTCTGCTGTGTTTTCTCCATCTTGTGATAATCAGAGATCATCAGATATGTGGACAATTAGTTTTGGTTGTCACAGCTAATGTACTTGGTTTCCATTAATCAATTTTAATCGGTGTACTTGGTTTCCATTAATCGATTTTAAAAAGCCTTCCAACATAATGCCTGTTATTGCTTGTATGGAACTCACCACTGCAATCTTAGTAGCATGGTATACGAAGAAATGCATGGGCTTTGTTTGGTAATAGCCTCAGGATTGTTTCATTTGGGCTAAAGTTGAATTATGAGGCGGGGAAAGGTTTCCTGTGCCTCATAAGGCTTGTTAAACTTAGATACAGCAGTGTGGTTGGTTCTAAAGTATATTTTCAGTATTCCCATCCTGCTGGACTGAAATAGTTGGCTGCATAGCACACGCAAGTGCAACACAACATTTACAAGAAAGTAAGTTTGAGAGAACTAAGTGTACAGATATATAAAATTATGCGTGGGGCAATGCAAAGAATAAGGGAGCAGAATAATGAAGAAGAGAAAAACAGAAGAAACACAAAGGAAATTCATTGCAGAACAAGCCTCTTGGGCGGCAACTTCACACCTCTCTTAGTGTGAAACCACAGTAGTCTGGACCTAATGCAAATGGAGAATACCAAAGAGGCAGTAAGTTGCTTAACAGTCTTCACGTTTTGGAGTGAAAAGGTATATTTACAAGCAACTGCAATTCTGAAGTTGCTCTGGTGATTATTATTTCTTAATTTTCTCTGAGTCAATCTAATGCATCAAGGTTATTTGAAGGCTAAAAGCACAAAAAGAAACTTTGGGAAAGCTTCACCAGTGCTTTTAAGATTAAAGTCGATCTCACTCGCAGCAGGGAGAAGGAAGATGGCATGAAAAGTCTATTGTAATGCATATATTTGAGAGGCACAGTTAAATGCTATGTTAGAAGCTCTCAATCTTGGATTTCCTGAGTCTTGTATAATTCAGATCTCAGTGGTAACACTTCATTGGTAGATAATTGCCTTGCAGTTGTTTTTCTTTTTAAAGGAATGCACTGAAAGAGAGAAGGAAAAATGATTTCAACTAGTTTAAACAGAAAGGTCCTTTATCACCTATCCCCATATGAAAGTATTTTAGGAACAAAGGGATTGGAGCTTTCCAAATGATAAAAAAGAGGACCAAACATGTTTCTTCTTTATCATTATTTTTCCACCAGTAGAAAATAGTATTGTAGTAAACAGTTCATTTTCAAGAAAGCTGGGTACTTCTGCAACCAGAGTTTCTGTGGATCTTCTAATCCTACAAAGTTCTGAGCACCATGAAAAATGTGCATGTGTTGCTTCCATAATAAACACCCATATGTTTCTAAATCTTGAGTGCATTAATTTATAGGCATGTAAAAATAAACCTGTCAAACGTGAATATCAATTTCAATTTTTTAAAAATGACACTTTACATTTCTGGTGCAAGGTATGACTGCTGTGATATGTACATACCCTCTCGACATGGTGAGAGCACGCCTAGCATTCCAAGTAAAAGGAGATGACAAGTATAATGGAATTATCCATGCATTCAAAACCATTTATGCAAAGGTAATAATGTTTTATGGTTTTATATTTTAGTCTAGTTTGTATGGCTAGTCTCCTGATATTTTGTGTATCCCTTTCATACTGCTTTTCAATTTTTTTTAATTATATAGCCCTTTATGAGAGTCCATACTGTAAACCAAACTGGAAAATGTGTCCCAAAACAGCAAAATCATCAGAGCAAAGAAAACATAGTGTCTCATTTGAACATTAGGAAGAACTTCATGACAGTTAGAGCTGTTCGGCAGTGGAATATGCTGCCACAGAGGGTGGTGGAGTCTCCTTTGGAGGTTTTTAAGCATAGGCTGGATAGCCATCTGTCGGAAATATTGTGATAGGGTTCCTGCATGGCAGGGCGTTGGACTGGATGGCCCCTGAGGTCTCTTCCAACTCTATGATTCTATGAAAGGAACAGCTTTCAGTTCTTTTGGGCCAAGGGCATTCAACATGGGTCTGAACATTTTCAAAGCCTAGGCAGTGTGTTTGAGAACACCGTCCTTCTTGTATAGGCTGGGCTAAATTGCACAGCTCCATGGTTTATCTATCTGGCTGAAGAGGCAGATGTTGGGTGGAAGATTTATTCCTCACTGTGCCTCCTCCTTGGACTGGATGATCCATAAAGGCTCTTCTAGCTCTGCAGTTCCAAAATGATGATTATTAAGAGTCGAGGCATTGCATTGTTCTGCCTTTGGCAAGTAACAATCTTGTGTAATCTTTCGAATCCTAAGTATTTATTGCTCCTTCTAAGATACAAGGCCTCTGATGGATGTCTAGAACATGCTAAAAGTGTATGTAGCACATACCATATCAAGGCTCTTATACCCTCCCTTTTAGCAGCGTCCATGTGAGGGAGAACACTCACGTTAGAGATTGTGAGCTAAGAATGAAGAGACATTCACATGTCAGGGATCTGAATAGTAAACCGTAATCTGGTGGCAAAACTCTGTGATACTGAACTGAGTCAACCATGTTTACATGGTGAGTGCTGGAGGGAAAAACAGCACTGGTAAACATATTGTACCATCAGAAGCACTAGTTGGCATTTCTTAAATGTATTGTACAAAGTATAAACATGGTCTCTCATACATCTTTCCAAATATTAAGAGTTGAAGGAGCGTGTAATATGTATCTTCTTGGTTGGAATGTTGAATCAATGAAGAACATGTATATGTGATACTATTAACTATAATTGTACGAACACACTGTTTAGCCAGCCTGTTCGAGGTCAAGGCTGAATCTGGGGGCATGCTCAGCTGGGAATCTGGGGTTTCAGAGGAGTGTAACCTCATCCAACCTGGGTTAAAGGCATTTAATCTTCATTTGTCTGCTGTTTGCCACCCCCATCAAGTCCATTACTGACATAAGACATTGGTCTAAAATTGAAAGAACTTCCTTAGAGTTAGATAGCACAGTGGGGGAGGAAAGGGAGTGTTGGGTGCTCTCAGCAAACTGGTGGCACCCAAGCCCCAAACTGCAGATAACCCCTCCCAGTGCTTCCGTGTCTAGGTTGAATAGTGTGGGAGACTCAGAGGGACCTTGCGTGTCAATGGCCACCAAGTCAAATGGTATGAATGAAAGAAATATAACTTTTACACATTAAGAACCGTTAAGATAAGAAAGTTAAGGGAAAGATGCGAGACAGATGAGAAGAGGTTTGAGAATAGTAAAAGGCCAGAAATGTGAGTGTGATCTGCTTATTGGGACTTTCAGTTAAGGGCACACAAGAAAACCTTGAACTGAGATAGCTTGTTGAACTCAATAAGCTTTATTCTAGTTTATTAACATTACAACTTGACTATGACTCAGTTATTTCAACTGAGTAACCCTGTATGGTGGCAGTGAGAGTAAAAAGAAGGTGTGTACAGGCCAATGGTTGATGAAACGACTGGGGGCTCTGTATAGGTTTGCCACTGCTACCATTCAGGGTTACCCAGTTGAAACAATTGAGTCTCAAGTCAATTTTTAACGTTAATAAAGTAAAATAATGTTTATTGCATTCAACAAGCTGTCCAGTTTAAGCAGGCATGTCCAAAGTCAGGCCCGGGGACCAAATGCGACCCGTTTTCAAATTTAGAATTCTTCTCCCCACTGGCTCAGCCTGGTCACACATCACCACCAGCTGGCCCTTCCTCATACTGGATGGAGATGTCAGCTTGCAGTTTTACAGTTTGCCTGCCCTCCCTGCCTATGTCCATCCCCCCAGCCAACGTTCCCCCAGCTCTGTTGCTGCAGCATCCTCCCTGCCTCCTTGCATGTTATAAAGACTAGTCCAAAGTTTGGCCTGGGGACCAAACACGGCTGAATGGTCGCCCCCCCCCCCACATTTTCACTGCATCCAATCTGGCCCTCCTTGCGAAAAGTTTGGACACCCCTGAGTTTAAGGTTTTCTTGTGTGCCCTTCATTGAAAGTTCCACTAAGCAGATTACACTCAAATTCTGTCCTTTTACTATTCTCAAAACCTCTCTCATCTGTCTCACATCTCATCTTTCTCTAATCTTTAACTCATCTTCCTTATCTTAACTTTTCTATAACCTTATAAGCGAGAAGCCGTTTGTATTTTTGTTATTTAGCTCTGTTGTTACTGTTATGTTGAGATCTTGTGTTGTAAACCGCCCAGAGTAACCCTAGGACTAGATGGGCAGTAGAAAAGTCAAATAAATAAATATATAAATATTCATAATTTTAAATGCTTAATTCTTCTTTTTTTTAAAATTCTGGTCATTGCTGGTTTCTTCTAAAAGGAAGGTGGCATGCAAGGATTTTATCGAGGGCTTATACCAACAATAGTAGGAATGGCCCCATATGCAGGTGAGTAGGATGTGAATTTGGCTCCCTCCCAGTGAACCTTTTGATGTCTAATTCAGATTTGCAAAATTGTTCACTTGGCTTCTCCTAAACTGGAAAACTGCATAGGCTTACTACATCTAGGATTTGCACAGGAAGAAAGTGGCTGGAAATGTGTTACAGTGACTCATGGAAAATTAGGAGTGATAGTCTTCATTTCAACTATCTTTCTCAGCCTTCTTTTTAGAGGAGTTTATAGGGCATCTCTGTCAAAAACAGATGGTTAGGAGCTATTTACAAAATATTGTGGTTACTATGTTTGTCTTTGTAAAGAGCTGCACAAGCACACAGTATAGTAGAGGTAAAGCAGGCTTCATATATTTTTTGGAAGCTGCTACCTAAAGCACAAAGTGAAACGGAACAATTAATTGAAAAAATACTTAGCTAAATAGATTGCTGAACAGTATTGGCAATTGATCTAGTCCTCTAGTATTTATAGAGATTATGTTCACATTAATCTAACTGTACAACTCTTTTGACAAGATGTTTGTTTCTTGTTGCTTAGACTGGGGGTTCTTTTTGAATACTGTATCTTCTGCCTCAATTTGTTGTTTTTCATTTGTGGAAGGAAAACGAAGCTTTCTGTCTGGTATTGCTCTGAATAGATTGGAAACCATAACATCATATTGATATCATTTTCTTTCTGGAAGGGTCCTAGCTCCCCCTTCCCAATTTTTTTCCAGGATTGTGTAAACCAAAGCAACAACAAAAACCCAAATGCCCCAGCAGAATATCTACAGTCCAGCACTCTTCTTTATGGAAGACTAGCTAATTCTGTGCTGGAATTCTGTGCTCTATTAGGTAGTGAAACTCCACCATTAAAAATTCTGTTTCCAGTTGTTAATTGATCTGTCCTACATATGTGCCTTTAGTTTCCTTGGACTGGACATAGAGAATCCTAACCATTTGGGGATAAAATTTGATTCCCTTGATTTGAACAAGAAACAGGCAAATTCTCCTGTTTCAGACATTCCAGCCAATCAGCTTATCTTGAAATATGGGTATTGCAACATTGCCTGGGGGTATTGTAATACTTTTATACCCTCCTCCCCAAGCATCATTATTTTGGGGAGGGGTGAACATCTCCTAATTTACTGTTGATTTGGATGTTTCCTTTCTTCTGCTGTAGTTGTAGGGTTTTCCCAGACTTACTTCCATGTTCCTTCCTGCAGCTGTATTGAAGTAACAAAGTAGCCCCAACAAAAAACAAAATAAATCTCTGTTTACTTTCATGTTTCATGAAAAACATGAAAAGCAGTGGCAAACTGGACTGGCACAGAAGTAAGTCAGTATAAATTCAGTGATGTATCAGATCATAATTACATACATTGTATCAAAGTGAAAAAATACATTTCAAGAAATATAAAATTAGACAGTTATGTGTAAAGTGAAATAGAAATATGGAAGAGATGAAAAAGGATCTGGTAGCTAACTCATTGCATAGTTTTCTTCACATTTCCCTATTTCTTTTTGAGAACAGATTAATTATGTATCAAGATAAAACAGTCTTATATAAATATACTAAACCATCAAGATATATTCATCTCGTTTATTAGTCAGGAAAAAAATTCAACACTTGTCATACAGGCTGTCAATATAATATCAGCTCCTTGGCATTGTGTAGCTGTACCTGAGTTGCATAATTTTATGGTATACATATAACACTAATCTGAAATCAAAATTATCACAGTAATTCACAACCCACTATAAAATAAAATATCAACATTAACCTTTAGACTTACTTCTCTTCAGATACCACAACAGTTGAATATGGATCATGCCTGTCTATTATTGGTGTTTTTATATTAGGTTCCATTGCTAGAACTTTTGTATAACATGCCAGACTCATGTTTTTCATAACAAATTGAAGTTTATTTTCTTCTTTTGTTTGGGTTACATACTGGCAAGCATTTTTATTTGTTTACTTTAATCTAGTCCTTTGTGGTTGTTTTGTGACGGCTTCATTTTCACGGAGGTCCTATCAACTGAATTGCCCAGAAAAGGATATTTTTCAGACCATATGGCAACCATTTTGAAAAGGATGCAGTAGTGATAGTTCCTGTCATCTGTTTGCTTGCTTGTTTGCTTGCTTGCTGCCTTTCTCTCTTACAGGACTCGAGGCAGTTTACAATACTGAAATGACAGATGGGCACAAAATGTGACAAAGCGCTTGGTGCCAAACCTCTCCATTCCCCCAGGACTGGCAGGTCCAGTCAACTTGCTTCCCGTCCTGCTGAGGTTCTCCAGCAGTGCGCCAGTCTTGGAAGGAGCTCAGGCTGCTCATTCCTGCCTCCTCAGGCAGCCGGACAGTCATCAGTCACGCAAAGGTGCTCTCCCTCCTGCCTCCTTGTTGGATTGTCCTGTGGTGCCATATTAGAGATTTGGCACAAAGTGTTTTGTTGTGCTTCGTGCCCATCTGTAACTGAAACAGTGGTCAAAATCCTGTTGCAAATCAAATTAGACTAGGCCAATTGAATTTGGGAATATGGTGAGTCAAATTCTCCGTGGTGATTCAAATGGGCCTACTCTGATAGCAAGTTTAGCATAGTAAGTCACCCGTTGCTTTGATTCAATGGAGTTTATGGAGAAGTTTGATTTCAAGTGTTATTTACTATACTAAATGACAGAATTTTGGTCAATGTTAAATAAATTACAATAATTGTAGCTTAATACTATTTAAAATGAATCAGAATCATTTAAAACTAACATTACAGTGTTCTTCCTGCCATTAAAAGAGTTTACGAATTACTGGTAGTGTGATAGGCTGTGTGATTGTTTTATATCATAGAATGTTAGATATGAGCAACAAACTAAAAATAAGATTGATTTTCTAAGTAAGCCGCCTTGGGTCCTTTTCCAAGGAGAAAGGTGGGGTAAAAATACTCTGAAAATTAAATTAAATTAAAATAAATAATACAAATCTTTAAAAAAGCATTTCACAGTGTCCTAAAGCCAACATTACACTATTGGAGGGAAAAAATTGCTTCTGCAGTTGCACTGGATTGTAGGTACATGCCATTCATTTTGTCTTTTTTTACTTCAAAATTCTCCATTCTGGGAATTCTGCATGATAGACCAACACCTAAATGTTGATCACCTAGATAAA
Source organism: Phrynocephalus versicolor (assembly GCA_023846285.1). Lineage (NCBI taxonomy): Eukaryota > Metazoa > Chordata > Lepidosauria > Squamata > Agamidae > Phrynocephalus > Phrynocephalus versicolor. The sequence continues at coordinate 19,929,871 of JAHTLZ010003518.1, forward strand.
GTCTGGGCTGGAAGGCATCATAGCCTACCATAGTCTAAGCTTGGACTTAAGTTTCCTGGTCAAAACGGAAGATGGCTCTGTGCTTGCTTGGAATTGCTTCCAGCCTTTCCTTCTACCAGGTGAGCCCATTTTAGGTGTAGGTCTATCAGGCAGAACTTGAATAATGGAAAATCCTGAGTTCTGGAATAAAAAAAGGCACGGGTACTGGATTATGCCATTGTGCAAATGAGTATGCAGGTAGTTGCATAATACTGAATACTGAATCGCTTGCATAACCCCCTTGTGCAAAAAGACCTGCGAACATGGAGTGAACTTGTTAACAAAAGCTATTTTAAGTGCTTTAGATTTCACTGACTTGACCCCAGGTATAATCAAGATAGAATTAATAACTTATAATTGCTGTGACACATGTGCAATTCACTTGTTTGTTATATGTGGATTTCAGACATGCTTATCATAAGGCACAATTGCGCCTGTAACATCTGTGTTCCTGGAGTACTTTATAGAGTCTGTTTAGGTATTGTGGAGGTAATGTTTCTGTTAAATATAATTTTTTTTCCTTTCAGGTTTCTCATTTTTTACCTTTGGTACCTTAAAGAGTGTGGGACTTGCCCAGGCGCCTACCCTGCTCGGGAAGCCTTCCTTAGATAATCCTGATGTCTTAGTTTTGAAAACTCATGTAAATTTGCTGTGTGGTGGCATAGCTGGAGCAATAGCGCAGACAATATCGTAAGTTATTCTAGTATTTTACTGCACTTGCTGAAGAATTGTTAGGATAAGTTTGAACTCGGAATTTGCATTCGTTCCAGGACCTCATCTTCCAAATAATGTAATCCAAATTGGTCAGAATCTTAGTCTGGGTCACACTTGAATGACCTGGGAGGAACCTCATTGTTGCTCAGTGTAAGAGCTAGCAGTGTATCACCAATATGGAGTGGGAAGATTTTACTTTCCAGATATACATCTAGGATTCTGTTGATGGTATTACTCTGTTCTTTGGAACATTTTTTGGAAAGTTATGGTTCTTGCATATATTCTGCTCCCTATGAAGTGAATCATTGGAAATCACAAGTGAAGTTCATCAGGCATCCAGATTCCATCCAGCAGTTGCTTTCTCTGTCAGTCTAAATAAGGCTTGCAGTGATAGAAAACATTGTTTTAATGTAAACTGCCCAGAGTTCCTTCTGGAAGATGGGCGGTATAAAAATGCAATAAATAAATAAATAAATAAATAAATAAATAAATAAAATGCCAGAGCATGAACTGAGCTGCATTTGTCAAATGAAACACCAGGAAGGGCCAGTGAGTGGTTATAGAATACTTGATGCTTTCACATTGCTGAATCTGTGTAGATATGGGCCTGATTGCTAGCACAAATGACCATTGGGAACCTCATGTAAATATAAATAAAACATGGGAAATCTAGATTTTAAACATTATTTCTCAAGAACGTATACTCAGAATTCAGTAGTCAACTTGATGAAGTCGATCAAGTCATATTAATGCTGCATTCCTGTGCCCATTTGCTTGAGGGTACGGTAATTTCATTATACTCTTTATGAGTTACTTCTGGGAAGAGACGTTTAGTATTAGTAGCCAAATAAGCATATGGGAAACACTATACATTATCATTACTACCATGAAAAAAAATGTATATAATGAAATCTTATTTGAACTCTGTTAGATATGATGATTTTTACTTTTTACTTCTAACAAGCTGAAGGTAGCATACATGTTTATCTATATCCTGTTTCATTTTCACATCAAACATGAGGCGTCCCAGCCTGAAATTTTAGTATTTCAGTTTTCTACATCTGACGTTGATTTTTTTCTCTTTAAAATACACAGAATCAGCATTACCAAGCTAAATTCAACATTAGTCTCAACTTTAGAGCCACTGAAATACAGTAATACTGTACGTTGCTTTAAGAGTAACTTGTTTCAAGAGTGTTTTGCAAGAAAAGCAAAGATTTCTTCTAAATTTTCTCTTGATCAACAAGCATTGTCTTGGTGTAGTAGCACTGGAGCAGGCCACATGATCACTAGTGAGCCAATGGTAGCTCTCCCTCCCAGTCCCTCTCCCTGCTAGATTGTGGGTGATTGTCTGGAACATTCAGTCTCAGGCAGCCTCCAAAGCAGAGGGAGGAGAGAGGAATAGAGGTCTTCCTTGCACCAGCCAGGACCGTGCAGCTTAGGGTTTATTTTTTCTTTATACAGTATTTATATTTTTATTTAATTTGTTTTCAATGTTGTTTCTTTTTTTCCAAAGCACTTCTAGTCATGGGACATCTAGTCAAGTGTGGACAGTATAGGGCTACAAATTGCTCTTTATTATTGCCACATTAGCGACACAGAATAAAATCCATTTGTGAGTCCCAAGCAGATTCTGTAGCCAAGTACCTAAACCACAGTGTGAATGTGGACTAGCCAAGTTCTTTTGCGAGGTTTGGCATCTTGTATGTACAGTATGCTGTCTATGGGGCCACAGAACGAATCATCTGAGTTTTCATTATTTCTTATTGGGAAATTTGCTTTGATATAAGAGTGTTTCGGTTTGCAGGCATGTTTCTGGAATGGATTATGCTTGTAAACCAAGGTATTACTGTAAATAGGGCTTGTTGCTAAACACTTAAATCAATTCCATTGTTTTAAGTGGGTCTATTCCAGTCTGGTTAATTTTGTCTAGATTGAAGAATATATATCCCAGCCCCTCGAAAACTTTCAAAATATTAGTTGAACCTACTCTTCATTCTCTTCATTCTAAAAGAATACTAATATAATAAGGCTTATATCTTATAGGTGAACGTGCACTTTACAGCCAGACGCTCAGAGGCTGAATTTAAGCATTCCTGTTTTTTAATTGTTTCAAAAAGGAATTATTAAGACCCGGAAAGGCTTTTGCACGAGACCATAAAGTTCTTTTCCAACCCACAATAGATAACCGTAGGGTAGGTGAACTCTTGATCTTACCCAATAGAAAGCAGCATGATATCTTCCACACTTTTCGTTATCTGAATTTTTCTTAGCTCCTAATTTGTTGTTATATTTGCTATATTTAAAAAAAGACTCACCCAACCCCTTTTCCAGATATCCTCTTGATGTAACACGTAGGCGAATGCAGTTGGGAGCAATCCTTCCAGATTCTGAAAAGTGCCTGTAAGTTGAAATGTCTTCAACTAAATTCCTCGCTGAAATGTATTTGCATTGCTCTCCTATTCTTTACTTCCAACAAGTAGATATTAATTGCAAGGCTGAGTTGTTTACTCTCAGGGAGTACAGTCAGACACAGTCGAAATGTCTCAGTCCATAATCTCCAGAGAATGGATAATCTCAATTCCCTTATTTATTGTCACTCCTTGTTGAAAGAGATTCTGTATATGTGTCTTGTCCCAGCGGCTTCATCTGACCTTGTCCAATGGCTCTGCCTACCCTTTTTAATGTAGGGTTTTTAAACCCCTCTCCTTATCGCAGTGATCCTATGGAAATTACTATAAGATTATTGGGGGCATGGAGAAACAAAGCTTCAGCATTCTGCCCCCCCCCCCCCGTCCTGATCAGCATTGCTGCTTCCGTTCTGTTAACTGTAACACAATTAGCAGCATGGAAGCAGTGTTGCTAGATGCTTCAGTGTTGTTCTGAAGTCAGGGTGGATAGGCTAATTAATTTCTGAATTCCATCAGCTCATGGTAGGATGCTATGAAAAATACTGTGATTCTGAGCTGTAGGGGAATGGTCATGTCCCACATTCTTAGTGAGTGATTCTGATGTTGGTATCAGTTGTCCTGCCTCATTTATGGAATATTTATGAGGGGTAAAGGCAATCTTGTTTTCTGTGATTACCGTTTTTTCATCGCTGAAATGGAGTAGCTACATGTGGATTGGATAGCTGGATATTATCTTTTGACTGATGGCATCAGGTTCTTGGTAAACAATATTCTGTGGTAATAACGTTTATAAGAAACTCAGATACGGTTCCCTAAAACCTCCCGCATTCTCCATTTCTTAAAAATCAGGTACCCAGTAAAGATTTTGTTTTGTGTGTATTAACACTTGAATTCTGTTCTTTTTCTAGTACAATGGTGCAGACTCTGAAATATGTTTATGGAAACCATGGAATACGAAGAGGATTATATCGTGGATTATCTCTGAATTACATTCGATGTGTTCCCTCACAGGCGGTTGCCTTCACCACTTATGAACTTATGAAACAGTTTTTGCACCTCAATTAAGGACTTTTCAAGGGAAGCTGAGAAACACTTGCATTCATTATTCGGTGGTAAATCTGGATTTAATATTATCACAGAGGAATCACTGGTATATACAGTGCTTTCTTTAATTAAATGTGACTTGGGATATGTTTAGTAGGGTTGGGTAAATTACTTGTTATGGACAATACAGTCAAGATTATTGATGGAACTGGGTAAATTATTAAAAGAAGAAAAACAATTTCTACAGTGCTTCAGAAATCACACTTTTGTATCCTCTTTTAAATGTTTGCTTGATTTTTTTAAAATTAGGAATTTTGTTTTCTAAAACTTTACCCGTCTACCTTAAATAAAATGTAGTGGCTCAGCTGTAGATGCACGTGGGCATTTAAAAAAAGTGAATTCATTTTGCCTTTGCTTCTACATAAATTAGTTTTGGATTGATACAGCATTCTGCAGTGCACTAGATAGATATTTAGAACCTCTTTCTGATCGATCATAGCGTATAATTTCCTTTTATGTTTTTCTGATAATGAGAAATACCAAAAACTGTGCAGCAATCTGTTTTGGGCACATAATTTCTCAGCTGATGATGCTGCTGCAATGCCAGTGAAACTGTTTTCTTTGAATACTTGACTTCTCATGCTGTCTTGCTTTTGAACCCTGCCTATGGATTGAAGTAGATGTCAGAAGGGAAACCCTACTAGATTTTTTTGCAGCACATTGGAGAAAACAGATGTCCTGGAACAGTGTGTTCTGGCCATTCATACAGCCTAACCCACTTGCCTAATTACTACTGTCGCCTCAATATAAGGAAGGGAAAAGAAGTATAAGGTTCTGAATTTCATTGCAGCCACACGGAATTAACATTAAAAGAAATAAACAGTGGTGGAGAGACTGGTTCATTTCTACTTTGTCTCTAAAGTTTTTTTTTTAAACCACCCTTTTTTGATGAAGCAGCTAATTGCTTTTCAAGTGAAGTTTAAAGCCTCAATGAATATATGGAACTGATTTAGTACTCTTTGGGCAATGGACTTTTTATTTCTAGCAGTACAATTCATTACATGTTGATTAAGAAGCAAGGCCCACTGATTATAGGTTGCAGCTTCAAGAAACGGAATTCATTCTGTTTCATTAATTCGAGTATATACTGAGAGACCAGTTATGGGAATAATTCATTAATAAATCAAATAAAAAAATGCCTAACTTGATGTTACTATATATTGGAATTGTTGATAAAATTCAGTTACACTTATAAAATAATGGTGAGCAAGGAGAAACAAAAATAATCAATACAGTCTGGTCTTAATTAGAAGCCACCGTATTTCTCACATGCATTTATGATACTACTAAGAACTAAGGTTACACTGTAGCTTACCATGTTTCATTATGGATTTACTATACATGTGTACAGTATATTGGACTGTGTGTTCTTAGGGGTTTTATTTTGGTAAGATGATGTGCATTTATGAAGAGTGTTCATTATATTTTGATCATGGAGCACATTTTCCAAGATGAAGAGAAGGAATGTTTGTTTTTCTTAAAAAGATAATACCAAAGGACCAATACCTTGGTGCAGTTCATGGTTAGGGATTTCTATTAACCACAGGTTTACAGCCTTAAGTCTTTTAAGTAGCTGTCTTTGCACATGCAATATGAACAATATAGTGTATATAGTGTATTTTACTAAACTGAGGGATTTTGGAGTGACACTTTCTCCTTCAATTTTTTTTTGTTAGTAGGAATGCAGCTTCATTAATCCTTTTATGTGTTCTGACCCAGAAAAAAAAATCTTGCATCCCCAAATTTTATCTTCTCTTTAATTTGGTTTCTGTGTGCTGCATGTTGATAGCCTTTATTACCCAGCACAGATGTGGTGTATTTATTCCTGCTCCCTTTTGACAACATATCCAACTGATGTTGTGGGACTGATGTCGTAGGGCATTTTAGATGGTTATGGATGTGTTAACACTGGCAGGCCTAGAAGAGTTCCCTCAATAATAATGGCTAGATATCACTGTATTAATCTTCCTGTTGTAAATACCTGTGTGTTAAGTTTTTTAAAGGGTTTATTAAATTCACAATCTCTACTCAGATGCATTTCTGAATGTTTACCAAACCCGATTTTGAAAATGATGATAACATGTCTCATAATGTTGGAGTAAAGCAATGTAATTTATTTATTTATTGTAAATACACTGTACAGAATATAGTACTGGCTACAGCCAAGTTAACAGAACTAGTAGTTGTAAAGACAGTGGTTGCTTATGGTTCACAGCTGGAACATGTAATCTCAAACTTTTGTTTTTGCCTCATTTTTTTATTCAAGCTGTATCTTTATAATTTGTTTTCATCATTGGCAGAAATTTCTGCTTATTTTATTTTAAAATAAAAGTGTCTTGAATACCAGCCAATATGAACGTGCTTGGAATGTGCATACAGTATTTTCCTTTTATTACATTATTACAAGGATTTACATTCTTGCCATATGCAGGCTTCATTAATGATTGTAGCTTTTAAACGTTATGTGCTATCAAGTTGTTCCCAACCAATGGCGTCCTTATGAATTAATGACCTGCAAAACATCCTATCATTAATGGCTCTGCTCAACTCTTCCAAAATAAAAAACATCATGGATTCCTTTACATGGGCTGAAATGTTATTTTCCTAGAAGTCAAGGTGATGATCAGGGAAGCCCATGTTTTGTGCTACTAGAATAGAAAGAATCATGGAGTTAGAACGGGCTTGTAAGGATATTGAGTCCCACCCACGGCTCAATTCAGGAACCCAAATCAAAGCAGGTCTGACAGATCATTGCCTAATTTTCTCTTGACTGCCTCCAGCATCGGGCTACTTATCACCTCCCGAGGGAGTTGTTTCTATTGTCATTTTGCTTTAATAGTTAGGAAATCCTTTTCGGCAGCTGCCCCCAGATTACGGAATGCCCTCCCAAGTGAGACCCTCCTGGCGCCAACGTTGATAACGTTCCGGTGCCAGGTAAAAACATTCCTGCTCTAGAAGTTTTTAAACTGATTATTGTGGGTCCTGGTGGTGATTTTAGTGTAGTATTTTAATATATTGTATTTATTGTATTTAAATGTTTTATTGTCTTAATTTTATTGTAATTTTGATGTTTTAATTGTCTGAATTGTTTATTCTGATTGTGAGCCGCCCAGAGACCTTTGGGTAGTGGGTGGCATACAAGCTATATAAACAAATAAACAAACAAACAAATCATCCTCCCCCCCCCCCCATATTCAACTTAAATCTGGTTACCTGTAGCTTGCGCCCATATTATAATTTATGGCAACCCTGTGAATCAGTGACCTCCAATAGATGCTGTCATTAATAGCCCTGCTTAGAGCCTGCAAATTAAAGACATTAACTTCGTTTATTCAATCTGTTTGGTGCCAAGTCTTTCTCTTCTTCCTCCCCTTGCCCACTTTTCATAGGAATGTCTTTTCCGTGGGTCTTCTCAAGATATGTATGTCCAAATTACAATAGCCTCAAATCAGTTATTTTACTCTCAAAACAAGGTTTGGGGTTGATTTACTATGGAAACTACTTATTTATCGTTCTTATAGTCTGTAGTATCCCTAAAGCCAAAACCCATCTGGAATGAATGCCCCCCCCCGTCAACATATTGTTCGTACATGCATGTGGAACTTGAAAAATTAGAATATTGTCCAAATGTTAATTTATTTCAGTAAGTCAACTCAAAAGGTGAAACTAATATATGAGATAGACTCATTACATGCAAAGCGAGATATGTCAGGCCTTACTTTGGTATAATTTTGGTGATTATGGTGTATATCTTATGAAAAATCCAAATTCACAATCTCAGAAAATTAGAATAGTGTGAAAAGGTTCAGTATTCTACGCTCAAAGTGTCCCACTCTAATCAGCTAATGCATCCATAACACCTGCAAAGGGTTCCTGAGCCTTTTTAATGGTTTCTCAGGCTGGTTCAGTAGGAATCACAATCATGGGAAAGACTGCTGACCTGATAGTTGTGCAGAAAACCATCATTGACACCCTCCATACGGAGGGAAAGCCCCAAAAGGTACAGATTGCAAAAGGAGTGGTATGTTCCCAAAGTGCTGTATTAAAGCACATCAATAGAAAGTTACATGGAAGGGAAAATGTGGAAGAAAAAGGTATACAAGCCACAGGGATGACCGCAGCCTGGAAAAGAAAAGGTCATTCAAAAGTATTGGAAACTTTCACAAGGAGTGGACTGAGGCTGGAGTTGGTGCATCAAGAGCCACCACACACAGACACAGATCCTGGACATGGGCTTCAAATGTCATATTCCTCTTGTCAAGCCGCTCCCGAACACTGTTGCTCAGTGGTCCAAAGTCCTCTTTTCTGATGAGAGCAACTTTTGCATCTCATTTGGGAATCAAGGACCCAGAGTCTGGAGGAAGAATGGAGAGGCACAATGCAGAATGCTTGAAGTCCAGTGTGAAGTTTCCACAGTCTGTGGATTTCCGAAGCCATGGTATCTGCTGGTGTTGGTCCACTGTGCTTCACTAAGTCCAGGGTCAATGCAGCCATCTACCAGGAGCTTGTGTTTCCTTCTGCAGACGAGCTTTATGGGGATGCTGCCTTCATTTTCCAGCAGGACTTGGCACTTGCCCACACTGCCAAAAGTACCAAAACCTAGTTCAATGACCATGGGATTACTGTGCTTGATTGACCCGAACCCCATAGAGAATCTATGGGGCATTGCCAAGAGAAAGATAAGGGACATGAGACTGAACAATGTAGAAGAGCTGAAGGCCGCTATTGAAGCATCTTGGTCTTCCATAACACCTCAGCATTGCCACAGGCTGATAGCATCCATGCCACACCTCATTGTGGCAGTAATTGATGCAAGAGGCCCAAACCAAGTACTGAGTACATATGCATGCTTATACTTTTCAGAGGTCCAATATTGTTCTATTTGCAATCCTTGTGTTATTGATGTCATGTAATATTCAAATTTTCTGAAATTGTGAATTTGGGGTTTTCGTAAGATGAATGCCATAATCATTGCAGTTATACCAAAGTAAGGCCTGACATATCTTGCTTTGCATGTAATGAGTCTATCTCATATTTAGTTTCACCTTTTGAGTTGACTTACTGAAATAAATGAACATTTGCACACTATTCTAATTTTTCGAGTTTCACTTGTGTACTGCAATTTTGAATTAACTAGCACTTGTTAAATAGTCTTCAACTCAGCATCATATTCTTTATACTTCAGGAGATTTTCTATTTCCTTTATATCTGCCCTTCCACATTTCATTCTTCTGATTTATTGGTTGCATTTTTCATTTTAATTTATAATCAAAAGGATAGTATAGCAACACATTACAGTACATGAATGCCCTCTTTGGTAGCACATTTTGAAAGCCTCCCAAGAGACTAGATTTCCCAAATCCTCATGTAAGAAAATTAGCAAACAGCTTACTAGAACATACTTTGTCACATCCTTGTTGTGAGATGTTGGATTTTTTTATGTGATATCCCCTCTCAGTTGAGGTCTCCTGGTGAAGTCCTCTCTCTACTGCCCCATGCTGGTTCATCTCAAAGCTGGCAGCTTTAATGCTTTGTGCAGCACAAAGCCCCTGGATCGATTTCACTGCTGTCAAAAAATTAATCCTATTAATCAAATTAATCAAGCTATATGCTTGAAAATCCCTTCAATTCTAGTTAAAAGGTATTCTGAAGAAGTATCTGTGTTTAGACTGTCTCAGCATGTTGGCACAATGGGGGGAGGCAAAATATTATAGTACAGTACTTGAGAGATATACGGTATATCAGTGTAAACTTTAGTAAAACAAAATCCACTTTGTCAGAAAACTGGAGACGCAAACACATATCCCCTCTATTGCATAGTGGTAGATTCATGTCCCTATGTGCCTGATGAAGTGGATTCAGTTTTGTTCCATGAAAGCTCACACTGAAGTGTGTCCAAATGCTACATTTTACCCTTTTCTCTTTCCTTTTGCTAGCAAGCAGAATGATAGCTATTGCTTCCTTTTTATGACACCTAATGGAAGCACAGTAATGTACTTACAAGATGTACTGCACTTGGAAGTATTACCTTTTTTCTGAAAAGCAGAATTCACATAGCTTAGGTTTCCCAGTGCTTTCTGTTCCTGCATTTTTAATTGAACATCAAAAGTTTGGAAGCTCCTTTTGGATTTTCACCAAACAAATAAAATTGCTAAGTGCAGAGACTGCAGGGTGGCCATTCACACATTACCAAAAAAGTGATGTGTAAAATGGCATACACTATACTAATGATTTTAAAGATCTCTGGAGCCAGGTTGTGACACATGTATGGAAAAGAATATAGTGTACTCCTAGCAAGGATTCAATTTATTTCTCTTAAGAAAGGAGGCAACATTATGAAGGCTGTTAAACAACAAAGCAGTAATGTGCAAGTTGATTTTAAACAAAAGAATAGCCCGAGGGTGAACAGTGCACAAAATTAAGAAGTTTTTATAATGTATTCTCGAAGGCTTTCACAGCAGAGATCTGATAGTTCTGAGTTTTTTTCAGGCTGTTTGGCCATGTTCTGGAAGTGTTTCTTCCTGACGTTTCGCCAGACTCTGTGGCTGGCATCTTCAGAGGGCAAGGAGCTCAGGGAACAAGGAGTTCTCCCTGTGCTCTGGGTTATAAAGTGAGTGAGACTTGGGTTTTTTAAGTTGAGGAAACCTGTCCTATGCAGGAAAATAGGTGTGAATCATTTTATTGTGATGAAGGAATTCAGAAGTTTCAATGCAATGTCTTGTATTTAGTTTGTATATTTTTGTCTTATAAGTTTATTTTGTTCTTTTTATATCTTTCTTTAATTAAAAAAAGGGAAAGCGAAGCTGCCTTCAGAGGGGAATAAAGAGTTCCTTAGTTGTCCTCAGACAGCTAGAGGGGGGGCAACCCCTTCCACAACTCAGCCTCTCCACGACCCCCGCCCAAAGGAAGCCAAGCGCAGCAGTGAGGAGGGAATGGAACACGAAGGGGGCTCCGCCCCCCGGCTCCTCATAGGCCGGTGCTGCTGCGGCGCCCGCGCGGTTTTCCCGCGGTCGCGTTGGGCGCCGCCTCGCCTCTTGTCGCTTTTGGCGCCTCGGAGATGGCGGCGGCGTTGGCGGCGCCGCTGGAGGAGGAGGAGGAGAAGAGAGGCGAGCTGGAGGAAGAAGCGTTGCTGGAATTGCTGATGGACCGGAGCTTCCTGGACGAGGCGTCTCCGCCGAAGAGGTGCTGGCCTGGGGAGGGGGCGGGGGCCTGTGCTGGGGAAAAAGCGCGCCATGTGTGTGTGGGGTGTGTGTGTGTGTGACCCGAACAGGAGGCGTTTTCCCTTGCTTGCCTTCCCGCGCCGCATTAACGGCGGGCAAGCCTCCTGCCCTTGCGAGAGCGTCTCTCTCAGACATTAAGGATTGTGTTAGGCAAGCGTATTCTTATTAAAATAAAAAATAAAAAGACCGGGATTTCAGTTTGGGTGGTTTTGAGTTGCTTTTCCATCCCCGAAACTAGCTGCGGGGAGGGGGAGGAGAAGGAAGCAGAAATAACCAGGTTTTGGGAATGAGCAAGAAGATAAAAAGACACACACCCCGAGCCATGATCGCTGCGGGGCGAACGATTTGAAGTGACCCCCATACCCTTTTAAGTAAACACCTAGACAGATTTCAGTGAAAATTAATGGGTAACTCTCGTTCAAGAACACTAGTACTGTACTGTACTGTACTTACTTTGTTGGTAATTATCCTCCATTTTTTCCAGAAGGAGAAGACTTAATATCTAGTAGGTCATAGTACTGTAGAATCAAACATTCATTCATTCATTCATTCATTCATTGTATTTGTGTACTGCCCCGTGGCGCAGTGGTTAAATGCCTGTACAACAGGCAAAACTGTGCTGGTGACCAGGGGTTCAACCCCAGGCAGCAGGCTCAAGGTTCACTCAGCCTTCAGCCTTCCATGGTTGGTAACATGAGTACCCAGCTTGCTGGGGGACAATGTGTAGCCTGCATACTTTAATTAAAACTGTAAACCGCCCAGAGACTACTAGAAGTGGTATGGGGCAGTATATAAGCAGAACACTTTGCTTTGCTTTGCTTTTGTTCATCTGGCTGCTAAGATCACAACAAAATAAACAACAGTAGCACATTAAATAATATCTGCATAAACATAACAATATATTAAAAAATCAAAGTACACAAATATATTATAAATCAATTAAAAGAAAAAACACATGGAAATGAGTTAATTTCCATGTATTATTATTGTTGTTGTTGTTGTTGTAGTAGTAGTAGGAGGAGGAGGAGGAGGAGATATGAACACACACAGGAAAATATACCTGCACATTTCTCTCAGACATGCTGCCTTAAAAGATGCAAACTGCCACATTGTCAGGCAGAAGAGTGGAGAACAAATTGCTCTTTTATGCTTTTAGCACATAGTGAGACAAGTGGGTGGTAAGATACAGGGACTGTCATCAGAGCCCTTCTGTTGCTGAATGTTGGGTGCAATTGTTCCAGTGTTGTGTGTATTGTCCTTGTAACTATAATTGTAGGTTTCCCAAGAGAATGAACGGCTGCCCTGGTACTGTTCTCAGCAAGGGTTTGAACAACAGATACTGTGTTTTGGAAGTTCAGGAAAATGACACTGAAAAACACCTGACCATCACAGCTTCTTCTCTGCCTGAAGATTTGGCTACAGAACTTTGCATCCTTAGGGATGACTGGTAATAACTATTTAAATGTAATAGGCATATTATGTGGTGGGGAATCAGCTACTGTACTGTTTCAATTTTGTTAAAACAGACATTTAAATTTCTAGAGTGTTCCCTAGTATTTTAGGTGGAGGGGGGGAAACTGAGGGGAAATATACTAAATATACAATTGGTTAATAAGGCATGTTCTACCTCCTGTACTCCAGCATGGGTGGAAGTGGACTCTGGTTCATGCAGACTAACACTAAGATAAAATTAGTCTTAAAATTGCTACAATATAGGTATTGTATAGGTATTTACCTACATTGTTTTTTCCTTTCCATTTGCTACCACGTGCCTCCTCCTTTGGAAATTGCATATTGCTTTCATTGGCAGTGTCAGCCTTGTAATTCAGCTTTTTGTTTTTTAACAGGGTCTCTGTTCCAATTCAACTTGGAGATATAATTCACCTAGAGGGACAGTGCAGTTCTGGTGTCTGGATAATAGATGCAGATTCGGGATATTTAGTTCTGTACCCAGATATGCTACTTTCTGGCACTACAGTATCAAATAGCATTAAGTGTATGAGGAGAGCAGTACTGAGTGAAAAGTTCAAGGTAAGTGGTAGAAAATGTTGATACTAAAATTCTTGAGGTGTAGGTACTTTAGAACATTTGTATTATTGATACTGAATAATCAGCACGTTAAAACATACATAATAGAGGTGAGCACTTTGTGCTTTGTACAGCTTTGGCTGTGTGGGGAGACTCCTGTCCTGCCTCTTCACCAGAATGACCAGCTGCCTAGGGAGGTGGGGAAAGGCCATCTAGAGTCCTGGATAGATTGGAATGCTGCTGCAGAAGGAAGACCTCTAGCGGAACATGAAGTCCCGTGAGTGCCCTGGCCAGCCAAGGGGGTTGGGGATAGGTACCTGTTGGGCATGCTTTTCATCAAGCTGTAAGAAGCACCAAGTGCCCATGTCTAATACATAGTCCAGTTTGATCCGAAGTTCTGCAAGTGCATTTAACTGGGCCTTTCTTAATGTACTTTGTATATCTAGTTTTATAGATACTTTGCACATGATAATTATGGATAGCTTTTGAATAATCTGCCTGTTGGTATTACTATTATTTTTGTAGTGTGCCTATAATCATACCTATGGCTGTTGATCAGGTAGTAAGTAGAGGCAGGGATTGAGTCATATCAACTTCATCTGTCAAGAAACCCAAGAGACTTCTTGCTTATTTAAAAGCTGACAGTGGTCTAGGGCATTTTTGCAGAGTGAGGGCATGTATATTTCAATATTTTAAATGTAGAATTGGCCTTAGCACAGTCTGAAAAATATCTAGGGACTTATCTGAAGACACATAATTGTCAAGTGTATACATTGGTTTCTGGTTTCTTTGTGTGCATTAGTCCTTAGCTGGAGCAGTTGGGATTAAAAGCTTAGGCCAGGAGCGTCCAAACTTCAGTCCTCCAGATGGTTTGGACCACAACTCCCCAAATTTCAAGCCTGTATAGTCAATGACAAAGGACTGTGGGAGTTGTGGTTCAAAACATCTGGACACCACTGGCTTAGGCAGTCTGAGATCTGCATGCTGATTAGCACTATAACAATCCATGCAGATCAGGTGAGAACCAGTGAGATATACTTAAGAGAGGGTCTGGTTGGAACCCAGGAGACCTGGGTTCAAATACCCACTGAGACATCTAAACTCCATGGGGAGTGGCAATGGTAAGCCACTCCGTGAATACCTCACATACCACAAAAAAAAAACTGTTCAAGTTGCCACATCCTGATGCTTAGCACTGTATAGTAAAGCACACTAGAGTAGGCCCATTGAATCATTGGGGATTTAGTGAGTCAATTCTGCCAGCACTTCCATTGATTCGAATGAGAATGTTTCTAACAGGGCTACTGTACTAAAGTAAGCTACAGTTAGAATAGGTCTCTGAATCAATGGAACGTATGAAGAAGTTGACGCACCGCAGGAGACGTTTTTGATGGCTGCTTCCTTCTTAACAGGGAGTCGACAGTTTCATCTAGACTGAGTGATTCAACATGGTTTTGTATAGTTAAGTATTTGACTGGTTGTTAAATATTCATATCAGTGTTAAAATGCATATACAGTGGACCCTTGTATTGTATAACATAAAATTTGTAAAACATAAAATATTCCAGAGATAGGGGAAATTTGTTTAACAGAATCGCCTATGGGCCAAATCCGTACAACATAAAAATGGGATTACTCCATTTTCAATGCATTCCTATGGGAAATTTGTATAAAGGAAAATTTGCTTAACAGAATTTCATTTGGAACGAATTAATTTCTTTATACAAGGTACCACTGTACAGTGGTACTTTGTAAGACAAATGCCCCGTAACACAAAAAAACTTTTAGAGGATGAGAAAAAAAATTATGGGGTTGAAGGCTGCCCCTGACAGCCCGACACCCAGCTGATTTTGACAGCTAGGGGCTGTCAGGAGCAGCCTTCTAGGAGGAGGACGAGGCGATGGAGGCAGAGCTTGGTGTGATCTCCGCCTCCGTTGCCTCGCCCCTCCTCCTCCTCCTGGTTGCTTGGGTCTCTTTTCTGGCAGCTGCCGGTCATCGCAAAGAGATCCAAGCAGCCCGGAGGAGAAGGAGAAGGTGGGAGGTGATGGGGCAGCCACCTCCCCCTTCACCTGGGTCTCTGTGCCGAGAGCAGTGTGGCTGGCAAGTAAGCTGCAGCTAGAAATGAGCCCACAAGCTGCCACCCACCCTTCGCCCGGGTCTCCATGCCAAGCTGTTCCAGCACGGAGACCCAGATGAAGGATGGGGGGGGGGCTTGTGGGTTTGTTCGTAGCTGCAGTTTACTCGCCAGCCATGCTGCTCTTGGGAGTCTCAGAGTGGCATGGCTGGAGAGTAAACCAGCTACGAATAAGCCAGCAAGCAGCCAAAACGGCTGAGAGACCTGGGCAAGAGGGGGGTCAATCTGCCTCTGTCACCTTATCCCCTCCTCCTCTTCCTCCTCCTTCCTCTGTGCTGCTTGGATCATTTCGGAGTGTGCGTGACAGGCGAGAGATGACTGGACTGCTGGTCCCCTCAGCCCCATGTGAGGTTGGGGCAGCCTGGATTGAGGACCAGTCTTTCGAATATCCACGGGAAATACGAACGCCTGGTCCCGCATGCAGGCTGCCCTGACACAGGAAGGGGACGATCGGGAAATGGCTGACTCACCCATCCCCCCCCCCCTGATAATTTTCACAATGGAGAGAGGTGAAAAGCAGTGTGCCCCAGGGATCTGTCCTGGGACCGGTGCCTTTCAATCTGTTCATAAATGACCTGGAGACAGGGATAAGCAGTGAGGTGGCAAAGTTTGCGGATGACACAGAACTTTTCCGTGTGGTAAAAACCAGAGAAGATTGTGAAGAGGTCCAGAAGGATCTCTCCAAACTGGAGGAATGGTCTGCGAAATGGCAAATGTGTTTCAATGTAGCAAAATGTAAAATAATGCAGATTAGGACAAAAAAAATTCAAAAGTTATGGGCTCTAAGCTATCTGTGACAGATCAGGAAAGAGATCTTGGTGTGTTGGTGGACAGCTCAATGAAGGTATCTACCCGGTGTGTGGCAGCAGTGAAGAAGGCCAATTCCATGCTAGGGATTATCAAAAAGGGGGATTGAAAATAAAACAGCCAACATTATAATGCCATTATATAAAACGATAGTAAGGCCACACCTGGAGTATTATGTACAATTCTGGTCACCGCATCTCAAGAAAGACATAGTGGAACTGGAAAAGGTACAGAAGAGAGCGACTAAAATGATTACTGGGATGGGGGACCTCTCTTGTGAGGAAAGGCTAAAACATTTGGGGCTCTTTAGTCTGGAAAAAAGGCACCTGAGGGGGGATATGATTGAGATGTACAAAATAATGCAGGGCATGAGTAAAGTGGATAGAAGGAAGCTCTTCTCCCTCTCACAACATACCAGAACTAGGGGACATACACTCAAATTGAGGGTTGGGAGAGTGAGAACAGACAAAAGAAAATATTTTTTCACCCAGTGTGTTGTTAGTCTGTGGAACTCCCTGCCACAGGTATCTGGCCTGGATGCCTTCAAAAGGGGATTGGACAGATTCCTGGAGGAAAAGTCCATCACAGGCTAGAAACTATGAGAGAGATCTGTAATCTCTATGCTTAAAACCAGGCTACTTCAGGGCCAGATGCAGGGGAGTGGTATCAGGAGACAGATATCTAGTCTCGTGTACTCCCAGACGCGTTTGGTGGGGCCACTTTGAGATGCAGGAAGCTGGACTAGATGGGCCTTTGGCCTGATCCAGCATGGCTCTTATGATTTTATAACAGTGGAACGCTGCTCAACAGCCCTTGGCTGTCAGTTGATTGAGGGGGTTTGGGACAACCTTCCCATAACAATGCATTGAAAACCAATGTAATCCCTTCCTTTTTTTACCTTTCTGACCTCCAGAACGGATTAGTTGGTTTTCATTGCATTCCTATGGGAAATGGCGGTTCTCAAGAGAAAATTTTCGTAAAACGACAGGACCTGTGGAACAAATTAATTTAGTCTCGAGGTACCCCTGTATTTCATCTCTGTTAAAATGCATATATTTCTACATTTTATTTATATTGGTCATAGTATGGATACTTTATCTTCAAGTTAAAAATAGTGTTTGTTAATTTGTTAGTTAAAATAGGTAGTTTAACATGAGATTGATAAGGTAGTCTTTTTTCCCCTTCAACTTACTTGGCATTTCTTGTTTATTCACAATGGAATCTTACTCACTGTCTCCTTTGGGTCTTACTCCCTAGTTGTGTGTAGATTGCAGCTTGAGTATGGATTTGTTGGGAAAAGAAACACAGTAATGCTGCTGCTGTATTAGCGCTGCAACTTGATTAATAAGTAGCACCTATACATTTCAATTTTTAAAAAAAATAAATTATTCGGGTGGTCTTGTTTTGTTTTACAGTCATGTGGACCTGGGTCACGTCCAATGCTGATCGGTACAATTCTGCATGAGATTTTCCAAAAAGCAGGGACAAATTTTACACAAGAAAAGCTTCAAGAAATTGCCCTGTCAGTTGTTCATGGGCCAAAGTATCTAAAAGAACTGTAAGTGCTACAGAACAATTGTATGTGATGAAATGAACACTGTACAGTTCTATCAAGAACTGAATTTTTTGTTAGGTTTATATTTTACTGTAGAACAGTTTACACAGCAGGGACAGGAGTTCCTGCTGTGATTATCTGATATTGTGAGCACAGTGGTGGTAATTTGAACACCTTATGTTAAGTGTAAGGAAACAATGTCTGAACCTGCGGCAGATGTTTTAGAAGAAGTTGATATTGTAAAGTTTTTAGCTAATATATTACATATAAATGTATCATTAAGTGTTATATTCCAGACTTTCTTATATCAGTCGCTTAATGGAAGATTAGAAGTAGTTTTCTAATTCCTTATGATAATCAATCTTGCTGCTGTTAACAAAATTCAAACTAATTATTCAGTTGTCCAATTACGTACAGTACTTCCTTCTCGATGGTTAATAAAAGTGCTATTTTGGAACATACAATCAAATTTAAAACAATTATTTTATTTGTTTAAAAACTGATTACCAAGATTTGTATATCTACTCACATTACCACCACATGTGGAAATAAGTGCTTGTTTTCTGGCATCCTCTCCAGTATATCTTAGAATTATTACCATCTGTATTTGATTTTCTTGGAGTTAAGTACCATCTGCACACTAGCTTATGAAAATTCTCTTTTATCCTCAGCAACATGGATCTCAGTACAGTATTCTAGTACTCCCTGTATTTTCCAGTCATTGCCACATGTTTCTTCTCCTCTCCCAAGTCAAATTCCTATATTGTTTTAAAAGCGACACTCCTCTCTTGTTCCTTGTTTTAGGGAATCTGTTCTGTAATAAATATTGCAAATGTAATATCAAAACAAAAGGTCAAGGCAAGTATAATTGCACGAGATATTTTCAAAGTACAGTGGACCCTTGTATAACAAACAGTTTGTATAACAAAAAATCTGTACAACATAAACAATTCTGAAGATAGGGGAAATTTGCTTCACATAATTGCCTATGGGGAACATTTGTACAACATAAAATGGGATTACTCCATTTTCAATGCATTCCTATGGGAATTTGTATAAAGGAAAATTTGCTTAACATAATTTCATTCAGAACGAATTAATTCCTTTATACAATGTACCACTGTATTTGATTTAGTGGCATGGCCAGCATTAAAGTGATTAAGATTCTAGGTATTGGCAAAACACCAAGGAATAATATAATGGCTATATTTAGTAACCACTAGGACAAGTGTTACTAAATGATGGAATAATAGAACAAAACCACACTGCCGCTTCTTCTCTTTCCATGCTTTCTTATTTCTTGGACAGAATTTAACAGGCATTTCTTCCTTTCACTCCTGAAGGTACCAGTTAAGCCTCAAACAAAATGATATAATGCAAGAGATACAGGAATACTTCCCATCTTTTGTTAAATGGGCCAAAGACTTCTTGTACATACCCAACCAAGCTACCCGGCCTAACATGCAGCTAAAATTGTAAGTCACTGTTAACTTGACAGGAACAGTGTGTTTCATTATGGGTTTACTGATGCAAGGGGAACATTGCTGTATTTGAATGGTAGAATCCCAGGATTAGAAGGAATTGAAAAACATCATGTTCTCTGACTCCTTATCTTAGGTTCATTGACTCATAGAATAGTAAATTTGAAAGGGAGCCACAAAGCAAAGTGGTCTGCTTGTATACCGTCCCATAGCACTTCAAAGTACTCTCTGGGCGGTTTACGATTTAGTTATGCAGGCTACACGTTGCCCCCACCACCACCCAAGCAAACTGGGTATTCATTTTACCGACCTCAGAAGGATGGAAGGCTAAGTCAACTATGAGCCGGCTACCTCTGCTCCACGCAGGTTCACTTAATGCCTTTTCTTGCTTGGGATTCTGAAACAAATGAAACGACCAATAATGAAAGAAATGCAGTGGTTAGGTTCCATACTTACCCTTTCATGAATGGAAGTTTGAAGAATGCGCTCAATTCTTTGATTGAATATAGCACAGTGAAGTTATTTTATTGTGTAGAGCGGGTGACGAACTGTAGGTCTTTGGGAGTTATTCTACAGGAGGATTTGACTTGGAGCATTAACACTGAAGCACTGGTTAAGAAGGCCCAACAGAGATTATATCTTCTGAGACTTCTCAGGAGGGAACAACTGTCTGTGAAACTGTTGGTAATCTTCTACCAGGGCTTTATAGAAAGCACTATCACTTACTGCCTCTGTGTCTGGTTCGCCAGTTGCACAGTGGCAGATAGAAGGGCACTCCAGAGGGTTATAAACACTACCCAGAGGATTGTGGGCTGTCCTCTTCTTCCTTTGGGAGAATTATACAACTGCCAGATGCTTAAGGAAGACATCTAGAATTCTGAGAGACTCTTTGCATCCTGGCCATCAATTTTTTGAACTGTTGCTTTCTGGCAGGAGACATAGAACTCATAGGTCAAGGACAAATAGATTAAAGAACAGTTTTGATTCTAGAGTGGTATCTAAGTTAAATGTGACCTTTTTAGCATCATCCTAAGTAGTTTCAAGTAATGTTTTACATTTTGTAAGTGATTTTAAGAGTTTTTAATATCTTGTATGGTGTTTTATGTGTTTTATGTGTTTTGTATGGTGCCTTGTTGTTTTGAGTGTGTAGTGGAACAGCACTCTAATTTCATTGTGCATATCTTGCATATGCATAATGATAAAAAGTCTATTCTATTCTATTCTATTTTGGCCTGCATTCGCGACAGCATAATATTCTCAGTTTTTAATATTTGGAAACTTTTTTTAGCAGGGGAGTTGGGTCAAGTAAGCTGTCAGCCACGTTAGACTATATGCAGGGTTGTCACTTCCTGGAAAGTCATGGGCATTGGTTTGAAGTCAGGGAAAATCAGGGAATTTTTGATCAAAATATATTCAGGCAGTAGATTTTTGACCTGCTGCTGCAAGAGAATGGTTTAATCTTTTGGAAACTGGAATAGAGAAGTAGCAGAATGCAAGTAAACTTAATGATGCCTTTTCCCTGTTAAACCTAGCACAGAGTAAGGGAAATCATTTCCTTAATGATTAATTAAAAATATTGAATTATTTAAATTTTAGAAAAAGAGTAATGGTTAAGCCTTCAGTTGAAAGGGATATAATAGTCTAAAACATTTAAATACTTAAATAGGGTTGGCCCTTTGTCAAGTTTTAGGAAAAACTACCTTTTTTTAAAAAAAAAAGAGAAAGATGAATGGTACCAGTTAACATATTTTGATTTGTTTTCTGATAGACCAGGAGATAAAGATGACTCCTTATGCACTGTCAAAGTTACAGAAATCTTGGATGTTGAAGAGAATATCTGGTATCCCAGGTTTGGTTTGAAAGGCAAAATTGATGTTACCGTTGGTGTGACAATTCATCGCAGATCTCAAACTCTGCGTAGGATTATGCCGCTGGAACTTAAAAGTGGCAAGGAGTCTAATTTAATAGAACACAGAAGTCAGGTTGGTAGAAATAGAAAAATATGTGAAATTGTGGTATTTTATGCTAAAGGAAAATGGAAAGGTTGTGCCTTAGATATGTAGGGGACTAGCTATGTAAAGCTGTTATAATGACAGTTTCATGTTATCCTTTGTAGTTTCCATGATGGGTACTCCTCAAATGCCTGGAATTGAGGCAGTTTCTGGCATTTAGGAGAAGATAATTTAGTTTTTGGACCTTGCTTAAGCTCCACTGTTGTGCTGCTGTTGAAGAAATCTTCAAGAGGCACCCCATCTGCAGCTTTCTCAAATTAGTGTATGAGATCATTGGAGCATTGCATGAGGATGGATAAACTTAAGTCCTATCTAGTCAAGACAGAAGTGATGGTGGAAGTTAAACTTTTCCCTACCAAATGCATGTTTATTTGCTTTCTCTTATACTCAGATCTCCTGTATTGATTGATTTATGTGTCTTTACAGGTAGTGTTGTACTCACTGTTGTGCCAAGCAAGGCGAGCTGACCCTGAAGCTGGACTCCTCCTTTATCTTAAAACAGGCAATATGTTTCCTGTTCCCGGAAATCGTATGGATCGGAGAGGTAACTTGTCCATTCAGATGATATTAGATATAAATGCGTTTGCCATATTTGTATCTGCTTCTCAAGAATTTGTTCTTCAAATTAGCTAACATCAGGTTTCCAAATTATAAATCAGTTGTAAGATAGATGAAACAAGGGAAATGTGGATGACGGTGGGAAACGATTTGGCTTATGTCCAAATTTCAAAGGCAGAGTCTTAAAGACATGCCTTACGTTTGCAGTACAAATTCTGAGCGCCCACAAAGTCCGGCAAGCATGTGTATTCTTTACCTTTCGTCAAGCAGTAAAGGCCAGCCATCTTCTCTCTGTGCTCTCTGAGTGCATGAAGGAAGAGGTCTCTTTCCTTCCACCTCTGAGACAGAAGGGGGGGATGAGGCTTGCTGTTATTTTGCGCAAAACCCCTCGTGACCTTCTCCGTCTCTAGGGGAGATCCTTCCTGAATGTACTGGGACTAGGAGCATAATTTCGGAAAAGATAAGAAACTGCAAATCTCAATGAATTGAATTAGCGAGCATATAAATGTCATGCACTCCATCAGGAAAGTGTGCTCTTTGATGTGCTTAGGAACATGATGACCTTTGAGCGAAGAGATGGAAGCCCTCCTGTGTCTTGTTGCAGCAACGTTTCTGCACCCAATTTTCCTGCATTATTTGGAAAGGGAGGGAAATAGTAAGGAAGATGGTAGGATGAACTTAACCTAGACCCATTTTTTTCTTGATCAGTTATTTGCTTAAAGCATTGGCACCCGCTTTTAGCCAAAATAATGCTCTCTGGGGAGCTTATATAGTGGTACCTTGTATAAAGGAATTAATTCGTTCCAAATGTTACGCAAGTTTTCCTTTATACAAATTCCCATAGGAATGCATTGAAAACGGAGCAATCCCATTTTTATGTTGTACGGATTCGCTCCATAGGCGATTATGTTAAGCAAATTTCCCCTATCTCCAGAATTTTTTATGTTGTACAGATGTTATGTTATACAAACTGTTTGTTATACAAGGGTCCACTGTATAGGGTAAATAGAACACAACGCCTGAAATCCTGTTGTGTAATATATAAAACACGCTAAAGCGGGCCCTTTGAACTGGTGAAGATTTCTTTATAAGTTCAGTTGATTCAAATGGACCCACTGTAGTTGCAACTTTCTTGAGTGTATAAGTTCTAGTTGACTTACAACTAAAGTAGGTCCACTTGAATCAATGGAATGTGTAGAGCAGTTCACTAACAGATGCAATGGGACTACTGTAGTGTAACTTCCTGTGCTAAGCAACAGGATTTCAGCCACTAAGATACTGTGTTTTCAAAAACAAATTATGTTTGACAAGAGTATCCCATGTAACAAAGCACATTCAATGATACTGGAGACTAGAAATATGCTGAAAGTTAATTCGTTAATTTAATTTTGTCTCCTACTTTTGTGGCCTCGATTAATTCACTTTTGACTAATTCACGTGTTAGAGTATGCAATATAAGCATATTTTGTTGTCTGTCTTTTTCTTCGATGCTGAAAACAAAAACTGGACTTTTTTGTTTTTTTTTTTTCTTTCTGCAGAACTAATTAAACTAAGAAATGAGCTGGCCTTCTATTTGCTTCACAGTCTATGTAAATCTGAGACAGCAAAGGCCCAGTCACAGCTTGCATCTTTGCCTCCACTGATAAATGACAGTCAGACTTGTAACTATTGCTCCCAGAAGCAAAACTGTATGCTTTATAGCAGGTGAATTTCTTTTTTGAAAATTTGGCTTATAAATTGCTGTTTTCAAGTTGACCTTTCTAAATGATTGATACCATGGTGTCATTAAGATTAAAACCTCTGCATGACAGAGCACTCTACTCCTCAGAGGACATGTGTAGATGATACGGAAATATGAAAGTCAATGTCAGGTGGAAGATAAGAGTATACCAGGCATGTCCAAACATCAGCCCTGTATATGTTTTGGACCACAACTCCCATAGTCCTTTGCCATTGGCAACCTAAGCTTAGAATTCTGAGAGTTGTGGTCCAAAACATCAGGAGGGCTGAAGTTTGGAAATGCCTGGAGTATACTGTAGTTGATTCATTTCCTCCCCATCATTCCAATGCTCTGCCTGCAATTTTTGCTGTTTCTTACTTTAGCGTTTTGATGGAAACAATCCAAAACGTTGTTACCTTCCATAATATACTTAACCATCCACTTGAATTATTCTACCTTCTGTATAAGGTATAATATGCCATATCATGTAGCAGGTTTTTCCAGCTACAAACGTGTAGAGCAAATATATAGCAAATAAATAGACATAGCCTAAATATATTTGTGGTTCTGACATAGCATATGTTGAAAGGTTAATACTCTGAGGGAGAGAATATCATGGGAATCATGGGGGGTGGTGGAAATCTAGAATTAAAATTTCAGAGGCTGGAAGGACTCAGGTAAATCTATGCAAGTCTTCCTAAGGGTTTATCTAGTAGAGTTAGTACAGTGGTCCCCTGCCCTTTCGTGTTTCATATATGAAAAAAGGCCCCCTGGGGTAAGGGGGGAAAGTCCTGTTTCAAGCCTCCCATACTTACCCCAGGACTGGAGCTGCCCCAAACAGCCCTGTGAGGGCCTTCCTGGGCCTTCTGGTAGCCCCAAAAGGGCCTCCCTGCGGACTGGAAGTGACTTCTGGATCGCTGAAAATAATTTTGGAGGCCTCCGTGAGCCTTTCTAGGCCTGTCGGAGGCCTCAGAAATGATTTCCGGTTTACCGGAAGTCACTTTTGCTTCGCAGGGAGGCCCTTTTCGGGCCTCTAGAAGGCCCGGGAAGGCTCTCACAGGCCTGTTTGGAGCAGGGCCAGGATGGGGGTAAGTACAAGAGCCCTCAGATAGGCCTCCCCAGGCCTGACTCAACCTGCATCCGCATATCGTGGACTTTCAATTATCGTGGGTCAGGTCAGGTCCCTAACCCCCGCAATAGGCGGAAGATCACTGTATACTTATCTTTAAAGTTTTTTTTTTCTTGTAAGCAAAAGATTTATTGCAGGTAATAATCTGCCCTCACAATGCTGCAACTAACACTGAATTGTTTTCAGGGCTATAGAGCAGCAGAAAAACACCTCCATTTCTCCTGATGTTATTGCCACTGTTGAAAAAGAGACCCAACATCTCAAACCCTCTCATTTGGAGTATTTTCATCTCTGGTGTCTGATGCTGACCTTAGAGTCTCAGTGCAAAGATGGGAAGAAGGAGCATAAAAATATATGGATGGTGCCTGTTGCAGAAAGGTTAAACACATTATCACTACCAGTCATTTTTAATTGTTGTCTAGAAACTTGATTTTAGGGATGGATAACATTTTATAACATTTTCCCCATCTATAATAAACACTGAATTTAAAAAAAAGAGGAAACATTTGGGACTTTTCCCTGAGGCAGGGGTGGGTCATCTCCGTGGGGTCAAGAGCTACTGCATTTTTGAGATTTGCTGGCAGTTCACACTGGTGGGACTAAATGGTCAGGGGAAATTTGCATATTTTAAAATTATAATTATTCAAAAGAGCTCATAGAGCATTTTTGTGTTAACCCCCAAAAGGATTGTAGCTGAAACAAAATGTTCAACTGAAAATACTCTTTGTCACCTCTAGCGGCCTCTAGGGGTGTGGGGTATTCCTCAAAATATGGGGAAATGCCCTGCTTTCAGCACAGTGGGACTTTTAGAGTGAAAATTGTTCCCCCTCCTCAAACATGTGTAAGACCTTTGCAGGTTGTGTGCACGTGTGTGGGGGGAAACGGGAGTGCTGGAAGGTTATAAAATTATCTTTTTTTGGGGGGGTCCAGCTTCCCTACTCTGTGCCCTTTCTGTTTCATCACATGACTGTCAGCTGTGAACTACAAGAGATTCAAGACTCCATCCTTCTCCATTTTTGTAGAGAGAAACACGGAGAATGCATTGGGAGCATGTTGAGGCTGGAGGAGGTCCAGGGGACGACGGATGGGCAGTATTTACATTGGTTTCAGCGTAAAAATGATCCCATGCCTGTAACAAACCTGATGAGAGGAGACAGAATTGTTGTGAGCGGTGAGGACAACACTTTCCTCGGCCTGTCCACTGGCTACGTTCAGGACATCAACAGAACTAAAATATCCTGCTTGTTGGATAGGTAAAGTGCAGTGGGGAGGCGGGGTGCTCGATCCATCAAGCGGTCTGAAAGTCTCAATACACATTTTCTCCAGAAAACGGGAAGGTGTTCTTCCCGTTTCAGCAGGCGTGGTATTTAGAGTTGCTCTACAAATAACACACACTTTTGGTTTTTATTCAAAGATACAAATAAATGCATCAGTTGTGTTGTGTTTTATACAGATGTTCAGTTATATACGCAGGAATTAGGATGGAGTCTCTCCTTGCTGAGTGGAGAGAGGTGAACAGCAGGGATTGCCACAGTATGGTAGCAAATAGCTGTTAAGCTCGACAGGCCTCAGTGTATGACTTCTGTGTGATGCACTGGGGTGTTTGAGTCTCTCCCGGCCATGCAATTTAACTAGCTATTGCTTCTGTCAATGAATTCCAGGAATTTGTCGTGCATCCCCAAAGACACTGTATTGAGATTAGACCATGATGAAGGAGCTTGTGGTGTACACGGTGCCTTAGGAAACCTCTCTAAATTGATGGAAAATTCTCCTGCCAGGTCAGTTTATGTAGATTTTATTTCCATGGCTAACATTCTTCTTAGAAGCGTGTTCTCAGTTCTTACTCTTGACTCTTTCTTCTTTTTAGTGAAAGGCTTCGTAATTTGATAATAGATTTTCAGACACCACAGTTTATCCAGCACTTGAGCTCTGTCCTTCCGCCGGAAATAAAGGAGACTGTTG
The DNA here is from genome assembly GCA_023846285.1 of Phrynocephalus versicolor. Lineage (NCBI taxonomy): Eukaryota > Metazoa > Chordata > Lepidosauria > Squamata > Agamidae > Phrynocephalus > Phrynocephalus versicolor. The sequence continues at coordinate 19,956,745 of JAHTLZ010003518.1, forward strand.
CAAACATTCTAAAAGGTGCAGTAGAACTCTGGTTTTGTTCAGGAGCAACTTCCATTGTTAAAGTAGCCTGTATCACTAAACTCCAACCAGTATTGCAACTTCAGAGTCAACTGTATTGTCAAAGTATTACAGTATTTTGATTTTCATATGCTTCAACAAAATGCTTCTGTGAAAAGAAAAGTAACTTGTTTGTTTTTTTGAGGTCTTCAGATATTTTGCTAAATAGGGCAGGACTGGAGTACTGTGGATACTTTTGTCAAGTGTATTCCAGAGGCTTTGGATATGAAAAGCCATCTGAACCGGTTTTTAGAAAAGTTCTGTGAAATAAGTTGACTTGTACGTAGTACAGTAATGCCTTGATTTAAGAGTAGCTTGGTTTAAGAGCATTTTGCAAGACAAGCAAACATTTCTTCTAAATTTTGCCTTGATCAACAAGCAGTGTCTTGCAATACAAGTAACTGGAGCAGGTCACATGATCATAAGTGAGCAAATGGTGGCCGCCTGTCTCTCCCCCTACTGCGTTGTGGGTGATTGTCTTGAATGATCCGTCTCAGGCAGCCTCTAAAGCAGAGGGAGGAGAGAAGAATGGAGGTCTCCCTTGCACAAAGTAAAATCCAGTTGTTAGTGCCAAGTGGAGCAGGTTCTGCAGGCACGTACCTAACCATGGTGTGGACGTGGACTTCTAGCCAACGGCTTTTGTGAGCTTTGGCATTTTTTGTGTGTGTACAGTGTGTGGTCTATGGGGCCCCAGAATAAATCATCTGAGTTTCCATTATTTCTTATGGGGAAATTTGATTTGATATAAGAATGTTTTGGTTTACAAGCATGTTTCTGGAACAAATTATGCTTGTAAACTAAGGTATTACTGTACAAGTTGAAGAGTTGAGTCTCTTAGGGGGATGGAATCTAATCATTGAGTAGCGGTTGTCTAGAAACCTTTCAGTGAGGGACTGAGCTGCGATTTGAAGTCAGATCTTCTTTCTGCTCTCCTCTGTTGGCGTGTTTCACAGAGGCATGCCTGCTTGTTTTGGTGAGGCCTCTATAGGTTAAGGAATGTACATAAAGATCCATATCCAATAACTCTTCTTGACAGTACGCCTTTGCCATTATTAATAGTTTTCTGCTGACTTGCAAAACAAATCCTTAACTCAATCATCTAGTTAAAATGAAAGGGAAAGTTAGGGGTTCTGTTTACATCCAGAATTAATTAAAAACTATTTCTTTCATTAACCAAAGGTCTGAATAAACCTCAGAAACAAGCAATGAAACAAGTGCTTCTTTCAAAAGATTACACACTTATTGTCGGCATGCCTGGGACAGGAAAGACCACTACCATATGTGCTCTGGTAAGGCTCTGTGTAATAAATGCATAAGAGGTGGCATTTGAGACTGTATTGGTCAGGAGGTATGCCTCTTCTTGAAAATATATTAAACATTAAACATTCTTGACTTTAGTTACTATAGTTTGTAATATGACATTTCAGTTCTCTGTTGTTATGGCTTGGAAAGTGTTAAGAATTTAAATCAAATTTGATACACTTTAGAAGTGTGTTGCCCATACTGTACTTGATGTATAAAGAATATATTACTTTATAGGTGCAAAGAATACTAAAAAGAATACAGCATCACAAGTTTTACATATTCTCTTTTCACCAAAATAAAAGTGAATAGACAGATTTCTAAGAAATTTTTAAAATATATAATATACTATATAGCAGTGTTGGCGAACCTATGACACAGGTGCCAAAGGTGGCACTTGGAGCCCTTTCTGTGGGCACCCAACATCGCCCCTTCACAGCTACCTGTATTCAGGTTAAATTGCTGTATTGGCACTTTGCAAATATATATATATATATATA
>JAHTLZ010003518.1:19962919-19977533 GCA_023846285.1 Phrynocephalus versicolor
GCATAGGTGTTGTCCTTTCTGTTGCTATGTATGATTAAATCACTTGTAGGAACCCAACAGGGCTCCTGAGATTTATGGGATGTTCAATTAGTGGTTTTACAGTTGCTACTGATCCAGTTAATTTCCATAGCCAAAGCACTGAAACTAGGTCTCCAGAGTCCTGGTTGGAGCCTCATGGCACAGTGGTTACAACTATGCTCACAACCTTGGGTTCAGTCCCAGGTAGCCGGCTCATGGTTGACTCAGCCTTCTTCCGAGATCGGTAAAATGAGTATCCAGCTTGCTAGAAAGTTACATTGTAAACTACCCAGAGTGCTTTAAGTGCTATGGTCCACCACACCACCGTGGTTAACAGTTCTTTTTGAAATAAATTATCTGCATGCAATTATTTTAAATATGAAGAGACTTTGCTTTTGCTTTTTCCAAAATGAGATTTGCAGTATTATGGATTTCAGCATGTGATGTGTTTGCCTTTTGGGTTTAGATTCCAGCAACAGAGCAGACAGAAAAAGGAGGTGTTAGTAATATGACAGAAGCCAGACTGGTGTTCTTCCTGACTTCATTGTTTATAAAGGTACTCTGTTACATATCGGTGGTTTCTTGTTGCTTGCTGTTTAAATAGTGCTTCTAGATGTGTGTTTTCTTTGACTGCTTATCTGTATCTTTTTCTCCATTTCTCCTCATTTTTCTTATGATACCTTTTTGATAGGCCAGCCCATGGTGACTGTTCTTCATTATTCAGGATGTAGCTATTGAGACAGTAAATAAACCTTCTATTTGTATTTGTGTTTTGTTTAGAAGACAAGGTTTAATTACTTGAAAATTAAGTGAGGTGCTTTTGTTTCACATTTGACACAGTTTATTTATTTATTTATTTAGAATATTTTTACCCCACCTTTCTCCTTGGAAAAGGATGCAAGGTGGTTTACAATAATGAGGGACATTTGTATTTCTGGCGTACCAATTTCTTAAGTAGTTTCATAATGTGTTCTAAATTGACTTCTACCTAGATTCCATAATTTAGTGCTTGTGACCTATTTTTTTTTAGGCTGGTTGCAAGCCATCAGATATTGGGGTCATATCTCCTTATAGACATCAGTTAAAGATAATCACTGATCTGATGATAAGCTCTCACATCAATAAAGTAGAAGTAAATACTGTGGACAAGTACCAAGGAAGAGACAAAAGTATTATCATAGTGTCCTTTGTAAGAAATAACAGTGATGGAAATGTAAGTACACCCTACTTTTGCAGTCATTATAGTCTTTGAAAGTTGATTCTTATCAGTCCTAATTACCAGTCCTAATTATTTTGTAATGTTTTGCTTAAGTAGAACAGTTATGGGGTAGAAAGAACTTACTATAGAGACTTCTAGAACAAGGCTGTCCAACTTTGAACAGCCTGCGGGCTCCTTCTCTCCCACCGCATGTCCCTGCGGGCTCCTCACCAAGTGCAGGTACGCGCGTGCATGAGCGTGCACAAACTCCTGGCCGCCCCCACCCCCCACGTTTGAATTTGGCACTGCACAAGCACCCTCACTGATGCGGTGCCAAATTCAAATGGGTTGAGCCTTCCCCCTCCTCCCCTTCACCGTGAAGGGGAGGAGGAAGAGGAGGAGGTTCAAAGAAGGAGATTTGAGCAGCCCGGGGGAAAGAGCCTCGTGGCGCAGTGGTTAAATGCCTGTACTGCAGGTAAAACTGTGCTCACGACCTGGGTTCAATCCCCGGTAGCAGGCTCAAGGTTCACTCAGCCTTCCATCTTTCTGAGGTCGGTAAAATGAGTACCCAGCTTGCTGGGGGGGGCAATGTGTAGCCTGCACTCTGTAATTAAAATTGTAAACCGCCCAGAGACTACTTCTAGTAGTATGGGGCGGTATATAAGCAGAACACATTTTACTGAGGCAAGCAGCAGTGGCGGATCCAATCTGCCACCGCTGCTTGCCTCGGTAAATTCCCGGGCTGCTTGAATCTCATCTTCAAAAAAGGCGCACTTTCACCCCCAACCTGCCTGATTGGGGGAGAGGTGCACCTTTTTTAAAAGGAGATTCGTGCCTGCCTGCCCACTAAGGTCCTGCGTGCTGGGCGCGCACTGTCCCCGGCACCATCCTGTCCTCTACCCCCCAAGGTCCACGGCGCTGGCTGTGGCAGCGAAGCCCTGGCCACCTTCCCGCCTATCAAGGTTCTCAGTGCTGCGTACGCGCGCAGCCCCTCCACCCCACCCACCCACCAAGGTCCCCTCCACTAGCGACGGAGGCAGCAGAGCCTCGGCCGCCCACCCACTAGGTCCCCCAAGCCAACCCCCCCCAAATGGCGGCAGGTTGGGAGGTGGGCAGGGACCTGGCGGGCGACTTCCGAGGGCCCCGCGGGCAACCAGTTGCTTGCGGGAACAGGTTGTGGAGGCCTGTCCTAGAAAGTTACCAGTAAATACTTACATATAATCCAAATAACTGAGCAATTAATTCCATGGAACAAAGAGGAACTTTGATTTCTATTTTCATTGCAGCAGCTTCTTGATGCAGTGTGGCAAATAGCTTTTTCAAACTGAGGATAGTGTCTTCCATTTTGGAGTAATCCAGACCAAATCCCGTTGTGAGCAGCCACAGTTCCTAGATGTGTCCTGTTTTTCTTGTTCCTCCTTTTAAAATACTATGTGTAAACACACCCACCCTGATTCTTCATTCTCTACTTGTAGGTGCTCTTTACTAACAGGGCTGCAACTAAAGAAGCAGTTGGGGATGGATGATAATGGGAGCTCCTAAGATATGTGTATTCTTATGAAAACCCCTAACATAAAAAGTGTACTAGTGTTCTTTATTTTGTAGATTGTGTAGGGGGGAAATTTAGCCTAACACAGTCCCTTCTGCTTTTACAAGTACTAACTGTTTTACTTGAAATGTAGAATTTTGTAATTCTAGCAGGATAATACATTTTAAGTTGGTCAGTTGTTTTGTTCTCTTGTAGCTTGGGGAACTTCTGAAGGACTGGAGACGTCTTAATGTTGCAATTACAAGAGCCAAACACAAATTGATTATGGTGGGTTGTGTGCCGTCCTTAAGTCGTTATCCTCCTCTAGAGAAGTTACTTTGTCATTTGAAAACCGAAGCTATGATATCCTTTTTTTGTATGAGCCTTTTGCCTATATGTGACTGTATTGCTCGCTGAACAGGTTTACAAACAAAACAAAAGAAAAAAAAATGTGCTGGATAGATAGGACATACTGGTCCCTCAGAATCTGCTTTGAGTCTGTATGTTGCCTGCTGCTCCCTAAACTTGCAACTGTGATGCCAAGATTTAGCACAAAATTTTGCTCTAGAACAGGGGTGCCCAAACTTTTTGTAAGGAGGGCCAGATTTGGTGGCTGAGAATGTGTCAGGGGCCGGTTGCTCCCTGACCCTGCCACCCCACTGGAAGCCCCACCCACTGACCCATAAGCCCCACCCACTGACCTCTTGCAATCCCACCCGCAGGAAGGAAGGCGGACGCCTAGCTTCACAAGGTTCCCGGTGATGCCGGTGGCAGTGGCCTGCCCCCGTGTGCGCACCCAGCCCCACAAGCTTCCCGGCGGTGCTGGTGGTGGTGGCCCATCCCCTTGCCCACCCACCCAGCCCCACAAGCTTCTGCTCACCAGCCAGCCGGCCCACCCAGCCCCTTAAGCTTCCCGGTGGTGTCAGTGTTGGTGGAAGATTTAAAAAAAAATGGGGTGAAGGAGGGGGAGGGATGGGCGGGCCAGCCAGCCGCAGGCCACTCAGAATGCCCTGAAGGGCCGGATTTGGGCGCACCCCCCCCCGGGCCGGACTTTGGGCACCCTTGCTCTAGAAGATACCTCCTTTTGGCACGGTGCCACAGCATTTTAGCAGCACAGCATCTCATTCTGGTGTGGAAATAATGAAAAATGGTCCTGAACACATAGGATAGCCCCCACCTGTTGGGGGCAGAGCCCATTGAACACCAAGGGGTTGCTTCTAACCCGCTGCTTGTTTAAAAAAAGAGACACAATGCGTTTTACAGTATAATCCTAACAAAATTAAAAACAAAGCAAAATTATATGCTAAATCTTGGCATTACAGAATTTGATTTCTATTTATTTGATTTATTTTTCACCTATCTTCTAGAAACACGAGACAGCTTACAGGATAATGCCAATATAATTTTTTTAAAGTGCAATTTTACATGCACTAGAAATACCTGAACAGAATAAAGCCACTTTTTATATTAAAAACAGAATACCATCAAAATCATTTAAAGCCTCTCAGTTAAAATAATTAAAAATCGGCAGTGGAAAAGTACACAGTTCCTAAATGTCTGTCTCCTTGTCAGCCGTAATATGGGTGTTATGTACGTGCTGCATAGTGAACATCAGAGTTCCTTTTTGGATATTTTGGACTCTGGCTCTTGAGAATTCCCAACAAACTTACCAAGAAAAATCCTGGCAATTACAGGCCACAGACCCAAACATTCTGATATCTGCAGTTCACTTCCCTTGTCTCAGAGGGTGGATGGCCGTCTTAAGCCTGCATCTTGTTGTTAATATAGTGATTTCTGGGTGTTGCAATTCTTCAGGATGTTTCCTCTGTAAATTTTTCCGGGGGCACCACAACAGCTTCCTTTTTTATACGTTAATAGCAGGAAGTATTCCTGAGACGGCCATGCAGCTTCTCAGTCAAGACTCTAGTCCGGATGAAGAAAATGTAGGTGTCTGTAAATGTGGGTCTGTGGTTTGGAGCTCCCAGAATTCTGTGTGGGGAATTCTTGGAAGGAATATTAAAGTCAGAATATAAAATGAATTTATTGCAGGTTATTTTTCCTTCTTCAACCTTATATCTGGCTTCACAATTGATCCAAGTTCAGCATAATCATTTTATACATTATTCCTCTTTCAGATCTTACAGAACATAGTTTCCTTAACATTTATTAAATTTTCAGTGTTTCATCAGGAGCATGTGAAAGTGTCTTTTTGCTTTAACCTTCTCTGACAAGGAGACATCAGTGGGGAAACGGAACTTCATATGCTGCTGGAACTCTTAGTTACTTCTGAAGGTGCTACGTGGTCAAAGAGACATGTTTTTCAGACTACATTTTGTAAACACTCAGGGCTCTACAGTTTTGATAGACATGCCTAGTAAAACAAGAATACTAATGACTACTACATGGCTTAGCATCCACATATTCAAAAGTTTTAGATTGTTGCTTTTATTCCATACTGGTAAATATTCCCCTTGTTTGTAATAACAGCTCTAGTTGAGTCCTTTGAATTATGCCTAATGATGAGGCTGGTGCTGTGAGGACATGTATCTACGCATATTTGATTCTCTGAGATACCGGAGGTATTTGCTTCATGGCTGCCTCCGAAAGATAATTTGGGGGCAATTTGTGATATTCCCTCTTTCATCAGTTACTCTTGTTTGAAGTTTAGCAAACACACTGAATTGTTTGTGCTGCTTGTGGATATGTGTATGTTTGTATTTAGCTTTATATTTGGGGATCAAGTCTGCCATATTGCAGTTAAAACATAGCATAGGAAAGGCAGATTAGATACAGAGTTTTCTACATTTCAAAATAAAAAAAAGTATAAAGCTATTCTAGAGAGCACCTACCTCTTGTTTGGTACTTCTGACATAAATCTGGATGTGTATACAGTATTGCATCATTACTGTTATCTCCTGTAGTTGATAACTGTATTAAAAGAACCACATTCCTTTTTGCATACCTTGGGTATGTATAAATGCTTCTACCTTTTGAAATAGAGATAATTTTGACTATAGATTTTTGTACCTTATATAATAAAATGTTTTGTATATTTTGCAGTATGTTTCAACTCAATTTATTTGTTTGTTTAATATGTTTATGTTTCACCTTTCTCTTAAAAAGGGATCCAAGGCAGCTTACAGTATTAAAAAAAAGAATATGAAAAGCCAAAACAATAATTACATTTTAAAAGTATTAAATGCAGTATATTAAAAACTTGTATGTAAAAGCACTATTAAAAACAACAGGAAAAAAAACACATTAAAGCAAAAAGCTGCTTAAATGCTGCCCTATAACATTATTTGGGTGGGTTATGAGTAATTATGCATGCTACACAATGCTCTCTCTGTCCCCCAGCAATCTTGGTACTCATTTTACTGACCTTAGAACAGGGGTGCCCAAACTTTTTGTAAGGAGGGCCAGATTTGGTGGCTGAGAATGTGTCAGGGGCTGGCTGCTCCCCAACTCTGCCACCCCACTGCAAGCCCCACCCACTTTCTTTTAAAAAACGGGGTGAAGGAGGGGGAGGGAGGGGCGGGTCAGCCAGCTGCGGGCCACTCAGAATGGCCTGACGGGCCAGATTTGCCCCCCCCCCCCCGGGCCGGACTTTGGGCAGGCCTGCCTTAGAAGGATGGAAAGCTGAGTGAACCTTGAACCTGCTACTTGGAATTGAACCCCGGGTTATGGGCACAGTTACAGCTGCAGTACAGCAGTTTAACCACTGTGCCACAAAGCACCTTAAAATTGTCCCTTTCTCAGGCAGTCATAAGACAGCCTTCCTGAAAAGAAAGGCCTTTGCCTGCTTGAGCAGGGCCAGAAAAGATGGGTCCAGCCTGTCTTCCCAGGGGAGGGAGTTCCAGAGTCTGGGAGCAGTGGCAGAAAAGGCCTTCCCCTTGTTCCCACTCAACACATTTGTGAGGGGCAGTAATCTTTTTTCCATATAGGCAAGAGACCTTGGAAATTGTAGTGGTTTGACATGAAAAAGAATGCAAAACCATTCTTCAATTGATACTGCTCTTGAGGAAGGGGGCTTGCCCTCGAAATATTAGCAATGTTTTGTTATTTTTAGAGTAGCCTAAAGGTATCACCTGTTCCACTTTTGTATTTGTCTTTTGTGATGGCTACATGGCTCCTTGAATTGTTTTGCTTCAATTGAAATTCTGAGAAACCACGAATGAGCCACCCCAACTACGTACCAAGAAAGAGGCAAATGGACCTTCAACGGGACTGCAACACTGGGTAATCTCTTTCCTTTTATTTGATCCAATTAGCTATACTCAGTGGACTTTTCCAAATTTTATTCTAATCTTCAAATGAAATGCATGGGCTTTCTACACCAAACCCCCCTCCCGTCGCTGACAAATCAGGGACTTTTGGTCTCGGCAAGACACATTGGGGAGAGGTGAGAATGTGTGTACATGAGATCTGTGACATGTCTTTGGAATGACTGGGACAATAAAGGCATCTCCCTCCCTCCCTCCCCAGACTTCGAAGGCAGCCCAGAGAACATCAAAGCTCCAAACCTGAAGTAAACTGCCTGGCTTTTTTCCATCTTGCCATGGACTTAACACCTAAAAAATACTTCCTGGCAGATCCATCTTTTGCCATGTTGTTACCTATTGGTACTGCTCTTGAGGAAGGGAGGTTGCCCTCGAAATATTAGCAATGTTTTGTTATTTTTATAGTAGCCTAAAGGGATCACCTGTTCCACTTTTGTATTTGTCATTCTTCAATTAGGGACTGAAGATCAGTAACAGAATTTTGAAACATTGTTAACAAGGAGTAGCATATTTTCTGTTAGTGTGTATCAGTGAAGGCTCCAGCAGCTGTTTTGTGTACCAGCTGAATTTCAAGTCTTCATCTTCAAAGGCAGGTCCACATCATTTCCCAAGGAGCTAGGAATAATTATCTTGAACAAATTAGAACAGGACTGCTTACTGGGGCGGCTAAAGAGATCATATTACACCCTGTTAAAGCAGCTCCACTGGCTACCAATCAGGTATCAGGCACAATTTAAGGTGCTGACCTTGACCTACAAAGCACTGTATGGCCTAATTCCTAGCTACCTCAAAGACTGAATCTCACAGTATGAACCAACTCAGGTGCTAAGGTCATCAGGAGAGGCCCTTCATCCCACCACCCTCACAGGTACGTCTCATGGGAACCCATGAAAGGGCCTTCTCAGCTGCTGCGCCCAGACTCTGGAACTCCCTCCCACTAGAGGCCAGGACTGCCTCATCTCTCTTGTCTTTCCAGAAACAGGCAAAGACCTTTCTCTTCAGGCAAGCCTTCCCTGAAGAATGAACTACCTATTATGTGTGTTTTATATGAATCCATAGGATCACATAGACTTTATGTTTATTACTTATAACCTTACGGGTTTACATTGACACCATGTTTTTGATGTTAGTTTCCATCACTCATAACATTTACACAGAATTTTGCTTTCTTTTTAACTGTTTGCGTTTTCTTGTAGCTGTAAGATGTCCCTCAATTCCCTGTTCTCAATGCCTGAACATGTCTTAATTGTACTGGACTGTATATTGTCCCTCATTACTGTAAGCCGCCTTGGGTCCTTTTCCAAGGAGAAACGCGGGGTAAAAAATACTCTAAAATAAAAATAAAAATAAATCTCTACTCCCACCCACATCTTAATAAGCTTATTTTTGTGAAAGGTAACCTTAATTAATAAGTAGAATTCACATTTTCCCTGAGACATAGAACATATTCAGGCCTCAATCGAGGGCTCTGCATTAAGTAACATCATGGGACTGTCCTCTGTTAGCAATGAAAAATAGCTTTCACAGTGGCATGCAATCCTGTTCCATTGTGGAACTTGAATTTGCATTGCACCGCCAGTGTTTCTCTCCTAAGAGTTTTTGATTTTGTTTTATTTAGTGTGTAGAATGGCTTGATTATGATCAGAAACATTTTGTCTAAACCTATCCTCACCATTTTTTCCATTCATCTAAAGAAGACTTAGGAAGACCTTGGAAATGGACTGGCTGCTTCATGGCATTTTCATTTGTCCTGGCAATAATTGATATACTGTATTAGTGTTCTCCAAAATCGTGCTCCGCCACCTTCTGTCTCTTTGAGGTAAACTGGGCTCTTGAAGACTATGGTAACAATGTGCAAGTTCTGGCAAATTCTGTTCATGTGGTATGTGTAGCCCTGGTCGCCAGGAATCTGAAAGATCTCAAAGGTACAGTACCTCAAATCTTCTCTCAAACAAGTACTTTGTGTTGCAAAGCTTTTGCTTGTGCACGGTAGCATAAAGGAGTTCACACTACTGAAGGCAGAACATCAGGCATACACATAAAGCTGTATCATGGTGTGCTGAGTTCCATCCAGTGCTTCAGTTAAAACCGCCTGGTAACTCTGTTTCTCAAAGGAACCTGCATGTTCAAACAGAAGGGAGGCAGATTCCAGTTCAGTGGCAGGAGCTTGTCTTAAACAGAGAAATGTAAAATTGCTAGCTCTTCTCCAGATTTGGAGGAACCTGGGGTAAAACCTGAAGCACTTGAGCTGATGAGACCTACAGATGAAAAAAAAAAGATTTGATATGTGTCCCCTTTTCAATCTTCTGGCTTCAGGATATCCTTATTGCGCTTATTGGCAGCATGCAGGGGTGGGGTAGGTGAGCACAACTTTTGCGTGCCATTTTGATTTCCCTATCAAGATATCGAAATGGGAGTTCATAAACCAAACGGATCCTCCCGTATCCTACCCCTCAGGGATCAACCACAGCAGTTGGAACAGCGTCCCCACGGCCAGCCTCTCCTCGGGTGTGTGTGTGTGCTTCTGCTGGTTTTTAGCAGACTTGTGGGCACCGCTTTTCCCGCGGCTTGTTGCGTCTGGCAACGGTGTGTGTGTGGGGGGGGGAAGCATCGCGGGTCCTCCTGCCGCAAGGGGCGCCGCGGATCAGGCTATTGGGGGTGAGGAAGAGGAGGAGGAGACTGAGATGGAGAAGGGGGATGAGGAGAGCTGGAGAAAGGCGGTGAAAGGAGCTAAGGCCGGATCCGTGCGGAGCTGCTCCGCCAGCTGCTGCTCCTCGCTGACTATGGGTGAGAAAGGGGTGGTGGTGGCGGCGACGGGGACCCGGGAGTGGGTTTCTCCTCGAGCGGATCCCGGGTGGGGTGGGGGTGGGGGTGGGGGTGGAAAGCAACACCGCCTTCTCCCGAGGATCAAGCGGGAGGGGGGTAGTTAGTTTGGAGCAGAGTCCTCCTTCGGCGGTTTTCCTGCCAGCATTTGGATCCATGGCTGCCCCCCCCTTTTTTTTTATTGTTTGCTTGCAAGAACGGGAAAAAGGATCGAAGGCCGCTGCTGAAGCTGGAGCTGTACGCGCGTCACGGGTCTGCCGGGGCGCGTGCTCCTCCAGCATCGTCGGCACCCCGGGTGACTGGGGCGGCGGGGGGGGGTCGGGCTCCGCGCTTTAATCGAGAAGATCCGCGCCAGCCCTCCTGCTTCATGCTTACCTTGGGTGGGGTGGGGGTGTTCCTGCCTGGGGTTGTTGGGGCGTTGGGGCGCGGGGGCGGTGCTGCTGCAGGAGAAGAAGAAGAAGAAGGGGACAAGATGGCTTCGAATCGGGTGTCTCCCCGCGGCGAGGTGTTTGGCCGACGAGCCCCCCCTTGGAGACGCCCAAGGCTGCCACCGCTGCCTTAAGTTGTCAACTGGAGAATAACGGTTGCACACAAAGATCAAGCGCTAGCCAGGCAGTGATTTATTATTTCTACCCCGCCAGCTCCTGAAGAGGATCCGCCTGGCGCGGGCGTCGCGGTTCCTCCACGTCTTCCCGTGTGCGAGATGTGGGTGCATTTTGGACGAGGGCTCAAGTTAAAAGGGCTTTAACGTGAACAGGCTTTCCTGCCGGCCGACTGGAGCCATAGAGCTCTTTCTGCCTCACAGATGGCAGGAACAAGACCCGTTCTCACGTTCCCTGAACACGGGTGTGCGTATTTGTGGGGGGGTGGTGGTGGACGAGGGCTGGGACTCGCTTCTGTGGGTCGCCCACGTGTGAAAGGGGTTCGCTTGCCTGATTCCTCCCGTGGTGGCTTGTTGTGACCCGTCAGGTAATAACTAGCGGGCAAAGGAAGCAGCGTGTGGAGGGAAGGAACCCCGGTAGGCGGGCAGCCCCACGTTTATTGAAATTATTTATTTAAAATATTCCTATCCCGCCTTTCTCCCGGAAAACACCCAAGGCGTTATGCCCGTTTGCTTTTGAAGGAACCAACTAACCTGTTTCTACAAGGGCTTCTTACCAAGAATAAACGAACACTACAGCGTTTGTGAGTCAGAAGAAATTGTTTTGTCATCGAGGAAAACACACACTGAAATAAATCTATATGTCTTGCAGGGGCCCCAGTGTTTTTGTTCTGGTTTTGTCACACGTGCTGAAAGCAGCAAATACAGCTACCTCTTTGAAAATGGCTTTTAGTGCCTTGTTTCAGAATAGGAAGTGTTTGTTAGAGGAGGAGGGTAGCTAAATGCAATCAAAAAGCGTCTGGTCACAAGTTCACAATTGGGATTGCACCATCTCAACTAGATTCTGTTTTGTTCCTTGGACAAGCACAGGACAGTACTGGTGTGATTTGGGCCAGCTCGAAGCACTGTAGCTTCTTGAATAGTGTGGCGCCTTCTTTGCATTTTTGTTTACAAAACCTGAAAGCCTGAGTATGTATAAGCCTTAATTGGCAAGTGTTTAATTTTATAAAATGAAACGTTATGTTACTAGTTAGTTCTAAAGAAGACTGAGACAAATTGCATTTGTTCCTATGTTTGGGCCCTTTTTTCCCTAGTGACTTTATTTTGTATTTTGGGATATTTTAAATTTGCTTCCCCAGTCTGACTCTTTCTAGATATTTTCACTCACAAATTTCACAGTTCCATTTTTGGCTAGAGAAGGTAGGATTTGTAATCTAACACACCTAGCAAGTGCTGTATAATAAAAGACTGAAAGATGATGGCTCACAAGATGAACTACTGTGGGTAGCTGAGACCTTCTCTGCTGGGAAGTAGTGGGTGCAGTGTCTTTCTCTCTCAGTGTTTTTTTCTCCTGTGGGTTTTAAAATGAGTTAAAGGAATGAAGGAATTGAAGACTGGTTCTGTACTAGGTTTTTATACCTGAGGTGTGGGCAGTTAATACACCGGTTCCTGAAGCGTCTTGCTTATACAGTCAGTAGAAAAAGTTTATTAGAATCTTTCTTTTCAGTTGGTGTTTCACTTTATCATTTGCTATGCCTGCAAATAAATTTTCAACATAAGGAACCCTATTTCTGCATGTGTTATAGGTTTAAAAAATCTGATTTAGGCTTTATGTTGCCACAAAAATATGAGCATAAATTTTGTTTGCAGTGAAAACCACCAAACATAGGAGCCTTCAGATAGATTTCTAAGCTTACCTGTTCCACATAGCCATGCTGATTATGGCCTTTCAAAAAAAAAGTATACAGTACATTACCGTAGTATGGAGAAGTACCAACTTATATATCCTGCTTGCTTAGCCTGTAACAGTGATTCTTAGGTTGCTAACCTTAATGAACTAATACCAGTGGCAGCCCAATTATCAGCTCCCCCCAGGCATGGCATTCTTTGTTATCTTAAAATGCATATATCTGACTTCAGAAGACAAAATCAAGAAGGGAAAAGGTTGATAAGGGGCATTTACTAGGAATGTTCTGGTCCGTTGATAGTTGTCTGAAGTTCTGAAATTAATATATTGTGTCAGTACTGATTTGGCACAGGAGATTTGCCAGCATGACAAGCCTGTAAATCCATCTTGTTCATGCACGGTTGAAGCTTTATATAGACACACCTTATGTTTCATAGCATGGTGTATTAATCATAGCTGGCTCTGGGTTTTTCCCCTGTTCCATTTTGTTACTCTGAGATTTAGAAACAACGTTTAAATTGTATTTTTGGTCACTAAATTATTAATGGGTGTTTCTGTTCTTATTTTAATTATATTTCTTTTTGTTTGATTGATTTAAGCTGTAAAAGACCCCACAGCTGTTGAACGAACAAATTTATTGAATATGGCTAAATTGAGCATCAAGGGACTCATCGAATCTGCTTTAAGCTTTGGACGAACTCTTGACTCTGATTACCCACCTCTTCAGCAGTTTTTTGTTGTCATGGAGCACTGCCTGAAACATGGCCTTAAAGGTATAAATGATGTATTTTAAATGTATTTATTTCTGAAGCATCCTAATACAGCCTTTTAACGTTTGAGAACTACATCTTAGATTTGCCATTCTGTTTTACACTGAGATGTAGAGATCTCCCTGCTAGCCAGCCCATATCTGCTATAACTGGTCCAGCAGACATAGTATAGGACAGGTTCTTCAACTCCATTCTATATGAATGGGAAATGGTGTATTTTTCTACATGAGTGCATTTGTATTGAGATAGATAAGTAAATATTTAAGCAGAAATTTTAAAATCTTTAAAAATCACTTTTTGGGTCCTCTCTGGAAGTTGAGTCATGGCAACTGGACTTCTTTTCTTGAGAGATTGAAATGTTTCACTGCTCATCCAAACAGCTTCGTCAGTCTGAGGGAAACTAGTTGCGGGGGGGGGGGGCGCGCTCAGGCACAGTCTATCTGCTACTTACCAGGCAGTGGTTTCAACATTCCCCAGATAAATCAAAAATATTTCACACCTCCACCACCAAGGCCATAGCTAATGACTAGAGATGGGCACGAAACACTAAAATAACATTTCATTTCGTTTTTCGTTTCATTCAGTTTTGTTTCATTTTTCATTTTGTTTCATTTCATTTCTAGTGTACTGTGTGTGTTTGTGGTGCTTGTGCAACTTGATCGGGCATGGGAAAAGGCGGGATTTGTAAACATTTTTGTTGTCTCCCCAAAGCGCCGATTACCTGTACCGCGGGCTTGGGGCGGCAAAAATAAAAGTTTAAAACCCCCTCCTTTCCGACCATCCGATTTTTAAACATTTTTTTCTTTTCTCTTTTTTTCCACTCCAAGCGCCAATTAGCTATAGCTCGGGCTTGGGGTGGCAAAAATAATGTTTTAAAAGCCCTTCCTTTCTCCCAAATCGCCAGATGCCATAGAAATATAAAACCATTATATATACAGTGGTACCTTTTATAAAGGAATTAATTCGTTGCAAATGAAATTATGTTAAGCAATTTTTCCTTTATACAAATTCCCATAGGAATGTTTTGAAAACGGAGTGATTCCATTTTTATGTTGTACGGATTCTCCCCATAGGCGATTATGTTAAGCAAATTTCCCCTATCTCCGGAATGTTTATGTTGTACAAATTTTATGTTATACAAGCTGTTTGTTATACAAGGGTCCACTGTATATATAATACAGTGGTGCCTCGGATAACAACGGTAATTCGTTCTCTGTGGTTAGTTGTTATCCGAAACACGTTATCCGAAAAGCAGTTTCCCATAGGAATGAATGGGAAACCGTTTAATCCATTCTGGAGCCTAGGAAAAAGGCACAGACACCTGGTTTTTTGCTCAAAACTCTTTAAAAAGTGCACTTTAAAGGTACAGATGCAATGTCACCTGGGATAACTTTTTTACTGATGCATGCTGGAAATTCATTATCTGAGGCAGTCCATAGGGAAAATTCATTATCCGAGGCAGCCCATAGGAAGATTCGTTATCCAAGGCAGCCCATAGAGAAAATTTGTTCTCCAAGGCAGACCTGTGCCTAGGAATTGCGATTCGTTATCCGAGGCAGCCCATAGGGAAAATTCGTTATCAGAGGCAGCCCTATAACCGGAAATTTGCGGTTATTATCCGAATTATTCGTTATCCGGGGCAGTTGTTATCCGAGGTACCACTCTATCTATCTATCTATCTATCTATCTATCTATCTATCTATCTATCT
>JAHTLZ010003518.1:19981743-20062411 GCA_023846285.1 Phrynocephalus versicolor
TGTATATATATATATGCATGTTAGGGTGGATTCGGGTTTCTTCCCGTGTAGAAATCTGGTTACTTTGGCGACGTTTCGACGAGGTCTCACTCATCATCTTCAGGCTGGTTTTCTGGCTTCTTTCTTCTTGAAAGAAATATATATATTTGGGAAGTAAAACATTTCCGATCCCCCATCCCAAAAATTCTTGAGGACCCCCATAGAATCGTTTTCGTCACAAAGAAGCTGTTGGGGGCTGCAGGAAGGATGTCTTTTAAGTTCTGATAATTGCTGCCGATGGAGCGATTTGACTGGCAGTGTATTTGGAGATTAAAGGCAGCTCTCCCCTGTCCCGTGCCTTCTACAGCTTTCCCACGATAAAAGGGATTCTACTGGAGCCTCAGGACCTGTATGGGAATCAGAAAGGTTTTCATTTTCAAAAACAAAAAAACAAAAAACGCTGTAGCTGATGACATCATGTCTTATGAATAGGGTTTTAGGTGTACAGTGAGTGGACCCTCGTATAACAAACAGTTTGTTTAACATAAAATCTGTACAACATAAAAAAATCCGGAGATAGGAAAAAAATTGCTTAACAGAATCGCCTATGGGACGAATCCGTGCAAAATAAAAATGGTCGCGATTAGGGATGACTCCGTTTTCAATGCATTCCTATGGGAAATTTGTATGAAGGAAAATTTGCTTAACAGAATTTCATTTGGAACAAATTAATTCCTTTATACAAGGTACCCACTGTATTTCGGATATGATGTAGTACACTTATTGTGCAGCATTCATAGAAAGAATACCTTACATGTGACATTAATTTTCTGAACTGGTTAAAAAAAAACCCATTCATCATGTGGCTGTTGACATGTTTTGCCATTGGTTTTGTTTTCGAGTCCAACTGCTTAAAATAAAAATAAAACAAAAACATAATTATATGTATTGAAGTGTTAGTGGCATGAATATTCTTTTATTGACATCCTTTTTCCTCTTTTTCTTTTTTCTTTTTTTCCTTTATCCCAACTTCTACATTTTTGGGTGTTTTTAATTGCCTCATTTGTCTTTGATTTGTGTCCATTGCATACATGAAGCGATAAAGAATTGTTAACGCAAACAAGGACGATTGCCATGTCCTTAGTGAAATGCGCTAGCAGTGAAGGGCAGCAGCAACAACAATATAAGCTTGTCAAAGATATATCGTTTTGAAAACTACTCGATGCCTCTTACAGTATATTATGGAAGGGACATTTGTAGGAATTATTTTTCAAAAAAAAAAAAAATAGCTTTTAAGCCATGATGCTTGGAAGTCAGCTTCTGTACTTTTATTGTGGCTTAAGTGGGCTGTGGACCAGACTGTAAATGTAGTTAAAATCATCTTGGCATTTTAATTTGTCAGTATCTCTAGAACTTTGCAGACATGTCAGTTAACACCTTGGAAACACTAACTTATTGGCTGGTTGGCATTGCAGTAAGGCAAAGCGGTTGCATGTTTTCAGAGAGCACAAGGATGATGTCCCGTACTGTTTTTTTGTGACACAAAAGGTGATGCAGCCTTTGTAGCATGACGTGACTCAGCTAGCTGGGATTTTCATAGTACTAAATCCGTTATGTTGGATTTAGGCTCTTTCTTGCCCATTTTGAAAAACAGTCTTGTGCCACTATTTTTTGAAATGTTAAAACTGGTATTTATTTTAAAATCAGCTAGCATGATTTTTTTTATTACTGTTGGTGAAATATGTGTGCATAAGAAGCAGAACTTTTCAGGTAACTACGTAATAAGAGATATTAGAAAGTCAGAATAATAGTCTTTTCACTTATTCAGGATCTTTTTTTTCAGTGTTAAAGATCTAAAGTAAGTCCCATTTTAATATACTGTACAATAGTAGTGCTTGACATACAAAATATATACGCAGCTTTTCCATTTAAGATAAATAGACTGACATTTGGAACCTGTCTTACCTTGGGCTGAACAGGCCATGAAACCTGATTTAAATCTGGTGGCCATGGTATGCACAAGGAAGCCTTGATTCAACGAGAGAGCATCTATTTCCTGGACTAGACAAGGAAAGAGAAGCTTACCAAATTTATGTTGTTCATAGTGTCATATCATGTTATTGTCCGTGGGATTTAACTTAAGTCATACTCTGGTGCAAGGCTTGGAAGATTTACCTATTTTTAGACAGTACCTCCCAGAGTCTCCTATGTAGCATGGCCATTTTTTCCCCATCCTTATTGAGGGCAGTTGCCCCAAAATAACTTTTTGAATGGGGCTCTGGTATGTGTACTGGTGCTCTGCATGAACGGGCCTCTTCATTTTTCTTTTCTTTTGGGAATGGGGCTTTCTCCATACACAAAGTTGTATGGGTGTACAGCTGCCCTATTCCCGTGAAATGGGAGGGGACAATCCCAACAGGTATGGAGACCTGAAGAATATTCAAACATCCTTCCCCCCAAACATCTGACCCTCAGCCCAAAACAGGTCTTACTATAATGGACTTTAACTGAGTTGTATTTTTAAATTTCTGATTTAATGCAAGGCTAACCCTCCTGCCCTGATTGCACTATTCCACGTTTGTGTTCCCACTTTAGACCATTTGGCACAATGCTTCTTCCGTTTTGTCGTGTTGATGGATATGGTTAATCCCAGGGCTCTCTGGGTTTTTGGTTTTTTTGCTTTTGAAAAAGAACCCATAGCCACGGCAGCACAAGAATGCACAGCCAAAGCTCTTTATACATGAGTTATAAAGTCTGTATCACTTTGCATTGATGGCATCTGTTAATCACAAGCACCAAATTAAAACAAATAATGGAGAAATGTATGGATGTTTTTGTTCTAGTGTGAAAATAATAATAATCTGGACTTCTAGGCATTGTCTGGGTCTCTCATTTGAGTTTGTGAGTTTACCCCAAACTTTGTTTTCATTTAGAAATGTTTCTATTTCCCCATTTTTTTCCTTTTATTTGTCTTCTTCACCCTTTACACCCAATTCTAGCTTCAGTTTTACCCAAAGTTGATTTGAATTACACCAGATTGCAGCAAGCAGAGAAGGCTCAAATGGAGGCAGAGAGTGAAGACAAGAAATTTAAACAAGATTATATGAGTAAATCTGAAACTCTTCAGAAAGAAATTGCCCAAAAGGAGAACCAAGTGTAAGTAAAATATATTCTGGCAGAAACAAGAATATACACAGATTATTTTGATTCTCCTGAATATTATTACTGTGTGTTCCTAATTTCTTGTCCCTTATGCAGTTGTTATTATAGAATTTGTACATAATTAGAAGGGACATAGGCTGCAAAAAAGAGGTGACAAATGTAACAAAGGATCTGTGTAGGATATTGTAGCGTGCCCCTGGGTTGTGTTCTGGGTTCGGTGCTATTCAATATCTTTATTAATGACTTGGAGGAAGGAATAGAGAGTAGGCTAATCAAATTTGCAGATGATACCAAATTGGGAGGGGTTGCTAATTCCCTAGAGGATAGGATGAAAATCCAAAAGGACCTTGACAGATTAGAGTGCTGGGCCAAAGCTAACGGAATGGGTTTCAGCAGAGAGAAATGTAGGGTCCTGCATCTAGGTAAAAAGAATGAATTGCACATATATAGGATGGGAAATAGTACCTGTGAAAGGGATCTGGGAGTGTTGGTGGACCACAAATTGAACACGAGTCAGCAGTGTGATAGTACCACTCTATTCTGCTCTGATCAGACCCCACCTGGAGCACTGTGTTCAGTTCTGTGCACCTCAATTTAAAAAGGATGTTGACAACTTTCAATGGGTCCAGAGGAGGGCCACCAAGATGGTTGTGGGTCTGGAAGAAATGTCTTACGAGGAATGCCTTAGGGAGCTGGGAATGTTTAGCCTTACAAAAAGAAGGCTGAGAGGGAATATGATAGCTATGTTTAAATATTTTTAAAGGGTGTCACATTGAAGAGGGGACTGGTTTGTTTTCCATGTCTTCAGAGACTAGGAGGCGGGGCAGTGATTTCAAACTACAGGAAAAGAGATTCAGTTTAAACATTAGGAAGAACTTCATGGCAGTTAGAGCTGTTCAGCAGTGGAATATGCTGCCATGGAGGGTGGTGGAGTCTCCTTCTTTGGAGGTTTTTAAGCAGAGGTTGGAGTACTGTGATGAGGGTTCCTGCATGGCAGGGGTTGGACTAGATGGCCCTTGAGGTCTCTTCCAACTCTATGATTGTATGATTCTAAATCTATGGCTTTTGTGAACCAAACTCTAAATTGGAAAACCTCAGAGGAGTATCAGAAAGCAGGAGATGCAGCAACACTTTTAGACTGAGAAATTGCTATCTATTCTAGAGATTCCTTTTTCTTTTGGAAGAGGGAATGTGAAATTTGAAGTTCCAAATACAGTACCTTGAGAGACAAGTGAGGTTAAGTTACCAGAATATATTTCACATATATGAAAGAATATAGCAGCCCGACTCTTCACTTAGGTGATCATGTTTGTTTTTTGTAAAGAAGAACATACATGACACACTGCTGGGAAAACCAGATACATGACATACAGTGGGGCATTTAATATATTTTCTAGTGAATTTCAGAACGTGTATACTTGGATGCGGGATGCAGCTGTCCCATCCCAACATTCTTTAGATAAGATACTGTCACTCAAGGAGCTTGAAACCAGTTTATCCTCAGGATGTCCTAAAGCTTTCAGAAACCTGTTCTTTGGCAGAACATGGATCAGACTAACTGTGCCTTGCTTGAGAAGAGTTAACATGCCATTTGAACCCAATAGAAAGATTGCCTTCAGTATTGTCCTCCTTTTAAAGTACAGTACGACTGTCGTATCCATGGGGGATCAGTTAAGAGCAAATGCTCTTATCTGAGGATAATGGTGGCGGAAGGGGTGAAGGGGTGCCTGGGTGAAAGCTTTCACCACCGACACACACACACCAAATGGCAAGGAGGAAATAAAGTTTCCCCCTTTCTCCTTGCTGCTCAGCTGCAGCAAGGATAAAACAAAACAAAAGAAAAACCTTTAATCCCTCCTTGTCGCTGCAGTGGCAGCGGCGGCAAGGAAGAGAAGGGAGAAAATAAAAAATAAAACTTAACAGCATGATGCCCCACCCTCCTTTTTGGTGCCGACGCCGCAGGCCAGCCAGGCACTCACTGGAGGGGTGGAGTGGGGACTCACCTGCCTGGCCAACCGGCCTTTGAACTTCCAGGTCAGGTCTCAGGCAGCGGATCGGAAGTTTTAAACTTCCCGCTCAAGCGTCCGATCTGCCACCTGGGAGCTGACCAGGAAATTCAAAGTCCCCACCTCACTCCTTCGGACAGTGCCTGGCCCATGGGTGGTGCCAGGAGAGGAAAAAAAATGCCGCTGGCCAGGCACTCTCTGGAGGGGTGAGGTGGGGACTTTAAATCTCCTGCTCAGGTTCCGGGTGGTGGATCGGGACCTGAGCGGGAAGTTCAAAGTTCCTACCTCACCCCTCCAGAGAGTGCCTGACTGGCCCATGGTGGGCAGCAGTGGCGGCAAGGAGGGGGACGGCATTTGAGGCAATAAGACTTATTTTTAATTTTCTCCCTACTTACTGCCCCCGTTGATCACCAACTGTGGATAACTGAATCCGCAGTTAGTGAATCAGCAGATAAGGGGGTCGTACTGTAGTATCTTGTTAATCATCAGTATTTTTTTTATAATAACCTACTCTGAATGATATAAAACAACTATGTAAGAAATGAACCAGATTTACTACATTTAATGTGCACGAAATGTTTGTGCTATTGCATTATACTGTATTTTTCTGTGTATATGACACTATTTTTTCTAAAATCATAGCACTAAAACAAAGCAGACAGGAGGGCAACCAGGTGCTCCCAGAGAGGAAGTGGAACAGCAAGGTCAGTTTGGATTCTCCTCCACCCCAACCCCTGCTGTTTCCCACCTCCTGCTGTTTTCTTTTCTTTCCAGGAGTGCTTGATTGTCCTCTTTTCTGCTTTGTTCTTGCAGGATCAGACCCTTCTTTTCAGCATGGAAAGGCACTTCTTAATGGGCTGCTCCACCCCAAGCCTTTCCCTACTGAAAAGAAGAGTCCATTCCTGCAAGAACAAAGCAGAAGAGAGTCTTCAGAACACGGAAAGGAAAGGAAACAGGATGGGGTGGAGTGCAGGAGAACTCAAGGACAATTTATTAATTTTCTTAATTTGGGGGTCTGAAAGTGGAGGGGGGGGATCTATTATATGGCAGTGTCTTATAGATAGAAAAATAAGGTAATTACTAAGGAATCTTAGTGGATCATTCTTTTTACCTAGATGCACTTAGTGGAAACAGTGGATGCTTAAGCAGTTTTAACGGGATGACTACAAGGTAATTTTTAAAAAATGCCATAATGGCTCTAGTGATTTTTTTAAATGTTCTTCTTTTCTAGGTGTCAGCTGGAAACAGATTTGAAAATAGAAAGAGAATGGCGGCAAACCATGGAAGAAGACCTCCGAAAGGAAAAAGAAATATCCTCTTCCTTAAAGACAGAGACCAAACAAATAGTTATTCTTAAAAAAGTAAATTCTACAGCAGAATGTATTGTGGAGAGTTGTATGTTGACATGAAAATGTCTTTGCAGTTCCCTCAGCTATTTGGGGCAAAACAGGTTGTAGGAAGGATTTCCTTGGTGGGGGAAATATAGACTGATTTCTTAATACATTTTGTATATTTTCTAGTGAATTTAGGATGTGTGTGTGTGTTTGCATGCCAAATGCAGCTGCCCCGTCACAACATCTTCTAGAGAAGATGTCATCACTGAAGGGTTTACATGTTTGAAACATGAAATTTTTTTCTATTTCCAGTTAAAACAGCTGACATTATAACAAAAGATGTCACCACTGCTAACAAAACATAAAAACATTTGAAAACTCGGATATGGCACCAACCTTGTTAATTTGGTGACAGACTTACCTTGGCTTTGAAATCTTTAAGCTGCTGTTCCACTAGTTCAACTGATTTTATTACATGATAAAATGTCTTAATGTGGCACCTCACTATGATAGTGAGGAGTCACTAAGAAAATATTTTCCAGAGGTTAAAGCAGAAGGTGACGGCAGATGTCTACTGTGAAGGGTTCTGCTCTAGAGGCAGAAATATTATCCCCAAATTTGCCACCTGTGAACAAGGTGACGGTTGTGAGAGTGTCCCTTTGAGCCGCTCCTGTTATTTTTAGCTCTTAAATTCTTTGAGCTGCCCTAGAAGTGTTTTACATTGAAATATGTGATAAATCTCTAACCCCCCCCCCAGCATGTTTGTGTGTGTGTGTGGGGGGGGGTCTGTGGTGTTCTGTAATTCAGGTCATAGGAAGAACAAGTTCTGTGTCTTTTCTTCTATCCGTGCTTTTTCATGGTTATCTGAACCTTCATTTCACCCCCTGTAGTCAGGTGCACAAAGTTGTTCCTGCATTCAGACTTGGCACATCTGGTCACGAGGGAGGAGGAAAAATTCATTCTGCAGGATTATACTACAGTGTCGTGATAGATAATATTATTTCAGGAAGTGTCAGTAAACCTTGTGGCTCACTGACCATTCTACAGCTGTTGACCGCAAACCAGTATGAAATACAATAGACTAAAGCTGCTTAAATTTTGCAGGACTTGCATCTGAAATTCGTTTATTTAAGTTTCTAATCAACTGCAACTGAAGAACTGGAAAGCAAAAAGTGAGCTAATCCACTGACATACCCATTAGTGTACATTTGCATATCAATGCACATTTAAACAGGGTTATGATAGGGCAGTCACATTCCCCTGTCTTCGCATGGCATTCAGCACACAAAGCATTACTTGCTGAAGGTTGTTTCCATTTGTATGTCTCCCACCTCCCCATGGTCTTCAGTCAGGCTTTTCCTCTTTTTTCCCTTCAAGCATAATATAGAAGTCTATTCAATGGACTCCAGTGATGATCCAATGACATCTGTAGTGCATGTTCAGGAATAATACACACCTGCCTGACATTCACCTGTGAATATTATTATTGGAATTTTAGTATCATTTTCCCTTGGTTTTCATAGAAAACCTGTGACTGATGTTGTGACTTCCACGCAAGGATGTACTCCTGTGCCGCCCTCCAACACTGAGCCTTATGTATGCCTAGGCTGTGATCCTAAGAAGCTTATGCCTGTGCTCAAGTGGCTTTGTGCTCTGCTGGAACACTCTCTTTATGGCGCGAGGGAACCATCTAGGTCTGGATTAACTTCTGTGGCAGAGAAGGGGCAGGCATCCCATGATTAGCATTGTACCGTGTAATAACCCCTTGGCTCTCTTTCCAACTTCTTCCTTGCCTGTCGCCCAAGAGAAGATGCCTTTTGCCCTTTGCTTTTCTGCTCTGGCACTTCCTTAATAATGCGTTTCTGATTCTGCTTGGTCCTAGCAGTGCAAGTGGTCAAATGTTAAGTCCCAAAGCAAGTTCTGCATTCAGTCCAAAGATACGGGTATCTAGCATCAGGGAGTCCACCAGCAGGGTCTGGAGCTGGTTCATAGGGTTCCTGGAACTCTTGTCTCAGGTTGGGGTCTTAAGAGGCCTGAGTTCCATGTAGGCAGCCTTGGAAAAGTGCTGTCTGTGAAAAAATGGACCTGCTTAGAAGCTATTAACAAGCAGACACTTCTTATTGCAAGCGAACACTTCTTCACCTTATATGATACTTGCAGTTTGCTAATTTCCATAAGCTGTCAACAGAAGGCGCTTCCGTTCAGCCAAACAATTCAGACATGTTTCTGGAAGATGCGACTTGTCGGTGGGGATACCTCCCTGCCTCCAAGGAGTACACCTATATCTGTTTCAAAAACCAGGGGAAATCTGGTGACTCCATTGTGCCTGGAATAAGAGTTCATGGCCAGCTTCAGGAAGAATCACATCTAATCTTCTGGACTAATCCTCCTGTGAGCATGGACATTACCAGGGAATTGTCCTTCATTTTGGAAAGATTCGTTGATATTTCTGGTCTCGGTTGATCACAAGTCAGTATAAGTGGATCTGTAAAGAAGTCTGTGTTTACTAATTGAAATACAGACCATTGTGTGTATCTAAAAACATAGTGCAAAGTTTAGCTATACATAAATGTGGGCTTTTTGTGTTAACATACATGATCCAGAGCCCAAATGATGCTTTACTGCACTGGGGCTGCCTCTTTGTATTTTAACCCCACCCTCTGGATGCTGCCTGAAAAAAATGGTCTCTTTTGCTTCACTCTGCTGTACTAATTCTTCTGCTGTACTTTTTATCAGTACTTATTTGTCCTTGTCAGTCTTTTTCAGTGCATGATATAAACCTTATATATAATGCTAACCTTTGGTGTGTTTCTTTTAAAAGGAATTCCTAAAATTGCAGGAAAAAAACAAGCAGCTGAAAAATCTTTGTCATGACCAAGAAGAAGCTCTCCAGGAATTGGCTAGCAAACTCAGCGAGTAATTTTTCTTCTTTTTTTGAAAGGAGGGACGTGATTATACTTGTAACAGTACAGAGGTGTTGGAGTGGGAATAATGGAGTGGGAAATTTTGTTGCTTTGTTATGCATGCAGAAGGCAAGTGGTGTAGGCAAATGAATCAGTAGAAAGGGTGATAGACTCATGGCTCTAACTGGAATGAACTGTGTGTCTTAGTGATGTACAGTGTTCAGTACAGAAATCATTGACATAAAAATACTAAATGAGACTAAATGAGCTAAATTATGCCATGGGAACTAGAGCTGAAATTAGATGATAGATAGATAGATAGATAGATAGATAGATAGATAGATAGATAGATAGATAGATAGATAGATAGATAGATAGATAGATAGATGATAGATAGATAGAAGAAAATCCCACTGAATTTAGTAGGGCTTGTTTTATGTAGTTGAGCAGAATCTTGTTCGTGTACATGTGATAGTTGTGTAACTTGCTGCAGTTAATTGCAGCTAATTAACAAGATTCTGGGGTACATCTTGGTCACATGCTTGAACCCAGGTATGCAACACTGATGCACTGTTATCATCAGGCAGTCACAATGTGTAAAGATTCTGATAATTAGTTATAGAATTGTGTTGTAAAATAATGATGATGTTCCATATTTTTCCATCAATACATCACTATTTTTTAAAAAAATAAAATCATGACACTAAAAATTAAGGGCTATGCATGAAAGTAAGCTGAGAGGTGGGGGTGGAGTGGAGGAGAACCCAAATTGACCTTGCTTCCCTTCCTCTTCGGCATCCCTTGTTTACTCTCTGTGTCCTGAAGACTCTTCTGCACTTTGCTTTTGCAAAAATCAGAACCTTCTTTTCCATGGGGAAAGGTTTGGGTGTTGAGCAGCCCATTTAGAAGTGCCTTTCCATGATGAAAAGGGTCTGATCCTGCAAGAACAAAACAGAGAAGAGGGCAATCAAGTGCTGCCGGAAAGTAAAGGAAACATCAAGGTAAGTTTGGATTCTCCTCCACCCCCTGCTCTCCCCCCCCTTACTGTTTTCTTTTCCCAGCAGTGCTTGATTTGCCTCCTCTTTGCTTTGCCCTTGCAGGGATCAGAGCCTTCTTTTCAGCATGGAAAGGCATTTCTTAATGGGCTGCTCAGATCACTCCTCCCCCGCTTTCCCCACTGAAAAGAAGGCTCCGATCCCAGCCAAAAGCAAAACGGAGAGGAGTCTTCAGAATGCGGAAAGGAAACGGGGGGGGTGTAGGGTGGAGGAGAACTCAAGGAGGATTTATTAATTTTATTGATTTTGGGCCTTATAGGTTGGGGGGCAACTAATATATGACAGCATCTTATAGCTGGAAAAATACAGTAGTGGATGAAGCAAAGGTGTTAATACAAATCAAAGAACCAAGTCCTACATTTTAAGTCAATTTACACTTCTAAGTTCCAGACCAATTCTGTAAGTAATATTAAGTAATCAAGAGCCTACCAAAACTTTTGTTGTAGTGGATTTCACTGTTTTAACATTGAAAATAATGTATAGCTCATGCTGTCCCTTAGGTTTTTATGTGGACGGGGGAGAGGCATTGTTGCACATAATTGTCAGTTTATCGGAGACGTCTTCTCAGTGGTGGGCCTGCTTTAGCCAATTGATTAGAAATCTCTACCCTTCCTTTGCATCCCAGGGACAAAGTTTCTCACAAAGGAAATCTGTCAGGTCAAGAGACACTGTAATTGCATAGCTGGACTTTCCCATCTTTGTAATCCAGTGGCTCTTAGGGTGAGACAGAGCTAAATTAACACAACTGAAATTCTATAAGATATTGATCAGTTTACTTAGATTATAGAAAACTGGTTTCTTAGCTGCAGAAATCTGCTTCTGATAGCAGTCAGTTGTATTTTAAATACTTCTGCTTAAAATAGTTAGGTTTATTAATATTCTATTTATATGAAATGTGCAGCTCTGTGAATTTCAAATAGCTTAAATAAAATTGTACAACAAAAAAGCAGAACAAACCAACAAATTTGGCCACAACAGTCCTATTCAGGTGTTAAAGTACTGTAATCTGATTAAAGATGCAACTATACTGCAGTTTAAGCCACAATTTGTACCAGAGTTGGCATAGTCAAATTTGATTAGTTTTCCATTGACCACATTAAGTAGAGCTATAACTGCAAGTAATCCTGATCTTTTTTAAAATGTGCACTTTTGCTTAGCCTGCAGTGGATCGTGTTTTTAGTAGTAATTTTGCTTTCGCCACTTTTTTTGTTTTTGTTTCTCTCATTGGATATTGACATAGCGCTGAATCAGTAGAACTTGTGAAATTGCAGTGCATATCTGGCATAGCAGTAAATTAGAAATGCATATTAAAAATGTTGTGAAGAGATACAAGAGGCTCTCACAGGTGATCTTCCTGCTGAAATGGCATGCCCTTCAGCTTGGCAGGGCATTCCAGGGCAAGGGGGAACATCCCCTGGGCATGAGTGCCCCTTGTCTCGCTTCCAAATACAGGGGTACCTTGTATAAAGGAATTAATTTGTTCCAAATGAAATTATGTTAAGCAAATTTTCCTTTATACAAATTTCCCATAGGAATGCATTGAAGACGGAGTAATCCCATTTCTATGTTGTACCGATTTGCCCCATAGGTGATTCTGTTAAGCAAATTTCCCCTATCTCTGGAATTTTTTATGTTGTACAGCTTTTATGTTATACAAACTGTTTGTTATACAAGGATCCACTGTAATTTTTATTATCCATTTCCAGTTTGGTGCTGTGTCAGATAAGCACCAAATTTGAATACGGAGAAGAGCACTGCCCCTAGTGTCGAACACGACTAGCACACATGTGCGGGGGGAACCTTTACTTTTACCAGCTAAGCAGTGCAGTTTCACATTATCACACCAGTTACGTGGTATGTCATTGGGCAATTTCCTCCCCTCCCTGAAAACAAGAAACTTGGAGGAGAGCAGTGTTGAGGTTTGGTAATATAATCCTGGTGAGAAGAACGGTAGTACTTTGAATTGAAGAGTAGATTCTTCTCTCTCTCTCCACCCCTCACCCCAATTGCCTGGGATGGCTGACATTCTGTATGAACAAGAACAACTGCCATAAAAAAACTTCAGATCAAGGAGTATCCTCAACACCCCAAGAGGAGCCTGTTAGCTCCAGTCATCATTCTCTTCACGTCAAGAGAACACAAGAACGTAAGAACATAAGAAGAGCCATGCTGGATCAGGCCAAAGGACCATCTAGTCCAGCTTCCTGCATCTCACAGTGGCCCCACCAGATGCGTTTGGGAGCGCATGAGACTAGATATCTGTCTCCTGATAGCACTCCCCTGCATCTGGCCCTTGAAGTACCCTGGTTTTAAGCCTGGAGATTACACATCTCCATCATGGTTGACTCCATCATGGGATGGCTTCAAAACAGAATCTATGCATGAGGACCCTCCAGGAGATCAAAACTCTGAAAAGCCAAGGTTCCTGATCATATTGAGGGACTCCCTAGGCAGAGGTGGATCTCTCTGCCTATTGCTTTTAACATGTTTCCTTTGACAACAGACACAGATGGCTCATTTCACATATTCATTTACGCTCACATTATAAGAATATTTTGAAATGGCAGGGCCTTGCCTACCCTTTGTGAATAATTCATAATACAATTCCAGAACATCTCACAAAGAGTGAACTGGATGTGGAGGAAAATGTGAACTACATGGAGTTTGGTTCTTCTTGAGGTGTATGATTCCAGAAATATTTTTGAGGGGTCCAGGTGTGAATATGTTCTTCAGCTAATGAAAGATCTGCACTTTTAGTGTCAGAGCCTTTCTGGATTTTTTTCTCTCAAAAACAATGAAGTGTGTTGGTACAAGAGATATGGATGGAAAACGGTGGAACGAGTCTGTGTTTACAGATGCATGCTGGGCGGAGAGGAGAGAGGGATTCTGCATTCCTTACACTAAGCCCCAAGCTTCTGAAATAATTGGTTTATTTGCATCTTGAATCTAATTATATCTGATTATCAAATAATGTCTTCTTTTTAGATCAAAGCTTAAAATAGAAGATATAAAAGAAGCAAACAAAGCATTGCAGGTTAGTAATGTGGAAGGGGAGGCAATAGGCATTAGTACAGAGCATTTTACTAGAAATTTTATTTATTTGTTTGTACGTATCTCAGATATGTAGATTAAAATCTAATGGGTAGCATAATTCTTAATAATAAACCATGATCTTCTATTTCATTTGAACCAGGTAACAAGGCAGTTCGTACATAACAAATGAATAGTAATAAATAACACTCAACTGCAGTTTTAGCCATAATGATGTTTGTTTGAAGGCGTCCATCCACAAATTATGGATTATTTTAGGTGATTTCAATTGAAAAATTATGGTTTGAAGTTGGCATATCTCTTGATGGCAATTAGTGTTTAAGGTAGGTAATAATTTAAGGATATTTTCTCCCTACTAGGGGCAAGTGTGGCTCAAGGACAAAGAAGCTACTCACTGCAAACTGTGTGAAAAGGAGTTCTCTCTTTCTAAAAGGAAGGTGAGGCTGATTAAAAAATATGGGCTCCCATTTACTGATACAGTAGTGACATAAAGCAGATCATGTCAGCTTATTTATGGTGGCCCTGATCCAGTGTGTAGCCCACAACTGCAATCATCCCCTTGAATCAGCCTTGGAATATTAAGTCAATACCTTGGTAATTAAATCTGTTGTTTTAGTAAGGGTAGGTCTCCCCTAGTTAAGATTAGCAACTAGATTTCAGCCACTGTTTATTACCTTCATTGTTATTTATGCATGCACAGTCATGTATTTATGCAGTGCATAAACAAGACCCAATGTGGTGTAGTGAACAGAGCGTTGGAACAGAACTTGGGAGAACTGGGTTCAAATCCTTACTTGGACATGAAACCAGAGGAGCAGTGATAAATCATTCCTTGGAACACTTGACGAGCCTTGAAAAGGCTATTCTGATCACTCTAAGTTGGAAGTTTAGTTTTAGTGTAGTTTTTGTAAGTTGTGAGTTTTCACAGTACATAGAAACATGACAACATCAATTTTCTTTTCAAAAAGTTTCATTATGTTGCAATGTTGCATAAACTAGGCTGCAAAACTTTCACAAATAAGTTGGTTAAAATCAAGTCATATTTTGTTTTATATATGTATTGTAAAAACATTATACAGTGGTACCTCTGATAACAAATTTAATTCGTTCCCAGAGGCAATTTGTTATCCGAAAAAAATTGTTATCCAAAATATGGTTTCCCATTGAAATGAATGGAAAACCGATTAATCTATTCCAGAGGTCCAAAAAAAGGCAAAGAACCTGTTCTTACCCCAGACCTCTTTATAAAGTGCACTTTAAAGGCATGCAGTGCTGGAACACAAACCCCCAGAACTAGCTCCCTACCTTTCCAAGTTTGAAAGGTCCAAATTCATCAGCAAAAAAAATGTCCAGAATGGCACCAAAACACCATTAAGAAGCACTCTAACTCCTCCCACCCATCCACAAACTATGGGGGTGCAATGCATCCTGGGTACGCTTTTTTGCAAGGCATTCTGAAACATCCGTTATCCGAGGCAGCCCATAGGAGACCTTTGTTATCTGAGGCAGCCCTATACCTGGAAATTTCTGTTTGTTATCTGAAACATTTGTTATCCGAGGTATATGTTTTTCTTCTTCCCAGGAGCAAAACTTGGAACTGATACTTGTGTCCAGATAAATGATACACTGCTTGAACCTTTCCATCTGAATTTCACAAAACATCACCAATGGGTGGGGTAGGGAAAAAAGATGGGAAACCACTTAAGTAGTTATGTAGACTAGTGGTTCTCAAATTTGCGGTCTCCAGATGTTCCTAGAGACCTAGACTAAAACTCCCAGGAGCCTTTAGCACTAGCTGTGGTAGCCAGGATTTCTGGCACCTGTAGTCCAAGAACATTTGAGAACCGAAGTTTGATAACCACTGGTGTAGAGTGATACAGTCCTGCTCACAGGATTGAAACTTTTTAAGTGTTTGGGTTTTACACACATAAATTACATATAATTAAACATTGTATATATTTAATACATTATATTTAATTTGATATTAAATATACAGTGTTACCTCAGTTTTAAAATGCCTCAATTAACAAAAAAATCAGTTTAAGAAAAGAAATTATTGGAAATGGGGATGCCTCACTTTAAATATTTCTTCGATGGAATGCCCCAGTTTTTTCCGTAAGGCATTAAAATTGATGTGTGATGTTCGCATGTCAAAAAGAATGAGGATGCCTCGGTTTGAGAAAATTTTAAATGGAATGCCCTGATTTGCCTTTTTTCTGACCTCCAGAATGGATTAATTCGTTTTCAGTGCATTCCTATGGGAAACCGTGTTTCAGTTTACAAATTTTTCACAATATGAAACGGCCTGGAGAACAAATTAATTACTTAAACTGAGGTACCACTATATTATGTTAAATTACTACAGTAATTATAGCTGATCTGTTCAGTTCGTATATTGTGTGGATCAACAAATCTCCTTGAAGAATCTCTCTCTCTCTTAATTCAGCATCACTGTAGGAACTGCGGTGAAATTTTCTGTAATGCCTGCTCTGACAACGAACTGCCTTTGCCATCATCGCCAAAACCTGTGCGAGTTTGTGACTCCTGCCATGCACTGCTCATACAAAGGTGTTCTTCTAATGTGTCATAAGTTCATCTGAAGGTTTATAAATATCGGTTCAGAACAACTAGGAGGACTGGAATGTTGCTGTTATACTCTTATACAACCCTTTTCAGTGTACATGCATTGTCAAAGTTATCCAGTTGCTTATTAAGTCTTTGTGCCATTGTGCTCTCTCTGCAACACCAGCATGTTTTGTAAGATTGTGCAAATGCAGCAATTAATATGTATCTACTTTTGCAATACATTATTTTAACATTCATCTCCAAGAATATAGACAGGAATGCCTTATCAATCAAGTGCAGCTCTCCAGTATCCAGTGTTACATTACCTTATTTTTAAACAAGCTTTTACAGTGGTACCTTGTATAAAGGAATTAATTTGTTTCAAATGAAATTGTGTTAAGCAAATTTTCCTTTATACAAATTTCCCATTGAAAACAGAGTAATCCCTAATCATGATCATTTTTATGTTGTATGGATTCACTCCATAGACGATTCTGTTAAGCAGCTTTCCTCTCTCTCCGGAATTTTTTATGTTCTACAGATTTTATATTATACAGACCATTTGTTATACAAGGGTCCACTGTACTTTGGAGACAGGTTGGCTGTGGCCAGAGAAGTCTACAAGAGCGAAGGTGTCTAACCTTTCAGGGATTTTGTATCAAAGTTCAGTATCCTGTGTTTTATCTTCCTCTACCCTGGTTTTCGAATCGTGTAATTGTAAACACAAAAATAATTGGACAGATAAAGTATAAGGTAATGGATCCAATCTATATAACTATTTGGTAACAAAATTAACTTTTCTTTGATGTTTGAATACTTTCCCCAGAGGTGTAAAGATCTACGAGACTAAGATCATATCCTCTTAGTTAGTGCATGGGGCCTTTTAATGGATGGTGAGGTGAAAGGGTGTCATGCAGGACAGATGACCTTCCGCTAGATATCAAGAGGTCCGTATTGGACAAAGGTCAGCCAGGATGACAACATTTTGTTCAGGGAACTCTCATTACAATTAAGAGGACTGTATAGAAGAGATACTAAGCAGAAAATCCGACGGATAATCAAGCTCAAAATAAATGATATTAAGGGAGTAGAGTAGCATTGTCTATTTCCACCATATTCCCTGTTACAGTGTTTTTGAACTTTGAAGTGTTTTGAGCAAGGTGCCTTGAATAAAAGAATATAGACAGAATGTAAAAGAATATAGTTACTTAAAGGATGCCTCCTGACTCATTGGGTGGAAATCCTTCTACAACTGGATGAGTGAAGAGTGTGCGTGTATGGCGCAGGGTGCTTTGGGCATGCTGGATGAACATGATGCATACAAAAGATCTGAGATAAAATTGAGAGATTCAGATTAACAAAGTTTAGATAGGAACACTAGAGTATAGGTATTTTCTAAAGTCTAATTCTAAAGAATAGCTATATAATAAAATGTTCTCAAAGTGTTGAGACACAAGACTGCAAACATTTTTGGTTATTTCTTATGGAAATCTAAAGGAGAGTTTGTTTACATAGATACACACATATTAGAATTCTTATAATTAGCATAATATCCACATTCTAACTTATTTTCATGAACATCTCTAGAGATGAGCATTGCATTGTTCCACTGCAGAGAATAGTAAACCCTTTCTAAATATCCTGGAGTAAAACATGTCTAAATAGACCTTTTGGATACATTATTTGATTTGTATATGCAAAAGAGTTAGAAGAAATTGTTAAAGAGTTAGAATATAATTTAAACCTAATATTTAGTTTCAGTTTAAAGATAGCCTATCCAAATGCTCTGTGCCTCATGAAATATAGTATGGCTGCCATATCCACGGGGGGATTAGTTCTGGGATCCCTGTGGATAGCAAAATCTGCGGATAAGAGCAAACACTCTTATCCGAGGATAATGGCAGCAACAGGGGTGGTGGGGCGTCAGGGCAAAAGCTTCCACCCTGACCCCCCCCCAACGGTAGTATGGCAGCTGCAGCGGCAAGGAGGGCGCAGCGTCGGTAAGCTTTAATTTTCTTCCCTCCTTGTCATTGCTGGCCAGCTGTGCTCTTTGCCAGATGCCAGAGTGGCAGCGCCGAGAATAGACGAAAACGAAAGAAAACGTACTGATGCCAAGCCCTGCTCATTGCCCCCACCCACCCAGCCTCTTCGTTGCTGTCCTCTTTGCTGCCAGGCTCAACAGCTGGTCTGCAGGGGTGGCGATGCCAGTGATGAGGAGGGAAAAAAAGAATGTTTACTGACGCTGAGCCCTCCTTGCTGCCACCACCCAGTCCCCCTCTTCACTGCCGGCTTTGTGGCTACTGCATTCTTTTAAAAACATTTTCCCGCTCAATCCATGTATAAGTGAATCAGCGGATAATGATCCAGCGGATAACAGGGTCATACTGTAATTAGTGGAGTCTGAAGAGGAGGCTTTTTGTAAAAGTAGGTGGTTCTGCTCTAGCAACGTAACTCGTAACTGGAAAAATACTTGATGAGTTGTTAAACACCCATATGCGCAGTGTGACAGGAAGGAAAAACCACTAAACTGCATTGCCAAAAGCTTCAGATCTATAAATTTTCTGCATATCATAGACCTGTATGTACCATGTAGCTTGGCATGAAGAAGGAATCTTGGATCTTTTGAGTTCCATACTGTCGGATTCCAAATTTGAAACAAATACTGACACAGAATTGAAATACTTAAATATTGCTATTCATGCCAGTGAAGTATTTAATGGCTTGTATCATGTGCATCAGCAGAAGGGTCATAATGTGATTGGTAAGGAGTGGTTTTCAGTAAATATGTCTATCTCACAGCTTTTCCATTTCCTATGTAATTTCTTTCATTGTGTGGAAGCTGGTTGATGGAAGGTCTTTGCTCATCCAACTTTCCCATCTCCTGATGACTCTATTGGCATGGGGAGATTTTTGGTAGACACTCTACTCTTTTCATAGGTTCCAGAAGGGAAAGGGATAAGATAGGAGTTGGAAGTGTCAGGGGACAGAAACGGGCAATTTTAAATGACTAAATTACGCCCTGCTGGTGATGCCATATCCCTTCTGCAGGACCATATCACACAATATTTCAGCTTGTAGTTAGCAACTCGGTACTATTCAATACCTGCTTGTAGTGTACTGTGATTTGTTAACCCATTTTTATCTACTGGCATCACAAATCCTGCAAATCTGTTACAAAAGAATCCCATCTTCTGTAGCCTCCAAGCAGCACTAAAAGGACAGGATTGGTAATATAGCTCACGACAAGACCAGGGCCAAAGGAGGCAGGTAGGCAGTGCACACAACTAGCTCCTTCTTACCTTTTGGGGTCATATTTGCTATGGAGAGCAGTTTGTCCCTTTCCTGTTAGAAACTAGGGTGGTTTGAGATTTTTAAAAAACATCATACTTCATTCCTGCATTAAGACAGTTATTTCAGAATAGAATTTCAATTCCTATGGTTCATGTGTGCCAAGTATTAAATTTACTAATACAGCTTTTGTATCTATGCTGTATCTATGCTCTCCCCCTCCCCTGGAACTTTTAAAGAGACATTTGTAATCTTGTTTGGAAAAATTAAATATTTTGATAATTTTCGGCTTGCCTTGGTTAATACTAAAATGGATTCCACTATTAGTTGTGTGTGTCACTGTTGTTACTTTAACGGCAAATTGGCTGTGTAACTTAATGACTGCAGAAGTGTGAGGATGCTTTTCAGTATCGAAAAACTCATCCAGTAGCCGTTCCAACTCCTATGAAATCTTGATCATGTAAAATACAAGGAAGTATTTCATTACAAACAATCTCCCCTGCCTGTAATATCAAGTGGCAGCAGTAATTTTCAGTAATCTTAAATTCCTCATGGTGATTTTTGGCAATAGACTTCTTGCATTCCACAGTTCCATGATACATGAGAGTAAAAAAAAAACAATGGGTCAGGAGTTTTAAGCTTTTCATTACTAAACATGCACTCTCTACTGGTGAGTGGGATAGCCACAGAAATAACGGGGCTGGTGGGTACTTATTATTTGACCTAATTGCAGTTTTTATAGTACTGTACTGTTATCATTATGGGACATGATGGCTCAGCGGGCTAGAGCACCAAAACTGTCGGCTGCCATCGGCAGCTCAAATTCTGGGTGCCGCACAGTAGAGTGAGCTCCCACTGTTAACCCCAGCTCCTGCCAACCCGGCAGTTAAAAAGCATGTAAAAATGCAAATCAATAAATAGGTACTGCTGTAAAAAAAGCAGGAAGGTAAACAGTGTTCTGTGCACAGAAATGTGCTCAGCCATGCTAGCCACAGAATTGCACAACACTGGCTCTTTGGCTTAGAAACGGAGATGAGTGCTGCCCCTAGAGTTGGACATAACTAGCACACAAGTGTGGGGGAACCTTTACCTTACTCTTATCATTGCACAGGATGTCCATAAGTTGTAAAATATGGAAAGTGCAGCAACATTAGATCAGAATGAAGCAGCCTACTGGACCGGTCATCTTTTCTCTAGAACAAGGGATCCTGGTCTCACAACTTGACAGCTATTCTGATCTCACTAGTCTTTTACCTACAGTTCCTTCTGTGTAGCTGGAATGTGCTTGCGGGTGTAATCTGTTAGGATTCTGTGAGGATCCAAGCACCTCTCTTGCACCTCAATATACATGCATGGGGCTAGTAACATAATCACTCTTCCACAGGAGTCATTATGCCAAGGTTTTCAGCTGTACAATAACCAGTTAAACACAATTGACCTACTGGTTTATAAAATAATTTTTCTTTACTTCAGAAATACTCAAATATTTTAACAAACTAAGAGTCAATAACTGTAGCAGGTAATACCAGTCCCATATGAGAAGGTGTGCACAACACACAGTAAAATTTACCAAAGAGGCTCCATGTGGGCTGAGGCTTACCATAGCCACACCTTGATAGCAGCAAGCAGAGAAGCAACAATGCCATGTGGACAGTTTCACACATTACATGACTTTCTGTATCTTTAAATTCATGACTTGCTTTTCCACTGTTCCCCCACACTAACACCATTTTAATTCAGCTTATTTGCTTTATTATCCAACAATCTTTATTAGGAGGATGGTGTGAAGCAGTTCAGGCTTTTTTGCAAAGCACGGCATTTAAGAACCTTCAGGAGCCCCTTAGAAGCTAGGAAAACCAAGAAAGATAATCTACTTCTCCCTGCCTTGTAAATGGGACAGGTCACCAAAACCATGACTTGGTCTTCAATCTCTCCTTTATTCTTTACCTGGTCGGGTGCAGAAATCCAACCTTCACAGACCAGGCCATTAAAGCTAGAGCTAAGCAATTCCTCTGCAGACAGGACTTCCTATAATGCAAGGTGCTCAACCTGCTTCCATCAACTGTTCTGATGTTTTGAAGACGTGTTTTTTCTTAAGACACTAAAAACTTTGGAATGGCATCTTAATGTCAATACCCAGCTACCCGTTCCAACTCTGCTTGCTTGCAGCCATCACTAACGTTATTTCCACCTTAAGCTGTGTCTACGGAGCATCAAGCTCATACATACAGCCTCTGAACTGTATTTATGAAGCACTTCTTGTAGCACTATTATGACCAAGACAGTTTTATTAAAATCTTCAGGCTTCTTATTACTGATTACACTGCATACTGCAATTAAAAACTGTAAACCACCCAGAGACTCCTGGAAGTGGTATGGGGCGGTATATAAGCAGAACACTTTGATTTGGATTTTTGCATTGAGAGGTTGGACTTGATAGCCTTATAGGTCCTATCAACGCAAAAATTCTATGAGTCTTCTGTGACCAGGTAACTTGAGTTTCTGGAACATTAATTCTACGAAGGAAATTTCCTGTGTTGTCTTCCAACACATAACAGGAAAGTGTGCTACTTTGATTCTTAGTTTACATATATGTATCTTAGATAAATTGACACAACACACACTTCCTAGAATGAAGTCTATTTTTCTATCTCTCACAATAAGACATTTATTACATACATAACATTACCAGCAAAAACAGGCAACAGATTTTCAGTAACTGATCACCACATTTGACAGATTATAGGGAAGAATTTGGAGGACAAGGAGTTGAAATCTTTTTAAAAGGAAAAAAAATGTGAATCGTACGTTTTCTTCAGTACACAAATGATGCTTAAGTGCCTAAGCAGTATTCCATCCAAACATCTTACATGTTAAATGCACATCAAGGGACCATCCATATATTTGTGTGATTCTAATCTGCTACTTTGTTGGAAACGTCCGTCTGCCAGGTCGGTCCCCCTCAATCCTTCCTTCTTCAGAAGTGGAAGCAGCACTCCAAGCCCAATCTTGTTTTATTTCCACTGCTTGTGGAAGTTTTTTTTAAGTAACAATTTGAAACTTTTCTTTTATCAACAGATAGTATTCACAACTTTTCTGAAAATTTGATTGTTAAGGACACAGGTATGTAGATTGATACACAGATTTGTACCAATACTTAACATACACTTAAGGGCTAGGAGATTTCTGGCATGCATAAAGTTCAGACAGCAACCCACTTTTTTTAAAAATATAGCAGTTGTGCATTAGGTCATTCCAGAACTTAAACTCATGGCCTTCATGCCCAGCACAGCTTTGAGATAGTCTGCTATGGGAATCTGTCTTCACTGACAAGCAGTTGTTATTAGATTAAGTGAAAGAAACTACTTAGGCTTTCATTTCACATCTTAACAAATGTACTATCAACTTGATGGTTATTTCATTTTACAGAATGGTATATCAGTAATAAGAAGCTATAGTACAACTGCTTTCATGAACCAAATGAACAGAGTTGTGGAATATGCAACATACCTTTTGGAGCAGCTAGTATAAAAAGTATCAACATCCGTTGTTTGAATATAAAAAATTTATTTAAAGTCAGAGTATGCAACAAATAAAACCTACAGAAAACAGATTTCCCCATCACAATCTGTTGCTTACCAAATAATGGGAAAACACATTCCTTCAGTCATTATAAAGTTTTCAATACAAAAGAAATTAAGTTTTGTAAGAAAGCCTAGTAGACCAGGTACTGTTTCCTTCCAACACGCTTGGCAGACACAAATGCCACTCTTCAATACATTCCACGCCATCCACCTCCTCCCATGTTGCCTTGTCCGTAGTATCCACTGGTACTTCCACTGCCACGACCTGCAAGCATTAAGAAAATTTACAATTTCATTTGAAATATATTTACCCTGCCTTTCTCCCTAAAACAGATCCAAGGCAGTTTATATAATAGAGA
The DNA here is from genome assembly GCA_023846285.1 of Phrynocephalus versicolor. NCBI lineage: Eukaryota > Metazoa > Chordata > Lepidosauria > Squamata > Agamidae > Phrynocephalus > Phrynocephalus versicolor. Next base: position 20,005,030 of record JAHTLZ010003518.1, read on the forward strand.
TAATATTTAAAGTTAAAAACTGTCTAAATATAAAATACTAAAAAAGGAGAGGCAATACTATTCTAAAAATGTACACAGTAGCAACACCAGAAACACATTCAAAGCAGAAAACAAAGGCACTACAATCCATTAAAACCCTCTACTCAGACAGGCAGTCATTAAGGGAAAACTTCCCTGAAGAGTCTTGGCTTGCTTGTAGAAGGACACTAAAGATAGGTCTAGGCTGGCCTCCTGCGGGACACAGTTCCAAAATTTAGGAGTAACAATTCAGAAGGCCATGTCCAAGAAGAAAGGCCTTCCCTGATGGTCTAACTCTTGAGCAGGCTCATATAGGGAGAGAGATGAAGTCTTTGAGATAGCTTGGACCCAAATCATTTAGGGTTTTATAGGTCAGAAGCAACACTGCACTGTGCCTCGAAACAAATCAATGGCTAGTAGATCTGCTGTATGAAAGGGGTTATATGATCCTTGTAACCAGCTGCCCTCAGCAATCTGGTTTAAAGAAGGGGAAAGATTGATAATCTTGATAATCTCTTTAAGAAAACTTACCATAACCTCCCAAGCCATCAGGAGCACCATATCCTCCACTGTAACTGCTGCCCATTCCCATTCTTCCAACAGAACCATAACCACCCTGATCTGGAAAAGAAGAGTCCATTGTTGGTCTCTTAATGATAACATTCAATTTAAAATTGTGTACATTTCATATGAATTTAAAATATGAAACAAACGTACCCATGCCATCTCTGCCATATCCGCCCATTCCAGAACCACCTCCAGCAGTGGAATTCAAGAACAGCTCAATGTATCGATGCTCTTCAAAAGAACAATAAAGCAAAACTCCGTAAGTGAAGAGTTAATTGACATAGCAGGGAAGAATTTACAGAAGTCCAGGCATCCTTTTCCCAAGCACATTTGAAGTCAGAATCATAAACTGTTTGGCCTCCTTCTTCATTACAAATTACTTATCAGCAGCCATTGCTGTGTAAACAACCACCTGCACAATATTCCATTCAACCACCCAATCTAACCAAGCAATCCCAATAACCAGAGCTTGGAAACAATTCTATTAAAACTCAATTCACAGTCCCCAAAATGTACTATTTACCATATTTTTCTATCAGATATTTTATCCTAAAATTGCTAGACTTAAAATTGAAGGGCATCTTTTACATGGAAGTAATCCGAGGAGAAGACACCACAGGGCGGGCCTGGGAAACAAGGGCTGCCTCTGTATCAATGGGGGCGGGGGGGGTGCATATTGCAGGTGCTCTGCGGTCGGAGAGTGCAAGCCACTTCTTTTCCAGCCCCAGTGAGTGGAGGCTGGAGAGGGGGGGGGAAAGCGAGGGCAACAGCAGCAGAGGGGACACTCCTTGCCTGTGCCTCCTTTTTCTTGAGCAGTTACACATTGCTTCGGCACCCTCCCATGCTCCTCTCTTACTGCTTTCTCCCTGGCGGGCTCCTCTTTCCAGCTTTCTTCACACTGGAGCAGAGAAAGAGGTGCCCACGCAGCTGCCCGCCCACCCACCCACCCATCAGGCCCAGGGCAAGAAGATGGGGAGGTTCCGTCCCAGACGGGCTCCTCTTTCTATAATTTTGGATTGGAAAAGTGGGGGTTGTCTTATACTTGGGAGCTTCTTATAAAGAGAAAAATATGGTAAAACTGTTTCCTTAATCAGTATGCAGCAAGGTATTAATCATTTGTGTAACAACTAAAATTCACAGTCCTTTACTTAATTGCCCCTAGGAAGTAACCAGATGTTTGCAGACACTTTACTAATTTTTTTTTAAAAAAACATTACATTATTATGATTAACTGAATTTAAAATTTTTAATGCTATTATCTTCAATATATGCCAATACAATTGTGCAGACATGTAAAGTGAGGTGTAAAAATTGTCATGTGAATCTATTATCTATTTTAGTTTGCTAATTTATCATGAAATTCTGTTTCCCTTGTAGATTTTTCTGACATAAGGGAGAAATGAAAATAGTGAACCCTTAAATTATTCGCAACAAGCCCTAGAACTGATCCTGATCTCTAAATATCTCTTGACATTTTTTTTTACTTACGCATATGGTTTTTATCTTTTGACATGGCAGCCACTGCATCTTCGTGTGTCACAAACTCTACATCAGCTTCTCCAGTTGCTCGTCCATCTGCTCCAATATCAATGTGAACTCTTATAGGAGTCAGTGGTGAGAAAAACTAAAAGTGAGCAACATCAAGTTAATACTTGCAGACACATTCCTCAAATTTAAGCCCCAGCATTTTAAGCACATATGTTTTATCTGGCAGATAACACAAATTTCACTCTCCTGCCATCTATACTTGATGTATTTTAAGTCCAATGTGTTACAGCTGATCCATTATCAGCTGTCACCATGGTGGCGGCGTAAATTGGTTACAGAAATTTTTATTAGATTAGCCCCAAACTAGGTTACTAGTTCTTTGAATCTACATAAGCCAACAAGATGCACACATTTCTTTGCTAGCCTTCCAAAAAGACTATGAAGGCTGGTGCTATTGTAAAGCCTCAATTACATTAGCAAAACCAGATCTGTAAGATCTCTTCTGTTGAACTAGGAGCCAGCTGCAAATTAGTGGCTTGGGGAAGGCGTACAAGACCTAAGGAGAAAATTATGGCTTCAAGGACAGAATTGATCCCTACTGTTTTCCTCTGCTTTCCTCAACAGCACTTCCCCTCATCTCTTCCAGTGCCCTTTTTATATCTCCCAAGTCTAAAGCCACTCTCCCTCTCAGGTAGGAATCCCTCTTTTTCTTCTTCCTTTCCCTCTTAGGGCTCTATATCCTGTCTTTACCAGCCCTTTAACCTCTTGAGGTTGTATGTCCTGGCTTCGTGCCCTTCTCCACCCTAGTGACATGCAGTGCCTCAGTCACACCCTGTACCTCTGGGTGCAGGTAGCCCACTAAGGGCACATGCAGTAGGAACACTCATCACACAGAGGAATAAACACTTTTTTGTTTTCTGTTTCACTGTCTCCACTGTAAACACTGGCAGATACAACAGGATTTAAGACTATATACAGTATATCACAGAAGTGGGTACACCCCCTCACATTTCATGAATATTTTAGTGTATCTTTTCATGTGACAATACTGAAGAAATAACACTTGGCTACAATGTAAAGCAATGAATATACAGTTTGTGTAACAGTATAAATGTGATGCCCCCCAATAACACAAAACACAGCCATTAATGTCTACACCGCTGACAACAAAAGTGAGTACACCCCTAAGTGACAATGTCCAAACTGGTCCCAAGTAGACATTTTCCCTCCCCGGTGTCATGAGACCCATTAGCGTCACAAGGTCTCAGATGTGAAGGGGAGCAGGTGTTATCGCTCTCACTCTCACATTTAGTGTTATCACTCGCTCACTCATACTAGTCACTTGAAGTTCCACATGGCATGGTAATGAACTATCTGAGGATCTGAAAAAAACAAATTATTGCTCTAGATAAAGATGGCCTAGGGCAGTGTTAGCAAACCTATGGCACGGGTGCCAAAGGTGGCCCTTGGAGCCCTTTCTGTGAGCACCCAATATCGCCCCTTCACAGCCACCTGTATTCAGGTTAAATTGCTGTATTGGCACTTTGCAAAAAAAAATTAGTGGGTTTTGAATTTCAGTTTGGGTACTCAGTCCCTAAAAGGTTCACCATCACTGGCCTAGGGACTAGGCTATAAGCACATTGCCAAGACCCTCAAACTGAGCTGCAGCACGGTGGCATCCCACCTCCATGGATTTTTCTTTGCAGGGAGAGACAGATTCTGCCCCAGAAGAAAGCCTCTTCTAAAGATGATGCACATGAAATTCTGTCTACAGTTTGCTGCAGACAAGCAGACTAAGGACACAGATTTCTGGAACCATGTCCTGTGGTCTGATGAGACCAAGGTAAACACACTTGGTTCAGATGGTGTCAAGCGTTTGTGGCAGCAACCAGGTGAGGATTACAAAGACAAGTGTGTTGTGCCTACAGCCAAGCATGGTGGTAGGAGTGTCATGGTCTGAGGCTGCATGAGTGTTACCGGCACTGGGCAGCTGCAGTTCACTGAGTGAACCATGAATGCCAACATGTACTGTGATATACTGAAACAGAGCATGATTCCCTCCCTTCCAAGACTGGACTGCAAGATAGTATTCCAGCATGGTAACAACCTCAAACACACCTCCAAAACGACCACTGCCTTGCTACAGAAGCTGAGGGTGAAAGTGATGGAGTGGCCAAGCATGTCTCCAGACCTAAACCCTATTGAGCATCTGTGGGGCATCCTAAAATGGAAAATGGAGGTGCACAAGGTCTCTAACATCCACCATCTCTGTGATGTCATCATGGAGGAGTGGAAGAGGACTCCAGTGGCAACCTGTGAATCTCTGGTGAACTCTATGCTCAAGAGGGTTAAGGCAGTGCTTGAAAATTATGGTGGCCACACAAAATAATGACACTTTGTGCACAATTTGGACATTGTTACTTAGGGATGTACTCACGTTTGTTGCCAGTGATTTAGACATTAATGGCTGTGTGTTGTTATTTTGAGGGAACAGCACATTTACACTGTTATACAGGCTGTATACTCACAGGGAAAACTGAAGCTCAGAGATATACAGCTTGTCCATGTTTGTCAACTCATAAATTATTGAATTACCAGAACATTACAAAGCAAGTTTCCCTCTAAGGCGTACGCATACACAGTTGTGCATCAGACCCTCTCCCTTCTGTGCAGGACTTTTCCTTCTCTGCGCACCTGAAGAAACTGTTGTGGCTTTGGTCACAACAGAATCTTGGGGGGTGGGGAGAGAAGAGGGAGACAAGAGAGTCATATGTGTGCACATCCCGAAAGGTCTGCACAGCAGGGCCAAAAATGAGAGGGCATATTGTTACAAATATATGTATTTTTTCCATGGGTCCTAAAATCGTATAACTGTAGAGCTAGACCCGAAAGGGGTCATAAAGTCCAAATCCCTGCCCAAGCTGGAAAGCTACAGCAGAGAATTATTGCGAATCTCAATATATTCAATGCTGCTTACTCTCAACTAAGAATATCTGAAGGCGTACTTAGCCTGAAGAAGTGGATTTCATCTGCAAAGGTTTGCTATTTGTTTAAATTTTAATGGTCCAATAAAAGGTATCACCACTCGTGTATTTGTGCAACACTTACGTTAGCAATATCATTTTCTGTTGCTCGAAATGGTAAACCTCTCATGTGAACAAAGTGACCACCATGAAAACCTGAGCTTGCATCTCCCGCTCCTCCATAGCCATGGCCACCCATTCCTAAAAATGAAAATGTATATAACTGAATGATTTACTAAAGTTACGGGCATAGCCTGTCAACATATAATTGAAACTAGAAACAGACTTCAACACTAAATACCAGAAAGTATAATCTGATTTAATTTCAACAGCAATATTTTGCTTCTTTACTTGGTAAGTAATGTTTCTTCCTTTTCATTCAGGAAGAATGGTTCAGAAAAGTAGTTTTTCACTTCTTCACATGCTGATATATCATTTCTAGAGCAGTATACACTATTTTCTGTACTTTATTGGAGCATAATCACACCACTGAAGAATTCCAAAGAATCTGTCCAACATTCCCTGTAAACTGAACAGGCATGGAAGCCCACAGAGCTTCATCAGAGGCGCACAGCAGCAGAGGGAATTAAATGTCTATTCATTTCCGGGTTTCAGCTGAAACCCTAATGCATAGACGGACAAAGTTTCGGCACAGCAGAGAAAATTAGAGGGTAGGTTGAATCTCTCTATCTCTATCTACATGACCTAATTTCACTTCTAGAAGTCAGTTCACCTCTCCAAAGAATGAAGTGTCTTTGCCTAAAAATTCAGTAGATGCCTCATTGTGGAAAAACAATACCTGGCTTAAAGCTTTTTGAGCTTACCTCTCCCATCTCTCATTCTGTCATCGTAGCCATCATTTCCATAGCCATAATTGTTATAGCCACCATAGTCATCAAAGCCACCGTATCCTGTGAGATGTAAGAAATGGCCTTAAAAACAAGCATGACATTATCTTTAAATCACTCCATATAATAAAATAATCTTAAAATTATATATACAAACAGTCTTCCATATGTATAAACATGGTCAGGCTCAATCAAAGACATGCAAACCAAGTTTCATCCATATCTAAAATTTCATTTCAGATGCCTCTCCATACCTTTTCAATTTTTAGTTACACAGCTGGTAAGACTAATAATTGATATCCAGTTCTCAGACCTGGTATGTATTATTATTACTGTCATTTCTGTATTTCTTGACAAAACGTCAGGAACATGAAAATGACAAGAGCCTGTCGTCATTAGATACACATACCACCGTCATATCCACCACCTCCTCCTCGACGCATTCTGTCATACATACTTCCACGCCCAGCTCCATAATAACCCCCTCTTCCTCCCATTGGTCTATCATATGGTCCAGGTCGCTGTCCCATCATTCTTCGTGGTGGGTCATAGAATCCTCGGATTTCACTTCTACTACTTTTGAAGATCTCAATATATCTGAATAAAAAAAAGATTTACAATGTATGCATGTAAGAATACAAATATGTGATGTATGGAAAAATATAGAACAGATTTTTTTAAATGATCTGAATTCTACAACTAGATACAGCATTCAGTGTAGAAATATACACTGCTTTTCCCAAGTGTCACTTAAACTTTTAAGAATTTTTAAATGTAATAGCAAGCATTTATGTGATTTATTTTACTGAAGAAAACTATAGCTGCATATTACATACAACATATCTCTGAATCACACTCCCCCCCTACCCCAGTATAAAATCTTTCCAAAAGATCTGGCTATCATCAACACCCCTATAAAAACCCCAATAGCCCAAATTTAGCAAGCTACATAGTATCACCACTCCCCACCACCAGAAAATCTACTGTACTTCCAAATTACTTAGGGTGATATATATATATTTTAAAATAGCCAGTTCATTTATGTTCCCCACCCCCCAAAAAGCAATACTGACCCCCAACCCCCCAAAGATTTAATGCCATCCCAAACTCTCCATCCCCACCTGTGCCCTATTCTTTCCTTGTGTTTCCCCAGAGCTTTTTCTGCTATCTCCTTTGAAGCAAACTGCACGAAGGCCTCCCCTGTGCTTCTCCCCTGGTAGTCCAGCGTCAATGTTATCCCATTTGGCACGATTTCCAACCCTTTAACCCAAGGACAAATAACCCCATCAAGGGGAAGAGTGTTAAAGTCTGAAACATTCCCATCTGTAGAAAAGACTTAAAGCAAATCTACACAAATGCAAGAAAACATCTTTGCTTCCCCCCCTCCCCCTAACCCAAATACATATAACTAAAGATCTTTCATTTAACTTTATGGGTTTAGACATTCTATTACTATCTTTGTTCAGACTACATAGCAACAACTACATCACAAAGGCCCACATTTACTGCATGATGTAATAACTACATAATCCATATTCTTGAATCCTAGCAAGACAGCTATACGTATAAATTTTATACCCTACATTGCCAATGTGTCTCTTAACTGTCTGGAATTTTAACAATAAATACCAAGTTAACAATCTAAATTTTAAAGATCAATTCCCCCACCCCACCCTCAGAAATAGCTAATAAAATTAAACTATTTCAAATATCAATCTTGCAGACATAGAAACACTGAAAGTCACTTGACATTAACACTAGAGCTACCTTGAAAGAACTGAACGATCTCCTCCTTGCTGCAGCCAAATGGCAGACCACGCAATCGTACTGTTCCATCACTAGATGAATCATTTGGACCATTATGTTTCCCAGCCCAGTCCATTTTGCTGTTTAAAATCAAACACCATAAAAAACATAAACAGCAAATTTAGCATTTGAGAATCATATTCACCCCCACCCTTTCCTTAGTAGGACTAGATATGTTAGCAGTATCGAGGAGAATTAAAACAGTACAACAGCTGCTCAGACATTGCAAAAGCATAATGCTGTGGGGATTTGTAACTGTTGTTCCCATGAAGTCCTACAGGACAACTAGCATGACCTTCTCATGCAGCCTGCCACAGAACTACCCTCACAGACTCTGGTCCTCAATTGAGATACATCTTTCTCTGAATTCATCATCTACTACTTAAGTAACCCCCCCCCCCAAATTCCACATAAGTTAGTAGTCAAGTCATGCACTGGCCCAATCAACAGACAAGAGACAACCATGTCAATAAGCACTATTTTAATTCACAACAGCACAAGCTGGCAAACTCCTTTCTAACAATGCGTGTGCACCACATGCGCAACATTTTTCTCTGTTAGCTCACTAGCCACATATGTTTCGCTCCAAATGCCAACTGCAAGAGCCAAGGCAATATTCCTAGACATCCACAGGGCCATGTTCTGATAACTATATGAGACAGTGGGTGGGAAGCCAGCAAGTAGGCCCTGGGAGAAGGACAGGGTAAAATTCAAGAAAATGGGAAAAGGTTAAGAGAAGGGGGTACAGAAAAAGCCAAGTTTTATCAGTAGGACTTAAAAACTGTCAAACAGAGAGAAGCAGGAAAATTATTTTTTATTTTGAAAAGTTTCATGTATATTCTTTTATAAGAAAAAAATGAAAAGTATTATATAAATGGAACACAAGGAAATAAGAAAGGGATTAGGAGCTACATTCATTCAGTTGAAGACATTCTGGAAGGACAATAGCTATAATAAGGGGACTCAGAGGCTTGGAAATCTGCCTCTCTCCACAAAGCTACACAGTAGTTCTGCTTCAGTACAACTGAACAGCTATAGCTAAGAAGCTTGAAGCCCAAAAACATACACTTGGGAAATATACATCATGAGTCCACAATTTAAGAGAAAATCTTCAGAAGTGGAAAGGAAAGTGAAGAATTTCAACTCACTAGGGAACAAAAATTTTCTTCACCAACTTGATCTAGTTGTTAGTCATTAGGGTTTAACAGTTTACTTTGTGATGAAGCGCCACTTAATGCTACAGGGAGAGACAGATCGCTTTCAAAGATGGAGAGGGGACATGTGAAAGGAAGAATCCTCCCACTTCTCTGCAGAATAATCCAGTAATAGAGACCAGTGCTTTAGCACTGGCAGATATTGCAGTCCAGCACATCAACTAAATACAGTGGAACCCAGATTTACGAGATTAATGCGCTCTGAACACACACTCGTAAATCGATAATCCCATAAATCGGGCAGTGATTTTCCAAAGGAATGCATTGAGAGTTGATTAATCTGTTCAGGATGGATGGATGTCAATGCATTACTATGGTAAGGCTGTCCCAACTCCCCTCAATCAAGGGCACCAGAAACCTGCTCTCCTCAGCCCCGACAAAAAGCTGACTTTCACAGGTTGGACCTGTCAAAATTGGCTGGGGGGTGGGGCTGCAGAGATTGAGGGGCAGCCACCTCCTCTTCACCCGGGTCTCTACTCAGAGATTTGGGTGAAGAAAAAGAGGAGCAGCAGCCTTTCTCTGTGGCGGGTGGGGGGATCTGCAAAGGGCTCAAGCCGAGCAGCCATCAGCTGGAGTCCTTTGCACATTGCACAGAGGTTTGCTGTTGTGGGTGGGTGGGGATTTTCAAAGGGCCCGGCTGCTGCTGAGAGAGGGTGTCACGGTGGCAGTGGGAACAGGTTTCAAAGGGGTAGATCTATGACAGTTCCTCTCTAGCCCTTTGAAATGCCCCCAGCCCCCATGCATGCGTGGCTTGGGTGGGTTGAAAGGGAAGCGTGCCTGCATGGATAGAGTTAAAAGCAGCTGAGCTCAGCAAGATTCCTAGAGAGGAAGGAAACAGGGAGGAGGCAAAATTGGTCCTCCTGCTCTAGGAATCTCTTGGAGCTAGATTGCTTTTAACCCTATCCATGCAGGCACGCGAGGCTTGGATGGGTTGTAAGGGACTTGCACTTCATTTCAAAAGCACCTGGGCTCGGTGAAGCTGCATCGAGCCCTGGGGCTGATGCACCCTTGCGCAGCCCAGGTGCTTTGGAAGCATGCCTCCCCTCCAAACCATCCAGGCTCCAGGAAGCTGCAATGGTCCCAGGGATCGATGTAGCACCCAGGCTGTTCCTCTTCTGGGATGAACATGCATCCATCCCAGAAGATCCGAGAAGCAACGAGGGATGGATGTGTAGACGGAGGCAGAGATCCACCTCCTCTTCCTCCTTGGTTCCTGACATCTCTGCAAAAGAGACCTCTTTTGCAGAGATCAAAGCAATCAAGGAGGATCTCTGCCTCTGTCTACCCCTCTCCTGCCTTGCTTCTCTTAAAGCAAACCTCCCCGCCCGCATTGCAGGAGAAAAGTGCATGTTGTTTAAAATGTGTCTGAGTCACCGAGGCAAGCACTTGCCTCGGTGGCTGAAAGGCATTTTAAACAGTGCATGCTCCCCCCCACCTGCTCGCATTGTGGGAGAAAAGTGCATGTTGTTTAAAATGTCTTTCAGCCACCGAGGCAAGTGCTTCCTCGGTGGCTCAAAGACATTTTAAACGACCTGCTGCTTCCTTCCCCCAATCAGGGGGAAAAGTGCAGGTCGTTTAAAATGTCTTCAAGGCAAGCAGCGGTTGCGGAACAGCTCTGCCACCACCGCTTGCCTAAAAAACATTTTTAAAAACCCGCCCCTCCCCCCCAATCAGGCGGAGGAAGGAGCGGGTTTTTTAAAATGTCTTCAAGCAACAGAGGCAAGCAGCCGCCGCACCAACGCTGCTTGACTCGGTTGTTTGAAGACATTAAGATAGGGTCTCTTCGTAAGTTGAAGGAATCCTATCTTTCACTAGTAATGGGCCAGCAGATTTCCTTTCGTAAGTCGGGGCACCACTGTATGTCTTCACCATCTCTCTCTACCTAGAACAGCTGGGGCACTGAGAGGAGCGAGAATTCATAATGAATAACCTATTCACTACCATGCAAAGTCTGGGATGACATCTTCTCACAGAGAGAAAAGAAGAGACAGTGTTAGGACTGCTACCTCTCTCACTCAGACTCAGTACATGAAACCCTCTATTCCGAGTGGCAAAGAAGCATAACAGTATAGTTTAACTGCCGATTCAGAGCAGTTTTCATGAGATAAATCTTCCCACAAATCTGGGAAACAGCCTCCAAACCCTCAACACATGGAAGACTCATCAAAGGAAAACAGAAAAATAAATATCATCAGACAAAGATAAGCACCCCCACAGAAGACAGAACTATTCCAGGTATCGCATGAAGTCCATAATCTGCTTCCCTTCCATAAAATTAAGGGATTGAGCAAGACTCTTCAGATGACAAGTTAGTTCTGGTCTGGGCACCTCAAACACAAGCACACACACACAATTACAATTTTGTCATACTTGACAGAAGCCACTCTAACCCAAGACTCAAAAGTCAAGTGCATATTACCACTTCATTTTGGCACACCAAGGCAAATAGCTTTCTTATGGACCTCTGCAAGAGGGAGCATTTCCGAAGAATCAAGAATCAATAAATAACAATATTATCAAACATGGAATCTGTTCTATCAACGGTTAGAAAAGGGAAACAAAGAATAAGGCCTAAACTTCCTATAATATGAATATAACTGGAACCCATGTAACACAATGTTTTAAAAGCTCTGTTTCTTTCTTTCTTTTTTTGTTATGTAGACTATATATAAAAGGATTCAATTAACCGGGAGAATGTTCCTGTAAATTTTTAACTGGAATTTCTCCAAGTCACTAAATAAAAGATGGTTTAGAAGCTCTTAGGAATGGAGAAACATGCTTACATTTGACAACATCCTCCTTCTCGTTCCCTAATCACTGGCCAAAAAAAAAGGAGTTTCAACTGTGTGAAGCAGCGTGTGTGCTTCACAGGCAGCAAAAGAGAAGACATGGTAATACTATTTTTAAAAGGTTTTTCATCACATAAAAAGGAAGAAACTATCCCAGGCAAGTCACCAGATGTGCCCCCAAAGCCAATGCTCTGCAGCGCAATGATTCCACAGGACAGCAAGCCATATTTCTGCCAACCCCATGCTTCAGCTATCAAAGGCATTAATTATAGTATAGTATGACCTCTTACATTTTATTTTCCTGTAGATGTCGATTTAACTTCCTACAATGATCCTGCAGACCTATGAATATCTAGGCTGACTTTTAACCACTTTTATAGAACCTGGTTCTCAAACTCCAGTCTGGTTTAGCCACAAAGGACACTAGAAGATAATATATAATTTGGGGGCCATTTTAGCTATATGGGAACCAAATATATATTTTTAAAATTCTCACTCGCACCCCAACCAATACCAGCACAAACCCAATGGTGAACTTGCATCAACCAATCCTACTGGAAACATCACTGTAAAAAAAAAAGGGGGGGTTGGGAGAGAGGGACCTTTGCACCAAGACTCCAGTTGTTCAATTAGAACACAAATGCCAAGTCAGAGGAGGGTGGGTCCTAAATATACTCTTAGGATGGGAAATTGTGGTAGAGAGCCAGGTGAGACTGGGAAGAATCCAGAGTTGGTCAACAGAAAGAGAGGCCCAGGAAACTCAAAGGAGGAAATAAAGAGAACTTCATTCTCAATATGCAATTTTGCAAGATCAGTAGCTCTTCATAAGAGTATGACGTCCCCAATGAATGAAGACTTACCCTTTGCTCCTGAAAGAGCATCTTCAAAGCTTTTCGAAAACTGAAGCGGGCTGACTGAGCTGTCAACAATTATACCAACTGGAGTGGTCTTTTGATAAAGCTATTTTCCAAGCAGATTATGGTCACAGTCAATTCTACAATTCTTCACATCTCAACTAAATCACAAGATCAATACATTATTCACCAATTTCCCTCCATAGTAGAAAATATAAATGCTTTTGCCACAGGGTGGCCAAAGAAGCTGCTACTAAATCACTTTTCCCAATACAGTGGTACCTCTAGTTACGAGTTGAATCTGTTCCAAATGCATGCTCTTAAGTCAAACAACTCGTAAGTAGAGCAGCTGTATCTAAAAAAATTTAAAAAATCAATAAAAAAATTAATTTTTTAAAAAAAATGTTAGAGCAGACCGCATCTAAAATTTGCAGTTAAAATGTCAATAGTCTTCCGCTCTTAAGTCAAATTGCTCATAAAGAGCCGCTCGTAAATAGAGGTATCACTGTACAGTAGTGCCTACCAAGAAAATTGATTCATACCATGGGAATTTACAGAAAATTCATCTTAAGAAGCAGTTTCCCATAGGAATGCATTGGAAACCAATTATATCAATTCCAGAGGCATAGATTACATTGGTTTTCAATGCACTCCTATGAGAAGCCTGTCCCAACCCCCACCCATCAACCTGCAGCCTCCACAAAATCAGTGGTCTGTCCAGGGCTGCGTGGAGCAGCCTTCCACTGCCGGTAGATTGAGGAGGTTTACCCCCCACCCCGCCAAGGGGGGGGGGGGCAAAGCTTTTCCACTTCTTTGCTGGGCTGGGGCATGGGAAAAGCTTCCTCCCTTTTGCTGGCTGCCCCAACCCGTGGGGGGGGGAGCAGGCAAGGGGTGACTCACCCACTTGTCCACTTCCTGTGTCAGGGAAGCCACCCCTCATTTGGGTTTCTGCGCCGAGCCATTTCGGCTCAGAGACCCGGGTAAGGGGGGGGGAGCTTGTGGGCTCATTCGTAGCCCCAGTTTACTCTGCAGCCACGCTGCTCTGGGCATCCCAAAAGCGGTGTGGCTGGAGAGTAAACCGGGGCTATGAATGAGTCCACAAATTGCTGCTTCCCCTTTGCCAGGCCCTGTGCACAGTTTGTGGGCTCAATTGTAGCCCCAATTTACTCTCCAGCCACACTGCTTTTGGGATGGCCACAGCAGCGTGGCTGGAGAGTAAACTGGGGTTATGAATGAGCCCACAAGCTGCCGCCACTCCGCCTGCCTGGGTCTCTGCGCAGAGCTGTTTTGGCAGAGATTCGGGCAAAGGGAGCTGCAGCAGCGGCGGCTTTGATCTTGGCTTTCCCGACCATAAATGGATTGTGTGCTACATGGTTGGAAAAGCCAGGATAGAAGACCAGGCTTTTGAATTTTGCTCACCCATAAACCCCTTGGGTTGCCTATTCCTGGAAATCTCATTCATCTTGCAAGACAGTCCAGGGTGGATAAAAATCAATGATTTTTAAAAATCAGATCTTTTTTATTTAAATCAGTTTTTTTAAAATTTAAATGCTTTTTTGGGGGGGGGATCTCTCTAAAGATCTTGTTCTAGTTAAGATACATTATAGTCCAAAGGTTATTCATCATGAAATTTTTTTAATTATGTAGCATAAGGCTGCACAATGCCATGATCTCCCAGAGATTTCTGATTATTTGGGGCAGTTTTTCTATCTAGAAGATATTATCAAAGATGCTTGGCTTTGCTATTTTCAAAACTGTGCATTTGGTTCTGTAATGATGACATGCATCCTTCATAGCATTTTTTTAAATACAATAAACATCAGGATTGAGGAAAAGACCTTAATCCCATTGTTCCTCCTCTGCAAATGTATGTACAAAGAATGAACCCCCTTACCTCTTGAGTGCTACATTTCAAGAAGTTCAATGAATAGAAAGTTGTTTGGAATGGAATAGGTCTGCACAAGGCGTAAATTTTGAGGAGGGGCAAGCAGTAAAATGAAAGTGAAACTTTTTGAGCACAGTACACTACATCTTGATATCCATGTACTGTATTTCTAATTGTATGTAACCAAATCAGTATTTTTTATATAAATGTAAAACTAATCTGAAAAGTTATTATTTTAAAAATGAAACCTTCATCTGGTTGTAAATATTAGGATTAAAACAAGTCCAGCAAAAATAAGTCTTTATGTAGAAAATCGTCATTTATCAATCCTTAATGACTAGTGATTTAAATCAAATCCACCCTGCAAGATACCATTACTCTAATTTCCTTGCTCTATTTCAGACACAGAGTACAACCACTTCTACCATGTTTGAAGAGCAGAGGTTCATCCTCTCCATGTGAGTGAGAACACTGGAAAATCTCTTTAGACTCAGCACTAAGTCTCTCTTTTGACTTAGGAATGAAGAAAAGGGATCAAACAGAGAAGGCAGGATACCTCCTCTCCTCTAAGTATGTTCAGAATGTCAGATACTATAACAAATGAATAGGCCTCTTTTCAAATTAAATATCAATCAACAGAAGAATGGCTGAACATCCCTACTCAAACCAAAGAAAATGGATTTCCAGAGAAATCTGTCAACTGGGAAACCATGGAATCTTTTGCTACACAGCCATTACACTCAGGGTCTTCTACTCTACCACAAATGAATATGGTTCCAGATGACAACAGGCCACTACTTCTCAGTTTAGCTGATTAAAACAAAATTCTTTTTTTTTTTAGTCTAACATGGATATTGAATGTACCTCTACAACATTTTATTAGAATGCCATGGCTTTTGCTTAAAAATGTATTAGTAGCAACATTCACATTTTAGAAACAATATGTGATTGATAAAAATGTACTCTTCTCTCAGGAAAGGAAGAATCAATCTTTTTCCATTTTTGGACTCTACCAGAATTCCCCAGGAACTCCTTGAGGCAGAATTTTAGGAATTCTAGCCCAGAACTCACACCCAGCCAAGGCTGGGCCTGCTGTTAATATATAAGAATGGAAGATGCCTCAATGTCTTCTAGGTATTTTAGTTCTTGCAGAGGCACCCTTTACAGAGCCTAAAGGGTAGGAAAATTAGAACTCCCGGAAAATACCACAGAACCTTCTACTATTGTACAGTGCATTAAAAATTGGAAGGATGGAGGGATTTATGGGGGGAAAACTACTTTTCCCCATTTTGTCCCATGGCTTCAAAATTTTAAGACAATAATATCTGCATGGGTGTCTTGAATATGTAGGTTTAGAACTCCCAGAATTCTGCTTGTGGAATGCCTAGCCTAGAACATTCTGTGAGCTGGGAGGTTAAAAAACCTCCAGTGGCGTATTCCCAATAGGCAGATTAGGGGTCTATTCCACTTCCATTGTAGAATCATCCAAAGGTAAAATAAAAAATCCAAATGAATTTCAGTAAGGTGATGAAAATATGGTACAATAGAAGCATGTGCAGAAAAAAGCCATTCCCCAAACATACACATTTGGTAGAAAGCTGTTACAAAGTGTTCTCGAGCAGTGATAATTTCTCATCTAGCATACAGAGCTGTTGATCATCCCAAGTAAACTACTCTATCCCACCAAATGATAGAGAATGTGAAGTCACTGTGAAATTTCATTTTGATGATATGTGAGCATTTTACACTGGCTGTCCTGAGAAGTGGGATAAATGTATATGTTGTTTATGTTTCTTACCAGGCCTTTCAGTCACAAGGGATCCACAAGGCAGCTAACAGTTATATGAAAACAATAAAAGAAAAAGTATAACAGTTAAGTCATTTCTAAAAACAAATACAGAAAAAAGCAACAAAAGCAATGTGTAAGCATAGGCATCTCTTAATGTTAAGAACTGCCTCTTATCTGTTCTCTCTAGTCTCTTTTGGATTGATGCTGCTGATACTGCACTTAATTAGTGTTACAACATGGAATTTTTCCACTTTTAAAAATGTTCTGATGTATACATTCAAGAGCATAATAATTATAATAATAATTTAAAAATTACACTCAGGCAATTGGAGTGGATTTTAATGAGATTTTTAAATGACTAGTTGATATTCTGAAACAAAAATATGAATAGCTTCCAAATATTTCATTCAATTCCATGTCCTCAAATATTTATACACTGAAAGCTTGTTCATAACAGTGGAAACTCAAGACACTCCAAAATATGTACAAGATTCCATCCTAAACCACACTTATGGGCTAAACCTGATATTAATCTCAAGTACAACAGACCCACTGAAATAAATGATATGTCAGTCACCATCACAAACATTTCTCACTGATTTCAATGATTCTGCTCTAACTGAGAATAATATTAGCTCAATTTATACCCACTTACCTGGACATAAGTCTACTGTACTCAGTGGTGCCCATTTCTGAGTAAAAATGCATGGGATTATCTGTAAATGCACTTTACTGCATTTCTTCTGGAACCAAATATTTGAGTACTAGTAATGGGAAAATGTTTTAAGACTACTACTCATGTAAATTTGACATACTGTATTTCTCTTTGTTTCCTCAACTAAGGGTAAACTAAGGAAGCATTCTGTTGTCTAGCACTACAAAAATATTTCTAACCTGCCTTTAAAAATACCATAATGTAATGTTCGTTTATAATATATTATATTATATAGTGTTATATTTTGCACTTTGCAAAGGCCTTTGTCCTAAGCAATAAACTTGACGTGTATGTGTGTGTGTGTGGTTCTTTCTTACTTTATACCATTTCTTCCTGGTGCTGTATTCTCCTTTCCAGAAGTGGTATTCTACTAATTCAGTAAATTCTACTCCGAGTTCATCAGTTCTCTTGCCTATTGCCCCATGGCACCTATTACATGGATCCAGAAATACCTGTATTTTCCTGTCCATTAGGCACCCCCATGTATAAGACAACCCCGACTTTTCCAACCCAAAGTTATACTTTCACAACCACACGGTGCTCTTTGGCTTGCTTCCGTGTATAAGACAATCTCAATTTTAAGCCTAACAATTTTTATCAAAACTACAGTCTCATACACTGAAAAATATGGTAGTTTGATTCTACCACAAGCTTCTACCCTAGGACCACTTAAACTATTTGCTCCCAATTCAATATGAAAATTCACAGTAAGTCCGACTCTTCTTTTTCTTAAAAAAAAAAAAAAGGAACTGATAATCTCACACACACATTTCAATTGATGCAAGCTAATACAGTGAACCTTGACGTACGTCATTAATCTGTTCCGGAGGTCTGGACTTAAGTCAAACATGACTTAAGTCAAACAAACTTTTCCCATAGAAAGTAATGGGAAAGTGGATTAATCTGTTCCAGACGATGAAAAAGACTCCCGAAAACAGCAATTTAACAAAAATTTGACTGTCTAACCAGACAGCAATAATCCATGCTGTACTCTAAAATAAGACAGCATTGTAGATGAAATAAATGAACTTTTATTAAATTAACAAATTCTAATTAACATTAACAATTTTTTATTAAAATTAACAAATTTTATGCCCGCCAGGGAGAGGTGGAAGGTGGCGGGGAGAAGCAGGCCTAACCCGGAGCAGAGCCAGGCACTCGCTCGGGCGGAGCTCGGCCTGGTCGGAGGAGGAGGAGGAGGAAGGCCGGCCTGCGCTCTGACAGCTGCGGCGGCTCCCAGTGAGCCCAACCTTGAGTTCCTCGGCCTTGCCGAAGCCGCCGCAGGATGAGAGGAAGAAGGGCTGGGACCTTGGCAGGCAGAAAGTTTGGGGTGCAGCCCCAGGGCCAGGCCAAGTGTGAAGCGATCAAGGAGCCCCTGGTGCTGTCCCCCTGTATATGTGTGTGTGTGTATGTGTGTCCTCTCCCCACAGTTGCTCAGGGAGAGAGAGAGGGAGTGTGTGTGTGTGTGAGAGAGAGAGAGAGAGTGTGTGTGTGAGAGAGTGAGAGAGAGTTTGTGTGTGTGTGTGAGAGAGAGTGAGAGACAGTGTGTGTGTGCGTGTGTGAGAGAGAGAGGGAGAGAGAAAGAGACAGAGAAAGAGACAGAGAAAGAGAGAGACCCTGCTGCCCACCAAGGGAGTCTGGGTGGCCCATGAGGCCCTCTCAGACCCCCCACCTCACCCCACCCTCACAGCTGAGGCTGCTTGGCTTCTCTTTGCCTCCTTCCGTGCCCTTCCCACCCCGTTCTCCTGGGGCCTCTTTCCAGGCTTACTCCCCCTCCCCCGCTAGTTTCCGAGGTTCCCCGGGGAGGTGTGTGTGCCAGCCGCCGGCACCCAAGGAAGCTGCGGAGGAGGAGGAGGAGGCCCCCTGCCCGGACCCAGCCCACTGGAAGGCGGCAAAGGAACCACCGCCCCCGCTGTGACGGTGGCGGATGCAATGTTTGGAGGCTAGTCGCGATGGAGGAGGCGAGGGGCCGGGGCGGCCGGAGGAACCAGCGGCGGAGGGGCCCCTTTGCTCGCGCTGGTGGCCAACAGGACGCAGGCGGGGGCAACAACGGCAGCAGCGGCGGCTCCTGGCAGCGGCGCCAACTCCCTACTGTTGCGGTGGGGAAGGCTGAAAAGGAACCTTTCGGGAGCCGCTGCTGCCGCCTCGTCCTCACCCCCGCCACCATCGTCCTCCTCCTCGTCCTCTTTGGCGGCTCCAGCGGCCTCCGCTGCTGCATTGGGGACCCGAAGCCTGGATTGGAAAGCCCTCCTGCAGCAAGGCCGAGGACCAGCTCTCGGTGCTCGGAGCTGGACTCGCCGAAGCCGCCGCTGCCACCACCGGAGGAGAGGAAGAAAGCAGGAGCTCCTGGCCCTTCTTCCTCCCCTCCGGTGGCGGTGGTGGCTTCCGGCGAGGCCAGCCCCTGCCAAGGCCAGCCCCGAGCTCCCTCCAAAGGCAGGAGCAGTTTGGAGGCAGCTTCGGGGCGCTGGGTCCTGGCTGCCACCCGATGCGGGGGCCTTGCACCAGGGCTCCTGAGACGTAACTCGGAGCCCTGCGATGCAAGTCAAACATGCCCCTAGTGGACGCAAGTCAAATATGATGCAAGTCAAGCGGGACGTAAGTCAAGGTTCCACTGTATTGTGAAGGGGGATAGCACCACCATCATTTTCAGCCTCTATAACTTGCTTTAAGAAAACCTTGATGCACAATTGCATACCTGTCCTTTTCTTCTGGCAATGATATGTGAAAAACTCAATGTAAAAAGTTCAGTGTGTAGATGTTCTTGGATTTAAATATACAAGTGCAGAATGGAGACATAAGCACTTCTCTTTGTAATTTTATTCTACTAGCATTGGCATTCTTTCTCATTTTACTTCTGAGGTCTAGTCCTCCCATTAAAATCATCAGGCACTCCAGCTTGAAGCCAACTTCAACCATCTAGCTAAAATGAACTTTTTTTGTATCAGTCACTGAAGTAAAGGTACAGTAATAACTTGATTTAAGAGCCTTTTTGCAAGACAAGGAACAATTCTTCTAAATTTTGCCTTGATCAACAAGCAATGACTTGATATACAAGCACATGGACAAGTGAGCCAATGGCGATTCTTCCTCCCTTCCTCCCCCTGCTGGATCGTGGGTGATTGTGTGGAAAGTTCCATCTCAGGCAGCCTCTTGTGTGGAAAGTTCCATCTCAGGCGGCCTCCAAAGCAGAGTGAGGAGAGAGGAATAGAGGTCTCTCTTGCACTAGCCATCTAATTTGTTTTTGACATTCTTATTTTTTCAAACCATTTCTAGTCATGAGGCTTCTAGCCAACTTCTTTTGTGAGTTTTGGCATTGTGCGTGCACAGTATGTGGTCTATGGGACCCCAGAATGAATCATAATGGTTTCCATTATTTCTTATGGGGAAATTTGCTTTGATATAAGTGTTTTGATTTACAAGTATGTTTCCAAAACAAATTATGCTAGTAAACCAAGGTATTACTGTACTTAAATCTGACATCAACATATCCAATCAAGGACTCATTTTTGGCAGATAATATAGTTTTCCACTTGTACTGATAACTAAAGACAAATATATGGACAAAATGGAATGACTCAGTTACAATGTTCCTACAAAGTTATACTGTATATAAAATGACATCTCTTATGTGGCAACCCTGACACATTATGAATACCAAAGAGTTTGAACTTCAGAGTCTTTCAAACAGAATCTATAACTGAAACACCTTTTCTGCTTGAGTACCGCTAAAGAACTTAGGTGGGGATAAGGTATTATTTATCAAAATAAATACAATCCAACTTGAATGGCATCTAAGAACAAAATAAATATTGTAACCCTCTAATTTTTTACTTGTAAGTCCCACTATGCTTTAATGGGACTTATTATAATGTAAATGGACACAAAACCATTTCATGGGCTTGGCAAATCTGTCCTGATTGATTGAATTACCACATAGAAAAATAAAATATTTGGTTATATTGACTCAAAACTTTCCAGTGCAGCTATGTTAATGCAACTTGTTTTCAACTAGTGAATTCAACCATCACAATACATGATCTTTCTGGAAACAGTAATAATAGTCCTACACAGGAGGCATTTCTTAGCTCTGCCTTTTGTACAGTATGTTCTAAATCTATCTTGGTGTAAATTGCCCAAGCATTTCATGTTATTATGTAGTGACATGACTACCTATCTTGTTGCTCTCTTTATACCTTCTCTAAAAAGTGGATTACCTGTAGCAATGACCTTGTCCAAAAAGCCACATGTAATTGGCCTTAGAGCTGATTAGGGCACAGAACGCTGGCAAGACCAGGTAAATCTCCTCTGATCTTGCTGTTGAAATCTTAACTACGAATAACTCTTCTACCAGCATTACCACCACCGATCATACTTTACTTGAATTTTTCAGTAAATATTCATTCTTGCTTGTGTTTTTAACTCGACTGAACAACGGTTGGGTTTGCCCCTTTTGCAATCCCCTAGTACGCATTAAAGCCCCACTAAGCTTTAAAGCGGAACTAAACACAGGACAACAGCAGCAGCATGCTGTTAAGGGGGGGGGGAGCCTTAGAGAAACAACCCAAGGCTTCTAACCGTCACTCCCAATACCGATCCCACTTCCAATAATACAAGAAGACTCTCTCGAAGCCTCCTGGAAACCACGCACGGAAACTCCCATGACGCAGGCGCCAGAGCAAAAGCAGAGGAGGAGGAAATTGTGTGTGTGGTGTGTGTGTGTGGGGGGGGAGAGAGACCCGCGCGGCAGACCAGAGCCAGTCTTGCTCTCAGAGCTGGGAGGGCGGGAGGCAGCGACGCCGAAAACGGCCGAGCCGAGACACAATGCTAAAAGGGGGGGGGGAGAGAGGTTCCCGCACGGCCTTGGCTCTTTCGTGAGGCCCATATTTCCTGGTCTAGTTTTCCCCCCTCCCGGTCCCTTTGCTCCAGCAGCCAACCCTACCGCCGAGCACCAAGGGACCGAACCGGGTCCTGTCGAACCTCCATTTCAGATAAAACTTCCAGGGTCCCCCCCCTCCGCTTCGAGCGTACCTTTTTCTTCGTTCAGGGCCTGCGCTGTGGCGACCGCACTCCCCCCCCAACACACACACACACCTCTTTCTCTCTCAAAATTCTTGTCGGGTCTGTTCGCCTCCACACTAAAAAATGGCGGCTGAGGGAGGGGAGGGGAAAAAAAAGAGAAAGCGTCGCGCGCGCAGAAGCGGGGTGGCGGCGGGTTAACTCTTTCCTTCCCTCCTCAACCGCAAGCGCGCGCGCGCGCAGAGGTCTTCCACATTTCCCTTACGGCCGCCTCTCTCTCTCCCTCCCCCCTACAGCCCCCACCCCACCCCCATTCCGCTAATTTGTCTAGGGCAAAGAAGGCAGGCCCGCCCACCTCGGCTCTCGTTACCCTTCCCCGCCCGGCGCGCCGGCGGACCCCCCCCCCACTCACCGGCAACACCTCACCCACTTCCTCGGCGGATAAGCGGCGGCGCAACGACGCTTTCTTCCCCTCCCCTCCCCTCACCGCCCCTCCCCACCCCAACAACAAAAGAACAAGGAAGGAGGCTTAACGGGCGCCCGCTCACGAGCCAACTGCGCAGCTGAGGCGGACAGGATGGCGGCGTAAGGGGAGCGTTATCGCGAGGACTTGCCCAAGGCTCCTGACGGGAACAACTCTCGCGTCGCCTTGGCGCCTGGGTAGGGCGCATGCGCACGCTGGCCAGGGAATGAGGGTGTGTGGGGGGGGAAGCCGTTGCGGGGAAAGGAATCAAGATGGCGGCGGCGGCGGCGGCCGAGAGGAAGGTCACGGCATGGCACGGCACGTGCGCCAGAAAGAGGCAACGGCCGGGCGCGTCCGTTGACGTTGTTCAAAGCGAGGCCGCCAAATCTGCTTCAGTTTCGCAGGCTCTCGATAGGTTCCTGCTGCTGAGTGCAGTGCGGAGGAGGCTGATTCAAGACTTGGGGGCTGGGACTACGGTTCAGCGCTTGATCTCCGAATAAAAGCACCACCTGCTTATCTCACTTCGGGTTGTGCCTCTTGTTGATTCACTGGAGAAGGGAATGGGTTTAAATATCTTGTCATTTCTAGTTGCACCCTTTGAGGAGTCTCTTGCTGTTTTCAAGGACTGGCTTTCCTTGCTGTCCTCTGTGCGAAAGTACAGTACAGTATAAAGGGTGTGTTAGGTGCTTGCCCAGTACCACCCGACTTGCAGCAACCGTAAGGTATATCAGCTATTAAGTACGGGTTTTTATCTGCCCCACTCCTGCTGAGCGGGAACTGAACTAGCCGATCACTATTAGACGCTGGCTCTTATTAAGTCCGCGAGAGAAAGCTAATTCAGCGCAGCAATGGGGCAAAGTCTCGGTGATCTGGTGATAAC
Organism: Phrynocephalus versicolor; assembly: GCA_023846285.1. Classification (NCBI taxonomy): domain Eukaryota; kingdom Metazoa; phylum Chordata; class Lepidosauria; order Squamata; family Agamidae; genus Phrynocephalus; species Phrynocephalus versicolor. The sequence continues at coordinate 20,028,385 of JAHTLZ010003518.1, forward strand.
ATTTTTTTCTATCAGACAAGATTGTAAAAGTGGCTGTTGCGTTGTGCAGAAAGGGTGGGTCACCGATGCTTCTCACGTGTGTTAAGCAGGGGTATAAGAGTCTGTGTACTGCAATCCTAAGAATGCCAGCCTTATTTACTTGGAAACTTATTTCACATTTTAGATCAGGGTATACGTAAAATGATCATAAAGAGTACTCTTGAAAAATAATAAGAAAACGGATACCGATTTTTTTTAGCTATAAAACGCCAGTTTTTCCAAAAATTGTTAAGCTAAAAATAGTGGGTGGGCGGGTAGCGACCCAGGCTCCTTTTTCTCGGTTTCAATGTGAAGGAATCTGAGATGCCGGTCATAGCCCTCAGTTCCGTGCAGAGCTACAGTAATTCATTTCTTCTAATACTGTAACTCTTGTCCATAAAATTCAACACAGAATTCCGGTAGCAAATTTCTGTCTCTTCCTGCCGGTACTCTCTCAGTTTCTAACACTTACTGGCAGCTAACACTACCTTTCCTTTTCTCTTGAAAAAGCTGTCTTGCTTTCATCTATCTATCTATCTATCTGTTACCAGTTTTTACAGATTATTTTGAGTCCGTGCTTGGCTCGGAACCAGTGTCCAATAATTAAATTCAAATAAAGTAAGGAAGCGCAAACACTGAACTGTTCAAGTCTGATTTATTAAAGCCAAGCCAAAAGCAACAGTCAGTGGTCTCACCCTGGATGGTGTGAGTGAGCCCTGAACATTTGTTTAACACCAGTTTTTATACATTCAAACCAGTTCAAGGTTTCCCTCAATTAGCATTGGTGGGTCATTGTTCACAGTTGCATCCAATCTCCTGTGCCATCAAGCTCTTGATGGTCCAAATCCTTGAGTCAATGTTCCATAGATTGGTGCTCTATTGTTCAACTGGGCCCAGTCTGGCAGAGACAGGGAATGTGGAACTCCAGACAATGAGACAATCTCCTGTCCCTCAGGCACAGTTTACCTTGGGGATAATCCCCTCATCCAGGTGTCTGCCATTTCCTGGAGTCATGTACTTCAAGTTAATTTACACTCTTAATGTATTCCAGTTCCTATAATTTATCTAGCTAGAATAAATGTTTTGGAGCCTGATTTCTCATGGTATCATATCTATCTATCTATCTATCTATCTATCTATCTATCTATCTATCTATCTATCTATCTATCTATCTATCTATCTATCTATCTATCTATCTATCTATCCTTCACTTGGCAAGCAGCAGCGGCCTTAGTGGGGCACTGAGAAAGAGGCACCAGAGTAAAACATAACCGAAAAATGGATACCACCACTGTTTTGGGATACTCCTTGTCCCCACTGGACAGCGTTATTGAGAAAGGAGCCGCTGCTGCCGCCACCTGCCAGGTGAACGTTAAATAAATAAATAAAAGAAAGCAACAGGCAGCTTTTTCAAGAGAATAGGAAAGGTTGTTAGCTGCCAGTAAGTGTTCCAAACCGAGAGAGGTGACAGGAAGAGACAGAGATTTGCTATAGGAATTATGTGTTGAATTCTCTGATCAAGAAGACCGGGAGGAGATGTCCTGGATGGCTCCTCTTCTTTTTTCTATATTTTGGGTTTAGAAAAGTGTCCGGGACTGTCTTATACTTTGGAGCATTTTATATACAAAAATACGGTGCTATATATGAGAAGGCATGTACAGTATACATTTCCCAACTCACTAGTCCATTCTTGGATTCACCATATATTACTTCAGTTTATTTTTCCTTCCTCCACCTAAATATTTCAGTTTGTGGTTCAACTGAGTTGTACAGTTCCTAGGTCTCATTAAAGGTGGAAAAAGTTCTGAAATGATTTATCTGTGTCTCATTTATTTACATCACAGATATTTGACATTTTAACGGCTGTGTAAACTTTTTACATCCACTGAACGTTCAAGCAACCTCATATGTAGTATCTCAGTTAATTCAGTATGTGTTTTGTATTCTGCCCAGTACCAGCATGGTATACAGTAGGACCACTGTATCCGCGGGGCATCAGTTCCGGGACCTCCATGAATAGTGAAATCTGCAGATAAGAACAAACACTCTTATCCAAGGATAATTATGGTGACAGGGTGAAAAATTTCACCCCACCAACCACCCTCCTCACCACTAAGCTTGGAGGCCGGCCTGCAGGGGTGGCGGCAATGGGGAGAAAAAAGAAAGAAAGGAAAGTCCCAGGCAGTGGACTGGAAGTTTTGAACTTCCCACTGGGATCTGAGCAGGAAGTTCAAAGGCTGATTGTACAGGTGGTTCCTCTTAATTCACCACCCCACCCCTCCGGAGGGTGGTTGGCCGGTGATGGCAGCAGTGGCAAGGAGGGTGGCTGGCTGACTTGCATTGTCAGTGGTAATTTTTTCTTTTTTCCCCCCTCACCACTGCTCAGACCTGCTGACCACCCAGCCACTGATAACTGCAGTTGGTGAATCAGCGGATGTGGCGGTTGTACTGTATTGTAGGATGGAAGAGGGAGGCTGAATTCATCCAATGAATGTTGTGACTAGAATGAGATTTCAACTTGGTACATGCAGTTAATGCTTTTAGCAATTGCGTGATGGTTAGAAATGTCGATGTAGTGTTGCCAAGAGCTTGAATACTCCTATATATTATTGTCACATACTCACAAAGTGCTTATATACTGCCCCATACCACTTCAAGTAGTCTCTGGGCGGTTTACAGTTTTTAATTACAGTATGCAGGCTACACATCCCCCCCCCCGCAAGCTGGGTACTCATTTTACCAACCTCGGAAGGATGGAAGGCTAAGTCAACCATGAACCTGCTACCTGGGACTGAACCCCAGGTTGTGAGCACAGTTTTAGCTGCAGTGCAGCTGTTTAACCACTGCTCCACGAGGAAGTGGTGCAGTGGCTAACCACTGTCTGCCACGTGGAAGGACAGTTCTCTTCTAACTGGCTTGCCTTTATTATAGTGTTTTGAGGAGGGTGGGAGGCGGCCTTCATCCCACAAGTACAGTACAAACATTTCTTACAACATGGGCTATAATTACTTGGAACTGCAAAACTGAAACACACATGGGCCTTGTATGTTAGCTGAATGAAAAGGGTCACTAAATTGTGGTACACCTTGCCACTAGGAGATTAATTCATGGCATGGGGAATAAATGAACATTCACAATCCCTGTGCAAACGTTCTGCTATGTAAACTGTGTTAAAGTTGTCAATGGACAATAGTGACGTGCACGTTATTTTGTAAATTCTACTGATATTAAAGGGATTAATAGGCAAAATGCAAGTCTGATATTTCAAAAGTACTGTACAGTCTTAAGACAAAATTCCTATATCACAAAATAATTGTTCCTAATGTTAAAAAAATACTGATGATCAGGACAAGCATATTTTAATTCATTAAAACAACAACCTTTGATTGGGTTTTCCCCAATCCTGCCATTTTCAAATAAATATTCAGCTGATATGCAGGTGATATAGGGGGGATTTATTTTGTTATTGTCAGAGTATTTGCTATTTGATTAGCCAGCAGAAGCAATACTTATTGAATAAATTGTTAGCCAGAGACAGAGTTTTCTTGAAACCAGACAGCTATATTATAAATCTACAAAAATATATCACAGCATCACAGAACTTCCACAAAGTTCAACAAATCATAGAGGGGGAAATCACATTAGTACATTGATACAAAATTCAGCAGCATAACAGCATAATAGCATACATAGCATACAATACATAGACAAAATATATGACAGAGAAACAAAGTGGGTGCCTTTACTCACAAAAGGCCCAATGAACAGTGATTTACAGAGCATTTTTATGTACATGTCTCTCCAATCATAAATGACATTACCTCATAGCTATTGCGACCTCTTGCATCAGCCAGAATTCATTATGTTAATTCTTAACAACTGTACTCCATTAAAAAAAAACTGTACACTGAGTCACTGTGACTTTGCACTTTTTACAGACTCCATCTTTAAATCAATTAAATGCATATCAAATATATATAGAACATCCTGTCTAATACATATATTTCACTAACTAATATCTGTCAGTTATGTTTTGCTTTATACCACTTTTATACAACACTAATTAGCGCTCTGCAAATCTGCAGTTTGAAGAAATTGTTATAAGGGGGGGAGAGAGAAAAGAAACCAAGAAAACCCTCTCAACCTTAGTCACGTTCTAAGCAAGGTTTTTTCAAATTTCAAAGAATATGGATCACCCATTATGAAAACATAGTGTTATGACATACTGTATTCAGATTTGCCCTGTTCCTGACATATTGGGGATGGCACCTTCTCCTCTGTATTTTCTGCCATTGGTCTCCCTCGTGATCAATCATGCTCCCTCCTATTCACACATCCTCCTTTCATGCTTCCACCATAAAGTTAACTAGCTAGGGAATAATCATACATGTAGGAATAGGGGATACAAAGTCTATAAGATAAAAATAACTTTTTATTAAACATCACTTTTATTTTCGATGTTCCCTATTGGATATGATACGAAGTAGCTGTTGTTTTTTTACTACCCCTTTTCACAGATGTCACTCCCTGTTGGAGTTTTTACAACTTCACATGCTGCCTAGAAAAAAATGTGGCTGAGAGGGACTCTTCTGAGCAGGTAAATCCATGAAATTATTTCAGGGCAAAAATGTAGGGGAAAGTGAGAGCAAACTTAATCTTTTATTGTAACTGGAAAATATTATAGCAAGTGCCAATTCAGTGGGGCACTTCTTCTCGTAAGCTCCTCTGCTAGTAGCTGCTGTTTTGTTCCATCACTATGACTTACACTGTATTAAACAAAGATACTGGAAATTTATATTTTGGACTTATCCATAGAATATGCCTCAGCCAGAATAGTCACTGACCATGTTAACTGGGTAGATTCTAGAGTTGTATTCTAGACAGTAACTGTGTCAATATTTATTTCCTTAAAAGTACAGATATATCTTGACGTTGACTAAGATGTAAGACACATTTGATTTAATAGAATGTACTGTATATTTGACTTTATGTAGCTGTAACATGATCAGTGCCCAACTAATATTCCAAAAAGGATATCGCCATTTCATTACTGTTGCTTGAAACCTCTTTAAAGAAATTTAAGAGTCATAGAAACCATAAGTTCAGGAGTTCTAGGTGGCTGGATGAAGGCGTCTAGTACTGTAATTTGTTTCCCCCATTCACTTTCTTCTATCTTCTTCATGTCAACTGTTCCTTTTCTCAGGTCAGCATCTAACATAAGTTCCCAGAATTCTTGAGCTGATAAAATGATGTTTCTAGAAGGTCATAAGGTCGTACATTCTTAGAACTCTAGAGCTGAGAGGATTCTGAAGAATAATTAAATCCAATCCCTTGTCAAAGCAGGAAATCGGAGTCTTTTCTTTTTCCATAATAGCTCCCATAACCCCCAAGCGATTGTAGCAATTACCAGTAATTGCTATAATTGTTGATAGTATTTTCTATTAATTGTTTGGAGGCAGCTCTGTAAACAGATGTTGTCAATCTGAAAACAAGATACAGACCCAACGTTCTCACAGTTCCAACCTTGACCCAGTGCTTAGTTTATGCAATCTTGGTGAAGTCTGGATGGCTTTCTGCATTGGCTAATCACACAGAAACCTTTCTTTCTTGCAAAACCTTTGGCCCAAACAGTAACTACATATTTTGGTTTTCTATCTTTTGTTCTATAAAATAGGTATTTTGGGTTTTTTTTAAGTGAAAACCTGGAAGATGGCCCACCATAATAGGTGACCTGTCACAAGTCCATGTAAAATTCAGCCTGCATGGCAACCCTATTGAAAACAAATCCCAGCATAGGGAGAATGGAGGGCAGATAACGTGTGTAAAACTGCTTCAAGTCCTTCATCCACCTGTTAAGTCTATAAACAATCCTTTTTTGACCTTCCTTACATGGCAATCCTCCGACAACTTCTAAACTGTCACATTTAGATTCATTCGCTGACTCATATCCCAAGTGAAAATCAATGTATCAATCTATTTTGTAAGCTGGCAGTGGCTCCCACCAATTTCTGATAGTAACAGAAGAACATCTTTCATTCAGCTCATCCTTTAACATACTGTAGCGGTAGGCAGCATGTGACTCCCTAACTGCATGAAACTCCCTCCCACAACCAAATGTAGCCTCAGTCAGCACCTTCTAGGCCTAAAAACTTTTTAACATTTTTGTAGGAAATATCTCAGCTCCCTTGTGCCATCCAGGAGATATAGAGGGGGTTCTGCCAGGTTGTGAGTGGTTTCCAGCCTAGGGTCATCATCAACACTCCCACATTTTAACTTTTTAAAAAATATCTGGCCGATAGAGTTCAAGATGATTTTTCTTAATTTAAAAAAGCACTCCATTTTGTATGAGGCACATGGGGGATTCTGGGTCCTGGGGATAACCTTCCAATGTCTAGGTATGGGCATGTACAGTATTGCCTCCCCTAGCGTAAGGCCCTCACTCTCTTCCTATAATAACTATGGCTCCAGTTAGGAGTTAGCACCCCTGCCCCCGTTAGCAGCACTCACGAAATCATCCTGTGGAGTAGACAGGCATACAATAGAGTTAGAACTCTTTGTTACATTTCTAAACTAAGACAATTAAATGAAAAGGTCTCTAAAAATGCTATCACATTAACATTAATGTGATAGCATTTTTAGAGACATTAATAACATTAACATAAATTAAAAGTTATTTATAATTAATCTTTTAAGGGAATGTCTTAAATTCTATGAAATGTTGGCACTCTGTTCCATAGAGCCTACTGAGATGTACTATTTTTAAAATGTGCAGTGAGTTTAAATAAGCTGCCCATTCTTTCTGCTCAGCTATTTGGTTTAATATTAACTGAGACATTTATATAACAGTCACAACAGGAAAGATAGAAGACCAGCATTTTGAAAAAAGGCATTTTAGAAAAACACATCCAGACATTAAGGAAGAAGAAATGCAGATTCCTATTTTCACAGTTGATGCCTTTACTGACCAACCATTTCGTGGCAACCCTGCAGCTGTTTGTCTTTTGGAAGATGTAAGTTTGTGACATTTGCTTTTATTTTAACCTTTTAAGATTTTAAAAAAAAACTTCAGCAAGGACTAATCTCTATGGACTTTGACTGCTTCCAGTTTCTATTCAGTTCCATGTGCTTTTACTTGAAAAATAACAGGTTTTGGCTTTCTATGGGCAGAGAAAGGTGTTGTTTTTATTTGTTTGTACTATTTATTCCCAAATGCACAAGATCATAAACTAGATATTTCCATTTCAAATAAGTGGTTGCTTGGTTGGCACCTGAGGCAGCCTTTCAAAAATGATTGTCCTAGGATTGGGCCATAGCTTTGATGACTCAATTCTATGACATGTTGTGTGGCTATACATGCTTATAATGGGGGTAGTGATAGGGGGAATACTGATGGAAAGCTGTACCCATTCTAAATCACAACAAAGTGTGGTAAGAACACCTTCCCACCCTGGGTACATCTAGTCTTGTCTGATTTCAGAAGCTAATTAAATGGCTTAGGACCTAGATACCTGAAGGACCTCCTCCTTCCATATGAACCTACCCGGCAATTAAGATCTAGCCAGGGAGCCCTCCTGAAAGAGCCATCCCTCAAGGTGGTGAAAGGGATGGCTTGCAGGTATATGGCCTTTTCAGCAACTGTCCCCAGACGATGGAATGCCCTCCTGAGTGAGACCCGCCTTTTCTGTTCCAGAAGTTTTTAAACTGATGATTGCGGGTCCTGATGGCAATTTTACTGTGGTTGTGTCTTAATGTATTGTATTTATTGTATTTATATGTTTTTATTGTTCTAATTTTATTGTAATGTTGATGTTTTAATTGTCTACTTTGTTTGTGAGCCGCCCAGATACCTTTGGGTTGTGGGCGGCATGCAAGCTAGCTAAATACATAAATACATAAATAAATAAATAAATAAATAAATAAATAAATAAATAAATAAATAAATAAACAAACAAACAAACAAACAAACAAACAAACAAACAAACAAGGGCAGCAGAAAGAAAAGAAGACCAAATATGATAGAAATGGGCTCCATAAAAGAAACTACAGCCTTGAGTTTACAAATGCTAAACAGAGCTGTTAAGGACTGGACATTTCAGAGGTCACTCATTCATAAGGTCACATGACTTGGCGGCATGTAAGAAGAGCTTTGGAATACAATGCAGTGCTTGGGTGGAATCCATAGATAAAGCTGGGAAAGAATTCTCCCTGGAATCCCGCAGCACTGCAGCCAGTAAGCTTCATAGGAGTGGGCTAGATGGAGCGCTAGTCTGACTCATTACCAGTTTGTGCCTATCTTCCACAATTTGGTTTTTATCATTTACTGAGCTTTTGCTTTTGTCTTGTACAGGCACTCTTCTGTGTGGCTGTGCCTGTGGGCAGTGGCGCAACTAGGGGGGCAAGGGGGGCACATTTGTCCCCAGACGCAGCATCTGGGGCCACCAAATTGGGTGCCCAACAGCTCCCTGCCCAGGAGCCATGGGAAGAAGGCACATTGCAGGCAACCTGGCAGGGCCAGCATGGAGGGCTCCCCAGCTGCCACTGCCTTCTTCTCTGCAGCACCTTAGCCCCTTCCTGTCCCTTGTGGGGAACATGAAAACTAACATTGTCCCCAGGTGCTAAAAACCCTAGCTATGCCTCTGTGTGTGGGTATGTCTGGGTGCTTAATTTATTTTCTGGTTTGGGAATTGATAAAGAAATCATTTGTGGATTGGTTTGAATGCGATGCACTGAGTTAGGAGAGCAAGATGCGGATGTTTCAAATAAACACATAGCAAAACCAAATGCAGCTCAGGTGTTTCAGACACTTGGTGGATGCTGCATTGCAGGGATCCTGGCAATAATAGAGAGAGAGCCAAGGTGCCAGCTAACGAAACCTGTCAGCCAAAAATTCAGTTTGCCATCAAATGCTTATCGGTGAAAGGAAATACATACTGATTTTAATCAAGAACAAAGAGGGTGACTTGTGGCCTTCTAGATGTTGTTGGACTGCAATTCCCATCATCCTTAGTCACCATAGCCAGTGGAGGGGAATGATAGCTATTGCAGTCCAATAGCACTTGGAGGGCCCCCGTGGGTGCAATGTTCTCACTGACAGATTCTGCAGCTTGCTCCATTCACATGATTTTGTTTCTTCCTGTAATAGGAAGCAAGCAACAAAAGACTAAAAGGAAATAAACCAAACATGCAAATAGTTCCCACTCTTATTCTGGGAACACAAAAATGTCCACAGAGGAGGAATTCTAGACACATGTCACAACAGGAGTACATTTTCTGAGACACTCACAGTTGACCTTTGAATTAATCCTATAGCTTCAAAGTCTTTGATTTACATTTGTTTGGACTAGTCAGGCTATGACCTTGATCTATGAAACCATTGATTTATTTTTAGGCTAATATGAGAAATGGGAGGATTGCTATATTTCAAAACTACCACGGTGTGGCAGTATTTAAAAACATATTTTCAAATGCCTTGGTATGCTATGCTCAGAAAGGGCAAGTGGATTTCCGACTTGCGCTTCTCCTTCCTGTTCCCATATATCATTCTGAAAACACAATTGCATTTTAAAACTTATACAGAAAGGAACTCATAGAAAAGCTCTACTTTGTATTGGGACACTTGCACGTAGGAATGCTCAGCAGAACTGCTTTGGGCTCAATCTTAAGTTCTTCTGGTTCCTTTTGCAATGGAAATTGTATCTCACAATGATGGATTTTTCTTTTGATGGGCCGCTCTGTAGTGAAATCAACCATGATGGCTTCCACCGTCCACAGGTAGAAGTGTTAGGTTGAGCCCAAATGGGTTTTGCCAAATGTTTTCAAGTGTAATAGTCTCATGCCAATTACATTTTTTTCTGTACCAATACAAGTATGAATAAGAATTAGAACATGGAAATAAGCTTGGTCCAGCTGCCTAGAGCTCTGAAACTGTCCTTGGGCGGGTAGTAATGAATCTTGTGGCCAAGATGGTACACAGGCCAAAATCCTGTTACTAAGTGAACTAAGTTGCAACTGGAGTAGGCCTTCTGAATCAGTGGGGATTTGGCAAGTCAGTTCCTCAGTATATTTCACTACTCTGGTTATAATTTACTGTGCTAAGCAACAGGTTTCATCTTATAATTCAGTTTATAATTCAGGCAGCATTAATAAGGATTAAAGCATTAATAAGAATTAAATTTTGTTAGCCGCCCAGAGTTCCGTTCTGGAAGATGGGCGGGATATAAGTAATAAATAAATAAATAAGGAACCAGGAGACATTTTTTTGCCCCATGGTTACAGACTGATTGAAGGATCTAATGATGGGGTCTTGATGTGAAAGGGATTAACAATGGGTATTTTGTCAGATATGCTTGGCACAAAAATTTGACAACTAAATCTTCAACACTCCAGATGTTATGGACTACAACTCCCAGAATTCCAAGCCCGTGTTGCCAATGACAAAGGACTGTGGGAGTTGTGGTCCAAAACATCTGGAGTGCCAAAGGTTCACCACCGCTGTGTGAATCATTTTATCTTTCCTATTAAAATAATATCTATTCATGTGCAACAAAATGACTTCTTTTTTAAAAAAAATATTTTTAGGAGCTGGAAGAAAGTTGGCATCAAAAAATTGCAACAGAAATGAACCTCTCAGAAACAGCATTTATCAGGAAACTGCACCCTACAGATGACTTTAGCAAAAGTAAGAGCTTCTAACTGCATTTAAATAAATGGTGCTTTGGTGTTGGTGTGAACAGAACATAGATCATGTCATCTACCTGACATGAAGAAGAATGATGCTTCACTGCATTGCGTAACACAAGACCACGAATTCCTAATGTACACACATCCACACTAGAGACATTTAGCAGTTCTTCCCAAGAAAAATGTTGGGAGCTGTAATTCTGCAGGGGTATAATGGGTAGCTGTTCAGCAGTCCACAACCTGCAATTTTCAAGAGTCTTTGGTGAGTATAATTTTTGGTAGCAGTTTTTGTTCAGGTTTCCTTTGCTCAGTGCAAAATATGAGTGCAGTGGTCTGAGGGTAGATAAACAGCAATTTCTGTCATCATTAACAGAGTGATCTACCTACCATGCCTAGGTCAATTCAGAACTGGAAACACACATATAAAAACTATTGTGTTTGATCTGGGTCTTGGTGCTCCATGAGAAAACATACAAAATGTGCAATGCAGACATCTAAGGATTTTCTGCCAGTGGTTTTTAACTAGGATAGTGATTTAGTAACTGAAAATAAGAGACAATTATCCTTAACAATTTCTTATGTGCCATTACTGTAATTAACGTATATATACCAGAAACATACAAAAATATTCCAAATATTTTGGAAATAATAATTCTTCAAACATGTGTAGTAAAGCTAGCTAAATATAATTATATTCAGTACTTCTTAAAATATGGATACTGCTTCTGTAACCACAGTTTAATAAGCAAAGAAATAGCTTAACATTGTCTTGCAGTATCAACCTTTTGTTGTCAGTTAAAAATATGCCAGGTTTTACATAGCAAAACCAGCCTTAATGGAAATGATGCTAAAGTTAGCAATCAAGAGGATTTGCAGGGGCCCTTTGTCTGCTCACTACCATTCACATAGGGTATTTGTACACGACCCCTAAACTCCGCCGCAAATGGCTCCCAGCTCCGGAGCTTAAAATTGTTTCCCCACCAGCTCCGGAGTTTACAGAAAATTAAGTGCGGCCACGCCCACCTAAGCGCGTCCCAGCGCACCTTTCAGGTACCTGCTCTTGGAGGGTGAAAAATCCCAGCTCCGGATGTAAAGGAGTGAGTGCCCGGCTCTCCTCGCTTCTGTTTGTTGTTGTTTTTTGCCTCCCGCCCCTTTAAGAGAAGGAATCAGGACGACGACGGGGTGGGGAGGCTTGGACCGGCAAACAGAGCTGAGCCTGCATTCTTTTGTCCCCTTTTTTCTCCCTCCCCTCACGCAGACAGGATCAAGGAAGTGCGGAGGGGTGGGGACGCAGGAAGAGCAACGAACGAACCCCCAAGATCTCTGGTCCGAATTTAAGTGGCCAGTGGATCTTAGGGGTCATGTGAAAAGGCCCATAGAGGCACAATGCATATATCCCAGAATCTGACTTCTTTTTTCATCAGTTAACTACTTGTCCCACACACAAAGTTATCGTCATGGCTGTTTCCGCCTTGAATCTGAAGTACTACAGCCACCCAATCAGCCAAGGACTCTACGACAGTACCCTATTTTGTTGCATGGGCAGACCTTAACCCCACCTTATTCTGTTCTTATGTGTATTATTTCATTGGTGAAAATATATCACCAAATAGGGGGCACTTACACCAATTTTCTTACAGTGACAATCATCAATATTCTTCCAACAGCTTAGGTATCAACTATTACTGACAGGTAAATGGAACAGTCTCCTGAAGGCTTCTTGTCAAATTTAATAATTTAATAACGAAATGCCATTCCTAATCATGTCCCCATATAGGCTTTGGGAACAATATCAAGAAATTTCACACAGTATTATAGGCAGTTGCAAATCTCACAACACCATCAGATTTACAAAAAGCATTATTATACTGCACCATCTATACTGTACCAACTTGTATCTGTTATATAATACCACTTTTTAAAATAATTTTGATGGACTGGAATTTTTGAATAATATAGGGGGGGGAATATCACTTCATTTCATTTCATTTCTCATTCTGTTTCATTTCGTTTCATAAATAACAACATTTTTTTAAAAAAAATAATGTTACGAAACGAAATGAGAACCAACATATGAATCCCCTCACAGCAACAGCAAGAGCACTGGTGCTGCAGAGGATTCAAAAGCCTCCAGCCCGCCCACCCCCTCTCCTGATTTTCAGAGCTAGGCTGTGAAGATCGAGAGAGGGAGGGGTGGTGGGCCGGAGCCTTTTTTAAATGTCCTGCCACCAGTGCTCTGGCCCCAGTGAGAGCGCTGGTGCCGGGACATTTAAAAAAGGCTCTCTAGTCCACCGACTAGAGCCTTTTAAACACATCCCACTGCCAGCGCTACTCCACCTGGGGCGAGAGCGCTGGTGGCAGGACATTCAAGAAAGGCTGTCGTGAACAGAACAGAGCCTTTTTAAAATGTCCCCGCACTAGCGCTCTTGCCCCAGCCAGAGTGCTGGTGGTAGGACATTTTTAAAAGGCTCTAGCCGATTGACTACAGCCTTTTAAAAATGTCTTCTCACCGGTGCTCTGGCTGGGACTAGAGTGCTGGTGCCAGCCAGGACATTTAAGAAAGGCTGTCGTTGGTTGACTACAGCCTTTCTTGAATGTCGTGCCACCAGCGCTCTCGTCCCAGCCAGAAAGCTGGTAGTTGGTGAATTAAAGCCTTTTTAAAATGTTCTGTCACCAGTGCTCTGGCTGGGGCGAGAGCTCTGGTGTCGCAAAAGCCTCCAGCCCTGCCACCTCCCTGGGAGGAGGGGGTGGCAGGGGAGAAAGGAGCAGTCAGGCAGCAATTTTACAGCTGCCTGACTACTTGGTTCTCCCTAACCCAGGGGTGCCCAAACTTTTTGTAAGGAGGGCCAGATTTGGTGGCTAAGAATGTGTCAGGAGCCGGTTGCTCCCCGACCCTGCCACCCCACTGCAAGCCCCACCCACTGACCCATAATAATAATAATAATAATAATAATAATAATAATAATAATAATAATAATAATAATAATAATAATAATAATAATAATAATAATAATAAATAGATCTATAGAGGTGGGTGGGATAACAACAACAATGCAATATGTTTTTAAACAGAACCAAGGTTTCTCTTTCATTCTCTGTTTTGAAAACAACCACCAGTTTTTGTTCTAGAATTTGCCTCAGCTTATGTTATATACAATTCAAGGGATAAATGGTTACTTTAAAGGAACCCAGTGGCTAGGGTTGTCTTTGTTTTCATGTTACATACATTTGCACTATTGAAAATTTGCTGGGCATTATGACTAGACAACAGAGCTTGCACAAGTTGATTGCACAATTGTTTCTTTGGTTCCCATTACAACCAATTGTGCAATGCTTGAAGTGGTTTGTACAATGCAATTCCATGTTGCTGTGTTTAGAACTACTGCTTGCATAACGTCAAGCCATACAAGCGTAGCTATTCAGTAGGATTTTAGCCACAGAATAGTAAATGTTATCAGCTCTGGTTATACTTGTCATACTTTGTCATACAATGTCATACTTCCAAACTTGCAACTTATTATTATTTACCACAGTTAATGCAAGTGTGTGTGTGTAAAAATTGTAGCACTTCTGGTCTCTGTCATGTTACTAAGCTTTCATCTTTGGTGAGGGAGTGTCATTCTAAATATCAATTACAAAACTAAGAATTAGATATGAAACTGAAAGGAAGTGCTGTGAGAAAGTGATTACATGTACAGTATCTCAGTATTTAAGGGAGCTCTGTTACTAACGACCCTTGCATGCCTTGACTCTGTAATATCCCAGCCTGATGCATAAGGGTTAAAATCACCATTGGTTCTGGGAATTTTGCAGGGAGTTACCTAGATGTTACCTAGATGTTTTCTGGCTGGTTTCACCAGGATGGAGTAGAAAAGCGTTGTAAGTGATATCATTACTAAAAGTCAAGTCAAGGCATTAGATACATATGAATGACTAAAGCTTATAAGATACAGTGACAAAGCAAGAGAAATAACCTGTGTGCTACTTAGAAATCAGACTCTTGTGTTTTCTTACTTAGGTTCCTGTTTTGGATTAAGGTGGTTTACTCCAGCGAACGAAGTCCCACTCTGTGGTCATGCTACTCTTGCTTCAGCTGCTGTGTTATTCCACATAAAAAGTAATAACATTTTGCTATCAGATGTTTGATGCTGAGCATGCTTAGAAGTTTATACTCCAGTTATATGTTTCTGGTTTTGAAAACAGAAAATGCGAATTCGACTCTGACCTTCGTCACGTTGAGTGGGGAATTAAAAGCCAGGCAAGCCGGCGACCACATTACTTTGGACTTACCCCTTTACTTCAGCCATCCACAGGTAAGATGGAAGGGAACTGTTTTCTATTTGCCAACATTTCTAGAAAATGAAAACAGAGGGAGGAAACGTATACCTCATTTCTTTCTTTTCTCCACCCAGGATTTGCAGGAAGTGAAAGAGTTAGTAAAGGTAACTTTTGCCACCTTCATATTACATTGTACTAATCACCTTATGGCCTCACTCTGCACAAAACTGCACAGTGTCAGTAATGGTCTGCATCAGTGCTATTGGTAGGTACCATTTCTTTCCCTATGGAATAACAGATTGAATATACAGTAGCTGGAATATTGTCAACATGTCCACTCCACCTCAAACTGCATAACTGCAGACTGAAAAGTTTCATGAAATAAAACAACAACAAGGGTTACCAGGGAAGTGGAAACCAAGCCCTCTGAAGAAAGAATGAAATAAGTGGGCATGTTTAGCCTTGAGAAAAAGAAGCCTGAGGAGAGATATGACAGCACTTTCCAAATACAAGAAAGGTTGCCAAAAGAGGAGGGAGAGGATCAGTTCTCAATCAGCTCAGTGTACAAGACACATAATAATGGACTCAAGTGACAGGAAGCCAGATTTCAATTGAGTATCCGAAAAAAACTTCCTAACTGTTAGAGCAGCACAGTGGGATCAGTTACCTCTGGGATATAGTGAGCACTTCAACACCGGAAGCCTTTAAAAAGAAAATTAAACAGCCATTTGCCAGGTACCCTTTGATTGAGTGGGGGGTTGGATGGCCTTATATTTCCCTTCCAACTCGATTATTCTATGATTCTCTGAAAATAAGTTGGCTTAAAAAGGGTGAGTGTTGCTACCAATAGCCTCCAGAGGGCACAACATGCCATTTAGAGGCATTTCCAAGGGGTCTATGGCGAGTTTTACATCTTGAGCAGGAGACATCCAGTATTCACAATGGGCTCTCCAAAGATCTGTGGTGCATGAGATAACTTTGACATATTCAGAAGTTGCCCGTCCTTGTACCCTACCACAAGAATAAAAAAGAAGGGTGTGGCTGCTAGTTAATTCTTAAAAGGGCTGTCCTGTTTGGCCTTTATAGTCATACAGTATATTCTCTTGCTCCTTGTGGCTTGCTTTAAAAGAAAGTGAACATTGACTTGAATGAAGCGGGTCATGAAAATATTGAATTGGGAAGTTTGTATGAAGAAGGACACCAGCACTTACGGGCTTGTTTTGTCCTATTTTATCATCAGGCAGCTGTAAGTGAGATGGCCATTCAAGATCTTCGGTATTCTCCTGAGACGAAGAAGCTTCTTGTTCGTCTCAGTGATGTTTATGAAAAGTATGTGTGTTTTTGTTATACTTTTTAAGGGGTTGTGTGTAAATTGAAATGTGTCCTGTTTCCCTTTTCAGTGGCTCATTCTGTTTGTTTGATGCTGAAGAACCCATAGGAAGGAGATCACAAATGTCTAGACATTCTCTTGCTTTGATTTAGCAATTTCTTTATTGTGTCCATAGTTTGTAGGGCAAAGGCAGCGTTCCCTAACTGAACAACCTTTGAGAAGTGTTGGACCACAACTCTCCAATGATTATGCTGACTGAGCTTGGTGAGAGTTCGAGTTCAGCATATCTGGAGGACAAGTTGATTACGGAACCAGATTTGGGTCACTTCACATGGCATGTGAACAGAACAGGAGAATCTGACAAAAGGAACAATAGAAAAAGAACAGAACAGGAGACCAGCTGCTTAATCAACTGCAGTTTCAAACATCTGTTTTGGGAAACAACAGAAAAATCTTCACAACCAAATTAATGTATATTCAAAAGTTTCTCCATTGAAATCCAGAAATGTCTCCTAGAACAACTAATGCCACACCCCCTAGTTCTATAACATGAGGAAATGTAATAATTCAAAAGGTGTGCATTTCTTCATATTATCAGGCAAAAACAAAACAAAAAGAAGTAAAGACAAAAGCAGAGCGGCATCTTAAAAACTAACTCCTATATTTTAATGTGAATTTTCATGGGCAAGTCCATACATACATCATATTCCTTGGACAATATATTTTCTATATATTTTACAACCAAATTTCTTAGAATTAGTCAGAACAGAAAGCAGAGAAGAAAAGAAAAATAATAAAAATAATAACTTTATTTCTATACTGCCTTTCTCCCTGAAGGGACCCAAGGTGTCTGACAACAATCCAATCCAATCCAATCCAATCCAATCCAATCCAATCCAATCCAATCCAATCCAATCCAATCCAATACAATACAATACTAAAAATAACAGCAGCAGAGTTTTAAAAAAGATCCCCAGCCAATAAGACTAAAAAAAAATAAGATATTATATAATTTGTAAAAAGCTCGGGGCTCAGAAAGCTTGCTTAAATAAAAAAGTCTTAAGGCCTTGTTTAAATGTTTCCAGAGAGGAGGCATTTTAACTCAAAGAGGAAAGAAACAGGAAACAACACACACACACACACACACAAATGTTCCCTTTATGAGCTTCATATGACAACCATGTTTGTCAGTGATACAGGTCTTTTCAGCAGCATTTCACCCAGCCTGAGAAAGTACCTTCCCCAGGAGACTGATAATGGCGCCCTCACTACAGGCTTTTCTAGTGTCTGTGTCAAATTCTAGTGTCTGTCAAGTACAAGGGCGTGTAGTCTGGAGTGAATGCTGTTCTCTTGGGATTTTGTGGCTATTAATTTGCTGTGCTCTTTAGCATGTGCTTCTTAATGCTCTATTTCTTTGTCTGTTTTAACATGAATGGTTTTTTTAAAAAATGCTTTTATTATGTAAACCAAACCACATGGAAGAGCTATAGGGAAATTTCCCTTAATGCTACTGGCTGCTCAGGGGGAAAAGTGTTAGATCATCCTCTTCTCTATGGCTTTCTTAATTCATTATTGATTTTTAAAATATTATAAATAGCCTCCAGAGTTAAGAGCTAGAGAAAATGTGATTTGCCGGATGTTCTTGAGCTACGCTCCAGTGAAACTCCACTATGTACTATATGCTGGCTGGGGAAATTTCAGTCCAGCAATACCTGAACAGCCACCCCATTCCTCAGCTCTGCATGGAGGATAGACTGATGCTGAGGGTCTGGTCTTAATCTTGCCACCTTTGTTGCCATCCTCCCAAGCTGAAATACATTTCAGTTTGCAGTCATTCACATGGGCCCAGTTCAGACAAAAATTTGCATTTGTGTGAAACCCCCCACCACCACATATTTTAATGTTTAACATTTCGATGCTTTATACTTTAAGGTCTGATCTGGAGAAACTGAAAGTGAATGCTCAGGAACTTATGCTGGCTGAGAAGACTGGGAAAATTAAAGGATTAATAGTCACCCTTAAGGGAGATGGCCACGGGAAACAGGGAAGATACGATTTTTTCTCCCGTTATTTTGCACCATGGTATGGAGTTTCAGAAGATCCTGTCACAGGTCTGTTTCTGAGTATCAGGGCTTGGCTCCTATTTTTATTTAAAAAATTGATTCAAAAATATTTTATTTGGGCAATTATTCTGGTTTGATGCATTATTATGTACAATTTTTAAAAATTCCAAAAGAAAGGTAATTATGGTGCTACTTTAAAGCCACCAAAGTTATGGCAGAGATAGCATTCGGAGGCATCTCTTGAAGCAGGCTCTTGTGTTTATGAAAGTTCATACTGTAATCCAGGAGTGGGTGGTGTTTCCCTCCCATGCTGCTCTCCAGATGTGGTCAGACTGTAACTCCTACCAGACTTCCCCACTGGCTGGGCTGGCTAGAGTGGATGGAAATTGCAGCCCAACAACTAGAGCAGTGGTTTCCAACCTTGGGTCTTGAAATATATTCTTGCACCCAAACCCCCCGAGGCCTCCACCACTAGCTGTGCTGGCAAAGACTTCTTGGAATTGTAGTTGAAGAATGTCTTGGACCCAAGGTTGGACTCATTTTGCAGACCTCTGGTATAACTGGTCTGTTAGTCCTTATGGTATCACAGAAATATTGATATATAGTGGACCCTCATATAACAAACGGTTTGTATAACATAAAATCTGTACAACATAAAACATTCCGGAGATAGGGAAAATTTACCTAACAGAATCACCTATGGGGCGAATCTGTACAACATAAAAATGCTTGCCATTAGGGATTACTCTGTTTTCAATGCATTTCTATGGAAAATTTGTATAAAGGAAAATTTGCTTAACAGAATTTCATTTGGAACGAATTAATTCCTTTATACAAGATATATATATCGCATGGTACTCTGGATGTCAGAGATAGTAGCTCCCAAAATAGCCAAGTTGGGCGAAGCCATGTTGGGAATTGTTAGCTAAAACAGCTTTGAGGCCAAACCTTCTCTACCCCATTGGAACCATTTGCCAGTGAGTTGGTATAAAATGTTGCTGCAGTTTGAATATTTGCTGTAGAACTTATAAGGCTAAATGAAGAAAAATAACAAAATTAATAGCCAGAGCATTGTGTTGTGGCTGCACTTACCCAATACCTTCCATTCCACTTGCACATTTGCTGTTGATGGCTTTCCCAGCCCCTCAGAGCAGCTTTTGAGAGTCCTGTGGTGATAGTAGTAGGATGGCAGACGGGGAAAAGGGTAGTGCCTGCTTCCTGGTTCTGTTGATGGAGGCAGTGGAGCCATCCTATGGGATCTTGTTGGTAGCTGTACTGGATTCTAATTGTCTCATAATTTGGGACCTAGCATATGATTATTAAAAATTGTAAAAAGTACTTGCCCATCAAGTGTTTTTAATATCCAGATATTATTTCCATCACACTTTTGGACAATCATGAAAGAGATCCTGGGGTAGCACTGCATAGGTTTGATTCTCAGTGTTGTTGTGGTCAAAAGAGCAGACTGGATTTAGTCCAGCTCTCACTGAGATTTGTGAGTGCAACCCATGCTTTTCTTCAACACAAGTCAATGGTTGCAATTCATTCTAGAGGGGGAAAGTCCTGCACTAAAGGATGACGCTGCAGGTTGGGGCTTCACAGAACCTGCTCTCCATTTGTGTACTTCAATAGGACTTACATGGGGTGTGGTGGCAAAATGTTGCAGATAAAGAGGGCGTGGATATGCATTTTGAGCCTCCCAGAGATCTGTGCAGTATTCCTTGTCTTTATTCACTTGTTCCTTTGTAGCTAGTTTGCTGTTGGGGATAATAGTTCATAATGATTACTGATATAATGCTTGTGACAAGCTTTGAGCACTAAAATGTCATGTAAATGTTTACTAGAACTACTACATCTGCATCATCGGCATCTTTCCCTTTCTTTCAAAGGCGCTGCACACACTGTTTTAAGCAGCTACTGGTCACAACAACTGGGGAAAAAGGAAATGTGTGGTAGGAATTCATATTTATTTATTTGTTTGATTGCTACATTTTGTCTCTACTGAAAAGGTTGCCAGAATAACTTACTTGCACTCTTCCCCCCTTCTCTTCTCCCTCTGTGAAAGCCTCCTACATTAGATGTGCTCCCAATACAACTCTGAAGACTTTTAACGAATGTAATTTGTAAGAATTAATCAACCAGAGCCTTAATTACAGACCAGAATTCTCCTTACTTGTAACAGGAGGGTTGACAGGCAGCGGGAGCGCCAGGGGCCTTATGTGCTTCCTCCCTTCTCAATTACAGCTAGGAAGACATTTAAATGAATCTTGAAATGTCCATCTTGTAGGCATGCTGAAATTTGTATGGGGTTCCTTCTAGAAATTAGAACCAAAAATAATGAAGCCAATTACTATCACATAACATTGGTGACGGTGTGCCCTTTAAACCATGGCTCTAAAGAAATACTAAAAAGTTCAGAACTAGTTTATTTTGTGGCTATTAGGTTCTGGAATTTTTATGAATAAAGAGGATTCTAATATTTCCAGAGCTCAGAGAGAGTTCTAGCTCCCTGCGCTTCTGCCCTCTGAAGATGCTGGCCACAGAGACTGGCGAAATATCAGGAAGGAAAACCTCCAGAACATGGCCTGGAAAACCTACAACCATCATTCCCAAGTCTGTTGAAGTAAACAATATAAAATGACTTCAGATAAAAAACCCAGTAGTAAGTCACAATTAAGAGTATGCCTAATGTGTCAGTGGAACTTTCAGAGTTAACTCTCACATTCCCCACTGTAACATGTACTTGCCCAGCAATACTTGCCAATCAGTATTCAATGGTTCTGCTCTAGTCACTGCTTAGTAGTAGATTCCAAGCAATATGTTGGACCCAGATGTAGTCATGTAGAATAGATCTAATAATAATAATAAATTTTTATTATAGTCATTGACCAGCAAGGCAAAAGTACATAAAACATCACAGCATACAGTGTATATAACAATATGTAAGCCATCTTATCATAAGTCCTCTACCTCTACAACGTATCTATGAGAATTTCTATGAATCAGCCATATAAGATAATATAGTAGAGGACTGTGGGAGTTGCTGTCCAGAACATCTGGAGGGCTGAAGTTTGGACGTGGCTGTTGTACTGTATAAACTGTACAAACTTGTGACTGATTTCGACAGGGGCGAGAGCAATCTACATCCTCTGTTTGTTACCCAAGGTTGAGATTTTAATGCAATTCCTTTGTGGATTGAATTCATTGATACTGGTAGCTGTTTTCATCTGCTTCTCCTTGTTCTGTAATGTACACAGCTGATTTTAAAATATAAACAGGAAAGATTGAGATGTAAATACCAGCCTTCTCCTTCTTTTTCTTTAGCATTTCAGTGTTCCGCTCGTGGAGGAAAGCTGAAGATTTTGCTCAGGGATGACGGAAGATTAGATCTTGGTGGCCAAACAGCCATTGTGTTAAAGGGCTTTCTGACTATAGAAAACTAAAGAAAATCAAGATGAGCTTTTGTGGTATTTTTTTCTCTGATTCTTGCTGGTGTGAATGTTGCATGTATTTAGAAGATTGAATCTTAACTAGAATGTAAAAATTGGTAATTTAAGGTGTGTTTCATGGGGAAATCAATTGTAATTTGGACTGCTTATGGAGCAGGGCCTTACTATCTACAGTATTTCTGGCCAATCACACATGATGCATGTGGAATTGCCTAAGCTGGACTGTTTTGGTCCAGGTGTACAGTCAGGGCCGGCGCGTCCATTAAGGCGAACTAGGCAGTTGCCTAGGGCACCAAAATGGACAGGGGGCGCTGCCCAGCCTGCTCCCCCCCTGCCGCCCGTCCCCCCACCCCTCACCCCTTGCCGCCGCCCGCCCCCCCCACCACCCCCACCGCCGGACCCCCGCCTGCCCGCCACCGCCGCCCGCCGCCTGCCCACTGCCCCCACCCCCCGGACCTCCGCCCACCGCCGCCTGACCCCCCCCCACCAAAGCCTGACCCCCCCACCGCCACACCCCTCGCTGCCACACCCCTGCCCCTGGACCCCCGCCCGCCGCTGCCTGATCCCCCCCGCCGCCACCACCGCTGCCACCCGACCCCCCGCCCCTCGCCTAGGGCGCGAAAAACCCTAGCGCCTGCCCTGTGTACAGTGACTACTTTTTGGGGCTAGGCTGGAGTGGGTCTCAGCAGAGAGTGGGGTCTCTTTAAGGGAGATTGTTTCTGCATGCCTTTGCAGCCACCTGATTGCAGCCTTAGTGATGTAAACTGATTTATAGTATATATTTACAGTACTTGCATTATTATCATATCCCTGACAACTTCGGATAGGTAATGGCAGATTCTATGTCTTTGCAAGTACTTTGGACCGTTGACTACACTTCAGTCAGAACACACACATAAGAAAAGCAAACAATGTTGAGATGTTAATTTTGTGAGGTACTGCAGTGCCTAATTCTGCCTCCAGTGCTGTTTAACGCAAGTCATCAGGAGTTACAGCTCTGTTCCTTGACAACATCATAGTAGGCTGAGGTATCCCAGGCAATAGACCAATATCTTGGTGCTCTAATAGGCTGGATAAGGGCCAATGAACTGAAGCAAAATCCCTAGAAAGTCAATATGCTGTATATATAATACGGGGATCCTGGGAGTCACATGTCCCAGAATTGTTGCCAGTTCTGAATGTGATTGCATCCCCTCACTACAGCCAGAAAACAGTTTTGCACTGAGGAGTACCATACTCTTGGATGCACTTTTGCCATCAGAAAGGACTTAATGGACTTCTGCACTTTTTGGACCACTTGGGCTGACCTGCCAGCTATAGCAGTTTCTGGAAAGAGACAGTTTGGCCTTTGTAGTTCTTGTCCTGGTAACTTTGTTTTATTGCAATGTATTCTACCTGAGCTCCCCTTGGAAATACCTCCTAATGTAACATGTTGCAGTTAGACTGCTGGCAGGAATACCACATGGAAATCACATGACAATATTTTATAGAAATTATGCTGCATGTTAGTATGTTGTTGGTCAAATTCATAGTAATAGTGAATGACATTAGGAGCCCTAAATGGCTTTGGACCTTGTCATTGGTGAGATGCCCTTCCCAAAAAGAATATAACTTAGATTTTGATCTTCCACAGGTTTTATTTTGCTTGAGTCAAATTATTTCAAATTGTTTGCATTGTTTTAGTTTTTTTCAAAATAACCTCACTGATTGTGTTACATCCTGAGATCTATGGTGAAGGGTAGGTTAGAAGTACTTCAATAAAATGCTGAAAAAATCCAAGTTGTGTTATGTCCGCTTAATCCTAGCCTAGGTCGGAAGGCTTCCTAGCCTTTCCATCTAAGTTTGAATTCTGATGGGGAAACAATTGTAAGCTCCGCAGCTGGGAGCCATTTGCCGCGGAGTTTAGGGGTCGTATGAAAAGGCTCTATGTTATTGTTACATGCTATCAAGTTACCTCTGACTTACAACGACCCTCCAATGAGCCATCGCCAAAATGTTCTGCCTTCAACAGCAGTTGTAACCTCAGGTAGTTCCTTTGGAAAGTCAATCCATCTTTGTATTTTGTCCTCCTCTTATCCTGCTGCTTTCAACTTCCCTCAACATTATTATCTTTTCCAGAGTACCATGATCTGTCTGAAGTACGGCAGCCTCAATTTCATCATGTTTGCCTACAGAGATAGCTCGGCCTTGATTTAGGACCCACTTGTTCATCTTTTGGACAGTCCAGGGTTCTCTTCCCACATCATACTTCACATGAATCAATTTTCTTCTCTATACATTCCATTAATTTAAATGGATTTATTCTATCTAGACAGTCTTCCTGCACTAAGGAATAGAATTTCAGCTTCTGAATCCAAAGTAAACATGATTTTAAAAAAGCTACAACTTGTTCTTCAGCAATTGTCTTGGCCTGGGAAAGGTTCACCCCCATCAGGCCTTTTCAGACGTCCTTTTGTTGCTTGTTTGGTGAGACTATCAAACTTCTGCGTAATTCAGTCCCACACTGGCTCCTGAAATCCCACTCCCATGGACAATGGGTTTCAAACTGGCAAATGAACATGGATGGAAGGGGTGGGTGGGATGGCACTTTCTTAAAAATGGGAAAGAATTATTCCACTGATACTGCCATTTGAAGTAAGTAGTTCCAGAGGTTTCAGCCACACCATTTTCTGCTTTCAAGAGGTCTCACCAAACAAGGCTCCCATCAGTCAAAGCTAGAGAGGAGTTTGCTGTGGCACCTGCATCCTTCATTCTTTGAACTTGATTCTAAAAAAACTAGATTTGAAGGTTAGGGGTCTTAATCATAGAGTAGAATATTCACAAGAAAAGTTTTACCATCTCTTGTTTAATTTAGAACAGTACATTTATATTGATGTCAAAGTGGGGATGAATTTTAACAGGTTGCTGTTGTTTGTATTTTTTGATGCTAACATTAAAAACTGGGGCTCTGAGGGAATGTCCCATATTGGGTTCACCTTGTGTGCAAGCAGAAGGTTTTGTCGTTGTCTCCTTAAGTGCTTTTTCACGAACTTAAGTTGCCTTCCCCAACTGGGCTGTTTCCAAATAAAAATTTCACCACCCAATGGCTGGGTGAGGTAGGTAAGATTTGTAGATCAGCATTTCTGAAACATGCTAGGCTTTGAGGAAATGATCTTAAAGCATGGTATCTGGCAACTGTGTTATCTGTGTTATTTTAATTGGTCATTTTCAGATTCTAGTAGTATTACCTCCGTTTTGTGTAATGAAACCCCCCGACTTTAAAAATTATATTTGGGTTTGTCTGGGCTTGGGTATGTTTGTACCCAAAGAAAGCAGCCATCTGTGAAATACTTAAACAGCATGGTACAGACAGCTTGGCTGTTGTTTATTTTGGTCTGACTAATGCACACAGGAGGCAAGCACTGTTGGTTTGCTTTCATGGCAGAAACAACATGGGTTACACACCAACTCTCTAAATAGCTACATTGGAAGCCAGAGGACTTACACATAACAAATGGGTTTGTTCATGGTCAGCATGCTCATCATCATTTCAATATGTGAAATTTGTGTAAGCCTCCTGTAATGGCATGGAGAAGGCAATTACCAGCATTCTTCACCTATCCAGATTTCATAAACAGACAATTCAATTTTCTTTCCTAAGGAAATAAAACAATCAACAACACCAAATAATATTTTTAATGCAATCCCAGTTTGAGTCTTCCTAACTACCTCAGGAAATGCAGATTTCATTTTTCCATGCAATGTATTTGTTTGCCTGCCTCTGTATTATGGTATAATATATTTTCCCTTGTCTCAGTTGCTGTTTAGTGTGGGTGTAGGGTGGGATAGAGAAGCGTGAGTGGCAGAGCTCAGGTGGGAGTCTGAGGTCGAAATGTGTTTGTAATCAACAAATTAGTTAATCAGCCATGATTTATTAATGATGAATTAATTATCCCTGATTTTGCATTTCTGCTGGCTAAATGGCACCTTAAAGAGGTTGTTTTATTAATCATCACAGTGCTAATTGCAGACACTTACAGAAAGACTGCTAATTAAACATGCAACCATGGGCAAAATGAGACCTGCGTCGCTGAGACCAGCAAGAATCTAAGCATTTTTTGAGCAGTGAAGCTTTATTCCCCATGAAATATTACAGTGTTGACCCAACCATCCTAATTAGTTGCCATGAGTTGTTTTAATACATTACCATTTTTAATATCAGCATCTTTTTTAAAAAAAGAAAATAAAGTGATAAACAAGTCCAAACGGAATTCATGTTTTATCTGGCTTTGGTGAGAAGAAGGTAAAGGAACATTGGCTACGTAACCCACAGAGCCAAAACCAGCAGCTTTGGGGACTTGCTTCACACATGAACAGTGTCACCATAATACTGAAGCTTTGCCAACCATCATGTCAAGCAACACAGCAGCAGCAATAAATCTATGCTAATTGAGTGACAACAACAAATAGAGCTTTCTTCTAAACTGACTAATAATTGTCTTAGAAGGGTTAAGCCAATGGGGTGGGGTAGGGAAATTCAAAAGCCAAATGGGAAAAGTGGGATATGATAAGTGTATTGAATAAATAATAGCAAGTGTATAAGAAAAGAGTACATCATGCCAACATTTTTTATTTATTTATTTATTTTATTTATAAAATTTATATGCCGCCCACTACCCAAAGGTCTCTGGGTGGCTTACAATAAAGATGAACAATTAAAACAAAGCATTAAAATGTCAATACAATACAACCTAAAAATTTAAATGTATAATATTAAACTTATAATATTAACAGAAAAGTACTTCACCATCTATGCTGGTGTGGTAGGTACTCATACCAATGTGTTACAGGTATGTCATTAGAGCTTGATGTTCCAGCTCTAGGTGCATCCACTTCAGGTGAGTGTCTTTTGTCTCTCCTTCAATTGTTCCTATTCTGGTTTTCCATTAAAGTGCTATGTCAGATCAGAAATGCAGTTTCACATGTTATATCAATTCAGTGCTATGTCACTTTTTTGTCTTAAACACATCCCTCTGTCAGTGCTGCCTTGGGATATACCTGCCATTGCCCCTTTAGATGGATTTGAGTGATGACACATGCCAGAAACCAGAAATAAAAGATACAAGTGGAATTGCTTCAAGAAAACAACAATCCCACCATAAAACCCTAGTGCCTTGTGGCTGAGCAAAAGGCCACAAATGTTCAGTTTTAAAAAGGCCAGGCTTTCTTGAGATTAGCTATATGTCATGTAGTTGAGGGGAAATACATTTAATTTAACCATGCCAACTCTGCAACAAACTGTGGGATAGATGTAACTATCGTTACCTCCTTTGACAATACAACTTGGACAGGGGGAAAAAACAGAATAACTAATACTAGGAAATAAGGTAAAAGGAAAAAACACAGACATGCCTACAATGTTCTGCAGACAAAATCTTTTTCGTCTTTGATATGCACGTGGAAGTCATCATCTTCACTCAACAAACCAGCCCGGCAGAGTTGAAGACTGAATCACAGTGAAGGTTTGTCTGCATCAGTAACAATAATTGCCAGTGATGGAAAGAAACCCAGTAATTGAAACTCTGTACACAGCAAGAGGTCTGGGATTAAACTGAGCCTCCATAAGGGGCAGGACAAAAGGCTTAGCGACAGATGAGGGCAAAATTGCTGAGAAACAAACTAGTTTCTTGGTCTCACCAAGAAAGAACAAGGAAGCATGTGCTACATACAGGGAAAGTTTTCTCAGGGGCTTAAGTTTTGTTGTGTTTTATTTTGCAAAAGGGAGAAAGGTGAATGAATATTAAGAATAATCTCAAAACAGGCAAGTTGTATTTATGATCTGGATTTAGCAATATGCCTGGAACAAGAATTTCAGATGGTACTAGCAGATCCTTCTACTGAAGCTTATGTGAATCTGCATGGGTTTGAACTCATCTGTTACACTGATGGATCAGCACAACACTCTCCAAACCCCTACACGGTTGTATACTGCAGTAGCAGCAGTAGTCCAGGGGAAACAGGATGAAAAAGCATTGAAGGAGATGTGACCATGTCTTTCTGGATTCAAGTGTGCTTGATCTTTTTCAGAGCAAAGCATTAGAATGGCTTGATCAAGCCTGATTGTTCACACAGAAATGGCTCCTACCAGTTTTGTGAACTGGCTTAATAAGTGAGCTACTTCAGAATATTAGAAAATTAATAAGACAACATTCTCCTGTTTTCTGAATTAACTGCATGAATCTGAAACTTAAAGAGCTTGGCAGAAGAGTGACTGATAGAAGATGATTTGGAAGAGGGCCGACTCTACTATTGCGTAGTGTGAAGTGGTCTCTTCAGGAAGGAAAAGCTGAGGGTGTGTTGCCAGCGTGTGTAGAAGAAAGCCATGTGGCCTGAGGTTTGCCTTACAGCCCCCCCCCCAAGCTGTCCTGCTGCCTTCAAATGAGATGAAATATCTTGTTCCATCATCAGTGTTGAATGTCAGTTTAGCTGCATTAATTGTCAGCTTTCCTGCTTGGAATGCGTAGGGGGCATGATTTTATTATTTGCCTCAGGAAACCAAATGTGTTGGCCATAATACTGTACTTCTCAAGTCATGATGTGGAGAACAGAAACACTTTTCCCACTCCCATCCCAGCTACTTCTCTAGCACTGATTACTCCTTCAAAATTGGTTTTTCTTGTTTAAAAAGTGCTTTGGGGTCATATTGGAACTGTTTTTATGTATAGGTCGCTGCCTAGTGCTGAGTTACTTTAAGTCCCTGCTGAGGACCCACTTAAAAGACTCTATGCATTAAGCACTTTCTAAACCAAGTGACAGAATTAAAATACTTACTAATAAGAACTAGCAAGAACCCTCTGGTAATTATCCAGAAATATCCCTGATAAAGTAACATTTCAGCAGGAAAAGAAAGAATATTCAAAATGAGCACCTGCTCACGTAAAATTACTCTGCGGCAGGTCCCAGCCCAGGAGACTTTGCAGATGGTTTTGTAGTTACAAAGATGACCTCAGCAGCCCTTCATCAATCTTAAAGCAAGTGATGCTTCGGAAAGCATTACACATATTGTTCCAGGATTCTGGAAGGCTAATTAATTAAGCTTTTGCACTGTGTTTGTTTTTAACCCTTCCAAAGCATCAAAATGTACCATTACCGAATGGGTTTGAGCAACGGATATTTATTTCAAGAGCATGTACAGTACCTGTTCCATCCAGCAGCATATGAGCTGATGAATCCTGCCAACTATGTAGCTAAAATGGGTCCACTGATATTCTATCTATCTATCTATCTATCTATCTATCTATCTATCTATCTATCTATCTATCTATCTATCTATCTATCTATCTATCTATCTATCCCAATTGGTGGCAGAGATACTACTCAGGGTGACAAACAAAGCCAAGAACAGCCACATAATAGATAAACATGGAACATAATAAAAGATAATATGCCCAGTAAAAATAGAGACTATAAAAATTAAAAATAGTAAATAAAATAAAGGCAGCGAAAACAGGTCAAATACATAAACAGGGAGGGGGAAACTCCATAGACTGTCAAGATTACTCGGCTAAAACCATAGAAGGCTTGTGAGAAAAGTCAAGTTTTAACTTGTCTCCTGACACCAAGAAGGGATGGGGCTAATTTTACCTCAGGTGGGAGCGGTTTCCAGAGTGATGGAGTGAGAAGGTCCAATTTTGAGTGGCAGATTTTATGGCCTCCCTCAAGGTCACATCCCACAACATCCCAACAGGTGGGATGGGTAGATGTGTTGACGGAGAGGTACTCAGAAAATTAACAAGGCCCTAAACCATTAAATTTTAACATAAGCACTTTGAACTTGCACTGGAAGCATACAGGTAGCCAGTACAGGCATGACAGGACTGGTGAAATACGATTGAATTGTGATGTTCCAGAAACCATCCAGGCTGCTGCATTCTGCACTTGCTGCAACTTCTGAACTTCCTTCAGAGGCAGCCCAATGTAGAGAGTGTTCGATAGTCTATTCTCAAGAGTACAAGGCAGTGCATGGACTAGTGTTGCTAAGGGCCTTTGGTCAAGGTAGTGATGGGAGTGTGTAATCTGCCTCACCCAGTCATAGGTAGACCTGACCACGTCTGAAATCTGATTTTCCATTAAAAGAGCTGGGTAAAGAAGCACACCCATATTTATCACCTGATCCTTCAGGGGGAGAGAGAATGACCCCATTGAGACTAAGTACAGTAAGTGTTACCAACTTATACATTTTTCGAATATATCATTCTTTTTTTCTTTCTTTTATGTTTGTGTGTAAAACCAACCTATGAAGATATACCATCATCCCCAGAACTTGAAGTCACTAGTTTCAAATAATGATTTACTTGTAATTTTTCTTTCTGCCTGAAATCACTATATGAAAGTTGCATTATGTCTGTAAAGCATCAAGGGAAAGATTCATTTTTTTGTGATGCATTTGTTACTTTTGTACTGACAGGGTTGTGATGCCTCAGTATTTAGATGTGTAGTGTATCATTTTGACTGTAAAGAAATAGCCTTAAAAATAACTGTTTTATTTATATTTGACTGACAAGAAAGAAAATGTTATATTTTGCTTTGTGGATAACCAAAACTACAATATCAGCTTCTTTGTAATGTTTTGTACCTGTAAATATTTTTTAAAATAAAAAAAGGTCTTTGTCTTTTGATGGTAAGTTATCAAATGCTACTGTTGCATTAAATTTGATATGGAAAATGGTTGTTTCTGATGTCCATTATTTTATTAATTATACATTCAGAAATCAGGGTGGAAAAAGTCATATGAAGACAGTTCGAATCCCTCTGTGAATTTGTCTATTTTCGATCATGACCACACAATATAAAAGAAAAGTCCCCATTGTGCGACTGGTTTGGCTCATTACAGCCTTTTAAAGCATGCATTACTGACCCCAGGGTTGTCTCTGTCTCGCTACTTAAACATTGAAGCGAAATTCAGTATATTATTATGTTTTCTTATCTTCATTTTCTTTTGTTTGTCAGCAGGAGGCCAAATATTTAATGAGGCTGGGGCTGTTTATAATCACTTCTGGGCCTGCCCCAGCCATAACGTTGGACGCCACTCCAGAGTTAATTCCAGTCAGGTCTGCCACTCCACTGGAACATATGGGTAACCCTATAAGGCTTTCCATGCAAGGAGGAGGGGCACTCCCTGCTGAGAAAACACAAGACAACAAAGCAAAAAGGCAGCCAGCGTCACTAGTGGAGGTCAAAGCAGCACTTAGACCAAACAGCATCTGGCATACTGTGCCAATTGGAAATCAATGAGAAACTAGGCCTTGTAGGGTGTAATTTTATGCCTGTTTGCACAAGAAAATAACTCTGAATTAAAAAATAATAATGGGTTTATGTCACCTCTCATCACAGCACTGTTGTGGTCATGCACCTTTGCTAGGCAGTTGGGAGAAAGGCCAAGCAATGGACTCTAACCTTCCAAGGATACTAAACACTAGATCAGCATTGAGACGAGTGGTTGGGTGGTGAGCAGGCAGAGAATGAACAACAAGTTTAGTTTGTTTTCTACAGGAACCCTGAAATCGACTACTTGGTACCCCTGGAAAATAGTCATCTTTCCTGGGAGGGGCTCCCGTGGTCATTGCTAATCCTCAGACTTAAGGGTTCTTAGATACTGAACTAGGAGGTCAAACTAGAATGAGCACCCCTGTTTGGTAAAATCTGTTGAATGTTTTCCCAATCTGCATGTATGAGCACAAGCAAGCCACAGTACAAGCTGAGGTAATGTGGTACATTTGTACTGGGTGAAGGAAGTTCACCTGTTTAAAAATTTCCCAAAATAAAATAAAATTGGAAATCACCCCACAGTTTTTACTTTTATTTTATTTTCTTTTCTTTTTTGGTTGTGCTTCCATATAGTTCCTTGATCCTGAGAGGTGGACAAGGGTGTGCAGGCGTGGTGGTTGCATCACAGGAGGGAGAGATTGTGCCACAGAAACTCACTGGGTAAGCTGTGAGCAAGTCACACTGGGCCAGGCAGACCTGCCTCCTGGGGTTGTTTTGAGAGAGCCATGGGGAATGAGTGAGTTGGTGTATGCCTCTGTGAAGTCACCAGATAAAAGGCAAGCTAGGAATCTAAATAAATATTGAGGACCTAAACAGAAATAAATATGACGTTGTATACAGTCGTCCCCAGCCATTTCATGGTTCATATCCTGCACTCCTGGTATATCGTGAGACTGCTGTATATGAGGTAAGGCTTCAGGGGCAAGCTGCGTGGGACAGTTTGAAGCCTCCTGCACTTACCCCAGGCCTGACGATGCCCCGAGCGGGCCTTCGACAGGCTTCCTGGACCTGTCGGAGGCCCCAGAAGAGGTTTCTGGCAAACCGGAAGTGGCTTCTGAAAAACCAGAAGTGGCTTCAAGATCACCCAAAACCACTTCTGGAGGCCCATTTGGGGCAGGCCCTCAGTCCCGACCCGACCCAGCATCCGCATATCACAGATTTTACTTTATTGCAGGTCGGGTTGGGTCCCTAACCCCTGCATTAAATGGGAGATTACTGTAAAACCTCTTTCCTTCTCATTTCAGTAACAGTGATCATTTTAACTGTAACATGAAGATTGTCCACTGGAATTTTTCAAAGATACAGTTTTTCCTTCCATTCAGATTCCTTAGCAAATTCAACATGCAACTAATGGTACTTTTTTTTGTGTTCCGTGTGTTTGAAATTGGCTTTTTAAGGCATGTGTTACTAATCCCAGGGTTGTCTCTGTCTTGCTACTTAAGCATCACACAGAAATTCAGTATATTATGTTTTCTTATCTCTTCTCTGTTAACTTTTATTTTCAGTCCCATGAAGAGATATGGTTTCTGAATTCTGATATCCTAATATTACAAAAAGCTATTACATGGCAATGACTTGTAGCCATTAGTTGTAATATTTGTCTTCTTCAACCTAACTACACTTTTGTACTGTACTCTTAAAGAGTTCATGATATTAATTGGGTTGGAGTATTACTCCTATTGGTATTTGTTAACTGTTTATATGAAGGAAAGGGACTCGGGTTGTGCATTGAACTGCACCCTTAATGCTGTAGCTTTATTACATGACTTTTTGATACGTTTTCACAATTTCTTTTGAAAATAAGAACAGTGCATTGTTGTGAGACTAGGTAAAAATATATAAAAAGAATAGAACAGGCCAGCATGCACACATGCTAATTAAAAAGTTAGGCTGGAACTAACAGGATGTAATGGACACACATTAGAAAAATATTTGAGAAGCTAAGTCTGTCAAATATTATTATTATTTGTTTAATACCTTAATTCTCCCAAATCAAATAGAACAGAACAGAATAGCCTGGAACAGCAACTTGTCTGTAGAATAAACCAAACAAACTCACATCATGCTTCTGGCAAGGCCACTCTGATACAACAGAGCGCAAAAATATCCTCAGAAACCACGTTTCTCTATCTGAACTGGGTAGAAAATCCATAACACACAAAATAGCTTAGAATGACAACTTACAAAGTGATTACATGATGAGTAACAAAACAAAATTTCCTTTTGTAATGTAGCTGTTGCTTTTTACTTACTTTGATAGTTACAGGTGTGGGACCATTAAACAGGGGTGGAGGCATATCTTACACTTCCAGGGCTGACTTCTGTTGCTTCTTTGGCCGTTACTTCACGAGCCGCTCGCTTTGCGGCAAGCCGTCATTTCTGTGCGAACCGATCGCTTCAGTCCGCACGCTCCTCCTTTTTGGCTGCGACGTCACCCCGACCACGCCCCCTTTACCGTGCTCCAACCGGGGTGAGTGATTCCCCTGCCATGGGCCGGGAATCTTTTCGCTTCGCATCTCGCTTCGCTCCCACGTGTGGTCTCGGTTTTTGGCTTTTATTTCAAGTTTTTTTAAAAATATTCAAACAGGGATATCGATGCATCGCTATATCGTTTCATCGCTTTGCGCTGTTACTTCCTCGCGTGAGTAGTGGTGGCGGCGGCAGCGGCGGCGGGAGCAGGAAGAGCCGCTGCCGCCTCGCCCGGCCAGAGCAGGGCACCCGGGGCAGGCAGCGTGCAAGCGGCGGAGGGCGGGCGGCTGTGCCATGCGGGGCTCCCCCCGAGTAGCGGCGGCGGCGGCGGCGGGGGCTGACAATGATGCCAGGAAACAATGGACAAAACAATATAAATTAGGAGCGGAAAACACAGGATCGTACAGTAACCACGCTCTGTCGTGAATGACAGC